>CM056050.1:96514333-97714333 GCA_029574335.1 Rana kukunoris | reverse complement strand
TTTTCCCGCACTGCAATAGGAGGCAGCACAGGAGCAGGAGGAACCGGAGCGGTGTGTGGAGGACTGTGGCTGCTGAAGGGAAGAAAGCCGACAGCCGGGCTAATGACAGTCTGTGGCCCTGGCTGTCGGCACAGGTGATAGGCACTCACCCCGGCTCAACAGCTGCAAACCCCCCCCCCAGGAGGAACCAGAGTGGTGTGTGGATGTCTGCTGAAGGGAAGAGAGCCGACACATTCCGTGCACAGGTGAGAGTCACCCCGCCCGCTCAACAACTTTAATGCGCACCCCCCGCTCAACAACTACGATCTCCAGGGGGCCCCTTCAACACTCAAGCCCAGGGGCCCCCACCACCCTAAGTCCTGCCCTGCTCCCCGCTGAGACCACCGCCTGTGGAAGGGAATTCCACATACTTGCAGCTCTTACAGTAATGAACTCTCTACGTAATTAAAGGCATCTCAGGGATGCTGGCAGTGTCTGCCACAGGGAGTGAAGTGCGGCCTAGCTGGTCCAACCCAATTTAGGAAGCTTCCTGACTTATTTATTTATTTTAGAAGACATATGGAATTTATTTATTTTTTACATAGAAGCTGGAGTTTGACTTTCAGTGCAAGCAGCTCTTCTACATATCCTGTAAAAATATTCAGTGCATTTTTCCTTAAATGTGGCAGTAAGAAGCAAACTAAAGTTGCATTAATGAGTTGCATTCACCTTATGATATCACAACGATAATTAACCCCAATATGTTTTTCTACCCTTGAGGCCCCTTTCACACTGAGGAGTTTTTCAGGCGGTTTAGCGCTAAAAATAGTGCTTACATACCGCCTGAAATACTTCCCAGCATTCTCAATGTGAAAGCCTGAGGGCTTTGACACTGAGGCAAAGCGCTGGCAGGAGAGAAAAAAATCTCCTGCAAGCAGCATCTTTGGAGCGGTGAGAGGAGCGGTGTGTATACCGCTCCTTCATCGCTCCTTCCCATTGAAAACAATGGGACACTGCGGTAATACCTCCGGCAATGCGCCTTTGCAGAGGTGCATTGATGGCGGTATTAACCCTTTTTTCGGCCACTAGTGGAGGTTAATACCGCACCGCTAGCGGCCGAATTCCGCGGCAATTCCAACGGTATAGCGCCGCTATTTTTAGCAGCGCTATACCGCCACTGCAGGTCCTGCCCCAGTGTGAAAGAGGCCTTAGTCTCAGATCATGTACTGTAAGAAATTCATATATTTTTTCAAAAATTGTAGGTATTTTAGTATAGTAAAAAAACAAAAAAAAAAAGATAACATTTTTATTTAACAGTGTTACATGGCACTTGTCATTCAAAGTGTGACAGTACCGAAAACTTAAAAATGCTATGGACAGGAAGGGGATGAAAGTGTCCAGTATTGATTTGGTTAATTAAAGCTGCAGATTGAAGAAGTTACAGTTAAACAGACATGGGCATATCCAAATGGAGCATCCACCATTGCACTAGGACTAATTTAATTGTAGCACGAAATATGAAATAAATAAATATATAAATAAATTAAAAACAACAGTTGCACTGTATTTTAATGTAAGCATAAAAACAATTCTAATTACAAATATCCAACAAATCTGAGCATGTATCTCTAATAATGCCACTGGTGCCTGCTCTAGACAGGCATGTTAATGTCAGCACAAGCCATATCCTGCCCCGATGTTTGTTTACCTATAGGTATATGTGGTCTTCACACAATGAGCAATAACATCAAATTAGTCTTCAATTGATCATAAAGTGCAAAATACAAAAGTGACAGTCCAATAAATCCAGACCAAATGCAACTTCCACCATCCGTAGTGCACCAGTGGTTAGCCCCAGCCTCTCACCTCAAATAAAGACCCCTATAGGTCTAGTTGGGCTTGTATGTAAACAATGAATTCCTACTCCTGGGACCTTCCAATTAGACAGGTAAAAGATTTCCATGGATACCAGTGATATCTTAGACAGATCCTCACTTCTCTTCCGTTCACATGCAACATAAAGGAATCACCTTGGTGTAGTAATCCAGTATATTTGTTTATTCAAAAGCAGTAAACTTACAGTTTAAAATCACGAGAAACGGCTTTACATATAGTAGTACTTTCAGTCTTGATCGCGGTCAAAGGTGACGTCTCCTGATTCCTCCCGACGTGTTGCATCCCTGATCATGTGACTTCATCAAGCTCAACAGGCTCCAACCTAAGCTGTCATTTTTATTTTCATTCAACCTGTTGGTTGAACAAAAAAAATAGGAGTGTGTACAAGGCTTAAAGGGGTTGTAAAGCTTTGTGTTTTTTCACCTTAACTACTTGCCGACCGCTCCAGCCGTCATATTACTGCGGGATGGTGGCACTGTTCCGCGAGAGCACGTAGCTCTACGTCTTCTCTTCAGCGGCCGCTAGGGGGCGCGTGTGCACCGCCGGCGGCCGGCGTGCGCGCCCAACGCTCGCCCCCGAGTCCTGCGCGCATGCCTGGCGGGTACGATCGCCGCTGGGCACACGCGATCGCTCGTTACAGAGCGGGGGACGGGAGCTTTGTGTGTAAACACAAAGCTCTCGTTCCTGTCAGTGGGGGAAACGCTGATTTTCTGTTCATACAATGTATGAACAGAAGATCAGTGATTTCCCCTAGTGAGTCACCCCCCAATACAGTTAGAACACACCCAGGAACACACTTAACCCCTTCCCGCCCCCTAGTGTCAACCCCTTCACTGCCAATGGCATTTTTATAGCATTGATCGCTATAAAAATGCCAATGGTCCCAAAAATGTGTCAAAAGTGTCCGAAGTGCCCGCCATAATGTCGCAGTACTGAAAAAAAATGCTGATCGCCGCCATTACTAGTAAAAAAAAAATATTAATAAAAATGCCATAAAACGACCCCCTATTTTGTAAGCGCTATAACTTTTGCGCAGACCAATCAATAAACGCTTATTGTGATTTGTTTGGGAGCCACGTTGCACGACCGCGCAATTGTCAGTTAAAGCGACGGAGTGCCGAATCACAAAAAGTGCTCTGGTCATTGGACAGCAATATGGTCCGGGGCTAAAGTGGTTAAAGCATCCTATGCATTGAGGTGAAAAAACACCTTGCAGTGTTTTACTTACCCGAGCCCTGAATTTCCGTGGGCGCGTCCCCACCGTTGTGCTCTCCACGGGTTTCCGGCTCTTGATTGGATAGATTGTTAGCAGCCTAGCCATTGGCTCCTGTCAGTCAAATCGGATGACACGGGCACCGGCGGGCGGGGCCGAGTCTAGCACTCGGCATTGGACGCCGGATGCTGGACTAGGGAGCGCCCCCACAAGGTAACCCCCTCGGGAGAGTGCTTCCCAGAGGGGGTTATCTAATGCGGGGAGGAGCCGCAAGAAAAGCCGTGGGACCCCAGAACAGGTGGATCGGGGCCACTCTTTGCAAAACTAACTGCACAGTGGAGATAAATATAACATGTTTGTTATTTTATTTTTTAAAACAAACCTTTACCCCTGGTTCACATTGATGCTACTTTGAAATCGCGCTACTTCACTTGAAGTAGCGTGATTTCAAAGTAGCAAGGTCAGATCGATTTTAGGTGCTACTTGATAGACATCTGTGTGGCTTTATACACAGATGTCTATTGAAATCGGACCTTAAATCAGCAAAAGTAGTGCAGGAACTACTTTTGCAAATCGGTGCAGCACCGCAAAATTGGTGTCACACTGATTGGAACAGTGCCATTGCTGCCAATAGGCTGTGACTTGTCATGCTCTCTCAAATGGCATGACAAATCGCTCCAATGTGAACCTAGTCTTAGTACCACTTCCTTACTGGGCACTTATACCCCTTCCTGACCAAGTGAAATTTCAGCTTCTGGCACTGTGTCGCTTTAACGGACAATTGCGCGGTCGTGCGACGTGGCTCCCAAACAAAATTGGCGTCCTTTTTCCCCCCACAAATAGAGCTTTCTTTTGGTGGTATTTGATCATCTCTGCGGTTTTTATTTTTTGCGCTATAAACAAAAAAAGAGCAACAATTTTGAAAAAAAGTCAATATTTTTTACTTGTTACTATAATAAATAGCCCATTTTTTTAAAAAACATTTTTTTTTCTCAGTTTAGGCCGATACGTATTATTCTACATATTTTTGGTAAAAAAAAAAAAATCGCAATAAGCGACTGGTTTGCGCAAAAGTTATAGCGCATACAAAATAGGGGACAGAATTATTATTAATTTTTATAAAAAAATTTTTACTAGTAATGGCGGCGATCTGCGATTTTTATTGGGACTGCGACGTTATGGTGGACACTTTTGACACATTTTTGGCGCCATTCACATTTATACTGCGATCAGTGTTATAAAAATGCACCGATTACTGTATAAATGTGACTGGCAGTGAAGAGGTTAACACTAGGGGGGCATGGAAGGGGTTAAATGTATTCCCTGGGTGTGTTCTAACTGTGTGGGGGGAGGGGGGTGACTGGGGGAGGTGACCGATGCTGTGTCCCTATGCACAAGAGACACAGATCGGTCTCCTCTCTCCCCTGACAGGACATGGATCTCTGTGTTTACACACAGAGATCCATGTCTTGTCCCTGTAACCGCCGATTGCGAGTGCCTGGCAGACATCGCGGCCGCCAGGCACGCGCATCGGAATCTCAGGAATGCAGCGGACACGCGCGCGCCCTCTAGTGGCCATGCATATATGCGTCCTGTCAGAGATTCAGGACCGCCCGACGGCCGCATATATTCGTACGGCCGTCGGGAAGTGGTTAAAGTTAGGTGTTATGAAAGTATCGTTTACTCTTTTTATAGTCACAGTTTATTGAAAACACCAATTCTTTATCAATCCAAGCAATGTGATAAGCTGACTTTAAGAATTTGGATTACTTAACCCTCACAGCTGGCCCTTTGACAGCCGACATCTGCGCATATCCTTATTACTTTTTTTAGATTTTTTTGAGCAAATGTTTATATACACAGAAAATTCCAAAACAAATATGTGCTGTATGAGTGGTAGAAAGAAACATTTGAAGCACGTAATAACACAACATGAGAATTTTTGGTATGTGACAAAAAATGACCAATTTAAATAATCACAAAACAGACTTAAATGTGCTGTTAACATTAGCATGAGTTAAAAAGCACTTATTGTTTACGTAAATGTGATATACAAGCTGATGTTGGCTTGCGCTAATCATGAACCTATTCTGATATATCAGATTGCTGTATGTCTGAGGTTCACCCGGTCAAATAAACTGTTTACGTGAAGGCCAGAAATACTCTATTCTATTGGTATGTGTGGTTTAAAAACCATTCAACATCTAATTGGAAACTGAATAAGACTAATTGTACAGAGTAAACATAAAACTGCAAGTCAAAAACGTGTGATGAGCATGTTGTTCTCTTGTGGAATTTTGGCTGGATATAAGCTAAAACAAGTGGATAAATGTATATACAGTAAAACCTTGGTTTTGGGAGTTACTTAGTTTGAGAGTGTTTTACAAGACAAGCAAAATGTTTTCATAAATTTTGACTTATATACAAGACTTGATATACTGTACAAGTGATGTCTTACAATACAAGTAGCGTCAAGTCATGACTGAGTATAAAAGAGAAGTAGGCATGTGCAAAAGTGAAAAATTTGTTTTGTTTCGTTTCGTTTCAATTCGTCATTTAATAAATTTCGTTAAGTTAGGTTCGTTACATGTGTTGAATTCGTTTTCGGGAATTCGTTCGTTTTCGACCGAATTTCGAAAAATCCGGTCGAAATCGAAAATATTTCGACCGTTTTTCGAATTCGTTCGTTTTCGACCGAATTTCGAAAAAAAACGGTCGAAATCGAAAATATTTCAACCAGATTAGAAAACAAATAGTCTCTTTTCGAATAGAATTTTTTTTTCAAATTCCGATCGAATTTAGTCCGCGGGTATTCGATTCGGAATTCGAAAAAAAAAAAAAAAATCGATTTCGACCATTTTTTTTTCGAAATTCGGTCGAAAACGAACGAATTCCGAAAACGGTCGAAATATTTCGCTAATATAGCAATTCGGGAATTCGTATGCATCCGAATGTCCGAATAATGGAAAATTCGTCCGAATTTCGATTCGGAACGAAACGAAATGCACATGCCTAAAGAGAAGTGAGGCGCCTCTAAGGATGGCAATATGGTTACATTTAATGATGGTACATCATATAGCAACTCACATCCTCCTAACTCATCATCTTCCGCACCGCCACCAACGTCATCCCTTCCACACTGCGCTCCATGAGCTCTTGAAGCCTCGCTTTCAGATCGCTCTGCTGCAGGGTAGTCCTCCCAGCAACGATTGCAGATTGACAGCGGTGAGAGCCGGTGGTGCGGAAGACGGTCTATGTGGACAGCTTTACCCCGAATGCCTGCATACTTAGATGTGCCACTTTTAATCATCAACCATGTGAGTTTCTAAATGTTGTACCTTCTTTACATGTAAACAGATTGCTACAGGCGCCTCTCTTCTCTTTTATACTCCGTAGCTCCTGCTGGATTTTGCTTCTAATCCCCTTGTGGAGGCTTCCATTTGTAAATGGACATTTTATGGTTACAAAACAATAACAATCACATTGTTATGATTTTTTTATATGGACTATAAAGTGAAGGACCTATGAATAAATGGTTGTGGAACTAATCATAATTTCTCATTATTTCTTATAGGGAAATTCATTTTGATATACATGTGTTTTGAGCTACAAGCATGTTTCCGAAACAAATTATGCTCGCAATCCAAGATTTTACTGTATAGTTTAAAGCACATCTCCACACAAAATGTTGTGGTCAGATTTTAAAAGGCCATAGGCCATATAGTATAAGAAGATCTTCATTTGCTTCACATTATGTTAACGCAAGGTAAAATACCAAAAGTGTTTTAAAAATATTATAATCTGTATGAACTTCTGCAATCTCATAAACCACCTTTGACCAATTTCTTAGAGTCCCACTATTTAAGTTCATGTTACTTTTAAGTCAAGATGAAGGAGGACAGTGAAGAATATGAGGTTGCAGTCATCCTGGACTGCAGAAAAAGGGGTCAAACTCAGCTCCTCATTAAATGGAAGGGCTACGGTCAAGAGGATAATTTCTGGGAGCCTTCTTCCAATGGTCATGCTCCACAGTTGGTGCGAGCTTACTTTTGACTTTGATCTGGAGGCTGCCCTTAAGGAGGAGGGCAATGTCAGAGAACCTATCAGACATTTGGCTCACAGAAATGCGCAGAATAGTAAACAGGCATGCACACATGAATGCGCGCTGGTCCGCGCACATGGGCGCACACTCAGTGCATGTTGGCCCATGACGGGCTATTTAAGAATGCTCCTGCTCATGTTTAAGTGCTGACTGGTCTTTCAGCTATTCCCTGCGTCATGCTGCTACTCTGCTTGTTCCCTTGTTGTTGACCTGGCTTGCCACTGACCTGAACTTGGATCCTGATTCTGCCTTGTTGCTAGTTCCTGGCCCTGGCTCTGTTCCTGACCACGTCTTTGCCTTATGATTCTGTACTTCGCTGCCCACCTGCTGCTGACCTTGGCTATTCCTGTGACCATGCTTCGGTTCCTGGCTCTGTTCCCACATCCAGTTTGAGTGCCTTCCGGGCTGTCGTTTGCTTCAGCTCTGCTCACCACAGTGAGGTCCTGTCTCAAGTCTGCTGGAAAATCTGACAAGCCTCACATCAGGAACTTGAAGCCCATGCAGAGTGCCCCATTAACTTCAACTGGATCAACTTGCACAGTTACTGTTCCTGACCAGATGTTCTGCCAGCCTTCCTGGGACCGCATCACCTGCTGCAAGCACTCCTAATAACACCTGCTGGGACTCGTACTCCATCTGTCCCTTGGTACCCTCTGTTCCATCTTCAGTGGGACCTGGGCTGGAGATACAAGAGAGAACTACCTTGTCAATTTAGTCTCCAGCCAGGTGGATACTAATTGGCTTATTTAAACCTCATCAGCCTGTGCCCCTATGCTTGCTGGTTGTTTCCTTGTCTGACCCAGATCTGATATTATCTTGAAATCCCTTGCTGCGAACCTCTAACATGTACCCGGATTACTCTTTCGATTGCCCCCTGAACTTGACCTTGAATTGCTCACTGGAACACACTTATGACCCTTTAACTGTTTATTGGATTATCTTTCTTTGCTTCTTCCCCTGATGTCAGAACTGTTTTCTGACTACTTTTGCTCACTACATACCCTGACTTTGGACTGCCCCAGGATTCTTCTGCTGATGTCTACTGTCTGACTAGTCTCTGTATTGCAGGTACCCTTCCTTATTTCAGTCATTCAGCACCAGTGTCACCTGGCCAGGAACTAAAGAATTGTAATTTGAGACATGGGGAAAACCAAGTACCAGTAGGACTGCTTGCCTTAGGGAAAAGGGGCTGCTATCAGCAGAGAACGTACCATCCAGCTATAGCTACTGGCCTAGGCATTGAGCTGTGTGTTACATAATCCTTATCCACTCTATTCTTCTCTGCCAGTTGAGTTCATTTAGTTTAGCATTCTTTCTATTTGTGCTTTTCTTTTTGTATCTGCGTGTGTTTTTATTCATTTGTTTCACTGTCTATATTTTCTTTCTGTGTAAAAAAGTCAAATAATGAGACAAACCCAGGGTCAAGAACAGGTCCAGGGTAGCTGAAAGAAGCTTCTACAACCCTCACAAATCTTTTAAATTCCACTGCACCCTTAATGAGGATCTTCATCATAGAAAGAAAAGATTAAACGACAGCAGCTACAAATATTGTAGCTGCCGAATTAAAAGAAGAATTACACTGTCCAGGGATCCAGCACTGTGCTCACCCAGGCTGTTTTTTTCCCGCTCTTTGGGTCCCCGGTGCTGCCATGATTTCTAAGAGAAGTCAGATATGATTTCTTCCCTTCCCATTAACCATGCTTTGCTTTGTGAATGGATCCGCAGCTTTAGGGAGCCGATATGACAATGAGAGGGGGACGAACTTCCCCTTTACGATGAAGTTCCACTTTAAAACCAGAAAAATATTGGTGTTGCCATTGCAACATCTGAACACACTATGATTGTAAATAAACCTCTCAGTGTAAAGATCAAAGTAAATCAAAGAATTAATATAGTACCATCATCCCAAATATCATTTTGGATAGAAAACAGGATTTGTTGGGACCCCAGAGGCCCAAACTAATGCCTAAGGAGTATGTAGGGGCAGGGGGACTATACCGGTACTGAATGTAAAGAATAAAGAAATATAGGGTAGTAGAAGTACAAAATTAAATCAATTTATTGAAAATTACATAAAATGGACAAGAGATACACATACTTAATAAAAAACATTAACAGTATTCTAAAATAATCAGACAATTTATATGACCAGCCAGTTCATCACCCAGATGGTACGAGACCCTCAATCGGAGGGTGAGGTGAGGTGTAGGGGGTTGTATAAGTCAAAATCTCATCTCTACTAGTTTCGCTACTGTGGTAGTTTCATCAGGAGATTTTTTTCTCTGTGCAACACATCCGCTGGAGAAACAAGGTCCGACGTGGAGAGGTGTCTCACACGGGGAGGGGGCAGATGGAGTTATGCCCAGCTGCAAGAGGGAGCCTGTGTGCAACTGTACAAATATATTGGAAAAATATTGACCCTGGGATCTATCATGTACTTGGCAGCAATTTGGGAAGAAAAAGCCACATATATAGCTGAGTATAGCCTGTTAGGCCGCATCAGCAAACAGAGGGATAATCTGGGTATGAAACCACTTGTCGTTTTGTCAGTCCGGAAGTATCTCCCAGTGCCAGGTGTGTATCACACTAGTTGCTTAGGCGCCTAGGTGCTTATGTCTGACTTTAGTATGTTTCAGTCACTGGGACAAGCATGCTGTAAATGAGTTTCAGAAAAGTGGCATATTTTCTTATCTCTATACTTGTTCTGAGAAATTATCCCTTAAGTGTCCTGCCCATTGACGACAATGCATTTAGCCAAAATGGCAAAATATTACCAAAATCTTCAAATTTTCTCTGAAATTTTAGGAAAATTTAAACTCTCAATTTCCTTCTTTCCTACTAATGAGACCAATAACGGACTTACTTACCTTCCACTTGTTCCTGCACCTTACCAACTAAGGTTGAGTTCAGTATTGGCTGTTTCTCAATATTTTGGGGGTGTGCGGCAAACAAATCTGCCCCTCTCTCACTCGCACTACCTCGACCACCCACCTCCCTCCGCTGCAGGAGACAGATGGCAAGGCGGCAATCAGTGGCCTTACCTTCAGCTGCTCCTCGCTCCAGCTTGTCATGGGAAGTGCTGAGCTGTTGCTTCTCTTCCCGGCCAAACAGGAAGTGGGTCATGAGACCCGTTTTCCTGGGAGTCTTAGGCCTCGTACACACGATCAAATCTGTCCGCTGGAAACGGTCCGCCGGACCGTTTCAGCAGACAGATTCGATCGTGTGTACGGCCGAGCCGACGGATTTGGCCACCCGACAGATTTCAAAGCATGCTTTGAAATCTATTGGGTGGGAATCTGCCCGCCCGACATGTCTGCTGGTTAGTACACTTACCAGCAGACATGTCGTCCCGCACCGCCGCCGAATGGATTCGGCGCATGCGCGGAAGTGTTTTACTTCCTGGTGCGGTGACGTGGCGGCATCAACGTCACCGCCACGTCACCGACACGTCAGCGTGCTCTCTGCTGGCGGGGATTTTGGTTTGCTCGTGTGTACACGCGAGCAAACCAAAATCCCAGCAGACAGATTTGTTCAAATCTGTCGGACGGACAGATTTGAACAAATCTATTGCCTCGTGTGTACGAGGCCTTAAGCAGGAAGACATCAGCAGATATTAATTTGCTAAAGTCACATAACTGGGTGGGCTCAGGGCTACAGTTTGAGTTCCTCCTAATATGAGTTACACTTTAGTTGAATCTATTAGAGGTTGCGCACTCTACCCCTGACTCCATGTGATAGTGGTCATACCCTGCAATTGAACAAGGCACAGGACAATGGGGAAGAGAATAAATCCTCTTAAGGTTCCCTATAATAAAGTGAACCTGTTACTTTATGCAGTATGGTGGAAAGGTCATCCGCCCTAAAAACACTCATTGGAAGGTTAGCAAATAAAGAGGTTGTCTTTTGATTTATTGCAATAAGGCAAAATTAGTACGTCAAAGATGTGATAGAATGAGTGTGGAACACAGAAAGACAGAACTGCAGACACTTAGCTGCTGCGGCTGAGCTTTGGCTGGTGCCTCAGGCCTAATGAGCAACAGCTGGCTTGCTACGCTAAGCTAATAAAAGTCCCAAAAAACAAGAACAGTGCTGAATTCTGCCTGGATAATGTGCCATGATGGAAAATTAAAACAACTGTAAGAAGCACTCTGACAAAATAACTATGAAAAGCCTCGAATAATGCACGCAATTACATGATATTAAAGATTAAAGGAAAATAAAAAGGTTAAAGTGCATCTAAACCCAGACATTTAAAACAAATGAATACAAATATAACACTGACTGCATTATATGCGTGTGTAAAGTTTTCTCAATATGTAATGTTTAATAGTACACAGTATGTATATGTGGTAGACAAATGCACCAATTATTTACACAAGCCCAGGTATTTAGTTCTACACAATGGTTGCTCTTTAGTGCGCCTTCTCACAAGGCAACTACAGGAATCCACTTACTAATTGAAAATAATACTCATACAGTGTGGCTGATATCATATCTTCTCAGTTGTTTAAGCTTTGCAACTTCTTTATGGTGTTACTAAACCCATGACCCTACCTTCACTTTATCTGGTCTTCCACAGTACACAGAACATGGAAATGCAATTATTTTAGTAAATATAAACTGCTAAATACCTTTTCTCATCAGCAGTTAGAGTGATCTTGTGACGTCTATCAGTGTCTGGTTAAAGCTTGTAGGAGGAGATTTCATTCTCCTCTGACTGTCTTATGAGGCCTGACCCTCTGTCTGGACAGTGCAGATTGGCCCTGTGCTAATCACATGCACTCTCCCAAGAAAAAAAAACTTTCTAGCCATATAACCAAACTGAGCATGTGCAGCTTGCCCCTAAGGCTCTGTTCTATTAGAAGATAGATTGAGGACAGTGGAAGCATCTGTGGATGATCCGAGAAGACAGGATCAAACAGTCTTTTTAAAGGTTATAAGTGAGTATGACAAGCATGCTTTACTGCATATGAATGAATGAATGAATGAATGAATGAATGAAAACGTATATAGCGCGGCACATGTGAACTGAATCGCCTCTTGGGCGCTTGTCGTTCCTGTCTCCTTTGATATCAAAAGAGAAAAGTCTTGACCTTTTTCCTGAATGCTAAGTGGTTCTCCTCCAACCGAATGCTGGTTGGTAAAGCGTTCCATAGTCTAGGACCTTGGATCGCGAATCTTCTTTCTCCTTTGGACTTGAAGTTGGCTTTCGGAACCTGGAGCAGGTTCTGATTAGTGGATCGCAAAACGCGATTGGGGTTATGAGCTTTTATTATTTTGCATAAATAAAGGGGGGCATTCCCATGGACACATCTATGCGTAAGACAGAGAGCTTTATAAGCAATTCTGTCTTTAACTGGCAGCCAATGAAGGGCTCTCAGTGAAGGTGAGATGGATTCCCAGGGTTTTTTCCCAGTCACAAGTCTGGCGGCCGTATTCTGAACGACTTGCAGACGAGCGATTTGGTACTTGGGGAGTCCGAGGTAAAGGGCATTTGCATAATCCAACCTGGAGTTTACAATTGCTCCCACCACGACCGCTAAATCCTCTTTAGGGATGAACGGAGTGAGTCTGCGTAGTAGGCGCAGCAGATGGTGAGATCCGCTGACTACTGACCCTACAGTATTTGTGCGTCCATTGTCATAAAGGAGTCAAAAATGACCCCTAGGCTTTTGACTTTGGCGCTAGGGGTGATGAGTTTGCCCAAAATAGGCGGGGGGGTCCACGCTGTTGAAAGTTGATTCCTGCGCTTGGCGTGAAACAGAAGAAGTTCTGTTTTTGCTCCATTGAGTTTAAGATAACTCTTTGTCATCCAATCCTCTATCAAAGAGAGGCATGTCTCTAGATTGAGGTGGTGATCCTGTCTATTGCAGATGCGGAAATACAGTTGCGTATCATCTGCATATGAGTGGTAGAGCAGTTTTTGGCTGCTGATAATCTCAAAAAGAGGACGAAGATATATGTTAAACAGCACTGGTCACAGAGGCGATCCTTGAGGGACTCCGCATGTAACTGTGCGTTTCTCAGACGTAAAAGGTCCTAACTTCACTGTTTGCGATCGGTTTTCCAGAAAAGAGGAGAACCAAGATAAATCGCCTTCTGCGACTCTGGCTACTTCAGCAAGCCGAGTCAGTAACAGTTTGTGGTCTACCGTGTCGAAAGCTGCACTTAGGTCCAACAGAACTAGAAGACAAGATTCTCCTTCGTCTGCGGCCTTGAGAACATCGTCCCATACTTTCAGCAATGCTGTTTCCGTCCCGTGTCCGGGACAGAAGCCTGATTGCAATGGGTCAAGTAGCTTGTGGGTATCCAGATGCTGTTGCAGCTGTTGTACCACTACTTTCTCCATTATCTTTGAGAGTACATTGAGACTTGTTATGGGACGGCGGTGGAGTGGGTCCTTGGGGTCCAGGGAGGGTTTCTTCAGGATGGGTTGAATTATACCCTCTTTCAACTGTGAGGGCACTATGCCCTCCAAGAAAGACTGGTTGATAAGTTGCGTGATGGGAGGAGCCAGGATGTCGGCGCATTCCTTCAGCAGTTTTGTGGGGATAATGTCATTTGGCGCTGTGCTATTACGCAAAGCGCCAATGACATTCTTAGTGGTCTCAATGGAGATGGGTTCCAGGGTAAACTTACCTGATATAGGAGAATTACTATGGGTGCTGTGTGAGAGGCTGCAGGGGGGGCTGAGGGGGGAATTGTTTTGCTGAATGCTTTCACGGATTGCCTCGATTTTATTAATGAAGCAATCCGATAGTTCATTGCAAAATTCTTGTGTGTCCATATGCAGACTGATTTTACTTTTATGGGTTTAGTAACGCTCTAACCACTTTCTGACCACACTATAGCCAAATGATGGCTACAGCACAGTTCTGGGAGGGCTTCAGAAGCCGGTTATCAGCATTTCTTTCCTCTTGCTGATACGAGGAGAGGAGAACAGAGTCAATAACCGGCTTGTGTAAAAGGGACATTAACACTAATAATCAGGGAACTGATTGTCAGTGTCCTGATTATCAGTGCAGTTCCAAGAGTGTCGACCAGTGCGGCCAATCTTTGCCCATCAGTACTGCCAATTAGTGGCCATCAGTGCATCCTCATCAGTGTCACCTATTAGTGCCACATACTAGTGCTAATCTGTGTCACCTATCAGTGCCCATCAGTGCCAACCATTAGTGCCGCCTATTATTGTAGCCTCATCAGTGCCTCTTCAACAGTGCCCACCAATGCCACATTATCAGTGCCCATAAATACCCATCAGATCTGCCTCATCAGTGCCCATCAGTACAGCCTGTCAAGGCTCATCAGCGCACCCTCATCAGCACACATCAGTGAAGGAGAAAAATTACCTGTTTACAACATTTTATAACAAATTATTAAACCGTTTTTTGTTTTGTTATTCTGTATTTTTTTCATTTGTTTAGCAAAAAAAACAGTGTTGATTATATACCACCAGAAGAAAGCTCTATTTGCATACCTCCCAACCATCCCGGATTTCGCGGGAATGTCCCGTGATTCACGCTAAATCCTGCGGTCCCGTGATCATGACTGAAGTCCCACCCCCCGCGATTCACGGTAAATCCAGCGGTCCTGCGATTCCCCCCCGCTCAACAACTCCGATCCAGCAGAACTCCCCCCGCTCATAAACTCCGATCCGAACCCCCCGCTCAACAACTCCGATCCGCGCGGAACCCCCCCCCCCCCCGCTCAACATGTCATTCAAAGTGTAACAGTGCTAAAAGCTGAAAACTGGCCTGGGCAGGAAGGGGTAAAAGTACCCAGTAGGCAAGTGGTTAAAGATTACATTGTCAGATGTTCTAATACTTACCACATAGCTACATATGTGTTTTTGCATGTGGAGAGGTTTCTTCTAACTTCCTGTCCTGATAGAAAGTAAAAGGTCATCTCCATAACAGAACAATGAAAAAAAAGGGAAAAAAAACATAAGGAGGTTCTGACCCTTTTGTGCTCTTTCTGAAACATAAGTCAAAAAAATATGGGATAGGTTCCTAATCCTGTGATCACTATGACTTCTGTGGGGCAGTATATATGCAGCACAGTATTTGTGCTGGGAGCACAGCGCATTCCCACCACAGAGGCTGAGAGAGAGATAAAATAGCTAGATCAGGGTTTTATATGGGTCAGTGTCAGAGTCGGTTTACACTGGGGCGACTTGGGATCCGACTTGAGGTCGCCTCAAGTCGTCCTAAGTCGCGCTGTAGCGAAAAACAATGTACGTGAATGGGAGCGGTGTTAATACACACTACTCAAGTCGCTCCGACTTCAGAAAAGGTTCCTGTACGACTTCAATCCGACTTGTAGGCGATTTGTACCCATTGATTTCAATGGAAGTCGCCTCCAAGTCTGATCACTGTCTTAACTGAAGTGACTTTCCAGAAAGATAACATACATTTCTCAGGCAAACCCCTCCCTCCCCTCCCTCTCCCAGAGCTGATTGTTGTTTGATTGGTCACTGGAAAGTCTCCTGTCCTGGAGATGACTTCAAGTCGTGTTGTAAATCGCCCCAGATCGCCCTGTGGTTCATGCTCAAGTCGTGTCGTGTCGGAGTCACCTCTGAAAGTCGCGCTGGAAGTCGTGTCGCCCCAGTGTGAACCGACTCTCAGGGTTAGAGTAAGGCCCGATACACACTATTCGATGTTCTGCAGTTTTTTGTCTTCAGATTGACCATAAAATATAATATGAGGCCAAACCTTAAAATGGTTGTTAGGCCACTCTAACCTGTATATACCATCATCACTGCATCCTACTGTAGTATCCCCCTCTGTGTGTGATTTATAAAAACAAATGCTGCAAATACATAATTTCACTGCCGATCACATGACTGGCCAGCTTTCTCTTTTCTCCTCTGAGATGCAGAGGGCGGGTCTGTGATTTCTCTGCTGATGTCAGTCTGGAGGGGAGGGGGAGGGGAGGAAAGAGATGGCTGGTCATGTGACTGCAATCTTGGGTCTTAAATGAGGTATTTACAGAATTTATATTTATAAATCATTCACAGAGGGGGATACTGCAATAGGAGCCAGTGCTGATGGTGTATACAGGTTAGTGTTATGAGAGTACCAGGAGGGGGAGGGGTGGCCACACACAGACAGAGAGGGGAGGAGGACACAGGAGCAGAGGGGAGAGCTGATAGCATGCTGCTGATGACAGAGGCATGTAAACTGAAACAGTGTCTAGTCTCAGCAGCCATGATACACCATGTTCAGTTTACAGAGAAATGGGGAGAGACTGTAAGGATCAGACAGTTTTTTTAGCTGTTACAGGGGGCCAAATAACACAGGACAAGCACTGTGTCATATAACATGCTTTAAGGGAGCAGAATCAATTTTTGTGGGGGGGAGGGGTTAACAAACGCTTTAAAAGTTTCAATTTGTATCCAATCAGGCAGGCCCTTGCACTACATCAGGGGTCCTCAAACTTTTTTAACAGGGGGCCAGTTCACAGTCCCTTAAACTGTTGGGGGGGACTATAGTTTGAAAAAAATGGCCCTCCATAACAGATCCACCCCATCATAGATCGACCACATCACAGATCCCCCATTACAGACTCCCCCCCAAACACAGAGCCCTCCATAAAAGATCCCCCATTACAGACTCCCGCAACACAGAGGCCTCCATTACAGACTCCCCCAACATAGAGCCCTCCATCACAGCTCCCCCAACCCAGATCCCCATCACAGACTCCCCCAACACAGAACCCTCCATCACAGATCCCCATCACAGACTCCCCAAACACAGAGCCCCAAATAACAGATACCCGTCACAGACTCCCCATCACAGACTCCCCCATCACAAACTCCCCATAACAAATCCCCTCAATCACAGATCCCCCATCACAGAGCCCCCCATCACAGAGCCCCCCCAACACAGAACCCTTCATAACAGATCCCCCATCACAGACTTCCCTAACTTAGAGCCCCCATGACAGATCCCCCATTCTAGACTTCCTCAACACAGAGCCCTCCATAACAGATCCCCCCATATCACAGATCCCCCATCACAGAGCCCTCCATAACAAATCCCCCCATCACAGAGCCCTCCAGCAGTATTACATTGCCCCTTCTATATCATTGCAGCACTCCCCATCCTCTCTGCTACCTTAATCATACAAGATGCAAAGCATGGAAGGTCTGCACAAAAGGCGGGACTTTGCAAGTGAAAGGCAGGTGATTGATTGCTGGGACCACCCCGCTGCCATATAACCAATCACCTGCTTCAATCCTCCACAATCCGGCAAACACGATCCATACGGATTTCCCCAAAAAAGAGACAAACAGCTCTGTTCTCTGGTTCAAAACGAATAGACACTTTAATGGGAAAATCAGGCTCATATATACAGTGAGGAACCACAAAGAACAATGACTTAACTCCACCCACAACATGACACAAGGAGTCCAATACACATATTTCTGTGTAGACTTTCTGGCACCAGCTCTTGATCTAATTTACATGAGCTAATTAACTAATCATTTACCCAGACAAGGTGACTCCGAGATATGACCTTTCAAGATAGACCTCTTACCTGCTATACAATACACATTCCTGTAGTAGACATCATTTACATGAGCTAATTAACTACATCTGATAAGTCAGACATCTGACCTTTAGACTGTGTTAACTCACAATACACATTTAACATCAATAGAACCTCACACAATACAGTGTCCATTAGCACAACACAATGAAAGGTTCTTAGGAGCCATACTAAGATTAATTTACATCACAGTAGCAGACAACATTAACACCTAACAGTCGGTGTTCCCACATTGAATGAGTCACTCTTTCAATTAACCTGTAGAGTTCAGAACCAACAACCTGTAAATAGTTCTTACAGACATTCTTGAATATATTGTGGATTACAGACCCATGTTAAAGCAATCCAACATGTGTCCATTATTTCCAGGCTCATACTTTGTAAGAGCTTCTGGGTCCCATGGGCCCTTCCGTTATAATATCTATTGCCATTTACCACCAAATGAAAGCCCAATTTGTCCTGAAAAATACAAAGTATAATTCACCACGATACTACAACAAGTAGTTGTTCAGTTTTACTAACACAAAGTTGCAAATCTGTGTTCAGGCATTAATATGTGTTTTACCCTCCGTAATGAAGGGATTAGAATGATATTAAAGCAGAAATAATAAAGCAAAACTAGTTTACAAAATTATAATAACCTGTTAATTTTCAAAATAGTTTTTTGTCTATTTTAGCTTATAATAAGACATTTTGGGTGTGGCATGATTTATCCACATTTTTACACGCGTTCCTATTGACATTACACCATGCTTTTTAATGAAACGGAATCAAAATCATGCATGCTCCATCTTTGATGCGCTTTCAGAAAACAAACAGAGGTTGATTTACTGGAGAGTGAAAAATCTGGTGTAGCTGTGCATTGTAGCCAATCATCTTCTTACTTCAGCTTGTTCAATTAAAGGAACACTAAAGATATATTTTTTTTTTTAAATAACAAACATGTTATACTTACCTCCACTGTGCAGCTCGTTTTACACAGAGTGGCCCCAAACCTGGTCTTCTGGGGTCCCTCGGTGGCTGTTACGGCTCCTTCCCACAAGAACTAACCACCTTCATGCGAGCGAGCCTGCATGGTGGTTAGTTCTTGCGGGTGCGCTACAGTGATACAGCCAGCAGCTATTAGGGATGAGCTCCGCGTTCGATTTAAACGTATGTTCGACCGTTCGTCGAAATTCGAACGTTATGGGCCGTGACGCGCCACTCGAAAAGAGAGCACTGGAAAACAAAAGAAATGTAGGAGTGGAACAAAAAACTTGCCTACCAAGCCAAAACCAAAAAAGTTTATTTTGTTTTCCAGTGCTCTCTTTTGCCATACCAATTATAGGTAGGGGCAGGTTTTAGGTTATCACCTGTCCTCTGCCTATTGATTAGCACACCTGTGCTCCTTTTCAGGAGACCTTAAATTCATAGGTAGGACTGCAGTCACACAGAGTGCCTTGTCGCTGGCGCTGCAGCTTCCCAGGTATTTGCAAATGCTTGCAACTAAACCTCTGTTTTTACTTACACCAGTTAGACAGATTAATTTGGTTTAGTGCTTTTTGGTTAACAACTTTGAGACTGGCCAATATGGAAAATTATATTCCATGTTTATATTTAACTGCATACTGCTAAAAACTCATCTCATATAAAGTCCCAACCTCCCCCTTTTTTCATCTATTTACAGGGATGGAGGCCTATGGTAGTATCTTCATATGCCTCATCTAAAGTCCCAACCCTATCCCCCCTCTTTTTGAGCACTGCTATCAATCTAGCCAATTAAGAGCCGGGACCCCGTGGAGAGAGGGACAGAGCATCCCAGCCGAGGGAAATACTGGGCTTAGGTAAGTAAAATAGGGAGCTAGGGGGGCGCCCACTGCCAGGTGTTTTTTCACCTTAATGCATAGGATGCATTAAGGTGAAAAAACATGAGGGTTTACAACTACTTTAAGAAACCAACACATTTCAGCACATCTGACACTTTTTAAGTACTACAGCAACTATTGTTTTCTTTTTATATTATTTGCAAAACATTTACTGTACTGCTTGACCCATTAGATGAAGTAGAAAAATAACAGATCCACTAGCAGGATCAACAGATAGAAAATGATATGTGTAGGGACCCCGACTTAAAGAAAAAGTATTACCAGCAGTATCAAAAATACAAAACAAATTAAAACAAAATAGGGCATGCAGTGCACATCATACCCGATTCCATTCAAATATATACAGGAGTTGCTGAGCAATGTTGTAGAATAGCTCATCCCTTTTCTTCTACTACCCCTATCACCCCTATCTGACAATGCCAAATGAAAGAGACAGCAATTCTGAATGACAGTACAAAGGGGAGGATGTGTGACCGCCAGTACACACAGAGCCTCCACAGCCCCAACTCCTCCAAACTTCCAAACAAAGTATTTGTACCTAATATTTCTCTTTTGCCTCCTCTCATTGCATATTAAAGCGGTGCTCCACCCTATTTATCAACATTATCTTAGTCAAATAGTATACCCGAATGCATTATAGAACAGGCGTTTTTTTTTTTACAGTACCTTTGTTTTCACCATCTGTCACTCACGTTATTTTCTTAAAATGGAAGTGACATAGCTGTAGCTCTCTCCCGTACTGAGCTATGCTTTGTACGGTATTTATCACCTGGGCTTTGCTCAAAATAACAATGGGGCGGGAACTTTTGATTACGACGCCGCCCGTTGTTATGGCAACCCGGAAGCTGACGTCCCTGCCGACGGAACGAGCGGTGAATGCTGATGCAACACGGAAATTAGTTCTTGTGGGCTTCACATGCCCTCAAACAAAATGGAAACAGCGGTACTGGGAGAATATAAGTTTGAATTCCATACAAATCGGAAAGCAGAGGTCTAAAAACAGCTAAAAAGTGAGTACTGTTTAAGTGTTACATTAACCAATTAATGACTGCAAAAAAAAAAAAAACGTATGTCCATGGGAGATCCGCTTTAACCACTTGCCAACCGCCACACGCAGATTTATGTCGACACAATGGCACGGGCAGGCACATTGGCGTACCTGTACGTCCCTTTAAATTTGACACCCATCGGGCGCCATGTGCCTTGTGAGCGTGCTCACGGTTACGGGAACTTGATGTTCCCGGACAGCCCGCGATTGCGGTCGGCAAAGGCAGAACAGGGGGATGCCTTTGTAAACAAGGCATTCCCCTATTCTGCCTAGTGACACTGTCACTGATGGCTGTTCCCAGGGCCGGCCCGACTATGGGACCCACTGGTCCCAAGGTACCAGGCGGCACTTTTCAAGGGAGCGGCAAATTGCCGCCCGCCTGCTCCGCTTCCCGCTCCACTGTTGTCTGGGAAACAAATTGCCGCCCGCCCGTTTTTCTCTCTCCAGCCGACCGTCGCAAGCACCCAAATCCCCCCCCCCCAGCAGACAGACGGGGACCGAATATCACACAAGCACTGTCCGGGACTCCTTTGTATCAGCCTGTCCCTCCGCGCTGTGTGTCTGTGTGTGCAGGCGGGGCTCAACGCAGATGGGATCATTGAGAGAAGCAGCTGACCTCCCGGCTCTTTCCAAGCAATGACTCAATGGAGCGGGTGGATGGCACTGGCATGGTCCCTGAGCAGAGCCCTGATTATGGTCGTTGGAGCCACAAACAGCAGAGGTAAGGGAGGAGGACGGATCCTCACGGAACTACATTGAGCTGTGTGTGTGGGGGGGTCAGTGTGTGTGTGTGAGTAGTCCAGGAAGTAGTACTCAGTTGGGTCAGTGTATGTGTGAGACAAGGGGGGGTCAGTATATGTGTCAGGTAGGGGGGGTCAGTTCATGTGTCAGGTAGGGGGGGTCAATGTATGTGTCAGACAAGGGGGGGTCAGTGTATGTGTCAGGTAAGTGGGTCAGTGTATGTCAAGTAAGAGGGTCAATGTATGTGTCAGACAAGGGGGGTCAGTGTATGTGTCAGGTAAGGGGGTCAGTGTATGTGTCAGGCAAGGGGGGTCAGTATATGTGTCAGGTAAGGGGGGTCAGTGTATGCGTCAGATAAGGAGGTCAGTGTATGTGTCAAGTCAGTGTAGGGGACAGGTAGGTCACTGTAGGGGTCAGATAGATCACATGTGTTGCAAGGGCAGAGTAAAGTGAAGTCAGGGGCGCAGCCGGGGGAGGGGGGCAAAATTTGGTTTCGCTTGGGGTGTCAAAGATCCTTGCACCAGCACCCCACATCCCCCCAGGAAACGGACGGGGAAGATAGCGATCGCCGCAAGCACCCCCCCCAGGAGACAGATGGGGAAGGAGCCCCTGGAAAGATCAAAGCAGGTGAAAAAGGAGACAGACTGGCATGGAAGGTACCGTTCTGGCCAAAACATACACATACCCATCTGCAGACAGAGACTGGGACAATGGGATATAGGAGGCACTGCAGATAGGGACAGGGCAAGGGATCTCTCTCTCCCTCCCCCTCTCTCTGCCCCCTCTCTCTCTCCCCCCTCTCTCTCCCTCCCCCTCTCCCCCTCTCTCTCCATCCCCCCTCTCTCTCCATCCCCCCTCTCTCTCTCCCTCACCCCCCTCCCCCTCTCCCCCCCCCCCCCCTCTCCCTCCCCCTCTCCCCCCCCAGCAATCCGCTAGGTGTGGCAGGTGATATCATGGCAAGTGACAAACCACAATGTGTGGCAGGTGACGTGGCAAGTTACAATAAACTACGCGTGGCAGTTTTTTTTTATGGGGGGCAGCATTTGATTCTTGGTACCGGCAGCACAATGTCTTGGGCCGGCACTGGCTGTTCCCCGTGATCGAGAACAGTCATCGGTGACATGACATGTCACGCGTAGCCACTCCCCCTAACAGTAAGAATCACTCCCTAGTACTGACTTAACCCCTGCAGTGCCACCTAGTGGTTAACCCCTTCACTGCCAGTGTAATTTTTACAGTAATCAGTTATAGCACTGATCGCTGTAAAAAGCACAATTACAAAGTCGCAGTCACAAAAAAAAAAAAACGCTGATTTGTTTTTATATATCGTTTGGGGATATTTATTATAGCAAAAAGTAAAAAATATTGAATTTTTTTCAAAATTGTCACTCTTTATTTGTTTATAGCGCAAAAAATAAAAAAACACAGAGGTGATCAAATACCACCAAAAGAAAGCTCTATTTGTGAGAAAAAAAGGGGCATCAATTTTGTTTGGGAGCCACGTCGCACGACCACGCAATTGTCAGTTCAAGCGTCGCAGTGCCGAATCGCAAAATATGGCCTGGTCTTTGACCAGCAAAATGGTCCGGGGCTTTAGTAGTTAAAGCAATCCATTTATTTTTGTCTCAAGTTCTAAATGATCCTTTTCCCAGCAGGACACTCGACATTAAGATGCAAGACAGCCATCCTCCTGTTCTCCAAATTGATGTATACTCACGTCTCACCCACCACTCTCCCCATAGCACCCACTGCTTTGACTTTGAACTAGACAGTACAGCAATCAATGGTGTGAGTACTTTGGGGGGGGGGGGGGTGGAGTGGAGGCATAAAGAGAAATATATAGCATTTGGGACATTTGCAGTACTTGGTTGTTATATGAGGCTCAGTTTTCTTTGTTTTTTAAAAGAAGGGAGAAGAAGAGATATAAGGAGGTGCGGGCCTACAGAATAAATGGGATCAGTACTGGCTGTAACATCCCCATAGGAACACCCATTATGTAAGCTTCAGTAAGGTGTGGATATACAGCCAGCACTATTAGAAATAAAAATGTCAATTATATGAAAACCCCATAGTTACATAGTTACATAGTTAGTCAGGTTGAAAAAAGACACAAGTCCATCCAGTTCAACCATAAAAAAAATAAACCAGATGCACAGGTTTGAATGGGACCAAGTGTGATGTGCACTGCTTCCCTTGGGATGGAGGGGAAAAGGAAGGGGGGGGGGGGGGGGAGCTTCCTCATCTTCTGGTGATACTTTTTTTTTATTTCGATTTTTTTGAGTGTTCTTGCAGCTAGGCAGGATTGTTTTGGTTTATATTTTCTGTGCTTAGTAAGTTTCTCCTGATCTCAAGATATTGATTATTTCTGCTTGCTGCCATTAAGCTGTTTCCACTACTTATTGTAAGAGTGCAAAATCCGGTGCAGATCTACATAGAAACCAACCAGCTTCTGGATTTTATTGTCAAAGCTTAACTGAACAAGCTGAAGTTAGAAGTTGATTGGCTGCACCAGATTTTACACTCTCTAGTTTTAGTAAATCAACCCAAATGTATTATTTATAAATATTTATCTGTCTTAGCCAATCAATGAGGGTTTTGGTTCAGTGGTGTGGAGGTAAAATGATTAATATTAGGTTAAACTTCTAGAAGGGACTTCTTATTAGACTTCTGCCTGGTGAAGCTGCCCCTATGAAAAATGTCTTTCTTGGGATTTGGGGTCTGTGCTAAAGGCCTAGGGAATCTAAGCTACCTTGCCGTAGGATACATTTAAAAGGAGAAAAGCAGCAAGATGGCTACCTCTTTGGAACATTTTCAGTGAAGTCTTTGTTCTGTCTCAAGGACATTTAGCTAAACCTTCTTATTCCATAAACTTCAGATACCATATTTCTTTGATCTCAGTTTATTAGAACAAGCTAGGTGAAACTACAAGATAACAGAAATAGACCTCAATAAGTACACTATTGCATACAATACAGCATACATAGCAGAAACAACGATATACAATACAAGATGTGATAGTAAAAACATACTTTTTAAGTTCTCTGAAGGGGTGATGGTGATAGATTGAGCATGTCCTGCTCCCTGTAGTGTCTTCTCAGAGCATGGTGGCTGTTTACTTCCTGTGAAGATTCTACCCAGAATTCCCTGCTTACTAACAACTTCCTTAACTACACGCACAGTAATTAAATAAACAGAACTGAAGCAATACCAAAAAAGAACACTAGATGGAGCCTGCACTCTACATATGATTATCTTATGTAAATTACAAACTTTACATGTTTTTTCACAAAACAGATATAGAAAATCAGAACATAAGTCTGGCGGACAGAACAGTTTTCCTTGCTTAAGAGTGTTCTGGAGAGGTTGGGAGAAGTTGCTGTTGGTGAGCAATGCATGGGGACCTCAATGATCAATATTTTAAGGTGCCTGTCACTGCTCATATAGGTTCAATGGCATAAGATTCATTCAAAGTACAAGAAAAACAATACTAGCTACTTGGGGGGGGGGGGGGTCATTCTACCTTGCCTAGAGAGGAAGATTAACATATGTTACAAGGAGGGGCGACACAAAAATGGTTGTATTATTGTTGGTGACAGAATGTACCATATATGCCATTTTTCATTTTGCTCATAGTCCTGTTTTAAGGCCCGTTCACATTATGTGCAGTTACCTGCACTTTGCCTCATGGATAAATGCAGCTAACTGCAATGACACATTAAAAACTATAGTTTTCTGTGTGTCTTGTTCGCAAAATGTAGTGTTTCTCTGTGTTCCAGAGCTGTGCAATATTATGCAACATGTTTGCATATTACTCCTCTCTGGATGGTGCTGCTGTGCGGTAACATGAAGGAAGTGTCACATTTTTTACTTCTAAAAAAGGAACTGTGTGATGCAATAAAATGTGTGTTGGTAGGTGCAGTGCCCCTGTAAGTTTAATAATGTCTGTTGGTATGTTAAGGTGAGGTTAGTGACTCTAAAAATGCCAGCTGGCAGTGGGGCCCTGTCAGTCGAGATATGGATAAGAACACCCTAGTGCTGACAAGATGTAGACCTATAGCAATCTTACCTAAAGGGCCCCATGCAGAGTTGAACTTCTCTATGGTGGTACCGTTTGTGTGGAGACTAGCTGGAGTCTCCCTGTCTATCTTTGAACTTCTTCTGAAGTCCTGTAGTGGGGTGCATTTTGGGGGCCTGTGACAAAACCTCCTCCCTTGCTTTAATGACCACTCATGTGAGTAGTCATTGAAGCAAGGGAGGAGATGTTATCAGGGAGTATATCCAGCTGGAAGGTACATTTGTAAGAGACTGGAATACTAATAGGAAGACCTTGTCACCTCTGATCCTCATCTGTGGGTCCTGTGGCTCGGTGAAGTATAGTGTAAGGCTGTGGAGTTTAGTATACATGGGGAGGTGGTCCCAATTTTTTGGTGCTCCCAAGGAGGAAGTAAAGGGGAAAATATCCAAAAGATGTGTACTGGTGCCATGAACTGAAATTACTGCAGAAGGATGTATATTCATGTTAGTAGCGCTACTCCGGTTTTTCAGACGGAAGAAAATCCTATTCTTTCTTCTGTCTGTGAAATGGATAGGATGAATACGGACATACGGTCCGTGTTCATCCGATCCCCCATAGGGGAGAGCAGAGGAAAGACAGTCAGCCGACAGCTCAGCGCGGATTTACGGAGGGATCCCCGCTGAGTTTACAGACACACACGGAGCGGATCAATACTGATCCGCCCGTGTGAAAGGGCCCTTAGGTCCCAGGCAGGGAATGTGTGTGTGGGCCTCTGGCTACAAAGGCAGGCAGGTGGGGTCTGTATCCAAGAAGAAGCAGGATGAGACTGTACAGCTTGGAACCAACATCTGCCCAATCACAGGTCCCCTACATGTGCCCCCTGCCACATGGCTCTGCATCCCAAAGCGTCTGCTACCCACACACTAAACTGCTGTGGTTAGAGTAAATTGGCCCTTAAAGATTATGTAGTAATTGGTTTGGACTCTGGAAGCAATGCACATCCAAACAACAAATGGCAGGTGTCACAATAAAAAAAAACGTACTAATCCTGTTACAGCACAGGTTAGCAGAGGGATCCTGAGTAGGGTTGAGCGAACCCGAACTGTAAAGTTCGGGTTCGTACCGAACTTTTGGATTTTTGGTACCCGAACTCTTACAGTAAATTGTTCGGTGTTCGGCGCGCTGCAGGGCAGCCAATCAACATTCGTTTAACTTGTGTGACCTAGAAGCCATCACAGCCATGTCTACTAATGGCATGGCTGTGATTGGCCAGTGCAGCATGTGACCCAGCCTCTATATAAGCTAGAGGCACATAGCACAGCTCGTCACTCTGCTTTAGATATGATAGGGAAAAGCTGGCGCTGCTGCTGCTGCTCTGAGGGAGAGAATTAGATAGGAGTCAGACTCAGTCCTGCTTCAGAAATCAAATTACTCAGCGATCTACATAGCACAGCAAGTCACTCTGCTTTAGATACTTTAGGGAAAGGTTGTTGCTGTTGTTTTTAGGGAGAGAATAAGATAGGAGTCAGTCAGTCCTGCTTCAGAAGTCAAATTACTCAGCGATCTACATAGCACAGCAAGTCACTCTGCTTTAAATACTTTAGGGAAAGGTTGCTGCTGTTGTTTTTAGGGAGAGAATTAGATAGGAGTCAGTCAGTCCTGCTTCAGAAATCAAATTACTCAGCGATCTACATAGCACAGCAAGTCACTCTGCTTTAGATACTTTAGGGAAAGGTTCCTGGTGTTGGTTTTAGAGAAATAGATAGCAGTCAGTCCTGCTTCAGAAATCAAATTACACCAGCACTGCATATGTTACTGTGAGATACACCCTTTAGATACTTTCCTTCTATTGTGCTATTCAAAAAACATCCATTTAGGGAAAAAAAAAATTTTTTGCAGTGTTTCCACCATATCTGTACGTGTGAGATTCACCCTTTAGATACTGTTCTTCTATTGGGCTATTCAAAAAACAACCATGTAGGGCAAAAAAATATATTTTGCAGTGTTTGCTCCATATCTGTACGTGTGAGATACACACTTTAGATACTATTCTTCTATTGTGCTATTCAAAAAACACCCATTTAGGGCAAGATCCTACATTTGAAAAATATGAGGAGAACGTCAAATAAGGGGGGGTGGCCTCGGTCGTGGTGTTTCTTAATTCCCTCACTGGAGCATGATCGTAAGATGTGCGAGTACAAGCACACGCTGGTAGACGCGCTGCTGGTGGAATTCCCACCTGACAGTGGGGGCACAGTTAAAGCACAAGGCGAAGGCAGAGGGCACCGCCAGCACCTCAGAAGGCAGGGTAATCATGGCCGAAATGTGGAAAAGCTTTGTCAGCACGCCACAACAACCAGCACCACCAGCTGATATGGAACGTCTTAGCAGCAGGCAGCATTTCACCAACATGGTGGAGCAGTATGTGTGCACACCGAATGAAGGTGCGCTCACCGAATACTGAATGAAAGGTCTGCCCCCTTAAACTTCTAGGTCTCCAAATTGGGCACATGGCCTGAGCTTGCCCTTTACGCCTTGGAGGTGCTGGCCTGCTCTGCAGCTGCAGCCAGTGTATTATCTGAATGTGTATTTAGCACGGCAGGGGGCGTTATCACAGACAATCGCAGCCGTCTGTCCAGAGTCAATGTGAACAAGCTCACGTTCATTAAAATGAACCAGGCATGGATCCCACAGGACTTGTCCGTACCTTGTGCAGAATAGACACGTATACCGGCCTTACCCAGCCATTCTTGTATTTTTAATCTTTCTCAGGTGTACCCTAATTTAAAAAATAAATAAATTAAAAACAGAAACCTGTGTTGGCTACCTCGTCCTCCTCCACCGCCCCTTCTACCTACACCGCCACATCCACTGCCACCTCAACTTCCTACTCCATTTGGACCTCGTCCTCCTAGGTCAAGATTTTTTTTTTTTTTTTATGTTATTTTAAGTTATTTCCCTATCCACATTTGTTTGCAGAGTACTTGCCATGCTCTTACCAACATCTGCCATTTGCAGCCCTCTAGCTCTTTCTATTACTTTTTTAGAGACGTTTTAGTACTCAAAAGTTCTGGTCCCCATTAACTTCAATGGGGTTCGGGTTCATGGTCAAGTTTCAGCTCCCAAACCCGGACTTTTTTTCGAAGTTCGGCCGAACACCTCGAACCCGAACATCCAGGTGTCAACTCAACTCTAATCCTGAGTACTACATGTAACTTTGATTAATCAAAGTTGTACCTTAGTGATGTGTGTAACCCATAAATATAACAGAGCTATCCATCCCACTTATAAAAAAATATACCTGTGGCAAACCTAGCCACTTCTGGAACGCTGGACGTTACATGTCAAAAGGTTGTCTGTATTATATGCTATGTATTCTGCTGGGTCTTATGTGGGCATAGTAATTCATATGCTGGCAGCTGTAAGCCACTAGCATTCAAGTACTTAGTTTTATGTTGCCCAATCAGTGTTCGGCAGTTTTAAACCGAACTCCCACAACACATAACCCCAGACCCCAGCTATCAACCGACTTTTCCCTTGTGCAGCAATGCCTGATGGGAGAATTATCCAAACTGTTAAGTTCCCCATCTGGTCCTCCCTGTATTACCCCTGTTAAATCTATTTGGCTGTTTGGAAACCCCTTGCATGGGGAATTATATAAATATGGAAGCCTGTGAATAAAAAGTCAGTTGACTCTCAGAGCTGTGTGTTGTC
The DNA here is from genome assembly GCA_029574335.1 of Rana kukunoris. Taxonomy (NCBI): domain Eukaryota; kingdom Metazoa; phylum Chordata; class Amphibia; order Anura; family Ranidae; genus Rana; species Rana kukunoris. Next base: position 97,685,209 of record CM056050.1, on the reverse strand, counting down.
CGGTTACTGGGGAGATTTGGGACATTGCCTTACTTTTCAATGCTGACTGTGGATTTACCCTGGTTACCAGTGGAGATCGTGGAGTTTAATATTGTATTCCGCTACATTTGGTGGCAAGCGACGTGATCCAACCTTATAGCCGATAAGCGCAATTCGTGCAATGTGAACTACCGATGTAAATGGAGACGGATTATTCTACGCTAAAGCGGCAGACATTAAAGGAACTGCTAGAAGCCAGGGGTAAGGTAGCCAGCAACAAATCCAAAGCTGTACTAACTGCCGAGCTGATGGAGGGAGACAGAGCCCGCAGCGCTACACCACCAGCAGCCATGGAAGAAACTCTACCACCCCCCGGTCTCACAGCCTCCCCTTTTCGTCAATCCCAAGGGACTTTACCACCACCCTCCAGATATAACGGACGTGCCAACATCCAATGCCACACTTGCAAACAGTGGGGACATATGGCACGCGAGTGCACCCAAAACCGGGGCAGACCCGCCTGGAACCAAGGCCGACCGAACCCAGCACCAAGGGCTGCTGCCCATCATTATCAACGGGAGCCGGCCACTCAAGAGATGTTGAGCATTCCAGCGGAAGAACCCCTGGGAATCTTGCATGAGGTGATGACAGTCCGAGCCACGGATAACCGGCAGCATCATCGACAGCCAGTGACCTTGGAGGGGAAAGAAGTCCAGGGACTTCGGGATTCAGGAGCTACTTTAACCTTGATAGCACCCCATTTGGTCCCTGACTCAGCACACACTGGCGGATCAGTGGCAGTACGAGTGGCAGGGGGAGCAGTGTACCGACTACCCATTGCCAAAGTACATTTGGATTGGGGTGTGGGAGGGGGGACGGTAGAAGTGGGCCTCATGCAAAATTTACCAGCAGATGTTATGCTGGGAAATGACTTGGGCCAGATGACCTCTGCTTTTGTACCCCAGGCCCCATACCAGGAAGCCCATCCAGTGACCACACGGCAACAGGCTCGCACCACGGTTCCACCGACACACTCTGAGGCTCCGGTAAGAGACCATGACCCCCACACGACACGTATGTCCTGGGATACCCCGACTAAGTTTGAGGCCGAGGTGAGGTCAGACCCCACGCTACAGGTATACAGGGACAGGGTACACGCTGACCAGGCTGGGCTAGAGGGGGAGCGGTACACCTGGGAGAAAGGGCTACTTTACCGCATTGCTGAAAGAGGAGTGGGAGGGTCGGCCACAGTAACGACTAAACAGTTAGTGGTTCCCCAGAAGTATAGGCAAGAACTGCTTCGGATTGCCCACGACATTCCCCTGTCTGGGCATCTGGGGATGACACATACCCGATACAGGTTGACCCACGCTTTCTTCTGGCCAGGGATCTCCAAGGATGTGAGGCAATACTGCACCTCCTGTGACATTTGCCAGCGAGTAGGCAAGCGAGGTGACCGCCACAAAGCCAAGTTATGTCCTCTTCCCATTATTGAAGAACCCTTCAGTAGGGTGGCCGTAGATATAGTGGGGCCCTTACCAAAACCCAGTCCCTCTGGAAAAATATATATTTTAACTGTAGTGGACTATGCCACCCGGTACCCCGAGGCTATAACCCTCACCAACATTCATGCCGAAACTGTGGCAGAGGCCTTAATGAAAATATTTTCCAGGGTGGGGTTTCCCCAAGAAATCATATCCGATAGAGGCACCCAGTTCACCGCCGAGGTAACCCAACAACTATGGAAGATATGTGGCATTAAGCCAATAGTAAATTCGGCGTACCACCCCCAGTCCAATGGTCTATGCGAAAGGTTTAATGGTACGCTGAAGCAGATGCTCCGTACATTTGGAGAGGCTTATAAAGACTGGGAGCGCTTTCTACCCCATCTGCTCTTCGCTTATAGAGAGGTACCCCAAGAGTCAACAGGGTTTTCCCCTTTTGAATTACTGTTTGGGAGAAGGGTGCGAGGGCCACTAGACCTAATTACAGAGCATTGGGAGGGGGAGAGTAGCCCAGACGGAACCCCTATTGTATCCTACGTACTGGAGTTCAGGGACCGTCTGGAGGCGCTAACCCAGGCTGTGCGCACCAACCTCCGGGCGGCCCAACAACGTCAGCGCCGCTAGTACGATAGGGGAGCCAGAGACTGCAGCTTTCAGGTGGGACAAAAGGTTTTGATTTTAAAACCGGTCGGCACAGACAAGCTGCAGGCCATCTGGCAAGGCCCATACCAGGTGGTGGAACAGAGATGTAACACCACCTATGTGATTGGCCCCTGCTCAGGGGTAGGGGAGAGACGCATGTTCCACGTGAATATGCTCAAACCATACCATGAGAGGATAGAGGACGTGGCCGCCATATGCGCTTCTGCCTCGGAGGATCAGGAGAATCTGCCACTACCTGACCTCTTAGAACAGGAGGGACAGACGGAGCCCTCCAAGGGGGTTCAGCTGGGGGAGCGGCTAAGCCCTCAGGAGCGTGCCCAGGTACAAGAGCTGATTGTAGCTAAAGGGGCTACCTTCTCCAATTTACCTGGGTACACTCCGCTGGTCACTCACCGAGTCGAGACCCCGGGACAGCTACCTATGCGGCAAACCCCATATCGTGTCCCTGAAGCAGTCAGGACGCATATGAAGACTGAGATTGACGAGATGTTGCAGCTGGGGGTTATTGAACCTTCCGATAGCCCCTGTGCATCGCCAGTAGTGCTGGTACCAAAGAAGGATGGCACGACACGTTTCTGTGTCGACTACCGGAGGCTAAATGACAAAACGGTGTCTGATGCCTATCCGATGCCCCGGATAGACGAGCTGCTGGATAAGATGGCACGGGGCCGGTATCTCACTACCATAGACTTATGTAAGGAATACTGGCAGATTCCACTGGCCGAGGATGCCATCCCCAACTCAGCGTTTGTCACCCCGTTTGGCCTGTATCAATTTCGGGTCATGCCATTCGGGATGAAGAACGCTCCGGCAACTTTTCAGCGGATGGTCGATCGGTTATTGGACGGATTCCAGGAATACGCATGTGCCTATTTAGACGACATCGCCATATTTAGCCAGACCTGGGCAGAGCACCTACAACACATAGGGGCCATTCTAGATCGTATTGGAGAGGCAGGGTTAACACTGAAACCCAGCAAGTGTCATATAGGGATGGCTGAAGTGCAGTACTTGGGCCACCGGGTGGGGAGCGGGCGACAGAAACCCGAACCAGCTAAAGTTGAAGCCATAGCTAAATGGCCCACCCCCAGGACGAAAACCCAAGTGCTAGCGTTTCTAGGTACTGCGGGGTACTATAGAAAATTCGTACCCAATTATAGTGCCCTGGCCAAACCCTTGACTGACTTGACACGCAAGAACCTGCCCCGACAGGTTGTCTGGGCCCCAGAGTGTGATCAGGCATTCCAACAACTAAAGACTGCTCTAACTAATGCCCCTGTACTTGCTGCTCCTGATCCAGCTAAAAGATTCCTTATCCATACGGACGCTTCAATGTTTGGATTGGGAGCAGTTCTGAGCCAAGTGGGAGCCGATGGCGGAGAACACCCCGTAGCTTACCTGAGCCGAAAGTTATTGCCACGAGAAGTAAGCTACGCCGCCATTGAGAAGGAATGCCTGGCCGTGGTGTGGGCCCTCAAAAAGTTGCAGCCGTATTTGTATGGACAACCTTTTTCGCTACTCACAGATCACAACCCGTTGGTGTGGCTAAACCGTGTGGCGGGAGACAATGCCCGGCTGCTGCGCTGGAGTTTGGCGCTGCAGCCGTTTGACTTTACAATCCACTACCGACCAGGGAAGCAAAACGGTAATGCCGACGGGTTATCTAGACAAACTGAACTTGAAAAGTGATCTGTTTAATTACACCCCCGGACATCCCCAAGCCGATCCGTTGGGATCAGACTGTGTATGCCGGCTTGGTTCTGGGGGAGCATTGTGGCAAACCTAGCCACTTCTGGAATGCTGGACGTTACATGTCAAAAGGTTGTCTGTATTATATGCTATGTATTCTGCTGGGTCTTATGTGGGCATAGTAATTCATATGCTGGCAGCTGTAAGCCACTAGCATTCAAGTACTTAGTTTTATGTTGCCCAATCAGTGTTCGGCAGTTTTAAACCGAACTCCCACAACACATAACCCCAGGCCCCAGCTATCAACCGACTTTTCCCTTGTGCAGCAATGCCTGATGGGAGAATGATCCAAACTGTTACGTTCCCCATCTGGTCCTCCCTGTATTACCCCTGTTAAATCTATTTGGCTGTTTGGAAACCCCTTGCATGGGGAATTATATAAATATGGAAGCCTGTGAATAAAAAGTCAGTTGACTCTCAGAGCTGTGTGTTGTCCAGTTACTGGGGAGATTTGGGACATTGCCTTACTTTTCAATGCTGACTGTGGATTTACCCTGGTTACCAGTGGAGATCGTGGAGTTTAATATTGTACTCCACTACAATACCTATTTGGTTCCTCGAGTAAATGTGGTCAGCTAGCCACAGTACCTTGTGGTCAGCAGTCACTTAAAAAATGGAATTACAGTGGCATAGTTTACTGCCCACCGTAATATTTCCTTCATGTACATTGGACATTTAGTCCCCTTTCAGACTCATATGACTTGTCCCACGATTTTGGACTGCAAAATCATATGACAAGTCATTCTCCATTATTTTCAATAAACACCATTCATACTGGCACGACTTTAAGTAGTGCCGACTTCAAAGTAGTCCTTGCACTACTTTGGTCCGATTTTGATGCCACTTACACAGGCATTCATTGAAATCGCAGCCGCGAATCGTGGCAAAATCGTGGTAAAATCGTGGCCGCGAAATCGCGGTAAAATCGCGCGACTTTGAGGTCTACAAGTGTGAAAGGGACCTTAGTTTTGTAGCAATGTGGTGACAGTAACTGACCCTGATCATCTAAATCTCTCTGGACTAAATTTCCTAAAAATATATTTTTTTTCTTCATATTTTTTCCTTCATAATTAGTTCTCAGAGCCCAATTTATACAATTTCATTATATATTTTAATATATTTGATGACTTTCACCAACATGTCCTGTTTAAAGTCATCTGTATGCATCAGATCTCTGCTACACTGTAAAAAACAAAAAAAAAACGTTAGGGTGACTGCATCACGGCGCCCCGGCGAAATGGCCTTCCAGGCCAGGGGGCACGTGCCACGCGGTGTTTCTGGGACCACGTTGGTCTGAAACATTAAAGCTGTGGCTGGGCCCCAGTAATCGACTGGGTCCCCAATCCTGAGAAGATGCCAAGCATGTTCCCAGTGAGAGGAAGCTGTTGGGTAGGGAGTCCATCTGAGGAGAGCCAAGAGAAGGTTGCAATCCAATATGGTCTCGACAATCCACCGGGGTTCAAGGTAACCGAAAGGCTGGACGTTGGTCACCTATCAGTCGGTAACCTCCAAACTACCTGAAGGAGATCCAGGCCAAAGTCTATTAAGAAGGATGACCTCTGTTACATCAATCCTAAGCAGGGTCTGTAGCAGAGACTTTTCCTCTAAGTTCCGAGTGATACTCTGGCTGCCAGGTCAGTGTGAGAGGCATGTCCAGATGCGCTATAACCACTTTGACTGGAGTGGCAAAGAAAACTAAGGGCTAGATCCACATAGAATTACGCCGGTGTATCTACAGATACACCGGCATAATTATAATTTCCCGCCGGCGTATCATTGTTTTGTATCCCCAAAACATGATACGCCAGAATAACGCTAAGAGACGACTGGCGTAAGTATATTACACTGTCGTATCTTACTTGTAGTCTTACACTGGATGCTAGGGGCGCTCCCATCGGATTTCTGCATAGAATATGCAAATTAGCGAGTTACGCTAATCCACGAACGTACGAGCGGCCGGCCCGTTCCCTTTACGTCATTTGCGTAAGGGTATCTCCGGTGTAAAGCTAGCCCTGCTATATGGAGGCGTACGCAATATTAAGTATGGACGTCGGGCCAGCGTTGATTTTTTCGTCGCTCATGTTGTTTGGAATTGCGTAAGTTACGTACACGTTGTTTTCATTGACTATTTGCGACGTGATTTCACGCATTCGCGCACTAGGATACGTCCACAGCCGGCGCATGCGCAGTGTAAAAAAAGCGTTGTTTGCCTCGGGTCATTCATAATTATAATAAAACACGCCCCCCCCCCTATAAAATTTGAATTACACCCGCGAACGCCGGCCCATTTACGCTACACCACCGTAAGTTACATCAGCATTTCTTTGAGGATAAGGAAAATGCCGATGTGACTTACAGCGGTGTAGCGTAAATGGGACACGGTGCGCGGGCAGCCAAAGTATGTGGATCTGGCCCTAAGTGTTGTTGGAAGCAGGACTGTTTCCCTATTGTATGCCTGAATCTGCTATTTCTCCTTTTACTTCAACTCTTCTAGTTTTATTGTTTTTATTCGGCTGGGTAATAAAGAGCACACTACTACTACATTCACCATACACCCCTAGGCGGTGGAGGAGCCATGAGGTAACATGCCACCCAAAACAAACCAGCAGCTCCTTCGGGGTATTTATTTTCTTCTATGTGTGTTTTTTTTAACAGATAGAAATAAAGGAGAAGCTTTTCTTACAGATTTAGCATTTGTTTTACTTACGTATTTTTTTTTGCACATTTTAGACCCACCATTTTCTGCCATTTAGAAATGGCTACTAAAAGTGTGAAACCCATGAGGGGAAGAGACATATAGCTGGGACCCTCTTATCTAAACGGGGGCTTCCAGATTATGAAAAGCCCTCCCCACCGACCACCACATCCAGCAGTCAGGGATGTTCAGATGAATTCCTTGTAGTAAGGTACGCCTTCCAATGCTGAGGGCATGTTACCTGGTATGGTTCAGGAGGGAGGGCACATGCTCACTTCCCCTCTATTTCCCAACCAACCAGGCCGCATGCCTGTATATGGGTCTAGTAAGGGTCTAGTAAGGATATTGGGGAACATCACACTTTTTTTATACCAGACCCTTACAGTATCATTTTTTCTGGGGTTTCTCTCAAAAACCATAACAGGTTCTTATGGGTCTGGTATGGATTCTGAGAAGTCACCAAGTAAAAAAAAAGGTGTGTGTTCTGGCTGCATGTCTGTATAAGGATCTGGTATGGTTCCTTGGGGAGGGGGGGCAGTGAGTTTGTCTTCCTCCCAAACCATACAGGGCTACATGCCCTCAACTTATAAGTTCAACAGGCGCCGCTGCGCCAATGTTCCTCTCTCCCCCTGTTCCTCTCTCTCCCTGGGCGCTTCAGTGCCATACTGCGTTCCATGTTGGAAAGCATACGGTGCTCACACGATGATGTCATCGCCTAGCGCCGTGATGCGTTCCAGCTTGGAACGCGGAAGTGCGTCTTATACCGCGCTCTATTCGAAATCTCACTACAATGTATTACACCTGATCTCCTGCCTATAAAGGCCTGCATAGGAGATACAGGTGTTGTTCTATTATTGCCAGCCATATGCCAGCCGTATGTCAGTCATGGAGCAGTCCTAGTGTGAGCTACAGCTTGTCAGCTTCCTGAGCTCCCTATGCTGCAACACCATTCCTGGAAACCACTCCTTTGCTGCTGATCTCTTCTCTACAATACAGCTCTCTGCAAACCAACTACAGGACATCTGGCAACCATCCTCTTTCATGAGAACTTCTCTCCTATCCTTAGAAGCTACAAACGGATAAGTAACCCTTGCTACATTTATAGTCATATAGTCACAGCTATAAATACCTCATCTATGCATACTACATACCTGAGCTATACTGCCTCTCTCATGCAACTAATAATGAGCTATACTGCCTCTCTTAACCTATACTAATGTCTCAATAGGAATTACTTCAAGTATGCTACTGTAATTACCTAAACTACTTTACTACGTATACGCAGGTGCTATTACGTTACCATAGTACATGCAGTATACAAGTACCCAGTTGTTACTACAACTCTCAAATAATACAAGCTTGGCATAAGTACAAATGTCTTATAGGCCTCGACCTAATAGTTCGAACTTGTTCTCCTTAAAACTTTTCTTGGCTAAGGGTTGATGCTATTTCATGTTATCTCCCTTAGTAACCTAATACATCCCTGCATGCTGCAGGTGATATCATGTAGATAACCTCCTGTTGCTAGGAGCGACGCCTGGGGTTCCTTACTGTAATCACGCGCATGTAGAGGTATATTGGAATATAGTCCTTAAAACTAAAATATATATTTTAATCGCTAAGACAGCCCTCAAAATTTCCACTCGCCTACTAGCATTTGGCGAGTGGATTTAAGCTGGGGGCGAGTGATAACAGGGCTGCATGACCAATCTCCCTCCAATCTGTGCCTACACTTATGCCGCGTACACACGATCATTTTTTGTGATGAAAAAAAACGATGTTTTCTGTGAAGTAAAAAACGTCGTTTTTGAAACGTCACTTTTCAAAGACGATGTTGCATACACACCATCGTTTTTTTCACAAAAAGCGAGGTTACGTTCACCACTCTTTTCCATTGAAGCTCGCTTCATAACTAGCTTCTGGGCATGCGCGGGTTGAAAAACGTTGTTTTAAACAACGTTTTTGCTACACACGGTGACTTTTTGTGAAACAAAAAACGACGTTTTGAAAAACGACACAAAAAATTCAAGCATGTTGGAATTTTTTTTGGTCGTTTTTTTGAAGACAAAAAACGACGTTTTGCCTATACACGATCAATTTAAATGACGTTTTAAAAAACAACGTTTTTTTTCATAGCAAAAAACGACCGTGTGTACGCGGCATTAGAGTTCCGATGAGATTGATGGCCGAAGAGGAAAGGTGCATGCTCGGGGAAAGTTGTCTGGTGAGCCGCGCACAGGCAGATCAGTACACAGGTGCTCTCCTTACAATTCTCATTAAGCCATGGGACCTAACAGTATGACCTCTCTGAGCCTGCCCCCCTCCACCTGACCAATGTAGCTGGAGAGCACAAAGTAATGAGTGAGGTGGAGGATAGCGAAAATTACCACTCCGGTGCAGCGCTCACTGAAAGTTGCCTTGACATGAAAGTGGCAGCCTTCCAGTTTGTGCAGTTTTCTTCTCCTTGTGCTTTATGCAAGTGTCCAACAGTTCAGCCTGAGCACTGTGAACAGACTGGTCTCAATGTGTGCTGTGCGGTGTCAGTGTGCGCTGTGCTATGGTGTCAATGGCTGTGCAGTTGTGTGGATCTCAGCGCTGGATTGTACTCCCTCCTGCTGTGCTGCAGCTCCTCTCCTCACTGCCAACCTGAATAAAAGGGGGAAGTGGGGACATGCAAGCGTGGAGCTGCACACACAGGCTCCTGATGATGAGGAGAGAGAGAGAGAGAGAGAGAGAGAGAGAGAATGGGAGTTGCAGAGGAGACAGCAAGAGAATGGGGAAGAGACACAGTTCTAGTGCCCCGTCCCTCTGGTCTGCCCCCAGTGCCCTGTCCCATTTTGTTAAAGTTGTTGTTGGTGATATTTAATTTTGTAACTTGATTCTGCATAAAACATTTAACAGTGTCATTCCATGAGATAATCTATGAGGGCGTGTTTACAAGTGCAATTAGGTGCAGGGCAGTGTATGAATTAGGTGGGGCAACTGGTGGCGAGTAACTCTTGAGGCCTGGCTAGTAGCTCAGGACTTGAAATTTTGAGCACTGGCTAAGGTCTGCTCTCATGTTGTAATGCTTCCATCCTTAGTAAATCTACGCCCTTCTATATGTGACAGGAACATGATGTAGAGACCCCCAAACTCCTGTTGCTAGGAGTGATGCCTGGGGCTAATACGGAGTTGTCTTCGCAGTTGTGATTCACTCCCGTTTCTCCAGTGCTGTTACAATAAGGCGCCTTGTCTCCATGTTGATGGTTGATGGGGACAAGGGCCTCATTCCCTTATCTCTGGCCCATTGAATATAGGGGTCTGTCTAGGGAGGACTGATTAAAATCTGGAAGCTCCCCTAAGATAAAATGTCCAACGAACATCCAGCCCCCTATCCTATGTAAATGAGAAAGGGGTATACAGTACCTCTTACTATTTATTCACAAAACAAACATTTAAAATAGTAAATAAACACTTAGGCCGTGTACACACGATCAGTCCATCCCACGAGAACGGTCCAAAGGACCTTTTTCATCGGTTAACCGACAAAGCCGACTGACGGTCTGATGTGCCTACACACCATCGGTTCAAAAAACGATCGTGTCAGAACGTGGTGATGTAAAACACACGACGTGCTGAAAAAAACAAAGTTCAATGCTTCCAAGCATGCGTCGACTTGATTCTGAGCATGCGCAGCCTTTTGACCGATGCCTTTGCATACTAATGATCGGTTTTGACCCATCGGTCAGGCATCCATCGGTTCAATTTTAAAGCAAGTTCTCTGTTTTTGGACCGAAGGACAACCGACCGATGGGGCCTACACACGATCGGTTAGGACCGATGAAACTGAACTTCAGTCTGTTTTCATTGTTTTTGACCGATCGCATGTACGCGGCCTTAGACACTGTGGAAAAGGTAATTTATTTAAAAAAAATAATAAAAATAAATAAACATTGTCCCACCCAATGCCAATCATGTCGCCCAGTGATGGCATTGGCTCTACTGACAATCACAACAATGAAAATGATGGCCCATGCCACTATCCTCTTCCACAGATGAACAGCTCCCAGCCAGCTCCTGAATGTGAAACCACCATTAGGTGAATCAATTCTGGCTGCAGCACAATGGGTTAACTGGTCAAATCTGACTTTGGTTGCCTTGTCCAGTGAACTACGACAAGCCCGAGTTTGGGTCAAAATCATGGTCGACCCAGACGCAAAGCTTATCTTTAGTTCTTAGTAGATAAAAGAATATGTTGCCAGCTTTTGTATTGCCTATCCTTGTTTTAGGCACACGTTATCTTAAGACCAGTGACACCATTGTCAATTTACAGTGACAGAGATCATTGGGGAGCCAATGGTGGCATGCTTTGCTATGGCTATAGTTACACCCTTGCATCACATGGCAATAAGACCAGGATGTCTTGGCTCTCTTCTAAAATTGTAATTGTGACAATTAAGAGCAAACAGCCAGGCTGTTTATAGCTCAGAAAAACAGTGTTAATATTTTCACGTACAGTAAAACCTTTGTTTGAGAGTAACTTGGATTAAAAAAGTGTTGTGCAAAACAAGCAAAATGTTTTAATACATTTTGCCTTGATATACAAGCAATGTCTTGATATAAGAGTAGCGTCATGTCACAACTGAGTATAAAAAAGAAGATAGGAGCCTCTGATGCCCCGTATACACGATCCGAATATCGTACGACAGATCGTACGACTTTTTTTGCTTAATAGTCGCAAGTAGAAATTAAATAGGTTATTAAAGTCACTAAAATTCACGTACGACAGAAAAAAAAACGGAAATTATGTCATGTGTTGTAATGTATTTGTACTGTATTTTCGGACGACAACTGTACTGACTAAATGAAAATCGTACCATCTGGTATCCTATGAGGAAAATTTTCGTGCTTGTCTGATAAAATAATACCGGATGAATTGTCATGATCGGCCCTCGAAAGCTCTGTACTAGCAAAACCGATTATCGTAGGATTCTTCCTTGGACGGCATTTTTCGTACGATATTCGGATCGTGTGTACAGGCCATAAGTGTAGCAAAATGGTAGACATGTACAGACTGGAATATTTTGTTTCGTTTTTTCGTTTTCGTCTGGAAAATACATTTATTTAGTTACTCCCGAAAATCGTTTTGATTTATTTCGTTTTTCGTTGGGGAATAGCTTTCATCCGAAAATCCAATAATACTTGGTTTCTGTCGAATGGTCAACGGAACTTCGAAACTTTACGACGAATGGTACATTTCCGGTTGAATATTCCGCCTACAAGAATTCTAATTTTGTATGACTAGTAATAATAATAATAAATAATTATATTATTATTACTAGTCATAGTCAACCAACATTAGAATGTTTCTATAGCCTATGGGCGGAGCATTAAAATGTACAAGTGCAGTATATCTTCTCCGTCGAATGTCGGATCTATTATTTCTATAGTGTCTAATCTTCTCTCTATGATGTTGAATCTTTTCTCTATGATGTTGAATCTTTTTTTTTTTAAGGTCGAATCTTTTCTCTATGATGTCGAATCTTTTCTCTCTAATGTCGAAAAGTACCGTATGTGTGTGTATATCAGGTTCGATAGACAGATTACTATTCTTTATTCAGTCAGCGTCATGTCGAATCTCTCTGTATCGAATTTTTACCGCACCGAAAACAAAAATAAAGCATTTTTTTATGTCGGATCTTTCGGTTTTCGCTTCTTGCTCTTTCGTTATCGTTTGTTAAAACGATAATGAAAAAATAAGATTTTCGGACGAAAATGCATTCCAACGAAAACAAATGCACATGTCTACAATATGGTTACATTTAATGAAGGTACAACATTTAGCAACTTATTGATACACTTAGAGGTGCCTCTCTTCTCTTTTATACCCTGTAAAAAAATGCTTTGATATACAAGTGCTTTGGATTACAAGCATGTTTCTGGAACAAATTATGCTTGCAAACCAAGGTTTTGCTGTATTTCACTTACTTTACAAAACTTAGGATGCAGTGAAGATTAGACTTTCATAATGTCCTTTTTTTTTTCAATGCAAGACCATCTTGAAAGCAAGAACTACATCTTGCGTGGCCAGGTAAACATAATCCAGCCTGCCCATGACCTAGTTTTGATTTACAGTAAAACAGTAATTAGTGCTTTTTTTCTTGACTCTAAAGTGAACAGAACGTTTAACGTTGAATATTTTCATAAGCATTCCTCAATTATACAACCGCTCGTGCATGAAGCTTTGATTTAAAATAGCCCTAACAGGATGAGCATTTACTGTAATTGAATGTGTAAATATGTACATAAAATACCTTATTGGAATGCCACCTGAGGCTTGGATGTCGGCACCTGCATGCAGCTCATGTGCTGTGGAGATTTCAGCTGCTTTCTACTAAATTCCACAACACAGATGGATAAAGTGATTTGTTCCACATGACTCCGACCACAAAACACCAGCAAAGGTGCAGAAAACAACTAGTCTTTTAAATGACTGGGAGGTTCATCCTCTGTGGCCTCAGAGTTATACTGCTTTTTTTATGAATCTCTTTCAGTTTTTTTTTTTTTAACATGGCATGATCACCATTTAATTTTTAAAGATTTTATTTGAACATATTGGCCTGGATTCAACGATGGATTTACGTCGGCGTATCTCGAGATACGCCGTCGTAAGTACAAATGTGCGCTGTCGTATACTTGCACCGATTCACAAAGCGAGATACGTCGAAAAACATGGCTTCAGCCGTCCGACGTAACTTGCCTACGCCGGCGTATTGTGGGCGCATAGTTACGCCATAGGCCCGAATTCAGGTAGATCAGCGTATCTTTGTGCGGGCGTAGCGTATCTTCTTTACGCTACGCCGCCGCAGCGTTGAGAGGCAAGCATGCTATTCACAAAGCAAATGCGCTCAACGTTGCGCCGGCATAGCGTATAGTTGTCGGCGTAAGCCAATGTAAGTCAAAGTAGGTGGAGGTGGGCTGGAAGTGGGCGTGATATATTACAATGAAGCGTGACCCCATGCAAATAATGGTCTGAGCTTAAAAAAATGAACTGCACATGCGTGGTATCTTGGACGCATCCCAGTGCGCATGCTCTCAGTTACGTCGAAATTTCCGCCTAAGATACACCTACGACGTGAACGTAACCTACGCACAGCCCTATTCACGTAGTACTACGTAAACGGTGTACGCGACATAAAACGTCCATGGCCCTTACCATTGCATTACCTGCGCCTGCTATATGAGGGGTAACTTTACGCCGGATGTAAGCCTTACGCAAATCGCGTATATGAAGCGGCAGGGCGCATCTACGTTCGTGAATCGGCGTATCTTACTCATTTGCATATTTAAAATGGGAACGCCGAATGCGTCCAGCGTAACTAAAATTACGCCAGCGTAGGCAAGTTACGTTGGATCGCTGAATCCATGTTTTTCGACGTATCTCGCTTTGTGAATCGTCGCAAGTACATGACGGCGCACATTTGTACTTACGATGGCGTATCTCGAGATACGCCGACGTAATCCATCGTGAATCCGGGCCATTGACTTAAATAGGACGGTGCACTAAAAGGCGAAGTCCATTTATTTTATCAGGCCTCACTACCCCACCTATATTCGCTGCATACAAGTGCAAAAATCTACCTGTGGGAAAAGAAAGTAAAAGAAAATATGCTTGCTTTTAGTAATGTTCCAAATGTTCCTGGGTCTGATTCATGAGACATTCGTGCTGACCTGGTCAAAAAGTTTGGGAAATGTGAAAGTTAATGCAAACCCCACTGAAGACAGTGGGAGACGAATCCTGAAATTCAATTTTCTTTATTTTAGACAAGGGGAAACAAAGGGCATAGGGAGCTGAGCATGGCCAGAGGGGACATGTACCAATGATTTTTTTATTTTTTTTTAAATATTGTTCAACAGGGAACACAATTTAAATAATGCTCAGTGTGAAACATAAACATTGCTCATTTTTGGGGGGATGGCCTAAAAATGCCTGTAAAGTGGTGCACCTTTATGATGGTGTCATCAGTTTGTAGGATTTTGGTGGCTACACAGTGATTGGCTGTGGATTTTAACTACTTCAGCCCAGGAACAATTGGCTGCTGAATGACCAGGCCATGTTTTGCGATCCAGTACTGGGTCGCTTTAACTGACAATTGCGTGGTCGTGCGACATTATACCCAAACAAAATTGACATCCTTTTTTTCCTACAAATAGAGCTTTCTTTTAGTGGTATTTGTTCCCTGATATTTTAAACTTTTTGCTATAATAAATATCCCCACAAAATATATAAAAAACTAATTTTTTCCTTAGTTTAGGCCGATGTGTATACTTCTACATTTTTCTGGTAAAACAATTTTTTATTAGTAATTAGATCTGCGTTTTTATCGTGAGTGTGACATTAAGGTAGACACATCAGACCCTTTGATGGTATTTTGGGACCATTGTAATTTATACAGCAATCAGTGCTATAAAAATGCTCTGATTACTGTGTAAATGACACTGGCAGGGAAGAGGTAGAACACTAGGGGGCGCTAAAGGGGTTAAGTGTTTCCTAGGGAGTGATTCTAACTGTGGGGGGGTGGTCTACCAGTGACACAACAGTGATCACTGCTCCCGATGACAGGGAGCAGTAGATCATTGTCCTGCCACTAGGCAGAACAGGGAAATGCCTTGTTTACAAAGGCATGCCCTGGTCTGCCTCTCTGTGACCCGATCGTGGGACACCAGCAGACATCGAGTCCGCAGGTCCCTCGGGTACGGTCACGGAGCACGTGGCGGGCGCACAAACCCAAAATGCCACGATTTAAAAGGGATTTACCTGTACGGCCATTTTCCCAGCCGAGCCATTGTGCCGACATATATCGCCTTGTGCTGGTCGACATGTGGTTAAAGAGAGAACCAAAAGCGTAAAACAAAAATAAGAAAAAAAGGCATGGGCCTCCCAGAATTTAACTCAGGCCTTTATCCAAGAATAGATGTTTAGATGATTTAATCGGTTTAATACATACAGGCAACTCACGTTTTGTATAGTAAAAACAAGCATTGTATAGATTTCCTTGGGTGGAATAAGTCCTCAGGTCAGTCACTGTTGTTCTTGTGCGCTGCGCTGTCTGCAGTAGTCCTTTCCAACCGATGTAAGGTGTTGGGGACGGCGGTGGTGGTAAAGATGCAGGGTCAGGCTGGAATTTTGAATTTTGCGGCAATCCGAACGTAGTGACGTCACTGGCATGCGACGCGTTTCAGAGCTGGCGCACTGCGATGATGCGGCAGTCGCGCTCCTTTATCAAGATTGATAAAGGTCAGTCAGCAAAGCTCAAAGAGAAGACGCACCACAAACAGTTCAAATTCTCACCGGCCGTCCCTAAAAGACAAAAGCAAGGAGAACTCAATCCAGAAGTCTCATCGCAAGCCAGACAAGCTGTCTGAAAGTGTTAAAGAAAAAGTAAGAGAAAAGTTCAAAGATTTCTTGAGTCTGAAGTCAAAGAAAAAGAAGAAGAAAAAGAAAGCAAAGTCAGAGCTGTCTGGTAGTGAAGAGAACATAGAGGTTTCTAAGGAGCTCCCACCAAAAAATTACAACATTCAAAGTTCAACAGTAATTATAAGGCCCCGTGTTCCGGTAAAAGCAGCGATCATGGATGCCGTCCATATACAAGACTAAGTGATGAGGAGACGCTCAGTGATTCTTGCACGGAAAGCTTACTTTGGAGTGATGAGGATTACAACAAAGAGATAGTTATCACGCATGCTGATGGTTTTCTAAATGTTGGCCGCAACAGAAGCAAGTACAGCTCTGCCAAGCAAAGACTTGGGATGCACAGTATGGATGAGAATGCTATGGATGCAAATATGGGCGAACTGTTAAGCCCCATACACACTATCAGTTTTCCTGACGGTTTTCTCTTCAGGTTTACCAAAACCATCTAATATGAGGTCAAACCTCAAGAGTTTCAATTTGTATGCAATCAGGCAGGCCCTTGTACTACATGGTTTTGGTAAACCTGAAGAGAAAACCGTCAGGAAAACTGATAGTGTGTATGGGGCTTCAGATCTCTGCTCTGGAAAATTTGTCTGTCACGATGATGGTTCAAATCAAGAATCTTTTAGTTGTACAAAGGCTCATGCTGAAAATGAGAAAAGTGACCTAATGTCTGAAGCAGTTGCTCTCTGTTCCGGTTCTTTCACCAACAGAGAAAATGAAGAAAATGAGGCTGGGCTGGAGGATTGACATCTTCTACCATGTGATGATTCTGACAGCGAAGAGCTTACAGAAATTGAAAGTGGTGCAGAAGATGAAGAGAAGAAAGTGAAGGAGGGAGTAAAGGTGGAAATGGCAGTGAAGGAGGAGGATGATGCCCTGCAGGATGAGGCTTCTGCTGTGCTGGCGGGGAGCAATTCCGAAAAGTGCTCCTACCACTGGGTTATGTGAAGAGACAAACGCTGTACGCCTGCAGTACCTGTACCCCGGATAAAGAGGAGCCTGCTGGGATATGTCTGGCCTGTGCATACAAGTGTCATGAAGGCCATGACCTGTTTGAGCTCTACACCAAGAGGAACTTTCGCTGTGATTGTGTATATGCCAAATTTAAACAGCTGGAGTGCAAGTTATACCCGGATAAGAGAAGAAAAACCTGGCTAATAATTACAATGACCATTTTCTTTGGCATGTACTGCACATGTAAGAGACCGTACCCCGATCCTAAGGATGAGACCCCAGATGAGATGATCCAGTGTGTGGTGTGTGAGGACTGGTTTCATGGTCGGCACCTAGGGGCAGTTCCACCGGAGCATGTTGAGTTTCATGAGATGGTGTGCCAGGGCTGTATGGATCACTGTTCATTTCTTTGGGCCTACTCTGCCAAGTTAGGAGTTCCAGGTGTCACCAAGATTACCAAAGCATAAACGGAAAATGAAGATGTTAAAGTTGATGATTGTCCTACGGAAACAGCCAACACTCAGAATGGACTAACAATAAATAATGAAGAATGTGTGAAAGATAACGACGATGAGGAGGAGGCAATTCTTAGAAAGCTAAATCTGAAGGACTTTCTGGAAAATGAAGCTGAACTTTCTGGAAGTGATGTTGAAAGTGAAATCCCTGACCGCTTCAGGGCAAATGAAGTGGCTGAAGTGCAGGAAGTAGGGGTTTGCAAATCTTCAGTTCTCAGTCAGTTGCTTGATGGAAATAAAGCTGAAAAACTTAATTCTGACACTGCACTAAATGATGTAGAAAAAGTGTGTCCAATATCCACTGAGCCTTGTGAATGTAGTAAGGCAGGTGATATTCATGACTTTCCCATAATTGATGATCAGCAGAGCAGGGTCATTGAGGAATCTAAATTGCAAGAATTATGCACCCAGACTGAAGCTATTTTTGCCTCTGTGAATTATTTGCATGTTGAAGAGCAGTGTGTTCATTTTTATGTTAATGAAATCAGATTTGAATATAAAGGTAATGTCACATCCTGTGAAACCCAGTCTTTAGGAAGGGTTCTGTCAGAGCAGTAACGAAGGATAATACTTTGGACTTGACTACCAAGATTCATCGGGAAGTAAAATCTATTTTTCAAAGTGTAGAATCTGTAATGGCAGGTGAGCCCTCTGAACGTTGTGAAACCTCCATCACTGAAGTAGTCAGAGAGGCTAAATATACTAATTTAATGGATGCTTTTTCCAAATGTCTTGAAAGGAATAAAGAATATGAGAATTTGTGTCCAATAGTCGATGGTTTCAAAGAAACAAATACTAAAACATTTTTGGGAGACTATGAGGCAAAGATAGCTGAACAACTAGCCATAAACATAAGTTCAAAAGTGATTGAAGCTGCTAGACAAGAAATTTTGTCTAGCTCAGTTAATGATGTGTCCGATAGCAGTTGTCAAGTTCTTGGTGAGAATAGGGATGTGCGAACAAGTGATGCTCAGAGTAAGCAGTTGGTTCAAGAAAGTGACGAGGATTCATTTTCTGAAAACCTTACATTGGGTTTGGTAGATTTTCACCATACTTGTGAGTCTGAACTATCACAAAGTAAGAAACTTTGAAATACGGAATTGACAAATAATGATTTCCGTCTAGAGCACCAAAGGGAAGAAAAACTGCCTAGTACATCGGTTTATCAGAGGTCATATGCGTCAGACTTTAGTCCAGTTCATAGAAGAATAGATTTTTTTGAGTGTCACCATGCCTTGGAGGATTGCAGTCTTAGTGTGTTTACATCTGAAGAAGGCATCCACATGGATGATCCATTGCAGAGCACAGTGTTATCAGCTCTTGGTATTGGTTATGACTCACTGAAGGATTGAGCCATCGAGAGAAACCTTTGTGTCCATTGAAAAACCAATTAAGGTTTTGCATGGTTTACAACTGAAAATAAGTATATTACAGAGCAAGGAACACCCTCTTATGTACCTCAGCCAAAATTTGAAGACCAATAGGAGAATAAATAGGTGGTTCCTGGCCCTTCAGGAATTTAGTTTTGTCGTAACGCATCGCCCCAGTGTTAAAATGGGGAATGCAGATGGTTTGTCCCAAGTGCATGCATGCCTGGCAACCTGTGTCCCAACCCTAGGGTTGAAACAAGAGGGGGGTATGTGACAGGAAGTCAGGTAAATCTGTGTGTGTTGTCCCAGATGGGAGATACTTTTCTGCCTTGTTTAGACAATACACCAATTACTATTGGGCGTCGGCTGCAGAGATGGCCAGAGAGGTTTGGGGTGTTAAAAGGTTTCAGCTGTTCAGAATTAAGCAATTCAAGCCCCTATAAAGACAGCCTAAGGATGACGACTGATTGCTGCATCCTGAGGCTGTGTGAGTGAAGGAGCAGTCACAACCAGTACTGAAGAGGTGAGGTGCTGATGGATATTTCTGTGTGAGAAATATCAGAGACTTTTTGTTTTCTGCTGTAGGACCAGCAGTGTCTGCCCAACAGTAGGCTGTGCCAGACTCCATAGGTAGGTTCCTGTGTTGGGAAGCTAGACGCCCCAAGTGGCAAGGGTTTATTTTATGTTTTGTTTTGTTTATGCTGTTTTGATGCTTGCACGTGTATCCCGCAAGATGGAAAAATAAACCATATCATTTGTTTTCAGTCATACTCAACTGCCTTTTTGTACAGTTCAGCGTGTAGTGAACCCAGCCAGGGGGTCACACACACCCGCTACAGAGCTAATCCCTCACAATATATATATATATATATATATATATATATATATATATATATATATATGTTTATATATATATTAAGGGCCCGACCCCTAGAGGCCTAATAGTGAGGAGGAGTTGACATCCTTCTTTGTAGAGTAGGTTACTAGGCATAGTGGGTGTAGTGCATGATAGAATAATTGGGCGCCAGTCACTTTATGAATTCGAACAAAAGAGATTTATTGTCTCTAAACAAGAACTGAGGAGAGGGGGTTTGGGACCTGAACACACTTAGGCAGATGCAAAAGTTTTTCTCACTGAGCTTCCAGTCTTCTCAACAAACCTTCAGATCCCAGTCTCCCGCTGGATCCCTTGAGCTCTTCCCCAGTTAACATTTCACAGCTACACTCTAAGCGTTACCCACACTACCTGCTGGGTTCTCAGCTAACCTGTTGAATCCTCTTCAAGTGTCACACACGGTCACCTGCTGGGTCCCTGACTTGAACGCTGAAGCTTTTACAACTTGTTCACTGTCCCCGGCTAGTAAAAAAGTCTGCTCTGGTACTTTTTCAGGCTTCACAAACCTGGCTTCTGATAACAAGAGTAGTTGTCCCTTACTGTCGATGGTGTCCCCTTCTTCTCTGACCTCTGGTTCTCACTTGCCTCTTGTAATAGGAGTAGTCGTCCCATGTGGCAACTGCTTCTCCTTCACCTCTGGCAACACTTGGTTCACTGTCCGGCTGAACATCTGCAACAATCAGGCTCCCCACGGGCTGAGCCTCTACACACGTGGCTAGGCCTCAGGCTTAGGCCTAACCTAAGGTGACCAGATTTTAAAAATGAAATCCAGGGACATATTTTTTTTTTACTAGTAATGGCAACAATCAGTGACTCTCTGCCCGTCACTACCCACCTCACGGCTACTACAGGATGGGGAGCAGAGGAAGATCACTGCGCCAGGGTAGGCAAGGAGATAGGCAGCTGGCCAGGATTTGAGCCAAGGCAGAAGAACATGCGAGCGAAGCTCAATGGGCATGCGCCCGAAACTGAAGAAATATTCCCTGCGCTCCGACCAGCACATGATCATCAGAAAGGGCACAGATAATAGGAAAAATACAACCCCCCTATGCTAATAGACATGGCGGAGCGGGGGGGTGTAATTCTATTTTTTTTTATTTTAATTCTGCACTGATTGTCTTTGAAATTGCCCCTACCCGCTATTAAATCCAATCTGGGGACAAAGCCTCAGCCAGGGGCTAAAAGAAAACTGATCACCTGACTTATTCTCTTAAATGACTCTCCCAGCATGCTTAGCAACAAACCTGAACTCACTGTGGTCTTGTGATTCTAATGCCAGAGGCAGCAGTGCCAACTATTTAAAGAAGAGAGAAATGCAACCAGGGGTTGTAAAGGTAAAAAAAAAATGTTTTTCCTAAATAGCTTCCTTTATCTTAGTGCAGGGGTGGACTGACAACTCATGGGGCCCCCGGACAATAGAAGATTATAGGGCCCCCGGGCTTACAGATGGCCACCATGCCAGGAGGCAGTGCAGAGGCAGGGCAGCTAAAATCTCTGGATTTTCACATCAAAAGCATGTCGGTTTCGGACATATCAGGGACAGATGTAAAAAAAACACAGATTTTTACATACTATCCCTGGTTTTACTGAGTCTGGCAACCCAGATGGGGCCCCCTAGTGGCATGGGGCCCTTGGGCAGTGCCGGGTGCCTCAATGGTCAGTCCGCCCCTGCCTTAGTGCAGTCCTCCTTCACTTACCTCATCCTTCGATTTTGCTTTTAAATGTCATTATTTCTTCTGAGAAATCCTCACTTCCTGTTCTTCTGTCTGTAACTCCACAAAGTAATGCAAGGCTTTCTCCCTGGTGTGGAATGTCGTACTCGACCCCTCCCCTGGAATACAGAAGAGTCAGGACGCCCACTAATAAACAGCCCCTTTCTCTATCTGCAACGTAGAGAGCGTCCTGACTCTCCTGTATTCCAGGGGAGGGGTCAAGCAAGACACTCCCCACCAGGGAGAAAGCCTTGCATTACTGTGTGGAGTTACAGACAGAAGAACAGGAAGTGAGGATTTCTCAGATGAAATAAGGAGGAAGTGAAGGAGAACTGCACTAAAGTAAAGGAAGCTATTTAGGAAAACATTTATTTTACCTTTACAACCCCTTTAAGGCGAAAAAGTCAGAGGATACAACTACCAATCAGCCAGGCTAATTACCACCTAGCATGAGTAAATTTGTTAGCAACCCTGCCTAATATCAAGGTCCTATATACTATATAAGAATATACAGGTCCATCTCATAAAATTCGAATATCATCAAAAAGTTTATTTATTTCAGTAATTCAATTCAAAATGTGAAATTCATATTTTGTATAGATGCAGCACACACATAATGATACATTACAAGCATTTATTTCTTTCCATTTTGATGGTTATGGTTTACAGCTAGTGAAATTCCAAAATTCAGTACCTCAGAAAATTTGAATATTTCATAAAACCAATAACAAAAAAGGATTTTTAATACAGAAATCTTGGCTTACTGAAAAGTATTTCCATATACAGTATAGTATGCACCAATTCTTGTTCGGGGCTCCTTTTGCATGAATCACTACATGAATGCAGTGTGGCATGGAGGCAATCAGCCTGTGGCACTGCTGAGGTGTTATGGAAGCCCAGGTTGCTTTGATAGAGGCCTTCTTCTTGACAATACCCCACAGTTTCTCTATGGGGTTTAGGTCAGGTAGGTTTGATGGCCAATCAAGCACAGTGATACTATGATCATTACACCAGGTATTGGTACTTTTGGCAGTGTGGGCAGGTGCCAAGTCGTGCTGGAAAATGAAATCAGCATCTCCATAAAGCTGGTCAGCAGAGGGAAGCATGAAGTGCTCTAGAATTTCCTGGTAGAGGGCCATGCTGACTTTGAACTTGATAAAACACAGTGGATCAACACAGCAGATGACATGGCTCCCCAAATCATCATGAACTGTGGAAAATGTTGGATTTCATTTGGACTTCAAGGTACCAGAGTCTGGAGGAAGAGTGGAGAGGCACATGAGGTCCAGTGTGAAGGTTCCACAGTCAGTGATGATTTAGGGACATACGTGGACATACTTTCCAATAAGCCAAAATGTCTGTATTAAAAATCTTTTTTTTATTGGTCTTATGATATATTTAAATTTTCTGATATACTAAATTTTGAGTTTTCACTAGCTGTAATCTGTACCTGTTTTCTCTGAAAATATTCAACACAAATTTATGGGGAAAAAATTAAGCCTGTAACAGCCAGAAATACTCATCCTAATTCATAGTCCATGCTTTCAATCCCGAGCACTAGAATGTGGGAGGGTAGCGCTAGTAGTGGTATTCTACACCTATTCTGATGACATGACTGACTAATTAGGTGCAGACATGATAAAGTTGACAAAAGAGGTAGCAATAAAACTAGTTGGAAACCTGCATGCACATTGGCTTTAGTGACCTTGTTGTCACAACCAGAACTAGAATCAATGAATGAAAAACGTATATAGCGCTACATATGCGAACTGAATCACCTCAAGGCGCTTGGTATCCATTTCATTTTAATTTTTGCCTTCAGAATTGGTGGGTCTTGAGCTTTTTTCTGAAGGCCAGGTGATTCATTTCCGTTCGGATATTGGTTGGTAATGCGTTTCCACAGCCAGGGTCCTTGGACTGCAAATCTCCGTTCGCCTTTTGTCTTGTAACGGGCCTTGGGGATTTGAAGTAAATTTTGGTTAGTTGACCTGAGAACACGATTAGTGTTTTGGTATTTTATTTTCTCACACAGATATTGTGAAGCGATTCCTTGAACACATCTGTGGGTCAGGCAGAGGGCGTTAAATGTGATCCGGTCCTTCACGGTCAACCAGCAAAGGGACCTGAGGGAGGGAGTGATTGATTCCCAGGGTTTTTTCCCTGTTATCAGTCATGCCGGGATTCATAAAGCTTTTTTTAAATCTGTTGCATCTTTACGGCGATTAAGAAAGGCAGTTACGCCTCAATTTTCCAAGATACGCCCGACGTAAGTCTCTTACGCCATCGTATCTTGTGTGTATATTTACGCTGGCCACTAGGGGCGCTTCCATAGATTTACGCGTTGAATATGCAAATATGCTAGATACGCCGATTCAGAAACGTACTTGCGCCCGGCGTATTACTATACGCCGTTTACGTAAGGCGTACGACCGGCATAAAGTTACCCCTGCTATATGAGGCACAGCCAATGTTAAGTATGGACATCGGAACAGCCATCAAATTTTACGTTGTTTACGTCGTTTGCGTAAGTTGTACGCGAATAGAGCTGTGTGTAAGTTATGTTCACGTCGTAGGCAGTGTTCGGCGTATCTTAGGCATTCTATCCGACGTGATTCGGAGCATGCGCACTGGGTTACGTCCACATGGGGTCATGCTTCATTATCATACAACACACCCCCTACCTGCCTACTTTGAAATACGCAGGCTTACACCGGCCCATTTACGCTACTGAGCCTATTTGTGCATCCATTGTCATATCGGAGTCAAAGGTGACTCCTAGGCTTTTGACTTTGGTGCTGTAATGATTTGTCCCAAAATGGGCGGGGGCGTCCATGATGCCGTCACTGGTTTCTTGTGATTAGCGTGGAACAGCAGAAGTTCTGTTTTTGTTCCATTAAGTTTAAGGTAACTCTCCGTCATCCAATTTTCTATCAAAGTGAGGCATTTTTCTAGCCCAAGAGCATGATCCTTTTTACCGCTGATGCGAAAATAAATCTGGGTGTCATCGGCGTAGGAATGATAGAGTAACTCCTGGTTACTGATAATTTTAAGGAGAGGGCAGAGATAGATATTGAATAGCACAGGCGACAATGGTGACCCTTGAGGGACTCTACATGACACGGTGCGTCGTTCTGAGGTGAAAGGACCTAATTTCACTGTCTGGGAAAGACTTGTGTCTTTTTTCAACTTGACTAACTATGTAACTATGTAATAATCTGCTGGTGTGTTGTTCCATACTCAAACATCGACAATTGAGCATGGAGCAACACACCAGCAGCTTATTCGTAAATGACATTAAATTTTGACTCCATTAGTGGATATATCCTGTAATACATGTGCTTTTTTTCAAATCTTCCCCTACTATTACTATTGTTGGTTTTTAATGTATATCCAATAACATTACCTCTTGATTCTTTGTAGACGGAGGATGCTTTTTTTAATATCTTCCCCTAATTTTACTATTGTTTTTTAATGTATATCCAATAAAATTTGTATATTTTCTATACTCACTGTCTCATGCTGTGCCTACAATATCCATGTTTTGGGAGGCTGAGTGGACCTCTCCCCCTTTTTGTTTATAGTAAACAAAAAAGAAATGTACTGTATATGATGAAGATGATGATGAACCCTAAAAGTAATGTGTCAACACTCAAAAAAGAGAATATGTAAAAGACAATAACAAGTCTACAGTGCAATCCAAATAAAAACAATTGATAAGAGATGGGCAATGAGCACTATGGGCCAGATTCTCAAAGGAATTACGCCGGTGTATCTATGGTTTTACGCTAGGATCCGACTGGCGTAAGTCATTTACACCGTCGGATCCTAAATGCAATACTACGCCGGCCGCGAGGTGGCGTTTACGTCGATTTCAGCACCGAATATGCAAATGAGCCGATACGCCGATTCCCGAACGCTTTTGCGGCGCGTCGACGTAGTTTGCGTACGCATAAGGTTACCCCTGCTATATGAGGGGTAACCTTACGTCGGTCCGCCGTATGCCATGTTAAGTATGGCCGTCGGGACAGCGTCGGGTTTTTCCGTCGTTTACATCATTTACGTAACTCGTCACGAATAGGCCTATACGTTAATTACGTTCACGTCGCAACCAATGTATTTTCGGCGTACTACGGAGCATGCGCAGTGGCCTACATTTAAGGCCGACGAAAGCGCAGTTCGTTCGGCACGGAGGCGCGCCTAAATTAAATACAGTAGATATATATTCCCAATTAAGGGATGGGGCGTAGGACTATACGAATGTGAGTTGGGTATTTAAAAAAAATTGAAAATAACAATAATGTTGACTCTGAAACCGCAGGGGTCTTCCACTACAGACAAAGCTTGTATATATAAAAAATATATTTTAATAAATTATCACATTAAATACAGACATGGTAAAAAATTGATCATATGAGAGATTGTATTTTACCATATTGGTGTATATATGAGGTCCGACATGTTTCGCCTGTTCAGGCTTCCTCAGGGACAGATTATATATATATATATATATATATATATATATACACAACAATCTACAAAAATAGAAAAACAAGAATATAAATATCATAAGATACAAAATAAGCAAAGCAAACTATATTAAAGACAGTATTACTGTCATCATGTGAGCTTAGCATGCCTATAGCAATATCGCAGATATAGTGAAATAGTATCACAAGGAATGTACACAATTACAATAGAAATAGAGAGAATTACCGCTGGATTCGAAAGAACCTGGAAACCGTGGTATGAATATGCAGTACCCAATGAAATCAATGATATTGTATTATTACCATGGTAGCCCAGCCTGTTTAACAGTCTACCGCTTAGCGTATATTTGATATTGACAGCCAATTCCGGACCACTCCTGCAGACACCCCTTTCTCCCCTCCCCGCTTTCCTCCCCACCCTCCTCCCCCCGCCTTGGGCTCTGACTATGAACCTTGTTATTATACATGTTCTTAGCATTGTTATAAGGTTGATTTTGGTTGAAACACTTACGTTGACGCATCAGGACTCTTGCCTAAACCACAGCCCTAAAACCATCTGGGCTGGTTGGAAGAAACGAAGCATCTTTAAATAAACTCCAGAAAATTGGTCTCTTAGTTATAACCTTATCTGTACTATTAATATGTCCATTGAAGCCACCAGACTCACCTGTTGTGAACTTACCACTTATGTAAACCAAGAAATTATTTTGTGTCTGTAATTAACTTATTTTATTTTGTTGAATTGTACATTTCTTTATCACCTCAATAAAGATATATTGACAAGGAGAAATAGAGAGAATTTTATTTTTATTTTTTATTTGTTATGTGATCAAGAATGTAAATTTGGGTTTGTTCTAGTCCACCGCCACTTCCCACATATGCATATAATCAGAGTACACCCACGTACCTCTACAACGAATGCTGACAAGGGCCACCAGAAGTTTCCGTCACAGACCAGCCAGGGTGTATGACTTGGTGTAGATGGGTCGGAGGGGGGAGGTGCGAGGATCTTGCGAAGACCGTATGTCCTACCGCGAGCATATAAGAGCAAGTATGATTGTGATCAAATGATTACAGATAAAAGGTGTGACACTGAATCAAGAAAATAGCAACAATTATTACAGGGGGTGATATTTAGAGGAAATTAAAGGGCTAGTTCTGACCGGCCAAAAATATGGATAATATTAGAAATGAGAATGTTAGTAACAGTATTATTGATTTTAATCTAATGATGATATAGAATGTGTATTCATCTAATGTAGCCTAAAAACTTACTAGTAACTATATCATTACACAGAAAAACAAAACAACGGCAATAACAGGGATCAACCCTAGTTAAATTCCAATGAACAATGGGCATTAAAATGATAAGCAGAGCATATCAGATATTGACCATGCAAGGGAAAAATACATATCATGTATGTACTTACATATAGTGGTTTGTGTTACAGAGATATGACTAGCAGAGGCTTATATAGGGAAAAAAGGCACAGCAATGTACTACTTGACAGCGGCAACTTATGCTCAGTAAGCGATCTAGGACAGAGTATATAAAAGGTAATGTTTAAATTATGGTGTATGGAGATATACTAAATGCAATGTGTATTATAGACAATGGGGAGAAATAAATAAAAATGCACAAATGGATGGAGCAGTACCTCTAATCGTGTCCCAAAGGGGAAAGATCGTGGAGAGCTCACAGGTCCTGGATGGAATGCAGAGAGAAGATGTGCCATAGCAGACCATACACTGAGGCGGTACCTGGGCACGCAATAACATACTAACTTCCGGTCCTCTGGTTTCCTAGCCGACGGCGGTGGAACGCACGCCGGCTTTACAGCTAACGACCGCAGCTCTCTTCATTATCCCTATAAGCCTACAGCCTCAGTGCCGGGATACGGGCACCACCACAAGTAAGAGGCCACTCGGCACTGCAATTTTATTTTTAATATATTAAACCGTTTTACACTATGGAGATTGTTTTCTCTCTTTTATGATGACCGCACACATGTCCATCAAGTGTTATCGGATCGTCCATGTTAAGCAGTTGACAATTAAAGCTCAATTGACCTTATTTTAAATAATAGGTCAACATCATCTGGTAAGGAGCCATCTATCCTCACTTGTGGTGATCTTTTCTGGTGAAGGTGGAACCAACATTTGGAAGACCTTTTGAGCACGGAGCACGGAGCACTTTAAACTTTAGTATTGCACACTATTGCTGGTGCAATAGTTTTATATATGGACTTTAGACAATATATTGTCCACTGCACATTGCATTAATTGTTTGTACTATCACAGTTTTGTTGTCTGTTGTAATTTACTTCCAATGCATGTGATTGCTATATTCAGCTAGTTCACACTGATCATCCTAAGTACCCCACCATTTTTAGCACCTTTGTATATGTATATCTATATATAACATAATTTCTTCAGCGCCCCTATCCCACTCGTACACAAGTTATAATCCAGCACCCTGCATTATCTAGGGAGCAGCTTTCACTTGCAACCAATTGCACCCCCCTCCCCCCTTTCCCTATTTTGGCGCGTGGTTCCCCTCAATTCTAGACCATACACTGCATAAAGTACAGGGGAAAAGCGAATAAACGTAACAGACAAACTGCGGGCCACTAGTGTGGTTGATTACACTAGTAACCACACTAGTAGGGATTCCTACCTATTAGACGCTAGAGACACATTTTTTTCTTTGTTTTATATGGTTTAGGGTGCATCGGTCACAACTGGCATCCTTATAGCAGCATAGGATCATTTTACTTTAGCAATCTTTGGGCCTGCTTGCTTGCACAGGCTTCTGACCTAATTAATCCACCTTTACTCAATTTCACTGAAATTAGTGGAAGCTGAGGAACCAACATCTACCCTCCAATTAACACAGGGTATCTCTCCAATTGCACCCTAATTACAGCCAAAAGGGGGGCCTATTACCATTGGGCTCACCCCACGGATATACCCGACAAAGGTATTAATTTAGCAGCGCCATTTCCCTTTCTACTATCCATATTTATATTAGCTCCCCACATAGGGATCCTACTTGGAAGCAACAGCTACTTTATTCACCATAGCACAGACTCCCCTGTTCTTACACGGGAGAGGATCTGCCGACCGCCACTGGGCAAGGTACTGGCAACACTCCATTTCCTTGCCAGTGGCTTTTTTCACCCTAATGGGTAAATATATATTTTATATACATTTTTTTCTGTTTAGTATATATTTTATAATAATTAATATAATAAATATATATTTTTATTTTTTTAACTAATATAAATTTACTAATTTTAATATTATTATAAGTATCTTATTTAATATTATATATATATATATATATATATATATATACACACACACACACATATACACACCGACACGACACAAACCTCCAAACAGCAACAGACAACGGAATAAAAGCACCTTGCTTCAGGAAGGGAAAAAAATTGGATGTACTTTTGCAATGGAAGGGCATTTCTCTCGGTCTATTTAAGCACTGTGCATAGCTCACTAAGTCTGACGGGCCTAGTTCCTATCTAACTGATTGCGCGGTGCCGAGTTCTGAGCATGCTCAGAGAGGTGCTGACCATAGTCTGCTTCATGTGCACATGCCCAGTCTGACTGGCCCTTCATTTGCATGGGGTCACGGCTCATTTCAATGGAACACGCCCACGTCCTTCCCACTTTGAATTACACCGCCTTACGCCTCGGAATTTACATTGCACCGGTGCAAATTTGGCTGAAAATACTACGAGGATACAGTACTTGCTCCTCGAAATTAAGCCGGTCTAACTTAAAGAAGTTGCACTACGCCGGTCCAAAAATGCGCCGATGTACGTGAATCTGGCCCACTGTCTTTAATATAGTTTGCTTTGCTTATTTTGTATCTTATGATATTTATATTCTTGTTTTTCTATTTTTGTAGATTGTTGTATATATATATATATATATATATATATATATATATATATATATATATATATATATATATATATATATATATCTGTCCCTGAGGAAGCCTGAACAGGCGAAACATGTCGGACCTCATATATACACCAATATGGTAAAATACAATCTCTCATATGATCAATTTTTTACCATGTCTGTATTTTATGTGATAATTTATTAAAATATATTTTTTATATATACAAGCTTTGTCTGTAGTGGATGACGCCTGCAGTTTCAGAGTCAACATTATTGTTATTTTCTATTTTTTTCAATACGTTACACCCAACTCACATTCCTATAGTCCCACATCCCATCCCTTAATTGGGAATATATATCTATTATCTTTAGGGACGGTAATGTAGTTGGCTATTTTTCTATCATAATTTGTGCTTGTTCGGTATATATATCTCTTCTCTATTTAATTTAAATACAGGGCGCCCCCTTTGCTTTACGCGGCCTTACGCCGGGCCATTTACACTACGCTGCTGCAAATTACAGAGCAAGTGCTTTGAGAATACGGCAGTTGCTCCAGTAATTTGCGGCGGCGTAGTGTAAATGACATACGCTACGCCCCGCTCGTAGATACGCAAATCTATGAGAATCTGGCCCAGAGTGTGTTTCTCAACTTGTTTGCTGAGGTTTCTTCTATTGTTGAGCACACCTTTTAGACCGGCCATACACGGTTTAAATCTTGGCTGGTTCAGCAGGAACCAGCTGAGATTCATAGTTACATATACACCCTGTTCCAAATTATTATGCAAATGATATTTTTCTCATTTACCTAAATAATTGATGTAAACAACAGTCAGCATAATTCTCATGTTATCAACTATTATGAGTACAATTCAATTTTTATTGAACAAACCTCCTAATGATAACAGTTTTTTTTTCCAAATAAAAAATTTACAACGCACTGTTCCAAATTATTACAAACCGCAAGTTTCAAAACACTTTATAGGTTGTAAAGAACTAAAAATTGTCATTTGTTGAGTTTGCAGCATATTTACTGAAATCAAACGATATTTCAATTAAACACTTTAACGGGTCACTTTACAATGTAACATAGGACCCCTTATTTGATAGCAGCTTCACAAGTCTTGCAACCATTAAACTTGTGAGTTTTGGACAGTTTCTGCTTGAATTTGTTTGCAAGATGTCAGAATCGCCTCCAGAGCTGCTGTTGGATGTAAACTGCCTCCCACCCTCATAGACCTTTTGCTTGAGGATGCTCCAAAGGTTCTCAATAGGATTGAGGTCAGGGGAGGATCGAGCCACATCATGACTTTCTCTCCTTTTATCCCCATAGCAGCCATTGATGCAGAGGTATTCTTTGCAGCATGAAATGGTGCATTTTCATGCATGAAGATGATCTTATTACAGAAAGCAGTTCTTCCTTCTGTACCAGGGAAGGAAGTGGTCAGTCAGGAACTCCACATACTTTGCAGAAGTCATCTTTACATCTTTGGGGACCCTAAAGGGGCCGACCAGCTCTCTTCCCATGATTCCGGCCAAAATATGACTCCACCATCGCCTTGCTGACGTCGCAGCCTTGTTGGAACAGGGTGGCCGTCCACCAACCATCCACTACTCCATCCATCTGGACCATCCAGGGTTGCACTGCACTCATCAGTGAACAGGACTGTTTGAAAATTAGTCTTCATGTATTTTTCTGCCCAATGCAGCCGTTTCTGCTTGTGAGAATTGGTTAGTGGAGGCTGAATGGAAGGTTTATGCACAGTTGCAAGACTCTGGAGGACTCTTCACCTTGATGTCTGTGGGACTCCAGAGGCACCAGCAGCTTCAAATATCTGTTTGTTGCTATGTAATGGTGTTTTAGCAGCTGCTCTCTTGATCCGATGCATGGATCTGGCAAAAATCTTCCTCAATGTGCCTTTATCTGCACGAAACCCGTCTGTGCGCTGAATCAGCCACAAATCTCATAATAGTACCATGATCACGCTTACGTTTTCGGGACTTATTGAATGTTTTCATACCTCGTCCAAGGCATTGAACTATTTCACTCTTTTCGCCAGCAGAGAGATCCTTTTTCTTCCCCATATGGTGTTCTGCTTAATAATGTGGAACACTCTCCTTTAGTAGTTTTTCCTTTAATTGGGCTCAACTAGCAATCTAATTATCACAGGTGTCCGAGATTGTTTTCAGTGATCAAATGTCAGGGTCCCAGCGCTCACAGCGCTCAATCCGTGCACAGGCACGTTAGAATCGCGTCACGGCGCGTGCCCGTGCATCTGGGGCGTGCGCGCGTGCGTGGCGCAGCGGCGCGTGCACGAGCGCGCGGACGTGCGCGCCTCCTCCCGGGACCAATCACAGACCTGACAGGCCTATTTAAACCAGCCCCTGTCTTTGCACAGGTTGCTGGTTTATCGTCAGCTCTGAGTAAAGTTTTGACACTTTGACTTGTGCCCTTTGACCTGGATTTACTTCCCGACTCAGCTCTCACCTGGAAACCTGACCTCGGAATGTTTGTGAACTCTGCTGCCTTCTTGAACCCCTTTGACCTCGGACCGTGACCTGGATTTGCTTCTGTCTCCTGCCCTTGAACTTCGGCTTACATACCTGGACTTGTCTTAGCGCTACCCGGAACCCGGACTTTTTACCTGTACCCGGATCTGCTTCCATTCGTCTGCTGGCTCTTGAACTGTGCCCTGGGACTTACCACTTCCACCTGCCTTGGTGACCCTCCAGCACCTGCTGCACATCTCAGCCTCTGACCTCCAGTGCCTGCATCCCATCTACCTACCCCCCCCGGTACCGGTACCTCCTTGTGCCTCTGCCTCCTGTCTCAAATTCCAGGGGGCAGGTGCGCTTGGTCGTAAAGGTGAGCCGTCCTCAGCATCTCGGCCTCGGTAAGTACTTGTGTTCCTGACATCAAAAGAGCCCTGAGACACAATGTCATCCATGAGTTACACTGAAAAACAAAATATTTAATCTTTGTGACACTGAATTTACATAATAATTTGGAACAGGATGTAGTTGCACAGTTACATAGTTAATCATGTTGAAAATAGTCCATCTAGTTCAACCAAGAACCGTTATCTGGCCGAACCGTTCAAACCGTTAATTGGCAGGCTGAATGTACCAAGTTGATCGATCGATCAACTTGGGTACAACCAGCCTGCTGGATTCTCTTATGATTATCGCTAGTGGCTTTTTTAGCTGCAAGCAATAATCACTGTCTTTTCCTGTCAGCGCTGCTTGTGTTGACGGAGAATCATTCCCTACAGTTAGAAACACATATGAGGTCACACATACCCCCTACAGCGCCCCCTAGTGGTTAACTCCTAAACTGCAATTGCAATTTTCACGGTAAACAATGCTTTTTTATAGCAATTTTGCTGTGAAAATGACAATGGTCCCAAAAATGTGTCAAAATTGTCCGATCGCCGCCATTATTAGTAAAACAAATAAAAAAATATAAAAATGCCATAAAACTATCCCCTATTTTGTAAACGGTATACATTTTGCGCAAACCAATCGTTAAACCCTTAGGCCTTGTACACACGAGGGAATTTATCCGATGGGAACGGTCCGACGGACCGTTCCCATCGGATCTGTCCGCTGGATTGCTTTGATCCGATGGCTGTACACACCATCGGATCAAATTCCCCGCTGGCGGACAGCGCGGTGACGCGGCGGTGACGTTGACGCCGCCACGTGACCGCCACGTCACCGCACCAGGAATTAAACACTTCCGCGCGCATGCTTCGGATCCATTCACAGGATACAACGCATGTGCGGGCAGATATGTCCGCTGGTTTGCCATACTAACCAGCGGACATATCTGACGGACAGCTCTCCGGCGGAAAAATTCCAAAGCATGCTTTGGAATTTTTCCGCCGGAGGAATCTGGCCAAAACGGTCCGTTTGCCCCTACACACGAGCGGATTTTTCGGCTGAAATGGTCTGCGCAATTGTCAGTTAAAGCAACACAGTGCCGAATAGCAAAAACTGGCCAGGTCCTTTACCTGCGTAATGGTCCGGGTCTTAAGTGGTTAAAGTGCCCCCCACTCTGGATGAAGATAGCATCTTTGCACAGCAGCATTGTCAATCTGGGGGGAGGGAGTGTTAAGCCTCATACACACGATCGGATTTTCGGAAATGTGTGATGGCAGGCTGTTGTCGGAAAATCTGACCGTTTGTACGCTCCATCGGACAATTGTTGATGGATTTTCCGCCAACAAATGTGGGATAGCATGTTTTAGCATGTTTTAAACATTCAACAATAATCTTGTCGGATTTTCCGATCGTGTGTACACAAAAATCCAAACTACAAACACGCATTCTGAGAAGCAATGCTAGCCATAATACAACATTAGCAGAAGTTGCCTAAAGGGTGGCGCTAAAGAGCTTAAAAAACACATAGTTTTGTTTTTGTTGGCCGACAATTCTTTGCTATTTGTATGCAAGACAAGTTCCTGGCCAACGCCCTTCGGACAAATGTCCTACGCTTTGTCCGATGGAAATCCGATCGTGTGTACCAGGCTTAAGATGTACATGAAGATTTAGATACACTAACAAATTGAAGCTAACACTTTTTTAGCAGTTACAGCAACAGTTGTATTTCTTTTTGGGATAAAGGTTTTACATAAATAAATATATATTAATATAAATAAATATTACCGTGGTGTCCCATTGTTTTCAATGGGAAGGAGCGGTGGAGGAGCGGTAAATGCACTGCTCCTTCACCGCTCCAAAGATGCTGTTGGAAGGACTTTTGTAGCGGTCCCACCAGCGCATCGCCTCAGTGTGAAAGCCCTTGGGCTTTCACATTAAGACTGCAGGGCAGGAGTTTTTTTTAGGTGGTATTTAAGCAATATTTTTAGCGCTAAAGCGCCTGAAAAACTCCTCAGTGTGAAAGGGATCTTGTAAATAGTTTGTCTTAATCCTCTAGCTCAGGGTTGGACTGACAACTCATGGGGCCCCCGGGCAATAGGAGATTATGGGGCCCCCAGGCAATAGATTATGGGGCCACACATTATACACACACACAATATACATACACACAGAATACACATACACACACTGAAAAGGTACTGGAGAGGCTGGGCAGCTATAATTTTGGGATTTTTAGACCAAAAGGATGTTGGTAAGGGACATTTCAGGGACAGATGTAAAAAAACACACATTTTTACATACTGTCCCTGGTTTTAACCACTTAAGCCCCGGACCAATATGCTGCTAAATGCCCAAAGGCGTTTTTACAATTCGGCACTGCGTCGCTTTAACAGACAATTGCGTGGTCGTGCGACGTGGCTCCCAAACAAAATTGGCGTCCTTTTTTTCCCACAAATAGAGCTTTCTTTTGGTGGTATTTGATCCCCTCTGCGGTTTTTATTTGTTGCGCTATAAACAAAAATAGAGCGACAATTTTGAAAAAAATGCAATATTTTTTACTTTTTGCTATAATAAATATCCCCCAAAAACATATATACATTTTTTTTTCCTCAGTTTAGGCCGATACATATTCTTCTACCTATTTTTGTTAAAAAAATGCAATAAGCGTTTATCGATTGGTTTGCGCAAAATGTATAGCGTTTACAAAATAGTGCATAGTTTTATTGCGCAAAATGTATAGCGTTTACAAAATAGTGCATATTTTTATTGCATTTTAATTTTTTTTATTTTTTTTACTACTAATGGCGCCGATCAGCAATTTTTTTCGTGACTGCGACATTATGGCGGACACTTCGGACAATTTTGACACATTTTTGGGACCATTGTCATTTTCACAGCAAAAAATGCATTTAAATTAACCACAGGGGGCGCTGTAGGATTTGTGTGTTCCCTGTGTGTGTTTACAACTGTAGGGGGGTGTGGCTGTAGGTCTGACGTCATCGATCAAGTCTCCCTATAAAAGGGAATCACTCGATCGATGCAGCCGCCACAGTGAAGCACGGGGAAGCCGTGTTTACATACGGCTCTCCCCGTTCTTCAGCTCCGGGGAGCGATCGCGAGAAACGAATAGCCGCGCCCTCATCCCGGATCGCTCCCCGCGGGTTTCCGACTGCCGCATTTAACAGGGGGGGGTCCTGATCGGACCCCCGACCCGCGCAAAGGCAGGGACGTATATATACGTCCATCTGCCTTAACGTTCCCTTCTGTGGATGTATATCTACATGCGGCGGTCGGGAAGTGGTTAATGTGGCAGGCAATCCTGATGGGGCCTCCTAGTGTCACTGCCTGAGGGCCCGAATGGTTAGTCCGCCCCTGCTCTAGCTGCTTCATCTGCAGGAGAGCTTATTCTTTTTAAAAGCAACAGACTTACTGCCTGGATTACCAAGTGCAAATAAGGGAAAGTGACCTTAAAAAGGAAAACAAATGCAGCCAGCAAATCTAAAATTATCCAAGCTGCAATATAATAAATGTTTGCTTTTGGGTTTAATACCACTTACATTTTTCACATAACTGTAAATTATTTTGGAAATAATTACAGAAATACGGCAATAATAATTCAAAATATATGTGCTTTAAAAATATACTATACTCCCACCCTTAAAACGTGTCTCTTTCTAGCAATCTATTTGCTTGATCATAGGTGAAATCAATGTCATTCTGCTGGAAGTCTGTTTCTTTGATTTCATAATTCTTTTCACGGTTTCCAAAAATACTTTCCTCCACACCTACGATTTTTGTTAACAACATAGTTGTGGTTTACTAGCACCACGGGGCAAAAAAAGAATCCCAATTATCCATGTTTTCCTTACATTTAAATAAGTTGGGTGTATACCACACAGAACTGAGGGTTATTCAGCAATGCCGCAGTTTGTATATATGCTTGGATTTCAGTTTAAAGAGAAAAAGTGCAGATCAGGAGTATCACATAAGCATATTAAAAGGTAAATTGCTAAATTCTCTCTTCCACCCCCAAATGGAAAACATTCAGTGTCATATTATGTTTCTCATATACCTAGAATTAAAAAATAAATATTTGCTTTAAATGTGAGCCCTAGTCTGGGGAGACACTCAAGTAAACTGACAGTATATAATATTTCTGCAGCAATAAGTTTTTGGTATTTTTTTTGTTTGGACCGTACAATATCACCATGTTAAAAACAAACACTTTAAAAGCTGAACTCTACAGTTATAATAGATGCAAATATAAGTAATACTAAAGTCTCGTTTTTATTTACCTACAGGGACCAAGCCATTTTTCAGCTTTCAGCACTGTCACAATTTTTTTTTTTTTTTTATTTAAGATTTTTATTTAAATAAATATCAAAGGAATACAATCAATGCTCCCAGAACAATTTTGGAGTGAATAAACAAGTGAGAGGACAAATACTGACAGAGTACAAATAGTACAATTCATCCTGAAAAATAAAATAGAATACTCCTCCTCAATCTAATATAAACAGGTGGATAGTGATAAATAACAAATAGTTAAATCATAAGAATATAATTATAATTAAATATTGCAGAAGAGAAGAAGTAGGGGGCTAAGACTCCAACTATCAGTCAGTATAAAACAGTTCAATCTGCCCTACCAGGTAAATAGAGTTCCATAGGAGAGAGGAAGCCTGAAACAGGAGAAAGACCTAAAGTACTGTTTCGACACCCCTATTGGGAACAAACTGTGCCGAAAGAGAACTTACCTCCTGGTCTTAAACCACAGTCATAAAACTCCCGGAATATTCCTACAGATGCCCTGAAGGATCAAAGATCCGTGAGCCGCATGGGTAACCAAAATCAAAAAAAGAAAAAACCAGGGCAAAGAAGAGCATCAAGATGGTAATGGAGAGCACTGTCACAATTTGAATGACAATTGCGCGGTCATGCAACGCTGTACCCAAACAAGATTTGTATAATTATTTTTTCCCACAAATAGAGCTTTCTTTTGGTGGAATTTGGTGGATCGACTCTGCGTTTTTTATTTATTGCGCTATAAACAAAAGAATAGGGACAAGTTTGAAAAAAAACACAATGGCCCAGATTCAAGTAGATCGGCGTATCTTTATGCCGGCGTAGCGCATCGTCTTTACGCTACGCCGGCACAACGTTGAGAGGCAAGCATGGTATTCACAAAGAATATGCGGTCAACGTTGCGCCGGCGTAGCGTATAGTTGTCGGCGTAAGCCGGCGTAAGTCAAAGTAGGTGGAAGTGGGCGTGAAATATATTATAATTAAGTGTGACCCCATGCAAATGATGGGCTGAGCTTCAAAAAATGAACTGCGCATGCGTCGTTTCTTGGACGCATCCCAGTGCGCATGCTCACAGTTACGTCGAAATAGCTGCCTAAGATACGTCAATACACTGCCTACGACGTGAACGTAACCTACGCACAGCCCTATTCACGTAGTACTACGTAAACGATGTAAAATACGACGGCTGTTCCGACGTCCATACCTTTGCATGGGTTGCGCCACCTTTAGGTGGAAAAACTTTAAGCCGGACGTACGCCTTATGTAAGCGGCGCATATTACAGCTAAGGACGCAAATACGTTCGTGAATCGGCGTATCTTGGTAATTTACATATTCGACGCATAAAGATCAATGGAAGCGCTCCTTGCGGCCAGCGTAAATATGTGCCCAAGATACGACGGTGTAGGACACTTACATCGGTCGTATGAAGCCAAATTTCAGACTCAGACGCATAGATGCGACGGCGCATCCGTGTACTTACGCGGCGTATCTGTAGATACGTCGGCGTAAGTGCTTTCTGAATCCGGGCCATTATTTGTACTTTTTGCTATAATAAATATCATTTTTATTTTTAAAAAACATTTTTTTTCCTTAGTTTAGGCCGATACGTATTCTTCTACAAAAAGATTGCATTAAGCGTATATTGATTGGTTTGCGCAAAAGTTATAATGGCTACAAAATAGGGGATAGACTCATAGCATTTTTATTATTTATTTTTTACTGGTAATGGCGGCGATCTGTGATTTTTATTGTGACTGCGATATTACGGCGGACACATCAGACACTTTTGACACATTTTTGGGACCATTCACATTTATACAGTGATCCATGCTATAAATATGCATTGATTGTTGTATAAATATGACTGGCAGAGAAGGGGTTAACACTAGGGGGAAAGGAAGGGGTTAATGTGTTCCCTAGGGAGTGATTTTTACTGTGGGGGGAGGGGACTGACTGGGGGAGGTACAAGGGACACACCATCCATCTCCTCTCCCTGACAGGCGGTGGATCTGTGTGTTTACACACACAGATCCATGGTCCTGCTCAGTTACTGGGTAATCGCGGATGCCAGCGGACATCGAGGCCGCCGGGCATGCGCACCGAGTTCCCAGTGACGCGGCGGGTGGGCTGAGGGCGGCTGCTGCACACTTTGCATTAAAGGGGTTGTAAAGGTTCGTGTTTTTTTTTCACCTTAATGCATCCTACGCATTAAGGTGAAAAAACACCTCGCTGTCATGGGCCCCCCAGCCCCCTTGTTTTACTTACTTACTTTACTTACCTACGCCCATTCACCTGCTGTGCGCATCCACCGGCGTCCTCTTCTTCACCGAGTCTGGCCGTTGATTGGATAGTTTGATAGCAGCGCAGCCATTGGCTCACGCTGCTGTCAATCACATACAATGACGCAGCCACCGGGCATTTGGCATTTATGGACGCCAACTGTATGACCAGAAACACGCCCACCAAATGACTCCCTGGTGAAAGAGCTTCCCAGAGGGCGTTAGCTTTAGCAGGGAGGAGCAGAGATGTCTATGTTTCTTTTTACTTCTCTTTATTAAGGGCTCTTTCACACGTTCGTTCAGTTTTTTAGATCAGTTTTTCCCCCTTCAGTTGATCCGTTTTTTCATCCGTTTTTCGTCCGTTTTCCGTCCGTTTACATCCGTTTCCGTTCCGTTTTCCGTCCGTTTTTCATCAGTTTTTTTCATCCGTTTTTTCATCCGTTTTTTTTTTTTAGAACTTTTTTTTTTTTACATATTTTAAAGAAAAACTGACGTTAGCGGATCAGATGGTAAACGGATCATCCGCTAACGTCCGTTTTTCGTCCGTTCCGTTTATTTGACGGAAGAAAAATAGGGTTTTCTTCCGTCCAAAAAAACTGACCTTACCGCAGACGGATGTTAACGGACGTTAGCGGATGCTCATCCGCTAACGGACGCTAACCCATAGGGAAGCATTGAGGTCCGTTAACGGACGTCCAAAAAACGGACGAACTGAACGGACGTGTGAAAGAGCCCTTAGTTTTCCAATTCCATAAAATATTAAACATTTCATTGACACTTAAGAACAGTCTAGTTTCCTTTCCTATGTGGTGGGTTCTTAATTTTCTCCAAAAAAAAGGGGGGGTTGGGCATAGTACAGACAAGTGATGCAGGGGGATGTGTAATGGATATAGCAAGATACAGTGTCTTGCGAAAGTATTCGGCCCCCTTGAACTTTGCGACCTTTTGCCACATTTCAGGCTTCAAACATAAAGATATAAAACTGAATTTTTTTTGTGAAGAATCAACAACAAGTGGGACACAATCCATGAAGTGGAACGAAATTTATTGGATATTTCAAACTTTTTTAACAAATAAAAAACTGAAAAATTGGGCGTGCAAAATTATTCAGCCCCCTTAAGTTAATACTTTGTAGCGCCACCTTTTGCTGCGATTACAGCTGTAAGTCGCTTGGGGTATGTCTCTATCAGTTTTGCACATCAAGAGACTGAAATTTTTGCCCATTCCTCCTTGCAAAACAGCTCGAGCTCGAGAGCGTTTCTCGATTGGATTCAGGTCTGGACTTTGACTTGGCCATTCTAACACCTGGATATGTTTATTTGTGAACCATTCCATTGTAGATTTTGCTTTATGTTTTTGATCATTGTCTTCTTGGAAGACAAATCTCCGTCCCAGTCTCAAGTCTTTTGCAGACTCCATCAGGTTTTCTTCCAGAATGGTCCTGTATTTGGCTCCATCCATCTCTCCATCAATTTTAACCATCTTCCCTGTCCCTGCTGAAGAAAAGCAGGCCCAAACCATGATGCTGCCACCACCATGTTTCACAGTGGGGATGGTGTGTTCAGGGTGATAAGCTGTTGCTTTTACGCCAAACATAACGTTTTGCATTGTTGCCAAAAAGTTTGATTTTGGTTTCATCTGACCAGAGCACCTTCTTCCACATGGTTGGTGTGTCTCCCAGGTGGCTTGTGGCAAACTTTAAACAACACTTTTTATGGATATCTTTAAGAAATGGCTTTCTTCCTGCCACTCTTCCATAAAGGCCAGATTTGTGCAGTATACGACTGATTGTTGTCCTATGGACAGAGTCTCCCACCTCAGCTGTAGATCTCTGCAGTTCATCCAGAGTGATCATGGGCCTCTTGGCTGCATCTCTGATCAGTCTTCTCCTTGTATGAGCTGAAAGTTTAGAGGAACGGCCAGGTCTTCTTAGATTTGCAGTGGTCTGATACTCCTTCCATTTCAATATTATCGCTTGCACAGTGCTCCTTGGGATGTTTAAAGCTTGGGAAATATTTTTGTATCCAAATCCGGCTTTAAACGTCTCCACAACAGTATCTCGGACCTGCCTGGTGTGTTCCTTGTTCTTCATGATGCTCTCTGTGCTTTAAACGGACCTTTGAGACTATCACAGTGCAGGTGCATTTATACGGAGACTTGATTACACACAGGTGGATTCTATTTATCATCATTAGTCATTTAGGTCAACATCATTCAGAGATCCTCACTGAACTTCTGGAGGGAGTTTGCTTCACTGAAAGTAAAGGGGCTGAATAATTTTGCACGCCCAATTTTTCAGTTTTTTATTTGTTAAAAAAGTTTGAAATATCCAATAAATGTTGTTCCACTTCATGATTGTGTCCCACTTGTTGTTGATTCTTCACAAAAAATTACAGTTTTATATCTTTATGTTTGAAGCCTGAAATGTGGCAAAAGGTCGCAAAGTTCAAGGGGGCCAAATTTCTTTCGCAAGGCACTGTATATCAACTTATCAATATATCTATGTCATATACCTTACAGTAAAGTAAAGTGATATTTATATAATTCTTATGTGTCTTCTTCTACTTATTTATCCGTGATTCAAATTTCCCTCTCTTATTTGGGAAGGGAGGAGAAAAAAAGGGGGGTGGGGAGTACCTACAAGTGATACGGGGGGATGTGCAATGAACATAACAAGATATATTAATATATCTATGTCATATACCTCACCGGAATGATATTTATATAGTTCTTATGTGTCTTCTACTTATTTATCCGTGATTCAGATTTCCCTCTCTTCTTTGGGGAGGAAAAAAAAAGTGATGTAGCACATATCATGGGAACTGGCGCATTTCGTCAGCAGCGTCTGACATCATCCTTTTTATACATCACCACAAAAAAGGATAACCAATCCGCTGAAATCTTCACAGCTGATTCATATTAAGGACTAGATATCAGTTGATTAGAAAGATAAACTAAATAAATATACATAATATTAATAACAAATGTAAAATTGAAATGATAAATTTAATAAAAAAAAATAAAAAAGGAAAAAACTGACAAAAAACTCCCCCAGTGGAAGTATGGTGTATTACCATAGATGGTAGGTTAGTACCATCTTGTGGAGGAATGATATATTACACCAAATGGCTATAAACAAAAAAACACAACAAAAAGCCATCTTATGGTTGAAATATATATTACACTAGATGGTCATAAGACTAGAGTAAATTTACAATAATAGAATAAAAGAGGATTG
The DNA here is from genome assembly GCA_029574335.1 of Rana kukunoris. Classification (NCBI taxonomy): domain Eukaryota; kingdom Metazoa; phylum Chordata; class Amphibia; order Anura; family Ranidae; genus Rana; species Rana kukunoris. Next base: position 97,642,592 of record CM056050.1, on the reverse strand, counting down.
GAACACCATCACATTTAATAATTTGAAATAAAACAAGATTGATATCAATATTCATAAATAAAGGACTAATGCCGCGTACACACGATCATTTTTCGGCATGAAAAAAAAAACGATGGGCCAGATTCACGTACATCTACGGATTATTGGACCGGCGTAGCGCACCGCCTTTACGTTAGACTGGCGCAATGTAGCGGCGCAATCACCCTATTCTCGTCGGTTTTATGCAGAAATTTGCGCCTGCGCAACGTTATTTCAGAGGCGCAAGGCAGAGTAATACAAATTGGGAAGGACGTGGGAGTGTTACATTGAAATGAGCCGTGACCCCATGCAAATAACAGGGCCGGCCGGCTCGCGCATGCGCGCTTGAAGCAGACCATGGTCAGCACCTCTGTGCGCATGCTCACAACTCGGGAACGGCGCAATCAGTGAAATTGGAAGTGGACTAGGGCAAATTAGTGAACTATGCAAACAGCATAAATAGACAGAGACAAACGCACTTCCTTTGCAAAAGTACATCCCTTTGTATCCCTTCCTATACAGCAAGGTGCTTTTGTTCTGTTGTTTATTAGCATTTGTTTGTTTGTTTGTGACGTGTCTTTGAGATATTTGGGGACTGTTTTGCAGAGTGATTTTTGTCTTTTATGTGTTTTCTTTGTTATTTTGTTTAAATTATATTTTTGCTGGGCATTTTTTATTTGTGCTGGTCAATTTTTTATTTTTTTTTGGTTCTGTTTGTGTATGATTTGGGAATGTGGGGGTGACATTCCTGCCGGAAAAGGGGTGTCACCCTCATTTGTGGTGGAGAAGTGATCCCCAGGTCCGTGTGAATGGTGTATGAATGTACAGTGACATAATTGGAGCCGTGGCATGGCGTTGCAGCTCACAAGTCCTGCATGGTGGACTTGTGCCAATCCAATGTGATGAGGATGTGGTGTGTGTGCTAGGGACCACAGTGGTGTGCATGCATGCATTCTCATTGTGCCATGATTAATGTGTGTGTTTAACGTGCAAAGATGCCTAATGTGAGCTGGCTCCTGGCTGCTCTTCCCTCAGAAGACGGGGTAGCCTCAGTTAGGGGGGTTCCGTATAGGAGTCATGAGATGGGGTCCCAGTGCATATGCAGAGTCACCCTGAAGGGATAAGACAGGAGGATGTTAGTAGTGCATGTGCCCCTTGTGATTTCAGCATCATTGGGGGGACAGTCATGCTTGCCACCCATGTCACTCACCAACCAGCCAGCTGTCCCCATACATGTTCTGTTCGAAATCTGTGGGGATGGGGCTATGATTGTATATGTAGCTGTCATGGGTGTCATGGGTGGTGTCATTTGTTGGGCTGGTGTTGGGCTCCTGCAGGGTTGTGGTTAATTCCAGGATGGCATGAGGGGTGAATCTGAAGATGCGAGACACCTCAGAATCACTCATGCCAAAGATGTCTATGCGTGTGTGATATATCAAGTGAAGAGTGAGGGGCTTGTATCAGATTAGATTATTATATCCATCAAGGTTTAAAAGGGCTATTGAAAGATAGTGAGACCGTGTTTGTAATTTGTATGTATGTTATGTATTGATGTATATATGTATGTATATTTTTTGTAAATCCTCTCCCGTGCCCTCCTCCGTGCCCTCCTCCTTCTTTGCTCATCTAAAGTCAGTAGTATAGCTATGAGCATGGATGTCCCTGGCATGTTGGCATACAGATTGTTGTGCAACACGTGTGACTGCTCAGCTCCTCACTAACAGTGTTGCTTTCTCTGACATGTAGACGAATTGTCTAATTTTAGACCACCTTTTATATGGTCTAATTTTAGACAGGCCGTGCAGCTGTTGCGCACAGCGCATAGCCTGCGCTGCACCAACCTTCTTTTGTGGATCCCCGTAACTCCCTCATTAGCATATTTGAATAGCAAATCAATGGTGTGTCTAGCGCAGTTTTGCGCGGACGGATGCGCCTGTCTATCGAAATTACGCTGGACAAAAAAAAGTAGATTTCTTGCGTATCTCGTTTTGGGGATGCGGTGTATCGAAACGCATGCGCAAATTTAGACTTATGCTGCGCATCTCCTGTTACGCCGGCGTAATCGCTCTGTGAATCTGGCCCTATGTTTTTTAAAAACATCATTTAACATGATCGTGTGTGGGCTTACAGTAACATCGTTTTTCATCTTCTGAAACACGAAAAAAAAAAAATTTGAGCATGCTGCATTTTTTAACGTCGTTAAAAATAATGTATTTTTTGGGTTGTAAAAAATGATCGTGTGTGTGCTAAAACGACGTAAAAAATTACGTTTTAAACCTATGTATGCTCAGAAGCAAGTTATGAGACGGGAGCTTGAATGGAACTTCCCCTTTAGAGTCCAGTCGTACGTGTTGTACGTCACCGCGCTTTGCTCATCATTTTTTTTAAACGATGGTGTGTGGGCAATGATGAAGTTGGAAAAACAACGTTTTTTTTCATGCCGAAAAACAATCATGTGTACGCGGCATGAGAGTATTTAATTTATAAATTCACTCAGTTTAATTTTTGGAGATTTTCATGTTACCTCCTCTCCAGTGAGGCCAAACTAGGATCTCTATTGTGGTCAATTCTGAAGTGATTAGACAAGCTAATGTTATTCACATGCTCATTGATTCTGATCCCTAGTTTTCTTGTGGTGCATCCAATGTATTGGAGCCAACATGGACAAGAGATGAGATAGGTTACAAAAGTGAAATCGCAAGAGATGAATTTGCCAATTTAGTATTCTTTTCCATTGCTGTTATTTTTAAAAGTGTTCCTACTACAGATATTCGTGGTTCTACAGGCCTTGCATCTCTTGCAATGATAGAAGTATCCAAGAAGGTGCGTAACTTCTTAGCTGGATTATAAACATTAGGGGAAATCCTATTCCTCAAACTTGGAGCCTTCCGATAGGTAAACATTGGTGGTTTTGAAAGAAATCTTGCCAATGTTTTATCCCTCATAAAAAAAGGCCAATATTTTCTGATTATATGCTCCATTGTTTTGTAATCCCTCGTGGAATCTGTCAAGAAAGCTACATTATTTTCTTTTTTTTTTCTTTTTTCTTATTAAATGTTATCATTTTAAATTTTAAATGTATTATTGATATTATGTATACAGTATCTGTTAGTTTATCTTTCTAATCAATTGACATCTAGTTCTTAATATGAACAGGCTGTGAGGATTGCAGCAGATTGGTTATCCTTTTTTGTGGCGATGTATAAAATGGAGGAAGTGACTAGCTCTGTCACATGACCCCTGATGATGTCAGACGCTGCTGACGAAATGTGCCCGTGATACATGCTACGTCATTTCAGCCACCAGTTGGAATGCAGGTGAAATGCGGGCGGCGTCTCTGCCATTTCTATGGGCATGATTTTCATCTCTATCTTGTAAGTGCAATCTGTAGTTTTAACAAATATGCTTTTTAACATTACTGCAGTATGAAGAGCTTCTTTTTTAGTTATTTTTGGTTAAATATACCATATCCATTCAGGGAACATTATTTTCCGGAGCTGCTGTCTCTGGATCCTTGGCCGTTTGCTGTTTTTGACTACCTGTCATGGGTGTCAATTTCATCCGATGAGTAGGATACTTACCTAGTAGCTGGTGAAAGGAGACACATTTTTCTTTGGAGACACCATTGTTTTTCATCGTCACGTTTGATGAACTAGCAAATATACTGGCACTTGGTGGTGAACTTTATTTATTCGTTTACTTACCTGTTTGTGTATGTTAATTTTGAAACACATTATTTAATCACAGTTGTTTTCTTTATATATTTTGCTTTTGAGCTTCACTTACACATTGTAATGTATTATATTGTTAAGCAATTTTCCAGGGTGCACAGGAGGAAGGGGTTTGTAGATTTTTCTTTTTCTTTCTTATGACAAGCTTTTACCTTAAATGGGTTGTATGCATGAAGGTGAAAAAACATCCAACGATTAGCGGCCCCTCAGCCCCCAGTTTACTTACCTGAGCCCTCAAAAGTCCTGCGTCGTGAATGCGCCCTTGTCTTCTCGGCTATTCTTGGCTCTTCATTGCAGATTGATAGCAGTGCAGTCATTGGCTCCCACTGCTGTCAAGCTCATCAATGACGTGGCGTGCCGGGGGGCGGGGCCAAGTAATACACTTGGCGGCTATAGCCTCCGACTGTATCACGGGAGCGAGCCTGCAAACTAACCCCCTTGGGAGAGCGCTTCCCAGAACAGGGGTTAGCTAATGCAGGGAGGAGCCGAAACAGCCGCCAAAGGACCACTGAAGACGAGGGTCTGGGCCACTCTGTGCAAAACTCTGCACAGTGGAGGTAAGTATGACATGTTTGTTATTTTAAAAAAAAAGTAACCTTTACCACCACTTCAATCGCTTCCCAGACTGCCCACCGTACATATACTGTGGGAGGGCAGCTAAATCACGCACGCTGGAGCACCGCTCCTGTGATTGGACACAGTTGGAGTCAATCTGCGGGTTAGGTGGCCACAATGGCTGCCGCGACCTGACGATCCTTCTGTGGAGAGATAGATCAGTGGTGTGCTTACGTAAACAAGAACACAATAATGGGCGGGTCGATCTGTCAGGGAACAAAGGAGAGATCTTTGTGTTTCAGCTAAGCTTAAACACGATCCCTCTTTTCCTCCAGTTTGCCAGTGATTGCCCCTGGCGTTAACTCCTTCCCTGCCAGTGTCATTTATACATTGATCGGTGCATTTTTTAGCACCGATCACTGTATTAGTGTCACTGGTCCACAATAAGAACCACTTACGCCGCGTACACATGATCGGACATTCCGACATCAAAACCGTTATTTTTTTCTGACGGATGTTCGCTCAAACTTGCCTTGCATACACACGGTTACACAAATGTTGTCGGAAATTACGAATGTCAAGAACGCGGTGACTTACAACACTACGATGAGCCGAGAGAAAAAGTTAATTGATTCCGAACATGCATAGGATTTTTGTGCGTTGAATTGTGTATACAAGGTCGGAATTTCCAAAAAAAATGTTGTGGTCGGAAAATTTGAGAACCTGCTGTCAAGTTTTTGTTGTCGGAAATTCCGACAGAAAATGTCCGATGGAACATACACACGGTAGGATTTTCCAACAACAAGCTCACATCAAACAATTGTTGTCGGAATTTCCAACTGTGTGTATGCGGCATTAGTGTCCAATTTGTCTGCCGCAATGTCGCAGTCCTGCTAAAAATCGCTGATCACCGCCATTACTAGTAAAAACAATAAAATAAATCCCTAAATCTATCCCATAGATTTTGGACGCTATAACTTTTGCGCAAACCAATCAAGCAGAATCCATATTGACCTAAATAGATGAAGAATTTAGATTTTTAGTTTTTTTTTATTGGGAAGGTAAAAATTCAGTTTTTTTATTCAAAATTGCTTGTCTTTTTTTGTTTATAGGGCCAAAAATAAAAATTGCAGCGGTAATCAAATAGCACGAAAAGTAGTCTCTATTTGTGGGGGAAAAGGGGGAAAAAAGAACATCAATTTCATTTGGGTACAACGTTACACGGCAGCGAAAATTAGAGCAACACAGTGTCATATCGCAAAAAATGACCTGGTCAGGAAGTGAGTAAAACATTAAAGGGGTTGTAAAGGTTCGTTTTTTATTTTCTAAATAGGTTCCTTTAAGCTAGTGTATTGTTGGTTCACTTACCTTTTCCTTCGATTTCCCTTCTAAATGTTTTTTTTCTTTGTTTTCTTTGTCTGAATTTCTCACTTCCTGTTTCTCCTCAGTAAGGTGTTCAGTAAGCTGTTCTAAATGACTTTCCACTGCTTGGATGATGATAGAAAGCTTACTGAGGAGAAACAGTAAGTGAGAAATTCAAACAAAGAAAAAAAAACATTTAGAAGGGAAATCGAAGGAAAAGGTAAGTGAATCAACGATGCACTAGCTTAAAGGACCCTATTTAGAAAATAAAAAACAAACCTTTACAAACCCTTTACAGTAAGTGGTTAATACAATTACATAAGAGTGGAGGACCTATGCTTACCTCCACTTATCAATGCTCCTCACATGTGAAGCATCTACCATGCCTGATTAGGGTGACCACATGTCCTGGATTGCCCGGGACAGTCGCGCATTTTGCAGGTCTGTCCCGGGCACATTCATTCCAGGACAAAACAGTGTCCCGGAATGAAACTGACACAGCCACCCCCTGGGCAAATCTGAATCCCCCAAAAAAGGCCACCACATCACCGCTTTACTCACTGACAGTACTTGTCCTGGCCAGAAATGCCTGGAGGAGCACAATCCAGCCCCCTGCTTGTGATTGGAGAAATCATAAATCCTGCCTCTTGTGTCCAATCGCTGTGATTCATTACAGCACAAGCTGACTTTTGGAAAGGGAGGGTGTCCCTGAATGGTAGTTTGGAAATGTGGTCACCCTATGCCTGATAAACATGCAGGTTCAAATATGACTCTACCTTCCATTATTATTAATAACATCTCCTTTACCTAAATTACATGTAATGCTAGGTTTACAGCTTTATACTTGTACAACAATAAATAGCTTGGTCATGAGAGATCTCTAGTTTAAAGCAAATAGCCCTATGCACTAGATAACATCACTGACTAATCTGCTGAGAATAAAGTATATACAGAACGAGAGACATTCTACACCACTGTGTTTACAAGTCCTGGACACTATGTTTTGCCTATGGCAAGCATTCCTGTTGCATTACATAAATCACATAGAAAATACACTGTAAACACAATGTTGGCTCAACAGTGATATCATTAATGAAAGATGCAGAACAAATGGTGACAATGTGCTCCAAGCTTCTCTGTAGCTGTTAAAGACCCCCCTTCCTCCTTTGTATTAGGTTGGTTCACATGCAACTTAAAAGCAGTGAGGCAGAGGAGCCATAGAAAGATAATTGCCTCTTACTTAAGCTCTTGGCCTCTTCTGAGAATAGAATGGAAGAATTCCTTGCGTCTTTACTATTATATTTAACAATCTAATTAAAAGTGTTGTGTAGCTATTTCCCATTATAAAAAACAAAGACAGTGTAGACCAATTAGACAGCTGTAGTTTACATATCAAAATTACCCTCCGGCTAGCCTATAATGAGCCCCCCAGAAGATAGGTCTTATCTATAAACAAGAATTAAATGAGTCCAAGTTATAGTAACAGGTGGCAATAAATCAGATTAGTCACTTTCAGCTCAGTTGGGGATTTGTTTTAACATAAAACAGATAGAAGGCTATCCATTAGAGGGTATGCTTTTTTGTTGTTTTTGCTAAGTATGTCTTAAATTATCCCCCGTCAGCGAGGGCTAGCCTCTTCAAAGCAAAATGCCTCTGTACAGATTTCTTTTCCCACAAAAGTCTTGTGGTTCTTCACAAGTCTATTAATTAAAGTGTAAAACTAGTAAAGGAACTACTCAACTGACTAATCAAGCATGCAACCACATTTTGGAAAAGGGAACTGACTTCAAGTGTTTAAGTGAAGGAATTCAACTTTTGACATTGTGATGTTTCTTGGTTTTTTTTCACTCCTTTTTTTTCCAGGATCTTAGTAATCCAGGTCATATCACAGCTGTTCATGGGTGGCGGTATTCTTTTATAAGGGGGTAGAACAAATTATGCCTTTTTTTTTTTTTTTGCAGTAATGGAAAATTATGTTTTTTCATCAATTGTGTTCAATTGCATATTGTATGCATTCAGTAATATCAGTTAAGGATCTATTTATAACAGCTGTGTATAAATGGTTATTGCTTTGGAGAAAATGATTTTGCTATTTTAATTACCAGAGAATCCAGATGAACACATTAAATCATCATGCATGTTTTTTATAACCATAACTATTGATGAGGTTCAGATTCGCCACCATTATGGGTTCAAAGTTGGGTACCACTTTTTAAAAACCGAGTACAAGTACCGATACTTTTTTTCAAGTACTCGCCGATACTGATACTTATCTTTAATGTCATGTGACAATTTAACTAATGGGCACTGATAGGTGGCACTGATAGATGGCGCTGACAGGCACTGATAGATTGGCACTGATAGATGGGCACTGATAGATGGCACTGATGGGCACCGATGGGCACTGACAGAAGATAGGCAGCACTTATGGGCACTGATAGATGGCACTGATAGGCAGCACTTATGGGCACTGATAGATGGCACTGATAGATTGAACTGATGTCACTAATGGGCACTGAGAAGCGCAGTTATGGGCAGGCACTGATGGGCACTAAAATGAAGCACTGATTGGCAATTGCATAATAAATGACATGAATGATGAGAGGAGAGGAAGAATTTTGCAATGCTAGGAAACGTCAATTCCTGTACAGAATGTAACGGCTCTGGTCACTGGTTTGGAATTAATATGCAGCAGCACCCTAGCAACCCTGCCACCAGCCAGCTTACCCCCCCCCCCCCGTGTGCCACTGCTGCCAGACCGATCTCTGCCCTTTTCGTCCACCGACTTCCGGTTCAAGGTATCGGATCTGGCATCGGAAGCATTTGATATCGGGACAACCCTATTGATATAGGGACAACCCTAGTTCAAAGCCAATCCTATGTGTGCAAGGGTTGCAGTCACTGCAAACTAATGCAGAAGTACACTGGATAGAATTCTTTGTAGCCATATAACACTGCCTTGACTTTGAATCTAAGTCAGTAGACACAAAAGAGCCAGTAGGGGATCCCCCCCAAATCCATAGCAGACTCTCATGTGAGAATGCAGCCCAGCAGGCCAGCAGGGGGGGGGCAATGAGCGAGCACCCCCCCCTTCTCTAACCAAGCCATATGCCCTCAACAAGGGGGGATGCTTTAGGGCAGGGATGGCTCTGCCCACCAAAGTACCTTATCTCCATGTTGATGGGAACAAGTGCCTCTAGCCCACAACCTTGGATGGGGGTCTGCGAGGGGGGTCTCATAGGAATCTGGAAGCCCCATCAGATCCCACCTCTCGCCTTCGTTGGGTGCAGACCTTTTTTTTTCCGGGTGGCATTGAGTAATCAGTTGTTCAGAACGCAGTGGCTGTCCGCTCCTTATCAACTGGCTTTTCACTGTTTGGCTACTTTCGGAAAATCGTGACGCGATGTATGCGACCGTCGGAAGCCTGTCAATCAAATAGGAACGCCCAGACCCGAAGACCATACCCGGAAGCGACGGAGACGATGCATCTCTAAAACGGTAAGTACTGCTTTGATTCTAAAAAAAAACCACCAGATTCCCCTTGACAAAACGAGCCTCAATCAATGTTAAAAAAAGGTTTTTGGGGGAACTACCCCTTTAAAAGCAAAAAACACATAAATGTGAATGTGTCCCATAGAAAACCATGCTAAAGTGGTTTTAAACCTTTGTGTATTTTATCCTTAATGCATCCTATCACTGACCACCCCCCCCCCCATTTTACTCACCTGAGCCTGTTCGTTCCCATGCCGGAGATGCGCAAACCCTCTCTGTCCGGGGTCTTGGCTCTTGATTAGATAGATTGATAGCAGCGCAACCATTGGCTCCTGCTGCTGTCCATTAAATCCAATGACGAGGCAACCGGGCATTCTGTGTCTATGATTGCAAATGCCAGACTCGGAAGCGCGCCCTCCTAGGGGGTTTTGCGATGTGGGGGGGAGTTGCGAGCTCCATTGGGGGACCCCAGAAGTCAAGGATCGGGGCCACTCTGTGCAAAACGAACTGCAGAGTGGAGGTAAGTATCATGTTTGCTATTTTAAAAAAAAAATGATGCCTAGTAACCAGATAGAAGTGAGTAAAAAAAATAAAAAAATGTAAATTCTTTTTTTTTTTTTTTACATTAAAGACAAGCTGTTAATAGAAAGTTCATTTTAGGCTTTAACTAGTTAAGGAACGAGCCTATTTTTCAGACTTGGTATTTACAAGGTAAAATCTTTTTATTTGTTGCTAGAAAATTACTTAGAACCCCCAAACATTATATATATATTTTTTCAGACACCATAGAGAATAAAATGTCGGTCGTTGCAATACATTATGTCACACCATATTACAAGCACAATTTTTGGGGATTTTAATTAAAATAAGACAATAGTAAAGTTAGCCAATTTTTTTTTAAATTGTGCAAGATAATGTTACGCCGAGTAAACTGATACCCAACATGTCACGGTTCAAAATTGCTCCCACTCTTGGAATGGCGACAAACTTTGACCCTTAAAAATCTCTATGGGCCAGATTCAGGTACATCTGCGCATTATTGGACCGGCGTAGCGCACCGCCTTTACGTTAGACTTGCGCAGAGTAATACAAATTGGGAAGGACGTGGGCGTGTTACATTGAAATGAGCCGTGACCCCATGCAAATGAAGGGCCGGCCGGCTCGCGCATGCGCGCTTGAAGGAGACCATGGTCAGCACCTCTGTGTGCATGCTTACAACTCGGGAACGGCGCAATCAGTGAAATTGGAAGTGGACTAGGGCAAATTAGAGAACTACGCAGACAGCATAAATAGACAGACACAAACGCACTTCCTTTGCAAAAGTACATCCCTTTGTATCCCTCCCTATACAGCAAGGTGCTTTTGTTCTGTTGTTTGTTAGCGTTTATTTGTTTGTTTGTGACGTGTCTTTGAAATATTTGGGGACTGTTTTGCAGAGTGATTTTTGTCTTTTATGTGTTTTCTTTGTTGTTTTTTTTGTAAAATTATATTTTTGCTGGGCTTTTTTTTTTTGCTGGTCATTTTTTTTTTTTGGTTCTGTTTGTGTATGATTTGGGAATGTGGGGGTGACATTCCTGCCGGAAAAGGGGTGTCACCCTCATTTGTGGTGGCTTGTGCCAATCCAATGTGATGATGATGTGGGGTGTGTGTTCTAGGGACCACAGTGGTGTGCATGCATGCATTCTCATTGTGCCATGATTAATGTGTGTGTTTAACGTGCAAAGATGCATAATGTGAGCTGGCATGAGATGGGGTCATGAGATGGGGTCCCAGTGCATATGCAGAGTCACCTTGAAGGGAAAAGACAGGAGGATGTTAGTAGTGCATGTGTCCCTTGTGATGTGTGCATCATGGGGGGGGGGCAGTCATGCCTGCCACCCATGTTACTCACCAACCAGCCAGCTGTCCCCATACATGTTCTGTTCGAAATCTGTGGGGATGGGGCTCTGATTGTATATGTAGCTGTCATGGGTGTCATGGGTAGTGTCATGTGTTGGGCTGGTGATGTCCTCCTGCAAGCTTGTGGTTAATTCCATGATGACATGAGGGGTGAATCTGAAGATGCGAGACACCTCAGAATCACTCATGCCATAGATGTCTATGCGTGTGCAGTATATCCTCTCCCGTGAAGAGTGAAGATTGAGGGGCTTGTATCAGATAAGAATATTGTATTAGATTAGATTAAATTGTAAAGTTATAAACAAGCAAAGCAAATAAAAAGTAAAAAATAAATAAAAAATCCCGTGCCCTCCTCAGTGCCCTCCTCAGTGCCCTCCTCCTTCTTTGCTCATCTAAAGTCAGTAGTATAGCTATGAGCATGGATGCCACTGGCATGTTGGCATACAGATTGTTGTGCAACACGTGTGACTGCTCAGCTCCTCACTAAGGCTGCATTCACACCTAGGCGTAGGCGATTTGCGGCTTTTTATGGCGTTTTTTTCGTCGTTTTTCCCGTCGTTTTGTTGCGCATATTTGCGCGTATTCGCGCGTTTGTATACAGCATCGTCCGTCGTTTTTCTACTGCGATGTTTTTTATTTTACCCAATAGGAAAAATGTTCATCGCTGTCATCATTTGTTGCTATGTTAGGATTTTTTTTTCCTCTTCCTGGGTGAATATACCTCTTCCGGGTCATCCTGTGCCTCCTACTCCATAATATTTACTACTGAAAATGAGTGATGATGAGATGGCGTTTATGCTGGCAGCAGCCACTGCTACCTCATATCTGCTGTACCAGAGAGAGAGGACAAGCAAGAGTGCACGCAGATATTGGATCCACCCCGTCATTGCTACTTCGGGTGCTTTTTAAGTACCTGGAGCCACCAGATAAAAAGACCGTGGTCTGCGCCACGATCGGTAGTCGCCTAGACTACTGTAATTCTCTTTATCTAGGATTACCAAGGAAATCCACCCGCAGGTTGCAGATTGTTCAGAATGCAGCGGCAAGGTTACTCACGGGTGTCCCCTTGAGGGAACATATCACCCCTGCCCGGAAAGCCTTGCATTGGCTGCCCGTTGTTTAACGTTCTCTGTTCAAAGCCGGCTGCCTTATGTATAAGATCTTGAAAGGCATAGCCCCTGGCTACCTGCGGAGAAGGTTCCTCAAGAGAGCCCCGGGAAGAACTCTGCGATCTAGCAGGAAATGCCTCCTAAGCATACCGGTGCCTAAGAAAACTCGTCGGGGTGGCAGGTCCTTCTCCCACCAGGGTGTCATGCTGTGGAACTCCCTCCCGGAGGACATCCAGGAGGCGGCATCACTGGCGGCCTTTCGCCGGAGTTTAAAAACATGGCTATTCCATCAAGCCTACCCGGCTTAAGGCGTCAGTTGGCCTGAGTGTAACATCCGAGCGGGAACATCAGTCCAAGTCGTACCATCTTGTTGTCCACTTGTCCCTGGGTTTACCCAGGGACGTCGCCAGCGTGTCGGGATCCTTCGGGGTAATTGACCACGCTATAGAAAGTGCACCTCAACTCAACTCAACTCATTGCTGGTCGGGAAGAGAGAGGCCAATTTTGGGTCATGTACAATGATCTACGTGACCATGAGGAGAAATTTCTGGACTACACCAGGATGTCCATAAAAAGGTTAGTCAACATTAAATGGATTCATTCTTTTTGACATTGTACCTTTCCATGACCACTAAAATCCCCATTTATTTTTAATAACAGCTTTGATGAGTTGCTTGAACTACTCAGCAGTAGATTGCAGAGGATGGACACCTACTTCCACAATAGTATTCCCCCTGTGGAGCGACTTATCATTACACTGAGGTAATTTTAAAACTCTTTTTCAAATCTATCATGCTGATATCTGTCTCTTTTTAAAAAATGGTTCAAAACTGATGTAATAGCGCCAAAAGAAAAAAAAACAGAGGTGATGAAAAACCAAAGCAAAGCTATGACAAAAAGTATGCCAATTACGTTTAGAGCCACGTCGCATGACCGTGCAATTAATCGCAAAAAAAACTGCCCGGGTCCTTCTGACTAGCTGACTAGGTCAAGGTCTGGTTACAGACTATTGCATATATTACCCAATATTAATATATTTGTATATGCATCTAAAAAAAAGCAAACACACGTTTTAGAAGGTTTAATTTTTTTAAATTTTTTCAAAACTATTCAAAAAATTCGGTACATTAAATTTTTAATGTTCGATATGTAAATAACAAAAGAAATAGATCTAACGTTGCTCTTTAGAACAAATTTTTTTTCAGAGGTTTTGAAAGGTTGGCGAGGATTCCTCTCGCTCGTCTGGTGATATAACCACAGTCATGGCTTGGCCAAAATGTGACCAGCTGGAGGTTGAGGGGCTATCATGCGGCCAATGGGAAGGTGGTGGTGTTGGTGGAGGATTATAAGGTGGTAGTTTAGGCAGATGTGGGTAAACAGAAGAAGTTGATGTTGTCAGAGCAGGGTAAGTAGAAGATGGTGTCGGCAGATGAGGGTATGTAGAAGAAGTTGTTGTCGTCGTCTGAGGGTGGTAAGTAGAAGGTGGTGTGGGCAGATGAGTGTAAGCAGAAAGTGTTGTGGTAGTCTAAGAAGGGTAAGTCGGAGGTGGTGTGGGCAGATGAGTGTAAGCAGAAAGTGTTGTGGTAGTCTGAGAAGGGTAAGTCGGAGGTGGTGTGGGCAGATGAGTGTAAGCAGAAAGTGTTGTGGTAGTCTGAGAAGGGTAAGTCGGAGGTGGTGTGGGCAGATGAGTGTAAGCAGAAAGTGTTGTGGTAGTCTGAGAAGGGTAAGTCGGAGGTGGTGTGGGCAGATGAGTGTAAGCAGAAAGTGTTGTGGTAGTCTGAGAAGGGTAAGTCGGAGGTGGTGTGGGCAGATGAGTGTAAGCAGAAAGTGTTGTGGTAGTCTGAGAAGGGTAAGTCAGAGGTGGTGTCGGCAGATGAGTGTAACCAGAAATTGTTGTCGTCGTCTGAGGAGGGTAAGTCGGAGGTGGTGTTGTTCGAGGTAGGTGGGTGGGAATAGGTGGTCCTGACAAAACAGGAAGTGGTGGTGCTGACAGATGCTGCGGGGGTGAGTAGCATAGGGACCATAGGGTGGTGGAGGTTCTGAGAATTCATAGGCTTGGTCAGGAGGTATAAAGGTTGCAATGTACCTTATGGTACCGGCCAACATTATTGCCTGCAGATTTTTGGGAACCCTGTCTATTAGCTCCCCCAGACATCTAGCGGACATTTGTCCGTATGAACGGTTGCTTGACAGTTTGTCTGACATGTCTGACATGATGTCCAACATTCTGTCGATATTGGGGTCTGGATCTGTAGCCTTCCTTCTCGCCCCTCTTGCAGGTCCATGAGGAAACACCCTTGGGCTGGACTCTTCGTCTCCTACCGGTGTAGCCGATGTGGACCTCGACAACGTTGACAACAGGCTTTCCGGCTCCGGACCCGCCAGAGCCTGATCGCCTGAAGCTAAGCTCGAATTTTCTGTGTCGACAGGGGCGGTTGGAGCAGCCTCCTCCCAGCAGTTTTCAGTACTGAAACTATAAATGAGTTATTCTAACTTACTTATTAACATTTCGATTACTGACCTTAGTACAGATAATAGCTTACCTCCCCAAAGCCAGAATTGGTCGTAAGAACTCCAATTCTTTGGAATGGATGTAGTCCCTTGGGGCACACGCTGACGATCCACTTCTCCTTTCTCGTTGCGCCCTCAAATGGCGAGTCATGGCGTCACGTATGCTCTTCCACTTAGACTTGAGCATTTTCACTGTCAAAAACAAAATAAAAAAATATATATTATTTTCTTTGTAGGTATCTATCAACTGGACAATCCCTAGAAAGCCTACATTATGCCTTCCGTATCGGAAAGTCGACAGCGAGCTACATTATACGTGACACCTGCACTGCAATTTGGGAACTGCTCAAGGAAATTGTGTTTAAAAAACCTACAGCTGAGGACTGGGCACAGATTTCTGAAGTATTCTGGCAACGCTGCAACTTCCCCAATTGTCTCGGAGGAATTGATGGGAAACACATTCGTATTGTGAAGCCCATGGCTAGTGGAAGCCAGTACTTTAACTACAAAAAATACTTTTCGTTTGTGTTAATGGCTGTGGCTGATGCCAATTATTGTTTCCGATACATAGACATTGGGTCATATGGCAGCAGCCCGGACTCCGCTATATTTGGGAACTCTTCTTTTGGACACATGCTGCGTACAGATGATCTGGACCTACTGGAATGCACTCCACTCCCGGGCACAAATGCCCCCCCCCTACCCAGTGTATTTGTGGGTGATGAGGCCTTTTCTCTAAGTACACATCTTCTACGGCCTTATTCGGGCCATAATCTGACTGTGGAGAAGAGTGTGCTCAACTATCGCCTAACCAGAGCACGGCGAGTAGTTGAATGTGCTTTCGGTATATTGGCTAATAAGTGGCGGGTCCTACACACTCCAATAGTGCTGAATATGCAGAAGGCAGTCAGTGCTGTTAAAGCTGTGTGTGCCTTGCACAACTTTGTACGGGAGCGTGATGGCTTTGATTTTGAGGAGCCCGTTTCTGAGAACCTGGAAAGAGCTCATTGGACTGGTGTACGTGGGAACAGACAGGGTACACATGTCCATGATCAATATGCGGCATACTTCATGTCTCCTGCAGGACAGGTCCCATGGCAGCTTGATTCAATTTAATAATTTCACTTTTTCTGTTTTTTTATAACTGTACTGTTTGCTGCGCTGTTTTGAAAAAAAAAAAAAAATTTGATTGATGTATTCAGAAGTCTCATGTTGATTTTATTTAGATATGTTTTTACCTTTGGGTGCAGTATCCCTACGATATCAAATTGGGGTCAGAATTGTGCCTCATGACATTGTGCCGCATAAAGGCTACACAGGGACATACGTACATAAGGACAAAGATTGGTCAATCCCCCCAGTCACCCCCCCCCCCCACAGTTAGAACACTATATAGGGTACACATTTAACCCCTTCCTCACCCCCTAGTGTTAAACACTTCCCTGTCAGTCACATTTATACAGTAATCAGTGCATATTTATAGCACTGATTGCAGTATAAATGTGAATGGTGTTAAAAATGTGTCCAATGTGTCCGCCATAATGTGGCATTTTTAATAAAAATAGACTTACAGGTAAGCCTTATTATAGGCTTATCTGTAGGCAAAAGTAAAAAAAGTGGTTTTACAAACCTTAATGTAATAAAAAACAATCATTCTGTTATCTCCCTATTGTCATTTTGCTGTTTGCAGGAGTTTACCTTTGTTATCCTTGTCCAGGATGTGTGCCCAGTTCGGGTACACCTGACTGCCAATTTGGTTCCATGCCTTTCTCCGAACAGTTCGCAGTTTATAGGACGGATCCCTAGTGTCATATAGACAGGGTTTCTCCTTCACCATCCGGATGAATTTTTCCTGATCCAGGAGAGACACGGTTTCATCAAGTTGATCCTCATCCTCCATGATGCTGTACTCCTATGTCTTTTTATAATGTAAAATGGAGATTTTTGGACTTCCTGTGTAAATTAGTTCATTTTTGTGTCATTTCCTCTGTTTCATTTGAGCTAAATAGGCGTCAAAACGCTCGTACAAACGCTTGTTGTCGCGCTATACGCGCAAATCAGGCGTTTTACATTACTTTCAATGAAAAAAAAAAGCTTAAATACGCCCAAACCGCGCGATTCGCGCGACAAAAAAAGGTCCGGGAGTTGTTTGAGCTACAGGCGATTGGCGTCAGGCGCATCGGCGTGCAGATGTGAACCATCTCCATAGGGTGTAATGTATTTTTGTCCCTCCAGCGTATCTGAGCGTCGCGCTACAAAACGCCTAGGTGACAAAATGCCTAGGTGTGAATGGAGCCTAACAGTGTTGCTTTCTCTGACATGTAGACGATTTTTCAAATTTTAGACCAGCTTTTATATGGTCTAATTTTAGACAGGACATTTTGCTGTTGCGCACACTGCGTAGCCTGCGCTGCCCCAGCGTTCTTTTGTGGACCCCCGTAAGTCCCTCATTAGCATATTTGACTAGCAAATCAATGGTCTGTCTAGCGCAGTTTTGCGCGGATGGATGCGCCTGTCTAACAAAATTACGCTGGACAAAAAAAAGTAGATTTCTTGCGTATGTCGTTCTGGGGATGCCGTGCATCGAAACGCACGCGCACATTTAGACTGACGCCGCGCATCTCCTGTTACGCAGGCGTAATCGCTCTGTGAATCTGGCCCTATATGTTTAAAAATGTCTACAGGTTACCAGTTTTTAGTTGCAGAGAAGGTTTAACGATCACTGCGATACCTTACAAGTGTGGTTTGAATACCGCTTTCATATGCGGGCGCGACTTATGTATGCGTTCGCTTCTGCATGTGAGCTTGGCGGGATGGGGCGATTTCCTTATTTATTTTACTTTTGATTTTTGATTTCAAAAAATGTTTGGTCACTTTTATTCCTATTACAAAGAATGTAAACATACTTTGTAATAGGAAAAAAAAGCACGACAGGACCCCCTAAATGTGAGATCTGGGGTCAAAAAGACCACAGATTTCACATTTACACCTAAATGCAACACATAAAAAATTGTATTTTTTTTTGTTGACAAATAAAAAATAAATCCTCTTTAAGACCATTGGGAAGAAGTGACGTTTGACATCTCTTCTGTCATCCAATGGTATGGAGCGGGGGCCATCTTTCAATATTTCTGCATTTTGAAATACACAGGGATTGGCAATTCGAGCTGTTCAGTCTTAGGTTTAACCAAAAGGTAATGAAATAAAGGGGAAAAATAGATGGCACACAGATAAAATGTACCACCCATTCAAAGCATAATCTAGCCATTTATTCTCCATCATGTAAAACATACCTAGAGAAGAAGCATTCTGTTCAAATCCATGAACAGAAGGGTAAGCAGATTCCAATGGCCTGGATATAGTGCACAGTATCAGATCTGGAATAGTATAGGAGAAACAATACTCATTCACATTCCCAGAGAGCCTGCATATGAATTTATATACCCTTTTGTTTCACAGAAAGGATGTCACAGCTAAACCATCCTCACTTTTCACCTAATCCGAGCTGGATACAACTGAAAGTACTTCCAAGACTGATCCACATGTACATACAATCATTCCACCCTTAAATAGGTTGGAAATTCGTGCCAAAACAGCCTCCCTAAAACCTCAGTGCTCAGCTGAATCAACTGTGAGCCTGACGTTGCTGTATATGCTACCGCGCATGTGCCGTTACTTCGCGCATGTGCAGTAATGGTTGGACATGCGGCCACGGCCGTGGCCTAATAGTGCCTAAATCAAGCCCTCACTCATACATCCATATGGACGAAGAGCAGGGAAGTTGGGGCACCGGGGCATATGAAATGACCTGTCCCACCACAAGCTAACAAACCAGGAACTATTTAATATATCTAGTCAGAGCTTTTTTTCCTCAAAAAATAGGTGCAGGAACTCAACCACGACCCCATTCAAATTTCACAAACAGTAGAAGGGTCTTAAAGGGGCATTAAATACCAGAATTGCATTACATACAGAGTGCAGAGTTCAGGGGGTTACACACAGAGTGCAGAGGTGTCACTTGTAAACACAGAAACCAGACTTCTGTGTTTACAAGAGATTGTGGTGAGCAGACACCAAAGGGTCTGAGCCAGAGGTGGTGGAACTCAGTTCCCCCAAGTTCCCCCAGAAAAAAAGCCCTGTATCTAGTGTGTCATAAGGGAATCAAACAGTACACTGCATACAAAGTCTCTGATTGCTGCCATCTAGTGGCCAATATACACAACAATATACTGGACACTCTACATATGTGTGTTATCTACTCAGTATCGCCATATTGTGCATTATTTGTAAACAGCTGGATTTAAACGCTGCCAGACACTAGATTTTAGTTCATTAATAAATCCATTAATTGGTATTGTAACCAGCAATCAAGCCAGAAGACTCCACATCTAATAACATATATTGCTTACTCGATATTAGCATTGTGTGCATTGGCCGATATTAAGATAGCGCTGGCCAAAACGAGGTGAAGTGCGCCTGGAAATAACATGTCCACCCTGAACAGGCGGGCATTGTCTATCACATTGCGGCCACTAAAAGCCGTGGTGCGCATAAACACCTCTGGGGACGAACCACATCCGATGTCACGCCCATACAGGGAAACTCTAATACAGAGTATATACAGTGCACTGAGCCCATGAAAGATGCTTAAGGGGACATCTCTAAATGTGGGTGATAGTTGGGTGATAGCAACGGCGCCATCTTGTGGAAGAAGACAAAATCACCCGATCTACACATAAAGAGAGCCACGAAATTTGATGTTAAATAAAAATAAGCATGACCAGTGCTAGTAAAATGAATACCAACAATTGCCATACTGAAAAGGATAATAATAATAATAGATTCATTTAAAAGGTTGTGTGTTGGGGCGCTTGCTAATTGATGTGTTAATAAATAAATTAAATATTCTAATATCCAAAAATGAGAAATCCTATGCAATTAAGTGCATGACGAAACAAAATAACAAAATATCAAAAATGTGCAGCAATAAAGTGCATATGTGATATTAATTGCTATCAATAGTTAATTAAAAGCAAAACATTCCTGTCAGAAAAAGGTTAAAAATTGCAGCAAAAATTAATACTTAATAAAGTGCATAATCAAGTGAAAATGCTGATAAAGTGCATCAAAAAGTAATACAAACTTCAATGTTACTATGATCCAAACGTGAAAAAAGTGTGGTAAAAAGTCTTCATGCAATGTGCAATAATGAATATGCAAATCAAGCAATCCGGGGCATAATCCAAAACATGCAGCCCAGAGATAATGAATAAAATAAATGTCCACAGAATTTTCTCAAAGTGCAGTGCTTCAAACAAAATCCAAAAAGGTGCTCCACTCCAACGTGACCAGTAACACGAGCCTCTCACCTCAAGGAGGCTTAAATAAAGCCTTTAGTGAAATCCCACTGGCCGCAGCTTCTTTTCCCCAATGCATATGCGGATCACTTTCATTCCATAACAGCAGCAGGGTTTTGCCAATAATCAAAACCTCTCTTTCCTTGGACCAATAGCTCCCACACGGTACATAGGAGGAGGAATGATACTCACAATAGTGTAAAATCGTAACAACTATTTATTAAACGCAATAAAAACTCACATTTCAGATTGCAGTAACAGACATAAGATGTAATGGCTTCTCCACTCGTGGCCGAGAGCGGAGATGACGTCACAGATGGCTCACAAAATTCCTCCTGAGGATTTTGGATTTTATTTGGAGCACTGCACTTTGAGAAAATGTTGTGGACATTTATTTTATTCATTATCTCTTGGCTGCATGTTTTGGATTATGTACCGGATTGCTTGATTTGCATATTCATTATTGCAGATTGCGTTTGGATCATAGTAACATTGAAGTTTGTATTACTTTTTGATGCACTTTATCAGCATTTTTACTTAATTATGCACTTTATTAAGTATTAATTTTTGCTGCAATTTTAACCTTTTTCTGACAGAAATGTTTTGCTTTTAATCAACTATTGATAGCACTTAATATCACATATGCACTGTATTGCTGCACATGTTTGATATTTTGTTATTTTGTTTCGTCATGCACTTAATTGCATAGGATTTCTCATTTTTGGATAATAGAATGTTTAATTTATTTATTAACACATCAATTAGCGAGAGCCCCAACACACAACCTTTTAAATTACTGTCTAAGGCCGCGTACACACGATCGAACATATCGTACACACGATCGGTCCGTCAGACCGTTTTCATCGGATATGTCTCCTCGTGTGTACGTGGCCTAAGTGTGTCAACACCCATCGTTGTGGCTGCTGCTGTAGTCCATCTGTCATTCATTATACATTAGTGTGGTTTGCGCATCTAGTTACCCCCTAATCAATAATAGATTAATAAAATGCAGTAAAATGAAACAAAAGGTGCACATGAATCAGGTAAGGGATAGTCGGTATTCATTAGCAACATGGGCCCCATAGACTAGAAGGGACCAAAAAGTTGATGTACTAAATGTGGAATGAACATGGAGGGGACAAAGCACTAAGCCAAATTGATGAAAGAGTTTATATCCCACTCCACATTCATACCAAATGGCTCATAAGTGCGGAGTTCATATATCCAATATATTTCAAGGCAGGATACTCCTCGTATATAGGACTCTCCCCTCCAGTGAGAAACAAATTGGTCAATCACCAAAAATTGTGTCATCGTAGGGTCACGATCATGATGTTGTAACACTGTGGTTGGTCTTGCCACTCTTAATATTGGATATGTGTTCACTCACCCTAATGGTGAAAGTCCTAATTGTACGCCCAACATATTGCCTTTTGCACGGGCAATTCAAAGGGTAAACTATGTATTGTGTTGCACATGTAGTGAAACGATTCATTTGAAATACCCATAGTGTAGTTGTTGACTGAAAAGTCTCACTTTTATGTCTACCACTGGTATTGTGCAAACAAACATTTCACTTGCAACAAGGAAAATAGCCTTTGCAGTCTTGAAAGAAAGAAACCTGTTTGGGGGGTCTATGATGTTGGGCGCAATCTGTCCCTGAATGGACCTAGCACCTCTGAAGATAACCCCAGCCTGTTTTGGCAGTATTTGAAGACACCCAAACCTATCAAGTTCTTGGTCTTTTTGCTCTGGAGCCTCCACCCACCTCGGACACCTCTTTTAACCTCTTTTCCTTCTGGACTTCCTGGGTACTCTTGAGTGGCCCTGTGAAAACCCGGATGGTGGGAAGGACCCAGAGGTTTCTGATTATAATTATATAGAGACCTGGTAAACAGATCTTCATCTCTCCCCCAATCACCATAAAAATTCTGATAGTTCTCCCTCATGTTTTCATGTGGGGGAAACAATCTATTATAAAAACAGATGGGGGTCCTATATTGGTTCTCATGGTCATCATGGCGATAATTATCACAATAATCATGCCAACTGGAGGATGGTCTCCTGGGACTCTCATAGTAATGTGGGTCTCTGCAGTACCCCTGTTCAAGATTATGAAATCTCAGTTATGAGCCTCTTCCTCTATTTCTAGGACCTCTACCCCTGGTTGGGGGAAGGTGAGCCGTATAGGCACTAGGAATATGAGGTTTAGGTCTGTGTTCAGAACTCCTTAAAGGTCCTCGCTGGGGAGTTGAGAACTCATGTACAGGAACATCTTTAACGGTGGGCTCAAATGTAAGTGTCCTGTCTGGATTCCTAATATACTGTTGCGTAACCTCCATCTCTGAATTCTCATTACCAGAAGTCAGAGGGATTTTCTATTGCCAACTGAAGACAAGATTGGACTTATAAAACTTTTTTTGTTTTTTTTGAGTCTCTGCTCTTATTCCTCTTTCTCCAAGTGATTTTTCAAACTTGTTGAAAGGGAGATGTATTCCAAGGACATTTTATACGGAGTCAGTTTTTCTTTCAGATCCTTGATCTCTGGCACTCAGGATCCCAGCCATCTATTATCTCCCTAAGGTCCACAAGGACCCGGTCAATCTCCCTGGCCGCCCTATAGTCAGTGGGATTGACTCTGTTACCGCAAGGATAGGGAAATATGTAGATTTCCACCTTCAACCCCTAGTCAGACTGGTGCCTATTTGAAAGACACAGGGGACATCATCAGACTGTTACAATCAGTCAATTTTCAGGAAGGTACGATTTTAGTCACGGCGGATGTTGCCATACTTTATATGTGCATACCCCATGAGTTAGGTTTTGAGGCAGTTGACTACTATCTATCTCAGAGCACTACTTTGCTGGTCATTTTGTGCTATTTCATCATGCAGCTCCTCAAGTTTTCAACTACACATAACTATTTCTGGTTTCAGAGTGGTTTTTACTTGCAGACGAGAGGCATGGCCATAGGGGCTAAATTTGCCCCCAGTCTGGCCAACCTCTTTATGGCCAAGTGGGAGGAGGATGTCGTCAATGCACACAGGAGACTGGAGCTGGTCCTGTGGGCCAGATACATAGACGACATCCTCCTCCTATGAAAAGGCGACCAGGAATCTCTGGATAACTTTATGCTCTCACTCAATACCAATGATAGGGGCATACTGCTGAGCCATGAGGCTAGCCCAACGTCTATCCACTTTTTGGACCTTGAAATTAAGGTGGTAGACCACCAGTTAGAGTTCACCACCTATTTTAAACCAACTGACCGTAATGGGTACATCCCTGTGGACAGTTGCCACCATCCACAGTGGTTGAAATCTGTACCACGTAGTCAGTTTCTCCGACTGCAGAAAAACTGTAACTGTAACTGTACTAGAGTTGGGGAATTGGCTTCACAGGCGGCTATCCTAAAAGATAGATTTGTTGAAAAGAGTTATGCACCCAAGGATTTGGAAGTTGAAATCGATCGGATCTTACAGATCAAACGCAATTCACTACTACTGGTCTAGTGGGTCCAAAAAAGATCCAGGATGACAAATTCAGATGGTCCTTTTTCACGACCTATTCAGTCCAATCCAGACGAGTCAAAGAAATTTCTTAAAATACTTTAGGGAGTCCTCCGGAGCGATAGGTTCCTTGGACCGTTACTGCCAGAACAAGCTGGGGTTATCTTCAGGGATGCTGGGTCCATTCAGGGACAGATTGCGCCCAACATCATAGACCCCCTCAGGCAATATGATGTGTGTACAATTAGGACTTTCACTATCAGGGTGAGTAAACATATATCCAATATTAAGAGTGGCAAGACCAAACCACAGTGTCCCTCGCCATTATTTACAACATCATGATCGTGACCCTACGGGGACACAATTTTTGGTGATTGACCAATTTGTTTCTCACTGGAGAGGAGAGTCCCGTATACGAGGGGTATACCGCCTTGAAACATATTGGATATATAAACTCCGCACTTATAAGCCATTTGGTATGAATGTGAAGTAGGATATATACTCTTTCATTAATTTGGCTTAGTGTTTTGTTCCCTCCATGTTCATTCCACATTTAGTATATCAACTTAGTTTTTGGTCCCTTCTAGTTTTTGGGGCCAATGTTGCTAATGAGTACCGACTACCCCTTACCCGATTCATGTGCACCTTTTTGTTTCATTTTATTGCATTTTATTAATCTATTGTTATTATCCTTTTCAGTATGGCAATTGTTGGTATTCATTTTACTAGCACTGGTCATGCTTTTTTTTATTTAACATCAAGTTTAGTGACTCTCTTTATATGCAGATCCGGTGATTTTGTTTTCTTGCACAAGATAGCGCCGATGTTATCACCCATTACCACTCTCACAAATGTCCCCTGAAGCGTCTTTCATGGGCTCAGTGCGCTGTATATACTCTCTATTAGAGTTTCCCTGTATAGGCGCTGTATACCTGTCTGCTGGGCCACGCGATCTCTGTGACGTCAGATGTGCGTCTTGACATCACGCAAAGTCAGACGTGGTTTGGCCCGCGTATGCCCAGAGGTGTTTATGCGTGCCGCGGCTTTTAGTGGCCGCAATGTGATAGACAATGTCCACCTGTTCAGGGCGGACATGTTATTTCCAGGCGCACTTCACCTCGTTTTTGCCAGCATTATCTTAATATCGGCCAATATTCTATGGGGCAGTATCCGAATTACAGGGATAATGGAGAATGACCTTTTGTGCAGACAGATTGGCCACCTCTGTGTTCATTTCACCATCATCATTTGACCTGGGAAGTTTTTTCAGCTCCGATTCCGATTGGTTCAAGGTTTGGGGGATGTCACACCCACTTGATCAGGTGGCGGACTTCCTCAAATTAGGTGTCAGCATTAGAAATTTTACTGATTGGCTAGATTTTAGTTATCTTTGGAGTGTTTATTATAAATGTAAGGCAATTTGTGGGAGCAGGTTGATGCCCCAGTTGAAATACCTGTGTACGAAACAAGTCAGTTTGGTACACCACTGCACTTATTCCCCTTTTTTAAACATATTTTGTACTGTGATCACTTTTGAGTCTTGTTGGTTTTTCAATAAACCCACATTTACCTGCACTATCGGAGCAACTTCTCTTTTTTCCTCTTTTTTCCATGTTGTGGTTGATTGAGTTGCTGTTTGGAGGTTTTTTCGATCATGCCATCCTTCAGTCATGAAAAGGATTCCTAGATTGGAGGTCACTTCATCACCATCTGAGGACCACAGGGATATCCAGTGAACCCAGAGTCCCTTCAAGGCCAGGATTTCCTTTAAACAAGTTGCCATCTGCAATTTGTGTGGTTTATCCAGAGTCTTTATACCAGTTGATGCGATTTGCCATCGGGATTCCACGCGCGCTAATGATCTGCCTAATAAGTAGATCCACCAGTTCCGGTAAGAGTATTCTCCCTTACTCCTTTGCAAGAAGTCATATGAGATGACCATTATTGTTACACGTATTTGATTATGACATTCCATGGTCTTTTAAATGGACTTTATGTGGACTTATTTATTTATTTCTCACTTTTTGCACATTAAGGCACATCTCACTTTGTGCGATTTGGTCTCTCTTATTTTCAGCGCTGCATTTTAATTATAGTTGTATTTGAATTTTTGTCACGTTTTGTGCAGCTCCTCTTATTTGGTTTGCATTTTCACCTGTTTTTTGCACCTTTTGGTTTAGTTTTTGAACTAGTGCAATATTTCCCCTCTAACTCCTATCAGAGTAAAGAGGCAGAATACGAATGCACGCCACACTTTCCAGATATTTATTTGTAAAAAAAAAATGAAAACCATTTATAATTTTTCTTCCACTTCACAATTATGTGCCACTTTGTGTTGGTCTATCACATAAATACCCAATAAAATACATTTACGTTTTTGGTTGTAGCATGACAAAATGTGGAAAATTTCAAGGGATAGGAATACTTTTTCAAGGCACTGTAAATTATTATTTTTTTCCCACTCTCTTGGCATTTAACCACTGCCGTCTCGTGGTGTGTCTCATATTTATTGGACTACTAAATTAAGGTATTCTCTTATTTTAGTATCTCTTTTTTGTTTTAATTCTTCAAGGTTAAGTCTCTGACTCTGGACTTTTCATTGTTTATACAAACCTTCATTTGGCCTCTAATGCCTCCAGAATGCAGAGGATACCTAAATTCTACCCCGTTTCCCTTGGCCCTGACTTGGCTCCTTTTGTGCTAATGACTGATTATCCACCGCCCCTCAGCCCTTGCTACTTCTTTACCCTCCAAACCAAAGATCTTTCTAATCTCTCAATTGGTAGATGGCTTTGTCAATATCTTTACTGCCTCTTTGAGGTCACCCTTGACATAGACCTCTCCATTAACCCCTAAAATCTAAAGTATCATCAGGTCTCTAATCTTATAATGTGGCGACTGCGATATTCTCCCTGCAATTGCTATAAAAATTCACACCACTAAATCTTTAACCACTTCCATACCAGGCACTTACGCACCTTCCCGCCCAAGCCAATTTTCAGCTTTCAGCACTGTCGCAATTTGAATGACAATTGCGCGGTCATGCTACACTGCACCCAAACAAAATTGGCGTCCTTTTTTCCCCACAAATAGAGCTTTCTTTTGGTGGTATTTGATCACCTCTGCGGTTTTTTTTTTTTGCGCAACAACTAAAAATAGAGCGAAGATTTTGAAAAAAAAATAAAGTTTTTATTTTTTTCTGTTAATTTTTGTGTAAATGAGTATGTTTTCTCTTTCAATTACGGGCACTGATATGGTGGCACTGATGGGCACCGATGAGGTGGCACTGATGGGCACCGATGAGGTAGTTCTGATGGGCACCGATTAGGTAGCACTGATGGGCACTGATAGGCGGCGCTGGTATGGGGCACTGATGGGCACTCATGGGCGGCACTGATGGGCACTCATGGGCGGCACTGATGGGCACTCATGGGCGGCACTGATGGGCACTCATGGGCGGCACAGGTGGGCACTCATAGGCGGCACAGGTGGGCACTCATAGGCGGCACAGGTGGGCACAGGTGGGCACTCATAGGCGGCACAGGTGGGCACTGATAGGCAGCATAGGTGGGCACTGATAGGCGGCACAGGTGGGCACTGATAGGTGGCACAGGTGGGCACTGATAGGTGGGCACTGGGCATGGATTGGCACTGTGGGGTGGCACTGACAGACACTGGGGTGGCACTGATGATCACTGAGGGGTGGCACTGATGGATCAATGTTGCCAATCAGTGCCCATGTGTGGGCACTGATTGGCATCATTTTTTTTTTTACTGCCCCCCTTTTTTTTTTTTATTGCTGACTTTTTTTTTTTGTCATTTTTTTTTTTTTTTCCCCTTTTTTTGGTATTTTTTTATTTCCCTGGTGGTCTAGTGTGGCGATCCGAGGGGGGGCTGCGCTGATAAACAATCAGCGCGAACCCCCCCTGTCAGGAGAGCCGCTGATCGGCTCTCCTCTACTCGCGTCTGTCAGACGCGAGTGAGGAAGAGCCGTCGGCGGCTCTTCCTGTTTACATCGTGATCAGCCGTGATTGGACACGGCTGATCACGTGGTAACGAGGCTCCGCCGGAGACTCGTTACCGAGATCGGAGGTGCAGGGTGTCAGACTGACACCCCGCATCACCGATCGCCGCGCTGCGCGCCCGCACGGGCGCGTGCGGCATGAAATCGTGCAGGACGTTTGAGAACGGCCTGTCACGATTTCATAACCACTTCCCGGCCGTAAATCGGCTATTGGCCGGGCAGGAAGTGGTTAATCAATGATTTCCCCTCTCTCCCCACTCCTCCTTTGCTGTTCGTCTTTACCAATCCATTCACAGACTTCCTGTTAATGTAAAACTCAAGATTAGCTTAATATGCTTGCCTTAAAGGGCTCCACAACAACTTCCCTGCTGATATTTCAACATATAGAAATAAAACTGTCCTCTCCTCTTATCCACTGCCCTGCTTATGTTTTCTTATTCATAACCTTTTTTCTTTCTATTAGATCAGGGGTCTCAAACTCAAATTACCTGAGGGCCGCAAGACAAGTTTTCATATCCCATAGGGGGCCGCATGCAAACTTTCAAACTTCAAAAACAGTACCGGTGTCAGTGAACGTATTATTAACCCCCAGCTCTGTGTCAGCGGACGCATTATTAACCCCCAGCACTGGTGTCAGCGAACGTATTATTAACCCCCAGCTCTGTGTCAGCGGACGCATTATTAACCCCCAGCACTGGTGTCAGCGGACACATTATTAACCCCCAGCACTGGTGTCAGCGAATGTATTATTAACCCCCAGCTCTGTGTCAGCAGACACATTATTAACCCCCAGCACTGGTGTCAGCGGACACATTATTAACCCCCAGCACTGGTGTCAGCAGACACATTATTAAACCCTAGTATTGGTGTCAGCAAACGCATTATTAACCCTGACCACTGCACTGCACACGGACCACTGCACACGGACCACTGCACACGGACCACTGCACACAGACCACTGCACTGCACACTGCCGACAGACCACTACACTGCCGACAGACCACTACACTACACACTGACTACAGGACATGGCACATCAGGGTACAGGGCACATGAAACAGCACATCAGGGTACAAAACCCAGCAAATCAGTGTACATGGCACACATCAGGGCACATGGGGCATATCAGGGCACATGAAAGCACATCAGGCACAGCACATCAGTACAGGGCACATGGCACATCAGGGTACAGGGCACAGGGTACCCTGTTGTACAGAGCCCAGCACATCAGGGACACATCAGGGTACATGAGGCACATCAGGGTACATGGGGTGCTGGGCACATCAGGGTACCTGGGGTACATGGCATATCGGGGTACATGGGGTACATCAGGGCACAATCAGAGCACATCAGGCATACCTCCCAACGAAGTTGTTGAGCCGAGGGGGGTCCCCAGATCATAGTTGATGAGCAGGGGGGGGGGTCCACGGATCGGAGTTGTTGAGCGGGGGGGTTCGCAGATCAAAGTTGTTGAGCGGGGGGAATCCACGGCTCGGAGTTAAATGGCCCGCGGGCCGGTACTTTGAGACCCCTGTATTAGATAGATAAGAGATGAGATTAATTAGACTTGCTCCAACCTTTTTTTAAAACATTTACATTTTCCTCTGTACCATAGCCATTTGATACCAACTAACCACCTCCCATCTTTTTTACCTGTAGCGCCTATGTACTTTATAGTACTGGTGCTAGTTAAATTTAAGGGTAGATCAGAGTGTAGTTAAACCCTGATCCAGATTGTTAAATGCAAAACAGGGTCTCTGTCTTAGCTTGGCTGTGCTGTGGGTTTATTCTGATGTACTGGGGTGTTCTTCCAGCCCCTGTGCTGCAGGTGGCAGCAGTGGAGTCAAGGTTTGGGTGCTTTTTCCCAGCAGCCAATCAGGAGGGTTTGTCCTTGCTGTGCATGCTGGGGAGGGGTAATTATGAGGCAGAGGCCATTTGGTCTGGGTCTTCTTCGTCCAGTGTGGCACCCACCTTTAGGGTGGCAACACCAGGGCGCCCCAACGCTATGGCCTATCTGGCCGGGGCGTGCGTGCCACGCAGTGTTTCTGGTTCCGGGACCATGCTGGCCTGGGGGATCGGTGAGAGAGGCCTGTCTGGGTGCACTAGACCCATTCTGGCAGGAGTGGCGCATAGAAGGGTTACGTTTGGGACCAGGACTGTTTCCTATAATCACTCTTAAATCTGCTATTCTCCATTCTTCTTCAACTTTACTTTCCTCACCATAAGTTACTGTTTTACCTGTCATGGACATTCCTTTACTTCTACTATATGCAATATGCAACATTCACCCCTAGGAATTTTGGAAGAGCTATGAGGTAATATGCTGCCCAAAAATCCAGCAGCTCCTCCAGGGTAATGCTACATACCTATATTGCTCACCCTCTTGGTTGCAAGCTCCAATAGATGCAGCCCTCTTTTCTTCCTGTGTTAAATCTTTTCATGGTTTTGTCTGCATTTTGTAATTAACAAACCCTATTACTTACTGTAAAGAACTAAACAAAATGATGACAAAGAAAGAATAATGTAAAGTAATAATACCAATAATAGGCAGTACTATACTAATGACAAGGAACAAGAAATTGCATTACGCAAATAATACAGTATAGAACTGAAGACCTTAGCAACAAGTCTATGACGTATTGTAAAATCCAAGTTGCTTACTCATAAGGCAGACAGAAGCTTCACGCCAGACATCTTGTTAACTGCCGACAGGATTTGCAGCTGTATTGGCACTTTTAAAATGTTGCCAAAAAACTCAGACAACTAGGCCCGTCTTGTACAATGATGTATTCAGATATATATCCTACAATTGCAATTATGGTGAATACTTCATTTTACAACTATTGTTTGTCTGGAGACATAACTGAGGCTTATGAATAGTATCATATTAAAAAGAAAATTAGCCACTGTTTAGCAGGAATGACAGCAGTGCTGGGAGAATGACTCAGCCTTCCCTCCACAGGAATATCAGAACTTCAGACAGCGCTGTATGCAAACACTCTAGAACAAGCGTGTGATTAGCAAGTGATTTCAAAGACCGGAGCTATACGCTCATACAGGGCTATCGTGTTGATATATTTTATAGGCTCCAACAGATGTTTACAGCTTATTCACAGTTTATCAAGGAGGGGACACTAGATGTGCAGCTGTCAACTTCAATAAAAAACATTTTTTACTAATAATTTATTGCGTTGCTTAGTTGGCTTTACTTAAAGTTTGGCTACATTATTGCAATGATGACAGTCGTTTTACTATTTTTACTTTCACTTTTTCATAAATTGTTTTTCTTAAAAAGTAGATAAAAGAAAATAACTGGCCATTGTACAAGCCAGGGGACCAGAGGAACACAGCATTAACAAAGAATACATACAATATTTTGTTAGTAGTAGAGGTATAAAATTATAGTAATACATTGTACAAAGAAAAAAGTGGACCTTACACAAAAAATGCAAGGTCTGCGTTTCACTGTGCCATCCTCTCCACGTGTCAAAATGCTTCAACAAATGACAAAAAAGACTGCTTGGAAAAAATGTAATATAGTAACCTTACTCCCAGCTTCAACCTATAGCGCCTGAGCATGGTTGCATCATATTATTTCAGACGTGATCCCAGGCAATGCTGGATAGGCCAAATCGTACACACATGCACTGTGCTTGAGCATCATCTCATGGGATTTGGGTCAGAATTGAATGCTAGAAGTATTAGACACAATAGATTTTAAAACTATAGACACCCAGCAGGTACAATATTTAACCACTTTAGCCCCGGACCATATTGCTGTTCAAAGACCAGAGCACTTTTTGTGATTCGGCACTGCGTCGCTTTAACTGACAATTGCGTGGTCGTGCGACGTGGCTCCCAAACAAAATTGGCGTCCTTTTTTTCCCACAAATAGAGCTTTTTTTTGGTGGTATTTGATCATCTCTGCAGTTTTAATTTTTTGCGCTATAACCAAAAATAGAGCGACTATTTTGAAAAAAATGCAATATTTTTTTACATTTTGCTATAATAAATATCCCCAAAAAAGATATAACATTTTTTTTTCCTCAGTTTAGGCCGATACGTATTCTTCTACATATTTTTCGTAAAAAAAAATAGCAATTAGCGTTTATTGATTGGTTTGCGCAAAATTTATAGCGTTTACAAAAAAGGGGGTAGTTTTATGGCATTTTTATTAATATTTTTTTTTTTACTAGTAATGGCGACGATCAGCATTTTTTTTCGGTACTGCGATATTATGGCGGACACATCGGACACTTTTGACACATTTTTGGGACCATTGGCATTTTTATAGCGATCAATGCTATAAAAATGCATTGTATTACTATAAAAATGCCATTGGCAGTGAAGGGGTTAACACTAGGGGGCAGGAAAGGGGTTAAGTGTGTTCCTGTTCATGTTATAACTGTATGGGGGGGTGGACTCACTAGGGGAAATCACTGATCTTCTGTTCATACATTGTATGAACAGAAAATCAGCGTTTCCCCCGCTGACAAGAACGAGAGCTTTGTGTTTACACACAAAGCTCCCGTTCCCCGCTCTGTAACGAGCGATCGCGTGTGCCCGGCGGCGATTGTACCCGTCGGGCACACGCACGGGACCCCCTAGTGGCCGCAAAAGAGAGGACGTAGAGCTACGTGCTCTCGCGAAACAGTGCCACCGTCCCGCAGTAATATGACGGTGGGCGGTCGGCAAGTAGTTTAAGGAATTTTTCTTTTTTTAATTTAAGCATCATTAAAATAACTGCTATTGTACCTGCTGGGTGTCTATACCTGTGATAACGTCTTTAAATAGCACAATCACCTGCCTGCCAGTAAATTAGAAAGAACTGATCTAGCTAAGCTATACAGTGTATAAATATATGTACAACTCCTAAGGATGTATATATATTCTCTACACACTGTAATAAAGCTAAACTAACTAGCCTGCCTGCCTGCTCTATCTAGCTAGCTAAAAAGACAATCTCTCTGTCTCTCTGACTGCTCTCATTAATAAGCCGGAACACACTACACGAGGCCGCCCAGCAGGCGGCCTTATATAGTGTGGGGCGTGTGCTGAAGCCCTGAGGCTTTGGCCAATTATGGCTCTCCTTTTTTTGCGTGCTGTGATTGGCCAAGCATGCAGGGTCATAGTGCATGTTTGGCCAATCATCAGGGCGCAATGCCGCCGTGAATTATGGGCCGTTTAGTTTCACTCGAATTTGCCGCGAATTATAGTTTTTGTTCGATATTCATCGAACGATCAAACGGCCGATGTTCGATTCGAACATACGTTCGTTTCGAACGCAAAGCTCATCCCTAGCTAGCAGTAAAAAAAGAGACAGAGTCCATTATTCAACCTAGGTTTAGGGTATGCAGCAATCAGTAGCATATTCATTATCCAGGCAAAGTCTGGTCGAGCGGCGATCAGTAGCATATCTGTTATCCACACAGGGGTCAATGTAGGAGGCATTCAGTGGACTAATCTGTATCCAGGCAAAGTCATGTCAGGCAGCTAACAGATGAATAATCAGTGTCCATTTAGAGGCCGGCACAGGGTCAAGCAAAAGTAACAATACAGGGCAAGGCAAAAGGCACAGAAACAAGAGCCAAGAAGCTCTGGGCTTGTGACATATACGGTAAATAAAGCACCACAGCATCAAACAGCAAATGGAGAATGAATGAGACTGTTTGGTGCTGACGTTCCTAGCTGATTCACATAAAGTTGTTATCTATTATAACTGCCTCCAAAGGCAGGTTGCAACATATGAAATTCTGTCTATGGCTAAGACCATATTACCGTGTATGACCAGACTGCAAGTACACTTATCCAAAATCAACATGCAGGTATCCCTCAAAGTCCCAGAATTTTTTTTTTCCTTTTTAGTATTTGAGGTTACACTTTTTATAATAGCACATGGCATTATGGGTGTTCCATGTCATTATAATTCCTTTGCTTATTTGGGCTAATACAAAATCTTTACATGGAGGGAGTATAAATCCAAATTGGACATTTGATTAATAATGATCTTGTGTGCTTCTAATATCATGCACCATGTCATCCATACAGTAGATTTTCGATTGGTTGGCTCAGTGGCATATCAAGTTGGGGGCTGGGGGGCGAGCTGCCCCGGGTGCCACACACTGGGGGGTCGGTGACAGTGTGCGGGTTTAGGCAGCGGGCCGCAGTGACATGCAGGTAAGAACACACATGGAGAGGCGAGCTGCAACAATCCCCTTCTCTCGTGGCCACTGGCTGTCTGAGTGGCTCTGATCAGTCCCGGCTGTCTCACATGGGGGGGTCTGCACTGTAGGGAGTTTGTACTGAATGGGGGGTCTTTACTAAAGGGGGGTCTGCACTGTAAGGGGGTCTGTACTTAAGGGGGTCTGCACTGTAGGGGGGTTTGTTCCGAATTGGGGGTATGCACTGTAGGGGGTCTGTACTGAAGGGGGGTCTGCATTGTGGGGGGTCTGCACTGTAGGGGGATCTGCACTGTAAGGGTCTGTACTGAATGGAGGAGGGGGCTCGCACTGTAGGGGGGTCTGTACTGAAAAGGGGGTCTGTAAAACTGTAGGGAGGTCTGTACTGAATGGGGGGTTTGAACTGTAGGGAGGTCTGCACTGAATGGGGGGTCTGTACTGAATGGGGGTCTGCACTGTAGGTGGGTCTGTACTGAATGGGAGGCTGCACTGTCGGGGATCTGTACTGAATGGGAGAGGTCTGCACTGTAGGGGGGTCTACACTGTAGCGGGGTCTTACTGAATAGGGGGGGTCTGCACTTTAAGGTGGTCTGCGCTGAATGGGGGAGTCTGCACTGAATGGGGGTCTGCACTGAAGAGGGATCTGCACTGTAGGGGGGGATGTACTGAATGGGGAAGTCTGTACTGAAAGGGGGTGTCTATTCTGAGGTAGGGGGTCTGTACTGATGAGAGGGGTCTGTACTGAGGGAGGGGTTTCTGTGTAACCAGCAGGGGATCCAGAACTGTTGGGGGGTCTGTGTAACCAGCAGGGGGTCCAGAACTGTTGAGGGGTCTGTGTAACATGCAGGGGGTCCAGAATTGTTAAGCCGCGTACACACGATCGTTTCAAACCGATGAAAACGGACTAAGGTTTGTTTTCATCGGTCCAAACCGATCGTGTGTAGGCCCCATCGATCCGTTATCCTTCGGTCAAAAAATGGCTTGCTTTAAAATTCAACCGATGGATAGCTAACCGATAGGTCAAAACCAATCGTTAGTACACTCGCCCATTGGTTTGAAACCCGCGCATGCTCAGAATCAAGTCGACGCATGCTTGGAAGCATTGAACTTCATTTTTCTCAGCACGTCGTTGTGTTTTACGTCACCGCGTTCTAACATGATCAGTTTTTTAACCGATGGTGTGTAGGCACATCAGTCCATCAGTCAGCTTCATCGGTGAACCGATGAAAACGGTCCGTCGGACCATTCTCATCGGATGGACCGATCGTGTGTAGGCGGCTTTAGAAGTGTGTATTTGTAACATGCAGGGGTCCAGAGCTGTGGTGGGCTGTGTAATTTAAAGGGGTCCAGAGGTGCGGGGTGCAGTAGTGTATTGTAAAGGGCTTCCGTGGTGCAGGGTGCTGTGTAGTATAAAGGGGTCCAGAGGTTCAGGGTGCTGTGTAATGTAAAGGTGTCCAGAGGTGCAGTTCTGTGCAATGTAAAGGGGTCCAGAGGTGTGGTGCTGTGTAATGTAAATGTGTCTAGAAGTGCAGGGCGTTGTGTAATGTAAAGCGGTCCAGTGATGCAGGGTGCTGTGTAGTGTAAAGGGGTCCAGAAGTGCAGTTGTAGAGAGAGGGTACACAGTAGTGACAAAGAGATATTGAAGGATGCAGAGGTATGCAGGGGGCACAGTGGGGTGGTTTTACATTTTAACGTGGGGAGGTGTCAGATATACGATCCATCCTGGGTTCCAAATGCTCTAGGCACGCCCCCGGGATGGCTCACTAAATAACTCCTTGGAACAGTTCATTAATCTGAGCAGATAGATTCACTTAATCAAATCGATCCATGGCAAACATCCAGTTTTTTGGAACTGGCCCAATCTAGGTCAAAATCCTGATTTGAATGAATCAATTTGTTTATGAAGATAAATAAGTATTGATTATTATATGGGACAATATTTGCGCTTTACTTTAAAAAATAGTACATTTTACAATAAATCAAGCAGGAAATTTGTCAAGCTTACCAATTTACATAACGATGTTCGTATATTAATGATGTATTAATGGTTCTCTTGCGGATAATATGTACTGTACATTTTAACAAACACTGGTGGTGGAGAATTAAGAGGTGGTTTTATTTAAACGTCTCAACAGCAATTACCACACATCAAACTGACCTCGTCTTTTACGTATGTGGATATTTTAATGGATTTATATGATTGGTCATTGACCCTAACTATGATTATCTAGCATATGGCACAGTCTGGCTTGTAGACAGTTCCTCAAATTTAGTAATTTAAGCTAATTATTTATCTTCTCCTAATCTGCTTTCTGTTTAAAACACTTCATAATGTCAACTTTTTCAGCTCCAAATATGATATTCATTAAGAATATAGATAAAAGAGCTGTATAGTTCAGTTCTGTTTACTGGCTTAATGGAAATCTTTGATATAGTCACACATTCCTTACGTCCAATTTTGCCTCAAAGTAATAAGAATTAAGAATTTATGTCATTCAAAAAACAGACAGATAATTTTTAACAGTTGAGAAGCTAATGGTTTGAGAAAGAAGGTCAAAAGTATTAACGTTGACTTTTACAAATGTTCAGTTTTAAGTATCTGAAGACCACTTCATAAAACAGAATGGCCATAAAATACTCAAACCTTTCTGTCATTGTGACAGTAAGTACAAAGTAACAAAATGGCCAGTGAACAAATCTAATTTCACAAGAGCAAACCCTTTTTAGAGCTTGCAGTCCTGGAACACCTGTGCCAATTCCCCAGCTCCTGTCCTGGGGGAAATTTATATTTCCAGCACCCCAATGAAAACTGTCTGCAACCCTCTAATCCCAGCTGGCTAGCTAGTTTGGCCACACAATTTAGAGTTAGATTGAAAGACATAACTTGCTCAATAAATGACAGTACACATAGAGCTGATCATTACTAAGGTATGGAAAACTATCACGTACCTGGTGGAGATCAAGATGAAGAGGGGACTTCTCTTGCACCTCTTGTCCAACACCCCTGGTAGTGATGACAGGAAGTGTGAGGTCACAAAGTGGCACCTGGGCCAGTGTAGCAGGTAGTGTCAGCTGGGGTTTGCAGAAAGCAGATGACCATAGATCACCAGGAACTGGAACACAGTGACACTTGATTGGCAGACAGGAGTGCAGCCAGCACACATGACAAAAGGTCATCAACAGCTGAAATAAGGGGGTATGGTGGTGCTTGCCAATGCTATAACAAAAAAGTACTAAATAAAGTGAAAAATTGTCTCACTCATTAATCTCCACTGTCCCACCAACCATCAACAACAATGATGAGGGGAGTGCAAAGGTGATAATAATGTAAATAAATAGCACACCTAATAAAATCTAGGCGATATTAAGCAAAAATCACAAAAGTGCAAGTGCTTCATGTATTGTCCAATAAGTGCTGGATAAAGTCAGTACAAAATAAAGTTAATAATAGTCGATGATCAAACAAATAAAGTGCTTCAGAAGGTTCCAATGTGCAAAGTGCTTAGTAGAAATCCATTAAGTATTGCATAAAAAAATTCAAAGTGCAAAAGTGCTGAATAAATATTTGCAGTCCACTGCACGTTCCAAATCAGTGTAGCTTGTGCAGAAAAAACACACCAGTGCAGATATAAATACAAGCCTCTCACCTTTAAGAGGATTAAATAAGCCTTATAGCAAACCTGCTGGTTTGGATGGCAATGTTCAACACCACTGCGGGTCAGCTTCCTACGGTCAGCCTAATCATTCACTGAGGTCCCACAAATCCCAGCATCCAGTGGCTCTCAAATAAAAATAAAACAGGGAAAACTCATAGTGCAACCAATAGCAGCTATTTTAATGAATACAAAAGATATTACACTCACATGCAATCAGTACAACAACAGCATAGTAACAATGTCCGTATTGTAGGGATACCTCCGCTCTCGGCCGCGAGTGGAGGTGACGTCACCGACGGCTCTCCTTCCTCCCTGACGCGTTGCGTGGTGACCACACCACTTAGTCATAGTGGTGTGGTCACCACGCAACACGTCAGGGAGGTGTGTGAGCACTTTTTTGGTGGCTACTGTGTTTTATTTATTTATTGTATTTGTTGGTATTGCGCATTAGTTCCCCCTTTGACACATCAACAGCTTGGCAGCGAGGTACGGGAACTTCAGGCAGAGACAGAATCAGGACACAAGCAAGGGTCGGTACACATCCGGTCAGTGAGATACCGGAATGCAAAACAGGAGCAGAGTCAGAATACAAGTCGAGGTCACAGCAGGCAGGCAGAAATCCACGGACAGGTCAGGGACAAGCCAAGTTGTACACAGGTAGATAAATGGGTTTGTGGCGCTCGATCAACTCAAGCATGCAACATAACCTAAACTAAAATCAACATAAGGAACAAGTCACTATAGGTCCATAGCAAAAGTAGAATTCATATGATATCCGGACAGTCCAATTTCAAAAATATGATGAGTTGTAGTAGGGGAACTTAGCGGCAGCACCTGAAGCAGAAGCGAGCCTCTGAAGGAGTCAGAAATACAAGAAAGAGATGCGCCAATCTAAGTGCAGTATGTCGATATTTATTCAGAAGTAATACAAAAACAATAAAGTAACTACTCACAAACATGGAGTAATACAGGCCTAGATGTGGCTATACTGTAGGTCCGGGGTCACCATTCAGGGTTTCTCCGAGAAGAGTCCTCGTCCAGGGCTATGAGCCGCA
Organism: Rana kukunoris; assembly: GCA_029574335.1. Taxonomy (NCBI): domain Eukaryota; kingdom Metazoa; phylum Chordata; class Amphibia; order Anura; family Ranidae; genus Rana; species Rana kukunoris. The sequence goes on along the minus strand of CM056050.1, from coordinate 97,604,135 downwards.
AGTATGGTAATGCAATCGCGGAGACCAGGAAGAACCATCTGAAGCGGCGTGCGTTCCACCGTGGAGCGAGGCGTATCGTGGTCGCACCGGAAGTGACGCAAGGGGCCCGGCCAGCCAATCGGATTACGCGTTTCACAGCGTCAGCTGTTTCGTCAGATCCATAGCGTCCGTGTGGAACGGACATGTATTATATGAGCAGGATGAGCGTGATTGGTTAGAAAAACATACACGAAACGAACAGGATAATAACAAAATAATAACAAAAGAAGATAACAGATGAACATATCTAGTAATTGAGAGATTTAATCCCGATTGGCAATTTGAAAAAAAGGGGGGATAACAAGAAACATTTAAAATAAACTACCAGATATATTAATAGCTGCAAGTATATATTTAAAAAATATATATATTAAAAATATATAGATGAAGAAATAAATGATCTCCATCTATTATTTAAAAAACGGGGTATTAAAAATAAGTATATTAACAATGTTAAAAATATATATATTAAAAATGAAGAATATATTAAAAAGGATATATTAAAAAGGAATCCTGTGGGAAATGGTGGTACTAATATTGAGAATATACATACATATAAAAATACATGTATATTTATATAGAAAATAATTCTATATAGGAGATCATTTTAAAAGAATCTAATTTTGAAAGTATGTGTGTACATACACACACACACAAACCCACATATATGTGTATGGAGAGACCTGGGCACAATAAGGTAATAATGATAAAAGAAAGGGAAGGAAAAAAAAAAATATATATATATATATATATATATATATATATATATATATATATCAACACACATATATCCACTGGTCATTACAAAGGCATAAGGTAAGTCAGGACTGGGATTTAATTACACTACCATCCTTAATGAAAATTATAATTAAATCCCAGTCCTGTCTTACCTTATGCCTTTGTAATGACCAGTGGATATATGTGCGTTGATATATATATATATATATATATATATATTTTTTTTTTCCTTCCCTTTCTTTTATCATTATTACCTTATTGTGCCCAGGTCTCTCCATACACATATATGTGGGTTTGTGTGTGTGTGTATGTACACACATACTTTCAAAATTAGATTCTTTTAAAATGATCTCCTATATAGAATTATTTTCTATATAAATATACATGTATTTTATATGTATGTATATTCTCAATATTAGTACCACCATTTCCCACATGATTCCTTTTTAATATATCCTTTTTAATATATTCTTCATTTTTAATATATATATTTTTAACATTGTTAATATACTTATTTTTAATACCCCGTTTTTTAAATAATAGATGGAGATCATTTATTTCTTCATCTATATATTTTTAATATATATATTTTTTAAATATATACTTGCAGCTATTAATATATCTGGTAGTTTATTTTAAATGTTTCTTGTTATCCCCCCTTTTTTTCAAATTACCAAATCGGGGTTGAATCTCTCAATTACTAGATATGTTCATCTGTTATCTTCTTTTGTTATTATTTTGTTATTATCCTGTTCGTTTTGTGTATGTTTTTCTAACCAATCACGCTCATCCTGCTCATATAATACACGTCCGTTCCACACGGACGCTATTGATCTGACGAAACAGCTGACGCTGTGAAACGCGTAATCCGATTGGCTGGCCGGGCCCCTTGCGTCACTTCCAGTGCGACGACGATACGCCGCGCTCCACGGTGGAACGCACACCGCTTCAGATGGTTCTTCCTGGTCTCCGCGATTGCATTACCATACTTGCGGCTCATAGCCCTGGACGAGGACTCTTCTCGGAGAAACCCTGAATGGTGACCCCGGGCCTATAGCCACATCTAGGCCTGTATTACTCCATGTTTGTGAGTAGTTACTTTATTGTTTTTGTATTACTTCTGAATAAATATCGACATACTGCACTTAGATTGGCGCATCTCTTTCTTGTATTTCCAAGTTGTACACAGGTAAGCAGGTATGCAGGTCAAGCTCAGGTAAAGTAGGAACTAACTGAAGAAGACCACTCTGCATTCAATCCATGTCAGAGTCAAGCCTAAATAGGCCATTTGGCACCAGTATCCATACGTGTGTGTGCACACTCGCATGCGCATATGTTTCTACACATGCTAATACATTTGTGCGAGTATAACAATGTCTGTTTGATCTTTTGCTCCTTCTCATTCTAACAGGTTCTGTTCTGCTAGAAATGTAGTTCTAGGTAATTGGGGGTTGGAGGCTGGAGTGGATGAACTATTGTACAACATACCACCACCAACAAAAATGTACAAACTGTGTAGGGAATGTAGCAAATGGGGACCCAGGGGGATTCCACTGGCAAGCAAATAATCTATTTGCCCCCTTTTTTTACAGTAATGTATGACTGTCAGTCATAATGTGTGGTTGGTTGTGTTTCGCCCCTGCTATGGCCTGTGTTGGCTATACAGAAATCTGGCCCTTCTGCTGGCTGGTCTTTGGGCTACTAGTTTATTCTTTCCTAAATGAAGATAATATAACTGGGTACCAACATTTATAGATTAAGTTGATCCAGGGAAAATCCGATTGCCTCTCGGGGATCAGGAAGGATTTTTTTCCCCTGCTGTAGCAAATTGGATCATGTTCTGCTGGGGGGTTTCACCTTCCTCTGGATCAACTGAGTATAGAATTGGGTATATGGGATTGTATGATATATATATACCGTATTTATCGGCGTATACCGCGCACTTTTTTGCCCTGAAAATCAGGGCAAAATCGTGGGTGTGTGATATACGCCGATACCCGCTTTCCCGCGCCGAGTGTACTGCGCTCGGTATATGCTGGCGCAGTACACTCGTGTATAGTCGGGCAGGCTCGGCTACGGCTACGTCCAGGACGTGAGCGCGAGAGGAGCCGAGCCTGCCCGTCTATACACGAGTGTACTGCGCTCGGTATATACAGGCGCAGTATTCAAACTCGACGCGGGAAAGCAGGGATCAAGCGGGGAGGACGCTGCAGAAGGATGCCGGACCTGACGAAAAGGACACCCGAAGCCGCAGACAGACGCCGGATCCGACGAGGCCGCCGATGGACGCCGCACAAGACACCAAAACTGTAAGTACAAACATCTTTTTTCCACAGAAATTTCGGGTCCACTTTAGGGGTACGCGATATACGCCGGAGCGTGCAATACCTCGATAAATACAGTATATATTTTTTTTATGGTTGAACTGGATGGACTTTTTTCAACCTGACTAACTATGTAATTATTTAACTATGTTGAAGGCTGACTTGCTTAGCTCTTTCCTCTATGCTCACCCAGTCAAGTCTTAACATAAATGTATTAAACAAACTGAATACTGATTTCATATCTTTTAATGTATAGTGCCATCCTCTATTTAGGCTGTTAGGCTTAATTGCATTTTTGGATCAACTGTAGCCAGTGGAGCAGTGATTAATTGTTTTGGCCTGTTCAAGAGCTAAGAGTTTGATTTCCTCCACCTGTCTCTGAAAGATGTTTCTAGAGTATAGGCCAGGAAGATTCAAATGGTCAGTGTGAATATTTATCCTGCCACAGCCATTCCTTGGGAGGAAGCATCCAGAAGGTGGACTAGGCACAACATTTCATGGCTTGCTTTACTGTAAACTTGGTACGACAGTTACAACAGAGCAACATGTTTTTCCCTAACTAAACCTGATTTTGGATGTGGCTGCCCCAGCATACCTGCACAGGTAAAGCTTATATAGGAAAAGTCTATAGTGGCTATATCCCAGATGCTGGGGTCCTGAAGTGTCGCTGTCTTTTTTTCCAGCAGCAGCTCTTTTGAACTCCTGGATCCGGACCCCTGTCAATTTTATATAGACACAAGTCCAGTGGGTTGGACCCAAAAAGCCTGCAAATATAGACCAGGATTGGCAGAAAAAGACACTAACCGCTTCCCTATGGCTAGGGCACTCATGCTAACTATCTCACAGTAAGCAACCTGCCTACAAACAGGTTCAGACAAATAACACGTTTTGTGAATTCTGAAACAGGAAATTAGAGAAAATCTACCCAATAGGTTATAGATAGCAATAGAAACCCAATAGTTATTCTAACTATCCCCCAAAAGTTTTATTTCAAGTTTTTTATTACTTTTGTTTAATTAATTGTTTACTAAGGACACAGCTTTGTAGAAAATCTACATAAAGTATGCAATAAGTAACGTGATTAAAAAAGAGAGATGACTAGTGAAACAATGAAAATCATATATCTTTTTTAAAGTAAATTATGGCACAAATGCTGAAGAGAAGACAGCAACTACCGGCAATGCAGCTTATTTGTACACTTCACATTTTAGGTTGTCTTCTTTCAAGTCATTATTTGGAAAGACTGATGATGGTGACCACTGGCACAGAGCTGTAATGGGGCCATGAACATTTATTGCAGTAATACATCCTCAAGTTTTCCATTCAAAGAATTTTCCATTACTTTTATTCATCTGGAATCCATTGTCAACACATATACTCACCTGAATTCTATGAGGTGTTCAATATGCTGGAGATGTTCTGATTATTATTTAAACTTTGTTATTACTACATTCAAATGGTATCACACTAGGTATCCTTAATGAGTAATTTGCCAATCTTTATTGACCCAAATTATTGCCTGCTTAACTTAACACAAAATAAATCTTCATTAAACAGAAGTAGCTAAGAGTCAGTTTGCTATAACTCTGTTTATCATGGCAAATGACAAGTAGATGGGTAAATAAATAATAAACAACATTTTGCACCAATAAATAGTAAATGTACCTTAACATTTGTGAATTGCACACAAATGAACTTACAATGTTTTTTATTTTTTAGCAATAAATCATTCTAAGCCATGAAGCTGATCCCATTTGCTATCTGTCCTTTAAAACATTCAGCCTAAGGGCCCTTTCACGCGTACAGATCCCGCAAGGATCTGTACCTTTAACACCCGCTTGCTCAGCGGGGATCGCTCCGTTGATCCCTGCTGAGCCGGCAGATGACAGGACCGCTCTCCACTATGTTGGGATCGGATGAACCCGGGCCGTCTGTCCGCGTTCAACCGATCCGCAGATGGATATATGAAAAAATTGGATTTGCTTTGTCTGCAGAATTGGAGCATAGCGGACACCGATGACATCGGATGTCAGTGGATGTTCATCCGCTGACATCCGCAGTCCCATAGGGATACATGTATGTACGCAGTGGCGTAGCTAGAACCTTCAGGGCCCCGATGCAAGAAACCATGAAGGCCCCACCCCCTGACCCCCAGATAGGGCTCTTTTCACCGAGCCTGGTGGCGTTACAGGACACGGTCGCAAGTAGGCGGCTGCATATAAATGAACCCATTTCTCCAGTTCCCCTTGCTTTTTTTCCTCTCCCTCCCGCAGGCATTCAGCGGCTGCAGGAGGAAAATGGAGAGATTGGTTCCTCTATGTCGGTGTTTCGCAATCTTTTTCCAGTCAGGGCACCCTTGAAGTACAGTATACTCCTAGGTGAATGGGGCTACACTGCAACCCCCTTGCAACTGTGTGCATTGCATGCTGTTGCAGCATAGTGATGATGTATTTAAGGGGTTAAAACAAGCGGTCAGTAGGCAACATGTTGCCTCTTTACCTGCTGTCAATCGTCTCTGAAAAGCGGTCTAAGCATGGATTGCTTTTCGGAGGAATAGCATTTTTTTTGACGATACTATAAACATAAACAACTATACTATACTATAAACAACAAAAAAATAAAAAATGAACAAATAGGTTCTGATTGTACACAAATAGGGGATCGGGATTAAAAGTGCATACATAAAATGTGCATACATACATGTAAACACACATATAAAAACACACACGCACATATATATATATATATAAATGCACATATGCACACACATATAAACCAGTGGCAGCTGGTACTCAAAATTTTTAGGGGGGCGCAAGCAAACTGAAAAATTCTTAAAAAAAAACATAATTTGCAACCACTGTGCCAGCAAAAACTGACACTGTGCCCATCAAAAGAAGCCACTGTGCCCATCAAATGCAGCCACTGTGCCCATCAAACTCTGCCACTGTGCCAAACGCCACTACTGTTCCCATCAAATGTCGCCACTGTGCCCAAACTCTGCCACTGTGCCAAACGCTGCCACTGTTTCCATCAAATGCTGCCACTGTGCCCAAACGCTGCTACTGTGCCAAAATGCTGCCACTGTGCCATCAAATGCCGCCACTGCGCCCATCAAACTCTGCCACTGTGCCCATCAAACTCTGCCACTGCGCCTATCAAACTCTGCCACTGTGCCAAACGCCACTACTGTTCCCATCAAATGTCGCCACTGTGCCCAAACTCTGCCACTGTGCCAAACGCTGCCACTGTTTCCATCAAATGCTGCCACTGTGCCCAAACGCTGCTACTGTGCCAAAATGCTGCCACTGTGCCATCAAATGCCGCCAATGTGCCCATCAAACTCTGCCACTGTGCCCATCAAACTCTGCCACTGCGCCTATCAAACTCTGCCACTGTGTCCATTAAATACCGCCAGTGTGCCCAGCAAATACTGGTGTGCCCATTAAATGCTGCCAGTGTGCCATCAAATGCTGCAACTGTGCCATCGAATGCCACCACTGTGAATCCCCCCGCCTACCTGACTCTTACCCTGTCTCGTGGGGCTGCGGGTGACTCCTATGAGCAGGATCCTCCATGCATCTCCTGCCGTCCTCAACTCCCGTCCTCTCCTCCTGATAAGTGTCCAATAGCCGCTCCTATTGTTTCAGAAAATCAGGTGACGGGTAACAGACCGCACACCTGATTGGTGGAGAGGTGGTTCAGTGTTAGGAAAGTGAATATTAATTCACCTTTCTAACACACCTGGGTGGACTTTGAGCGCCCAGCATGGCGCTCGCGGTTCACCTATTTTGAAGCCTATTAGAGACTATGGCTCTAATCAGGTGCTTCAACCCCCCTGCTGTGATTCAGGCGCCCGAAAAGGAGCCGGACACCTAAATATGGGGGTGGCAGCGATGGCCATGGATAGATTCATGCTATGCATGAATCTATCCATTGGTCATAGAGGGAGTGACTGGGGAGAGGGATCGGCACACATGCGCCCTTATGGACGCACTGCCACTGATAAACACATGCACATACATGCACACTCACATACATGCACACACACATACATTACATACATATACACACATACAGTACATACATACCGTATACACATACATACATATGCACACACACATACAGTACATACATATACACACACACATACAGTACATACATATACACACACATACAGTACATACATATACACACACACACACACACACACACATACAGTACATACATACATACATACATATGCACACACACATACAATACATACATGCACACACACATACAGTACATACATATACACACACATACAGTGCATATATATACATACATACATACATATGCACACACATATACATATATATACATACATATGCACACACACACACATACAGTACATACATATAAACACATACATATGCACACACACATGCATCCATACATGCACACACACACATATAAACACATACAGCAGATAGTCATAAAAAAACGGCAGACATTTACCTTGGCACTTCCTGCCGGGTACTGCACTCTAGGGGGAGACAAAGAGCACACACTACTTTCACTTTAGGTTAATGTGACAAGCTCCTTCCCTGCACAGTTCGGCTGACGATCGGGGAGCTCATCTCAGTCGCCCCTGCCGCTCCTCCTATCAAAGAGTAGAGGGGGCCCCCCTGCAGCAAGGGACCCGGTCGCCATGGCGATCTCAGCACCCCTATAATTACGCCACTGTATGTACGTTTTTCACCCGAAAACCGTCATACGGTCCGTAGGTTTGAAAGAGGCCTAATACTCTTGCAAATAACAAGATCTGTTTCTTATTTTTCCTGGCCACAGGAAATCCAGCCTAAGAACTTGATTCAGCTACTGCCCTCTCCCTTAGGACAGGAAGTTGAACCACCGCAAACTAGTAACTAGGCAGATTGCGAATACTGCCTAGTAATAGCCATATAGAAAAAAAGGGAAATACTGCGCTGACAATAAAATTCAAATTAACACTGATTCTGCAACTTAAAATGTGAGATACACACAAAATAAACGGAAAAAACAAGCTGCGCAAAAAACATGAGTATCGGCCACCAAGTGGACAATCATATAAATACAAGGTCTCCGAAAAGAATGTGAACCCAATCGAAAAACAAAAAATGTTAGTTTTGATTATATAAAGAATATAGTTGAATAAAAAAATTAGTCCTCCAACATGAATCAAGTCTCTGTGACCAAATATTGTGAAAGTGGGGGGGTTCTCGCGCCAAAATACAATGGGGGGGGGGGTGATAATGTGAACTTGAACTAAAGCTGCTCCCTAAATAATGCAGAAAACTGGATTATGAATGTGAACATGTGAGAAAAAGGGGCGCTAACTGCTAATATATTGTACATATACTATGCAACATAAAAGTGAACAGTAAATTATGAAACAAAATAGTGTTTTGGTGACACAACAGTATGAGCAAAATAAATATCAAACAAGTGTGTACTATATACGTGCAAATAATTATGATACACAGTGGATGTTTGCACAAAGTCCATCAAATAAGAAGTGCATTGGTGTATTGAAAATCAATGGTATTCTTAAAACGTGCTGTGTGTTGAATCATCCATATATAGAAATCCACCTTCACCAAAGTGCCACCGCAAGTGAGGATAGATGGCTCCTTACCCAATGTAGTTGACCTATTACTTAAAATAAGGTCAAAAAGAGCTCAGGTTGCAGCTGCTGACCACGGTAGACTCGATAGTAGACCCAGTAGATATTGGATTTCATATAATGAAAGAGAATGCTTCCATAGTGTAAAACCTTTTATTTTTAAAATTGATCAAATAACAAACAGCCGAATGGCCTCTTACTTGATGTGGTGCCCGTGTGCGCGGCACTGAGGCTGTAGGCTGTGGATGTTTGATGATGAAGGGACGTGGAGAGAGAGATGAGGTATGCTGGTAAAGCCGGCGTGCGTTCCACCGCCGTCAGCTAGGAAACCAGGAAGCCGGAAGTAGCAAGTGTTTGCGTGCCCAGGTACCGCCTCGACGTACGTTTCGTTATGTCGTCATCAGGAAGCTTCCTGATGACGACATAACGAAACGTACGTCGAGGCGGTACCTGGGCACGCCGTCAGCTAGGAAACCAGGAAGCCGGAAGTAGCAAGTGTTTGCGTGCCCAGGTACCGCCTCGACGTACGTTTCGTTATGTCGTCATCAGGAAGCTTCCTGATGACGACATAACGAAACGTACGTCGAGGCGGTACCTGGGCACGCAAACACTTGCTACTTCCGGCTTCCTGGTTTCCTAGCTGACGGCGGTGGAACGCACGCCGGCTTTACCAGCATACCTCATCTCTCTCTCCACGTCCCTTCATCATCAAACATCCACAGCCTACAGCCTCAGTGCCGGGCACACGGGCACCACATCAAGTAAGAGGCCATTCGGCTGTTTGTTATTTGATCAATTTTAAAAATAAAAGGTTTTACACTATGGAAGCATTCTCTTTCATTATATGAAATCCAATATCTACTGGGTCTACTATCGAGTCTACCGTGGTCAGCAGCTGCAACCTGAGCTCTTTTTGACCTTATTTTAAGTAATAGGTCAACTACATTGGGTAAGGAGCCATCTATCCTCACTTGCGGTGGCACTTTGGTGAAGGTGGATTTCTATATATGGATGATTCAACACACAGCACGTTTTAAGAATACCATTGATTTTCAATACACCAATGCACTTCTTATTTGATGGACTTTGTGCAAACATCCACTGCGTATCATAATTATTTGCACGTATATAGTACACACTTGTTTGATATTTATTTTGCTCATACTGTTGTGTCACCAAAACACTATTTTGTTTCATAATTTACTGTTCACTTTTATGTTGCATAGTATATGTACAATATATTAGCAGTTAGCGCCCCTTTTTCTCACATGTGACCAAATATTACAAAAAAATGAATAATAAAAAGAAGAGTGAACGTCTCTCTCAAGATGTGCTGCTGCTCTAGATGAAACAAATTCCATTTAAGTAATAGCCATATATTAGGGTGGAACTCCTCTTTAAAAATTAAACTGTAGGCCTTGGCACAGGAACTGGCTGCTGAATAGGGGCAAGTAGTGCAAGTAGTGCTTAGGGGCAAGCAGCATTCGACAATGTGCGATCTGATTAAAAGAATAATGGCTAGAGTGATATTAAAAACTAATGCTGAAAATGTGTTTTTTTATGTATATGTATATTATTAAAAAAAGGGGTTAGGCCAAAAGAGTCTTGAGGAGTAATATAATTTTACAGATTATATGGAACATGTATTGTGAAGTCTGCATCCACAATTATGTTGTTAGTGTATGTTTTTGTGTATTAGCCTTTTGGCAAAAATGTAAAAACAAATCATATCACTTTGTATAACAAAACAATCATTACAGCCAATGTTTTGCTTTTAAAAAAATCGAACTAAAATGAACAACAGAATCTAATACTGTACAAACCTAAATTTCAGTTATTTCCATCAAAAAAATATCCGTCAGTGTTACTGGTAGAGGTATTAAGCACCACAAATAAAACTTTATTTCACAAGCCTGGCTACACATAAATTATTAATTTCATTAAATCACATTACATAACATATGTTTATATAAACTATTTTATTTAATTCACCCCTAACTCCACTTAAATTCTAAATTCAGCTTCCATTTTTTTATTTTTTTTGCCATTGCTCTTTTTTGGGAACCCATAAACCACTTTACTTAATTAGTTCAAGGGACTAACTATGCTGCCTGGCTGGTGCCCAAACCAGTGCAACGATAAAAGTTAATATAAAGTATTTTAAGCTACTTTAAAACCTCTTAGACTAAATGTTGAAACACAGGAGGCTCAGATCTGAGAGTAGGGAATCTGATAAGATAATATGAATGCCATACTCTTTTTAGAACTATTTTTAGCTAGTAAAACATCTTAGAAGAAACATGCCAGCTAGAACACATATGAAATTCTCTAGAGATAGAGATAATTTAGTCTTATTTTAACCATCTGCTTGCTCTGAGCAATGAAATGCATACTAGCTTCAATAGGAGTGGTGCTTTTCCAGGACTACCGCAGGCAAATGTGTCTGTTAGATTGCCCAGGGTTGTATCCAGCAGTTAATCAGTGCCAGTTCTAAGCTTCCAAGGCCATACGGCTAACACTACTCAACAATATTATATTTAATATAGCACCCTCCTCTAGTTAGGCTGCTGGATTAGATTTCGTGTTTGCCCTTACTGTAGTGAGTGGAGCAGTGGTTGATTGTTCTTGTCTGTTCTGGGTTTCCTGAGGGCTTGAGTCCTCCCACCTGTCTCTGAAAGAAGCTATTTATCATCCCAAGCCAGTCCCTGGAAGGAGGCATCCAGAAGGTGGCTAGGGAGGTGATAAATATTTGGGAAGCCTGGCCAGAGTGTTCTTTTTCTCTTCAGGCAGAGTTCCAGTTCTCTTTGGGATGCTGCCCCTGGAGGCAGCTTCACTGAGCCAAGAATTATAGTCTGGGCCACAGCAGCTGCTGGGCTGAGGGCCTGGAGAAAATTGCCAAAGGATTATACTTTCTGGGGGGCACTGTCTTGAAGTCCTTGAAGTTCTTTTTGTCATCCCCACTGAGGATTTACTTGTGGACACTGGGTGGCAGACAGCTCCACAGACATTGTGAGTAAGTGTCTCACTGTGGACTATTATCTGTGCAAGTGCCAGATAGGAACTAAGGGACAAAAGCTGCTATATGTACTGGAGCTGCTACTACTGTATAGGGTCCTAGATATTTAGAGCATCCCCTATTATCTCCAAGAAAAGCTATAAAGAAGATCAATGAGAACTGTGTCCTCCCATTATATGACAATACATTCTTTATAGATCAAAGAAACCAAATAACTGGGGAATCCAATCAGTAAGACATGCTATGGTCCGGTAGCGACCCATTACTGTAAGGAATTGCTGTCACTATAATTTTAAAGAAATAGAACAGCATGGTGACTCAACCCACAATGTCAACCAAACTGCATCAGTTCACTGATAAATAAAAGTGTAAGGCTGGGTTCACACTTAAGGACGCAGCGGCTCACAGAAGAAGTCCGGTATGTCTCTATCCACCGTTTCAAGTCCAATTTCAGCCTAAATTTTGGACCAAAAGAATCGCAGTATTTGCATCGGAGCCAATGCGGAGATGTGTGGAGCGGTCACAATCTCCTGCTATTTGAATTGGATGTGAGGAAACCCTCATTCAATTTGCAATAGTGTGAGCAAACAACTTACACATCTTGGCATATATAGTTGTAATAAACTGTCTTACATTTCCAAAAATAGCATTCTGCTCACTCAATTTTATTTTACAAACACACTTGCCAGGCACGCTACAACAGTGGTGGCCAACTTGAAAATTATAGGGGGGCCTCAAGTCTGGCACCTGACACTTCTAGTGGGCCACACAATAGCAGCACATTTTCGTCCAGTGAAATTAAGAGTAGAGTCTAATATTTATTTTAAGAGAATACATGAAAAAAAAGCTTATTAATAGCTAACTAAAAACGTTTTTTTTCCCCAATTACCTTTCTTCGGTTTATATATATATATATATTCTAGGAGTTGTCTTCACATATGCCAGGAAATAGATGAGAGGAAAAACAAACAATCACTCAAATGAAAATCACCATTATTTTAGAATGTGTGCTGCGAAATTACAACATATTTCTGTTCTTTTTCAACATAGACACATCGGGCCAGATTCACAGAGCGATTACGCCGGAGTAACAGGAGATGCGCGGCGTAAGTCTAAATTTTCGCATGCGTTTCGATAATCCGCATCCCCAAAACGAGATACGAAAGGAATCTACTTTTTTTGGTCCAGCGTAATGTCGTTAGACAGGCAAATTCGTCCGCGTAAAACTGCGCTAGACACACCATTGATTTGCTATTCAAATATGCTAATGAGGGAGTTACAGGGATCCACAAAAGAACGTTGGTGCAGCGCAGGCTACGCGCTGTGCGCAACAGCTGCACGGCCTGTCTAAAATTAGACCATATAAAAGGTGGTCTAAAATTAGACAATTCGTCTACATGTCAGAGAAAGCAACACCGTTAGTGAGGAGCAGAGCAGTCACACGTGTTGCCCAACAATCTGTATGCCAACATGCCAGGGACATCCTCACTCAAAGCTATACTACTGACTTTAGAGGAGCAAAGAAGGAGGAGGGCACGTAGGAGGGCACGGGAGAGGATATACCGCACACGCATAGACCTCTTTGGCATGAGTGATTCTGAGGTGTATTGCATCTTCAGATTCACCCCTCATGCCATCCTGGAATTAACCATAACCCTGCAGGATGACATCACCAGCCCAACACACCGCTCACATGCAGTGCAGCCACTGGTCAAGGTCCTGGCAATACTCCATGTCCTTGCCAGTGGCTCTTTTTAGCGTACAAGTGGAGTGGTGGCTGGGATGTCACAATCCTCCATGAGCAGATGTGTGCACCAGGTTGTCCCTGCAATCCTCAGACGCATGGCCAAACAAATCATCAAACCCACCACTGAGGACATGCGGCTGAAGGCAATGACAGATTTCTACAGAATTGCCAGATTCCCACGCACCGTGGGGGCCATTGATTGCACACATGTGGCACTCCAGCCCCCCCATGAGACAGAGCACATATACCGCAATCGGAAGCATTGGCATTCCATCAACGTACAGGTGATAGTCGATGCCCAAGGCCTCATATGGCACGTCCGTGCCAAACACCCCGGATCCAGCCATGACAGCTACATCTACAATCAGAGCCCCATCCGAATGGAATTCGAACAGAACGTGTATGGGGACACTTGGCTGGTTGGTGAGTGACATGGGTGGCAGGCATGACTGCCCCCCCCCCATGATGCACACATCACAAGGGGCACATGCATGACTAACATCCTCCTGTGTTTTTCCTTACAGGTGACTCAGCATATGCACTGGGACCCCATCTCATGACTCCTATCCGGAACCCCCAAACCCCAGGAGAGGAAAGATACAATGAAGCCCACGCCCAAACACGTGCAGTGTTGGAGCGTACCTTTGGCCTCCTGAAGTCACGTTTCCGATGCCTGGATAAGTCTGGGGGGACCCTGTTGTATTCCCCAAACTTCGTGTGCCAGATCATCGGTGCATGTTGCATTCTGCACAACTTTGCAGTGAGAAAGGGCCTGCAGATTGACCTACGTGATGACCTGACCCCTGAACCAGACAATCCCCCCCTAACCGAGGTTACCCGTCTTCTGAGGGAAGAGCAGCCAGAAGACAGCTCACATTAGACATTTTTGCACGTTAAACACACACATTAATCATGGCACAATGAGAATGCATGCATGCACACCACTGTGGTCCCTAGCACAGACACATCACATCCTCATCTAATTGGGCTTGTGAGCAGAAACGCCACGGCTCCAATTATGTACATTCATACACCATTCACACGGTCCTGGGAATCACTTCCCCCTGGTCCTGGGAAACCCTTCTCCACCAAAACTGAGGGTGACACCCCTTTGCCGGCAGGAATATCACCCCCACATTCCAAAAACATTCACATCACAAAAAAAAAATGTCCAGCAAAAAAAAAAAATTCCAGCAAAAAAAGAAAGAAAAAAGGGGAAAAACAAATTAATGCCGTTGGCGTGAGCCACGCCTGGGGCGCCCACGGCCACGGCCCCGGCTCCTCAGGGGAGACTCATGGGGAGGGGGGGGAATCCGGGGAAGAAAGAGCAGCCCCTGGTCTCTGCCCACCTGGCGGCCTGCCCTCCAAGGCCACGGCAATTCTGTTTAGGCCAGCACCTAGTGTTGCCGTGTTGGCCAGGATAGCCTGGGTGAGGGCCCTCACATCCTGCCCAACGTCTGCTGTTGTAGTCTGCAGTGCGTTTAGGCAGTTTGTAAGAGCCCGGGAGTGGCAGTCCAGGTCCCCAAGCGTATCCTTTATGGAGGACAGGCTCTCCTCCATCCGCCCCAAAGTCTGGCTGACCTGTCCCAGATGGCGGGTCTGAAGGGCCTGGTCCCTTCTCAGATTGGCGGGCAGAAGCTCGGCCACCCCCCTGGTCTTCTGGGATGACTTCCTGCCTCCAGCTGAGGCTTGTGGCCGGGGAGAAGGGGAGGCCCTTGGGAGAGGAGCCCTGTTGGGGGAGGAGTGGGAGGGGCTAGCCCTTATGGAGGGCTGGCTGCTGCCAGCCAGAGAGGAAGACTCCTCCAAAAACAGCAAGCCACTGGCTGACATGACACCCTCCTCCTCCACAAACTCCTCCTCCTCAAACTCCTCCTCTTCAACCTCCTCCGAGGACTCCGACCTTGTCGGGGGGTCCTCATCAGGCTGTTGTCCCTGGGATGGTGCGGTCAGCCCAGATGGCCCAGCACCCTCCTGCTCATCTGTGGATGACACAAAACATTCACAGGTTGGAGGATCCACACACTTGCCACATATTCCCTTTCACCCCCTCCCCCACACATGCTACACACCTGATAGGGAAAAAAACCTTACCTGGCATCACGCCTTCATGACTTGAGTCATAGCCGGGCAGGCCCTCCACCTGTTGTCTATGAAAGGTCTGGGCCACTGCACGCTCCTCCGCTGTCAGCCTAACAGGGCATGGTGGGATCTTCTTTTCAATCCCCGACCGTGTTCGGGTCTCCCCCCCCCCCCCGATGCATTCACCTCGTCAGTAATGTTCTGCAAGATATCACGCCTCCTGGCCGGGGTAGTGTTGGCACTCTCCGGGCCGTGGAGGAAACGCCCATATTGGGAAATGGCCCGGGCAAGAATTTGTTTCTCCCCCAAAGTAAAATTTAACTTCCTCTTTCTCTTAGTCATACTCATACAAAAACTCTCTCCCAAACAGTCAACAAAAATCACTCAGAAAAACAAGCAGGAAAAATCAAGCAAGAAAACAAACAAACAAAAAACTATCAACCAAAAAGTCTCACAAGCAGTCACCAAAAATCACTTTCAAATATCTTCTAACAAACACTAGATCACACAGTCCACAAATCACAACGCAACTAACAACAGAACAAAAGCACCTTGCTGTATAGGGAGGGATACAAAGGGAGGTACTTTTGCAAAGGACGTGCGTTTCTGTCTGTCTATTTATGCTGTCTGCGTAGTTCACTAATTTGCCCTAGTCCACTTCCAATTTCACTGATTGCGCCATTCCCGAGTTGTGAGCATGCGCACAGAGGTGCTGACCATGGTCTGCTTCAAGCGCGCATGCGCGAGTCGGCCGGCCCTTCATTTGCATGGGGTCACGGCTCATTTCAATGTAACACGCCCACGTCCTTCCCAATTTGTATTACTCCACCTTGCGCCTCTGAATTAACGTTGCGCAGACGCAAATTTCTGCGTAAAACCGACGAGAATAGGGTGATTGCGCCGCTACATTGCGCCAGTCTAACGTAAAGGCGGTGCACTACGCCGGTCCAATAATGCGCAGATGTACGTGAATCTGGCCCATCTTTTTTAACGATTGGTTTCTTCAGCTCATGAGCATTTCATTTTTATTTTATTCTCGAATGACTCCTCAATTAATGATTAGAAAATCATTTGTTTTGAAAAAAACAAAAACATAATCATGCTTTCAGTTTTGATGGCAGCATGAAAATCACCTGTTGGAATGGACACACTATTTATGCAGAAATAAAATGATCGGTCCATCGATTAGAATTTTTCTGCTCATCTATGACTTAACTTTAAGAGAACTTTAAGAGAACTGCATAATGACCTTGAATAAAACGATTACGAATAAAAGCAAAACAATTCATGAAAAGTTTTATAAAATTACACCTTTACACCATCAAGATCTAAGGTTAAAGAGAAAAAAAATAAGTCAGACTGTGAGCACAGGTTTTCAAAAGAAACATTTAGATTCCTTAACATTACCATCTAGGATTCTGCACTGAGAAAGTCTTTGAAGTATGATGTTGTTGAAAGTAAATTACCGTTAAAGGAAATTGCAATAAATCAACCTGTCCACTTAGGAAGCGATCATTTTGCATAGCCATGTTTCCTGGCACTGTGGGGTGAATGATTGGATGATGTCAACACCAGATAATGAACTCTAATTTTCATGGTCTTTCATTCTGAACTGACAACAGTTGCACATGAAAGTTCCGAAATTTCATTTATAAAATATGCTTCATTTGATGTTGCAGACTCAGACTGAAATTGCATGAAACTTGTCTTTTATTGTGTAAAGACATGCTGGGCACATAATACAGCAAATAACAGACTAAAACACATAAACGACATACTTAGAATCGTGCCTCTCCACCCATAGGTGTAACTTGGTTTATCGTAAAGTGACTTACTGGAAGCTCTGCTTATTTTTAAACCCTTGTGTATTTTTCTTGTCGTTTCCCCTTCCTAATAAAATGCTCCTGTGTTAGAAAGTGGGCCTATTTCAATGTTAGTACTTGTCAGTTTCTCTAAATGTCAAAGATGTGTTACCAAGAAAAACAAAATGATAAGGTGACCTTTGGGTGAAGAAGTAAAACTGCTTCCTCACATTAAAATAATATTGCTGCCTTTTTTGTTATATTTTCATATTTGACTAAGGTGCCTTCCAGAAAGGCCAAGAGCCCCAACACCTGGATCATTCTATGCTCCACCATCTCCTACTATTTGAACATCACTATTGGCTAAAAGCAGAAAGCGTCTGATTTTGGAGCTCCTGGGAATTTAAATACGCACACACATACAAGAAGAACACAAATGCCGCGTACACACTATCGGACATTCTGTCATCAAAACCGTAGATTTCTTTCCGACGGATCGTTCGCTCAAACTTGTCTTGCATACAAACGGTCAGACAAATGTTGTCGGAAATTCCAAACGTCAAGAACGTGGTCACGTACAACACTACGAAGAGCCGAGAAAAATAAAGTTCAATGATTCCGAGCATGCGTCAAATTGATTCCGAGAATGCGTAGGATTTTGGTTCGTCGGAATTGGCTACAGACGATTGTAATTTCCGACAAGAACTTTTGTTATTGGAAAAATTGAGAACTAGCTCTCAAACATTTGTTGTCGGAAATTCCGACAGCAAATGTCCGATGGAGCATACACACGGTCGGATTTTCCGACAACAAGCTCACATCGAACATTTGTTGTCGGAATTTCCGACCGTGTGTACTCTCGGTTTGCATCAATGACCTGCTTAGGCAATATTGACTTGATAAAATAAAACCCTTTTTTTCCCCTATAATTAGAAGGTGTGTTTTTTTAGGGGTATATTAGGAATAGTTTTGTTTAATTCATTGTGTTTTTGTTTTTAACCACATCAGCCCTGGAAGGATTTACCCCCATAAATGACCAGACTATTTTTTTCGATGCGGCACTCCGTTACTTATACTGAAAATTGCGCGGGTGTGCGACGCTGTACCCAAATAAAATTGATGTCCTTTTTTTTCGCACACATGGAGATTTCTTTTAGTGGTATTTTATCACCTATGTGGTTTTAATTTTTTGCGCTATATAAAAAGAAAACAATCTTTTTTACTTTTTACTATAATAGATATCCAATAAAATAATGTAAAAAAAATGTATTCATTAGTTTAGGTAAATTTGTATTCTATATATTTTTGGTAAAAGAAAATCGCAATAAGCGTATATTGATTGGTTTGCACAAAAGTTATAGCATCTACAAAATAGGGGATAGATTTATGGCATTTTTTTTTTAATTGTAATGGGGATGATCGGCGATTTTTAGCGGGACTTTGACATTGCGGCAGACATATTCCGACACTTTTTTGTGACCAGTGAAATAATTACAGTGATCAGATCTAAAAATATACACTGATCACTGTATAAATGACACTGGCAGGGAAGGGGTTAACACTAGGGGGCGATCAAGGGGTTAAGCATGTCCTAGGGAGGTTCTTTCTAACTGTAGGATATCGCTGTTCCTGATGACTGTCAGAATGGGGATATGCTTTGTTTACATAGACAGATCCCTATTCTGCGTCTCTGAGGAGCTATCGCGGATGGCTGGCAGACATTGTGGCCACCAGACCCATGCATCGGCTCCACTGCCACGCAGTGTCTCGTGTATGGGTACGTCATTTCGTGCAATAGGGCCGCTCTGCCACAGTATATATGCGGTGGGCGGTCCTTAAGTGGTTAACTTTTCCCTTTTTTGTCTATTTAATAGCTTATTTGTGGTTCGTTTTTTTTTTATTTTACTGTTTCTTTATTTATTTTTTATTTCTGAAAGGTATTTTGTTATGGCTCAACGAAAGATCCAAGATTTGGTAGCTTTAAGAAGCCAAATAAAGCCAATTTTACCTTATAAAAAAAATGTGAATTTTACTTTACCATTAGACTCCAATTCAGTTACAAAATAGTGAAATTCCTAAATGTCCTGATGTCCCGATTTTCTAAAAAAAATTGGGGAGAAGAAAACTTTTTGTTTGGTTTATCCTTAAAGTGGTTCTAAAGGATTTTTTTTTCCCTAAATAGCCTCCTTTACCTTAGTGTAGTCTTCCTTCACTTACCTTATCTTTCGATTTTGCTTTGAAATGTCCTTATTTCTTCTGAGAAATGGTCACTTCCTGTTCTTCTGTCTGTAACTATAACTGGTGTGGAGAAAGCCTCCTGAGGGGGGAGGGGGCGAGCAGGAGTGTCAGGATGCCCACTAACACACAGCTCCTTTCTCTATCTGCAAAGTAGAGAGTGTCTTGATTTGCCTGCTTGCCCCCTCCCCCCTCAAGAGACTTTTTTCACACCAGGGAGAAAGCGTCGCATTACGGTGTTGAGTTACAGACAGAAGAACAGGAAGTGAGGATTTCTCAGAAGAAATAAGGACATTTAAAAGCAAAATCGAAGGATGAGTTAAGTGAAGGAGGACTGCACTAAAGTAAAGGAAGCTATTTAGGGAAAAAATGTTTTTCCTTTACAACCCCTTTAATCACTAGGTGGCCCTTTCTGTTAGCTTTTCTAAGTAGTTGTTCTGTAAAGACCCAGACTAAACTTGTTAGACGCACCGGAGAGACATAAATCTGTGTATTTAACACCCCGGGAGATATGGAACAACAGACAAGTACAATGTGAAAAACCACATCAAAAAGAACTTTAAGGTGAGTGTTACAACAAAATACTTAAAACATATACTTACTAAAAATATAGTAACACGTTTGGGACAATACTGTGGTGTCCAAATCTTCAAATAATATAAGAAATGTAATATACTAGCTTAAACATTCATTTATTTTCTTTATCTGCCAGGGGAGTCTAATTATCCTTTTACAGTGCTTGCTCCACCTTCTGCACCTTAATTCAGTGTAACTGCTCGGTAAACCTGCGTACAATTTCCTGCAACTTAATTGGAAGCCTAAATTAATCAAAGGCTCCCTTCAGCTTGATGAGCTTTGATACTAGTAACCCTCCTCTGAAAAAAGCTCAGGGGCTGACGGCTGGAATGTAATAGTGTGTTTCTATCAGCATGGTGGAAAATACACATAAATTAGGCAGATGTTTCCTTTTAGATCAGTGCAGCCAGGTAGTTAATAGCTACTGTTTTTGATGTTAATTATATGTGTAAGAGATATGTGTAGGACAAAGGGAAAATAAATTAAGCAGAGATAGAATGTGATGATATAGTAAATTAAGGTAAAAAAATAAAAACATTTTTTTCCATGTGTTGACAAAAAAAAAGTCTGTATATGTATATCCAAAACATTTGTTTAAGTTTGCTATAGAGTAGAGAAAGGGAGGAAGGTTAAAAGCCCTGTCTGTGTCCCATTAAGGAGGTTTCCCTTCATTTCCTGCAACAGAAAGTAAGGGGAAATCTCTCTCTAAAAAAAAAACAGCTTGTCAAGAGAACAGGTGTCACCACTGGAGCCACTGAGGGGACACCTACAGCAATTACAGCAGGAGTAATAATCCTTCCCTACTCTATATTAAACTAAAAAGAAAACATGTTTTTGCTTTAACCACCTTAATATCAGGCACTCTCACCCCCTTCCTGCACAGGAAATGTTCCCATATGGAATTTTATAATTTTTTGAGACAGATAAAGCTTTCTTCTGGTAGTATTTAAGCACTAATAGTTTTTTTTATTTTTTGCTAGTGTAGCCACCTCTACCTCAGGTAGGATGTGCTAGAAGTAGTTGTTTTGTTTTTACAGCTAGTGCGGGTAAATTTAGGCAGGCCTGGCAGTAAGCTACGCCTGTTTGTTTTGATCTGCTGGCTTTGAGAGTAGCAGCAGGTAACTGACATGCATTTCATCTCTCTGGTGCCTCCTCTGTTTTTGGAAGGTTCTGGAAAAGAGGCACAGTAGAGCATTCGAGTGGCATGGAGTGAATCTGGAAGCCCTGAAAAATCCCCAACTAGGATTGGCAGGGGCCTCCTATATATACTCATGGTCAGCCTGCTGGGTAGGAGTTGTTGTCGGGTGAAAGAACTGAGCAATGGAGTATTAGACTGTCAAGACCTTTTGAGGGAGCCCCCTTTCTAGGGGAAGTGACCTTTGGCCTGGAGCTTGGGAACTGGGAAGAAACCCCTCATACAACCCACATCAGGGGTGTCCTGAACAGGAGGAGGAGGAGGACAGCAGGGAACATTGCCAATAAGTCGTTAGGAGGGATCCATTCCGGGTCGGTGAGTGACAGGCACAGTGAGAGATATGGGAGAGAAATTCCAGGAGTGGAGGGAGAAGGAGAGACTGTAATGTCTTTGATGTTTGAGTCAAGTTGCTGCAGCCAGGAGGGTTGGCAGGACTTGCACAGGACTTTCTGGGATCAGTAGTCCACCAAGATTCAATTACCACAAAAATTACTCTTTTCATTGCTATTGGTTGCTACACCAAAGGGGACTGCAGATCCCTGCCAAATACCTAATCAAAGTGAGGCCTAACCATGTGCTAACTGTGACAGGAATCTAGAATTGCGCAGTAGAGAAAGTGGAATTGACTCACGTGATGTGCAGGAGGAGTAAGGAGCTTTATAGGCTGCCAATACAGATTCAAAATAGTTTATTCAATCTATCAAGATCAATTGTCTGGGCATCCCATGTCCCTTTCCCCATCCAAGTTAAAACCCCTAATAAAAACAAAAACAAGCTGACTGTTCATTGTCTGGCAACGTGTGACTGGAAGTGAATGCCTGGCTAAGCAGGGTGAAAAGTGGAACTACTACACTCTGCGACCCCACGGGGCACCGCTACTCTATAAAAATGAAAAAATACTGATGCATTTTTCTTTGGTTTTTCATTAGGCATGTGCACAGAAAAAAAATTTGTTTTTTTTTGTTCTGTTTCGTATCGTTCCGTTTTTTCGTTTTCGTTCGTTTTTCGTAAGACGCCCATTTTCCTGTTTGTTCCCGTTCGTTTTTCGTATGACGCGATTTTTTCGTATTCCGATCGTTTCGTATTTTCGTTACTGTTTTATTTTCGTACATGCGGGATGGTTCGTTATTCTGTTTAATTCATGTTCGTTACTTGTTAGACAATAATTTTCGTGAATTTTCGTCAATGATTTGCAGTATCTTGAAACCCTTTTCTTTTGCTATTTTCAGTCGTATGTTCATATGACATCTATAACAAAAGATTTGCATTCTGTATTTTAAATTTCTTTTTTCTGTTCGTATTTTGGATTCAAAATACAGCATGCAAATCTTTTGTTATAGATGTCATATGAACAATGAACATAGGACTGAAAACAAACAGAAAAAGGATTGAAACAAAATACAGCATGCAAATCTTTTGTTATAGATGTCATATGAACAATGAACATAGGACTGAAAACAAACAGAAAAAGGATTGAAACAAAATACAGCATGCAAATCTTTTGTTATAGATGTCATATGAACATTGAACATAGGACTGAAAACAAACAGAAAAAGGATTGAAACAAAATACAGCATGCAAATCTTTTGTTATAGATGTCATATGAACAATGAACATAGGACTGAAAACAAACAGAAAAAGGATTCAAACAAAATACAGAATGTAAATCTTTTGTTATAGATGTCATTTTTGTTCTTTTGCCGTTTTAGTTTTGTCGTTTTTTTTCGTCGGATCATTCGTTCGTATTTGCGGTTGTTCGTTATGTGGCTCATTCGTAATCTCGTAGTTTTCGTATTTTGGTGCTTTAATTTTTTCGTATGTACACATTATCCTGCGGGTACGAAAATTAACATTTTCGTACGAAAATAACATTCGTACGAACGGGAATGCACATATCTATTTTTCATACAGTTCCAATCATTCCTTAGGACCAACAGTGCAAAACCAGGAAGAAAACTCTTGGATTTAACATTTAGTTACTTTATTAAAATAAATAAAATCCAGCCAATACACTCACATTCTTTGGTGCACTTCACATTCATGCAAAGAACAAGCAAAGGATGTACATAGGGGCATCTGCAACTCCTTGAAATCAAACTAATGCTTTACTTCCGGTTCGCCATGTACACAATAACTTTGTCTATGGATCCCTCCCGTCACATTTAGTTTCTGTTATAAAATTTAGCAAATAAATAATCTTTCTTCATAAATTTAGGCCAAAGTGCATTGTGCTACATTTCTGTGGTACAAAATAACCCAAAAGAGTGTATATTATTTAGTCTGTGTGAACATTATAGAGACTACAAACTATGGTATATATATTTTTGAAAATTGACCAGTCCTGATGTACCGTTTCATTTCTTGAGGCCATAGAATGCCTGGACAGTACAAAAATCCCACAAATGACCCCTTTTTTCAAGTGGACAGTCCAAGGTATTTAATAAGAGGCATGGTAAGTTTTTTGTTATATTTTTTTTGCCACAATTGTTTGGAAAAGTAAGAAAATGAATATTTTTTTGTGTACACAGGCATCCTTATAATTATACACCAAAACACATTTTGCTATTCCTCCAGAATATTGGGATTCCATGTTTGAGACTTTTTCAGAGCCGAGATGCATACAGAGGTCCAAAATCCAAGGAGCACCTTGGGCCTTTCAAGGATAAATTACATATAAATTACACATCTAAATTTCTGACTACATATCACATTTTTGGAGGGTCCGAAGCACCACGACAAGTGAAAAACCCACAAAATGATACCATTTGTGAAAGCAAACACTCCAAGGTATTTTTCCAAGAGGCATAAGTCTTTTGAAAATTCAATTTTTTACCATACATTTTTGAAAAATGGAAGAAAAGAAAATGAAAATGTATTTCTTTTTACACAAAGTTGTTAATTGATGAGATATATCTAACACACCACAGGCATACTTAGAATTACACCCCAAAACACATTATGCTATCCCTCCTGAGTATGGTGATACCACATGTGTGAGACTTTTTCACAGCCTAGCTACAAATAGGGGCCTAAAATGCTAGGAGCACTGTCATGCTTTCTAGAAGTCTAAATTTAATTTCCTTACTACCTATCACATCTTTGCCAAGAGGTATGAGGGCACTGGGAACACTCCTAAAATTATCACATTTTGGAAAACAAACAACCCATGGTAGTTTTTAAGAGGCATTGTTAATCTTTTCAATACTTTTTTTTTTTGCCATTAGTATGTGGAAAATGTGGAATGAGAATGATTTTTTTTTTTACATAAAGTTGTTAATTTATTATAGTATTTCTCACATACAGCATAGTTACATAGTTACATAGTTAGTTAGGTTGAAAAAAGACACAAGTCTATCCAGTTCAACCATAAAAAAAACAAAAAAACAACAACAAAATAAAGCACAGTACAATCCCATACACCCTACTCCATACCCACAGTTGATCCAGAGGAAGGCAAAAAAAAAACCAGCAGAGCGATGATCCAATTTGCTACGGGGGGGAAAAAATTCCTTCCCGATCCCCCGAGAGGCAATCGGATTTACCCCGGATCAACTTTACCTACAAATCTTAGTACTCAGTTATATTACGTCCATTTAGGAAAGAATCCAGGCCCTTCTTAAAGCAATCTACTGAGCTGGCCAGAACCACCTCTGGAGGGAGTCTGTTCCACATTTTCACAGCTCTTACTGTGAAGAAACCTTTCCGTATTTGGAGGTAAAATCTCTTTTCCTCCAGACGTAAAGAGTGCCCCCTTGTCCTCAGTGTTGACCTTAAAGTGAATAACTCAACACCAAGTTCACTATATGTCTTTCAGCCAGTTTTCTATCCATTTACAAACCGATATAGCCAATCCTGTAGACCTTACCTTACACATGAGCCGTGTGTGGGGAACTGTATCAAACGCTTTTGCAAAATCCAAGTATACCACGCCCACAGCGACGTCTCCCTCTGTCCAGGGATTTACTTACCTCTTCATAAAAGAAAATCAGGCTTGTCTGACAACTTCTGTCTTTCATGAATCCATGCTGTCTGCTGCTTAAATAGTTTGTTTCCAGCAAGAACTCATCCATGTGGTCTTTTATTAAACGTTCCAGTATCTTCCCAACTATAGAAGTTAAACTAACAGGTCTATAGTTACTTGGTAAAGACTTTGGGCCAGATTCAGAGAGCCATTACGCCTGTCTAACTGGTGTTAGACTGGAGTAATTTCTAGCGTTTTCTAGCTAGTCGAAAACCTCGGGCTTCAATTCGACTGGATTACGTGTTCATACGCCTTCGGATCTACGCTGCAATAAAATTGCGGCCACTGGGTGGACTTCCCGTCGTTTTTTGCGTCGGGGTATGCAAATGAGCTTTTGCCGGCGATCCCCGAAATTACGATCTTCAATCGCAATCTCTTACGGCACCTTTAGTCATCTTTTATTTGCGTACCACTATACCAGCTTTTTGCTGCTCTAATATTAGACAGCCCATGTTAAGTATGGCCGTCGTTCCCGTGTCGAATTTCTACGTTTTCCGACGTCTTTTATTATTTTTAACGTAAAACGTCCGGGAATCGGAATGTTCGTAAACGCCGCTACTCAAACAACGAATGATGTAACGATGCACGGCGGGAAATTTCTGAACGGAGCAAGCGCAGTTCGATCGCCGTGGGGACGCGCTTAATTTAAATGCTTCACGCCCCCCAATCGCGTATTTCGATTACGCGGCGAGAAATAGACTACGCCGCCGTAGCGTACAGGCAAAAATCTACCAGAATTCGGTGTAGAGCCTGGTAAAATACAGCAGCGTAGAGTATTTCGATTACGCAGCGCAATATTAAGTGTATGTGAATCTACCCCTTTGTTCCCTTTTTAAATATAGGCACCACATTGGCTCTACAACAATCCAGTGGTACTATTCCTGTCATTAATGAGTCCCTAAATATTAGATATAGTGGCTTTGAAATTTCAGAGCTCAATTCTTTTAGGATCCGTGGGTGGATGCCATCTGGCCCAGGTGCTTTATCCACCTTTGTTCTGTCTAAATATTTCTGGACCATATCACTTTTGAGCCATTGTGGATTTGGGGCTGTGTCACTCCCAACCCCATTATGGACATGAGCTCCCCCATGCTCCATTGTATACACAGAGCTGAAGAAAGCATTTAATAAATTTGCCTTCTCTTTGTCCTCAGTCACCCACTCTAGATTATTTTGTAAAGGGCCTACATGCTCAGACTTGACCTTTTTACTATTAATATATTTAAAGATTTTTTGGGGGTTTGTCCTACTATCTTTTGCAATCTCTCGTTCCTTTTGAATTTTTGCATCCCTGATTTCCTTTTTACATATTCTATTATATTCTTTGTAACATTTAAATGACACTAGTGTTCCTTCATTTTTATATTTTTTAAAAGCTATTTTCTTATTGTTTATAGCTTTTTTAACTTTGACCGTGAGCCACATAGGTTTTATCTTTAGCCTTTTAAACTTATTTCCCATGGGAATATACTTTGCAGTGAGGTCCCAAAGAGTCTTTTTGAAGAATTCCCATTTCTGTTCTGTGTTCATCGGTGCCAATATTCCCTCCCAGTCCAAGCCCTGGAGAGCAGTCCTCATTCTTTGAAAATTTGCTCTCTTGAAATTGAGTGTTTTTATCTTTCCTGTATGTATTTCTTGCTTATAGTTAACATCAAATGAAATCATGTTATGATCACTGCTACCCAGGTGTTCCTTTATCTGAACATTAGTAATAAGCTCTGCATGGTTTGAGATTACCAGGTCCAACAGAGCATCATTCCTAATTGGGGCCTCAATAAACTGGACCATAAAATTGTCCTGCAATAGGTTTTTAAATTTTTGTCCTTTAACTGTCCCAGAAATTCCATTATTCCAGGTCAATTTCTGGGTAGTTAAAATCCCCCATTATTATCACCGTCCCAGCCCTTGCAGCCCTTTCCATCTGTGCAAGGAGCCGAGTCTCCACCTCCTCATTGACATTGGGTGGTTTATAACAAACTCCAATGATTAACTTTGAACTACGCACATCTGTATGCAGTTCCACCCATAATGCTTCAACTTCATCACACTCTCCATCAACCATGTCCTCTTTCACGCTTGCTTTGAGGTCACTTCTCACATAGAGACAGACCCCTCCACCTTTCCTTTTTACCCTGTCTTTCCGAAAGAGAGCATAGCCAGGAATATTAATAGCCCAGTCATGTGAGGATTGAAGCCAAGTTTCAGCAATACCGATTACATCATAGCGCTCCTCATGCACCAGAGCTTCCAACTCAGGCTTCTGGCATTGGTGAACAAACACTTAAATGTATTGTTACATTTTTCGCTGGCGTTTTTCATATATTTCATATAATTTTCAGTAGTGCATATGGTACTATAAGTTCTAATGGCTGTTTGCAACATGGGAACTTTCTTGTCACCTGCCATAACCCCACCTCCGTCTATCCCCATTTCACTCTCCATTAATGTCTGACCCCTAACTGACCTGTGTGCCCGATGTAATTCTAGTTCATCCTCCCCTTAAGCATAGGCATACTTAGGCCGCGTACACACGATCGGTTAAACTGATGAGAATGGTCTGATGGACCGTTTTCATTGGTCAAAAACGATCGTGTGTGGGCGCTATCGGTTATTTAACCATCGAAAAAAAAAAAAAAAGCCAACTTGTTTTAAATGTAACCAATGGATTCCTAACCGATAGGTCAAAACAGATCGTTAGTACGCACAAACCATCGGTTAAAAATCCACGCATGCTCAGACTAAATTAGGGGACAGGAGCGCTCGTTCTTGTAAAAATAGCCTTCATTTTGCAGATGGCACATTCTACATTTTTTAAATTAGTGCCACGTTTATTGCAGCACATTTTTTTCTTCGTTCTATTGCTAGAATAAATACGTTGTTTTGCTGATGGTATTTAGACAGAGTTCTCCCATTATTTTTTGCTTGTGATCACATGAATATTTTATTTTTATTTTTTATAAAGCCAGATCTCCAAAATAATTTTTTGTACTCCACATTTTTTTTTTTTTTAATTTCATGTTTTTTATGTTTCTCAAGTTATCACAACGTTTTTTTTTTTTATTTTTTTTTTCTCAAGTTATCACAACAATGTTTTTTTTTTTGGATACATTTCATTTTTTATTTTGTTATCAAGTTATCACAACATCCCCCCCCCCCCCCCCCCAAGGAGGTTGTGTCCTTTGTTAATTACACATTTTATTTTGGAAATGTTTGATGGCTATTCACCAGAAAAAACACAATAGACAAGTATTTAAATTAAATTAAAGTGGATGTAAACCCCCCCAATTTTTATTTATTTTTTGATGTATAAGATTTCCTATCATCTGTGCCCAGTCTTGCCACACAGAGTTAACCCAGCGCTGAGTAATCCTCTTTTAATGTTTAGTGAAAATTAACAGAATTCCAGATAAAAACTTGCCAAATTATGAAGTCAGTTTTCTCTCTTCTTGCTTTGAGTAACAGGTTATTTACATATCTAGCTTGGACATGTTTATCATATGTTACGTTTATCATAAGATGAGGTGACCCAAAGTTCATTGTATATTACCAGGATGTGTTATGTGGGGGAGGGGTGGATTTCTCACTTTTTATACTGTGAATCACCTCATGTTATGATAAACATAACATAACATATGATAAACATGTCCAAGCTAGATATGTAAATAACCTGTCACTCAAAGCAAGAAGACAGAAACTGAGGGCCAGATTCAGATACAAAAATGTATCTTTCCGGCGGCGTAGCGTTTCCTCTTTACACTACGCCCCCGCAAATATTATGGGCAAGTGCCTTATTCAGAAAGCACTTGCTCCATAATATGCGGCGGCGTAGCGTAAATTGCACGGCGTAAGGCCGCGCTATTCAAATATCTGAAGTGAGGGCGTGATTCATGTAAATGAATCATGACCCCACGTAATTGACGTTTTTTTTGGACGGCGCATGCGCTGTCCGTGGACGTTCCCAGTGCGCATGCGCGAAATCACGTCGCTTTTTTCTCAATGTAAACAACGTGAACGTAACTAACGTCGGGCCCCATTCCCGAACGATTTACGCAAACGACGTAACCGACGTTCAATTCAACGCGGTCCTGACGTCCATACTTAACATTGGCTGCGCCTGCTATAGCAGGGGTAACCTTACGCCGCTATAACGCTAACGCAAACGACGTAAACTATGACGCGCCGTCGCAAGTACGCTCGTGAATCTGCGTAAGTAGCTCATTTGCATAATTTACGCGAAGCACCACCTAGTGGCCAGCGTAAATATGCAACTTAAGATACGACAGTGTAAGCGAATTATGCCGCTCGTATCTTAGGAGAAAGCCGGAGTATCTTCTTTTCTGAATAGCAAAAAAAGATACGCCGGCTATTCTTAGTATTTACGCAACGTATCTATAGATACGCTGGCAAAAATGCTTTCTGAATCTGGCCTCAAGAGGTTAAAGCAGGTGGTGAGGAGGCAATTCAAAGCCACCTCACTGCTTGTAAAGGGCTCGATTGAAACATGAATGGATTTTAAGTGAGCATCACGCATGTGAACAGGTCCTTATGGTAAAATTATGGGATTGATTTACTAAAGACAAATAAACTGTTGCTCCAGAGCTTAGTAAATGAGGTAAGGCTTCATTTTGCAAAGAGTACCCATTTACTTGCTAGGAAAGTTTTACTCAATTACAAAGCTCTGGAGCAACTGCACTCTGCAAAGTGCACAGTCTTTTTGCCTTTAGTAAATCAACCCCTGCAACTGCTGTGGCAGTAATCAGGGACACTGCAACTAATGTGGCAGTGAAATAAGGCACTGTAACTGGTGTGACCACTGTGGTGGTGATTAGGGACACTGTAATTCGTGTAACGGTGATCAGGGATGCTATAACTGATGTGGCAGTTGTCAGGAACGCTGTTAGGCTTTGTACACACGACCGTTTTCCTCGACAGAATCCATCAAGAAACTTGGTGGCAGAGCTTTTTTGCCGAGGAAAACGGTCGTGTGTACGTTTTTCATCAAGAAAACTGTCGT
This sequence comes from Rana kukunoris, assembly GCA_029574335.1. Taxonomy (NCBI): domain Eukaryota; kingdom Metazoa; phylum Chordata; class Amphibia; order Anura; family Ranidae; genus Rana; species Rana kukunoris. The sequence goes on along the minus strand of CM056050.1, from coordinate 97,573,705 downwards.
GGAACTCGATGAGAAAAAAAGAGAACAAGATCTCTTTTTCCTTGTCGGGAGTCTCAATTTCCTCTTCGTGTTCCTCGTCGGGCTGGTTTTCGACGAGAAACACATTTGTGTGTATGATTAGAAACCCGCGCATGCTCAGAATAAAGTATAAGACGGGAGCGCACCTTCGGTAAAAGTAGCGTTTGTAATGGAGATAGCACATTTGTCACGCTGTAACAGACTGAAAAGTGCAAATCGTCAAATATCAAACTTTTACTAACACGCAGTAACATGAGATTAGCAAAAGCAGCCCCAAGGATTGTACCAGTGGAATCGAACTTCCCCTGCCATCGTATGTGTTGTACGTCACTGCGTTTGAGAATGACGAGATTTGGTCTTGACAGTGTGTACGCAAAGAAAGCTTGTCTAGTTTCTCGACAAGCCTAACAAGGAACTTGTCGAGGAAAACGATGTTTCATTTACGACGAGTTCCTCGGTCGTGTGTACGAGGCCTAACTGTTGTGGTGGTGATCAGGAACACTAACTGGTGTAGCAGTGACCATGGACACTTTAACTGTTGTGGCAGTGATAAAGGACACTGCAATTGGTGTGGCTGTGAAAAGAGACATTGTAACTGGTGTGACTGCTGTGGTGGTGATCAGGGATACTGTAATTGAGGTGATGGTGATCAGGGACACTGTAACTGTTGTGGTAATAATCAGGGACACTGTAACTGGTGTGGCAGTGAAAAGAGACACTGTAACTGGTGTGGCGGTAATCAGAGACACTGTAACTGGTGTGGTGGTGATCAGAGACACTATAACTGGTGTGGCGGTGATCAGAGACACTGTAACTGGTGTGGCGGTGCTCATAGACAATGTAACTGGTGTGGCGTGATTAAAGACAATATGACTGGTGTAGTGGCACATGCCGTGACAGCCATCTTGGAAGGGGTCTGAATGAGCTTTTTATTTGTATTAGTTTGTAAGTGTACCTCGGATCAATTAAACTGTGTTTTATGCTAGAGATTGCCACATTATGGCCTTGTATTAATGTGTTTGCATGGTAACCTAGAGGAGCAATTTAGATGATCAGTGAGGACATTTTAAAGGCTATTTAAAGAAAAGAGGTGATAAAGCTTTATATCTGGTAAGGTGCATGGAATCGAATGACCTTATGGGTATTAGCACTTGGTGTGTTTATCACTGGAATTAAGGGACAAGCATTATCTTATATGTCTCATATGTCATATGTGAGTGAGTTTGATTGAGTGTGAGCGGTATTACACTACAGGCATACCCGCTTTAAGTACACTCACTTTACATACACTCGCGAGTAAGGACATACCCGCGAGTGTATGTAAAATGCCTTACAAGTACTGTACAGACATTTTGCAGCCGCAGTAGAAGGAGCTGAATCTCCAAGAGCATATCCCACCCTGTTCCAGTGTGCCCTTGGCACCCCCACTACAGCCCCTGAGACCTCAACTACAACTCCTGACACCCCCACTACAGCCCCTGATCCCCCACTACACCCTAGAAGTGAAAAAAGGGTATTGTTTCACTTTAAGTACATTTTCGTTTTACATACATGCTCTGGTCCCATTGTGTACTTAAAAGTGGGGTATGCCTGTATATTAGTGGTTAAATTGGCTGTAAATTGTATATTCATGCCATCCCCTCTGCTAAATAATGATATGTGTCCCTGTTTCTGTGCTATATAAAAAGATGACGATTTCTATTTTATATCAGAGCGTCTCCCGGAGCTCACGTGACTACTCACCTCTCTCCTCTTCCAGGCTGATAGCTACAGTGGGAGGGGCCGAGAACTCCCGCTGACGTCAGCCGGGGAGGAGGGGAGGAGAGAGAGACGTTCACATGAGCACCGGGAGATGCTCTGATATAAGATAGAAATAGAGCTTTTTTTTTAGGTATTAAATTTAAATTACCACTGCGTTTTTTATTTGTTGCTAAACAAACAAAACAAGCCAGAAAATTGTGAAAAAAAATATGTTTTTCATATTTTGTTATAACATTTTGTAATTAAGTCGTTTTTCTCCTTCACTGATGGGCACTGATGAGGTGGCACTGATGGACACTGAATGGCACTGATGATGCGGCACTGATGGGCACTGATAGATGGCACTAATGGGCACTGATAGATGGTACTAATGGGCAATGATAGGTGGCAGTGATGGGCACTGATAAGGTGGCACTGGTGGGCACTGATCAGGAGTCACTGATGAGACTGCACTGATGGGTGGCACTGATAGGTGGCACTGATAGGTGGCACTGATAGGCACTGATGGGCACTGATAGGTTGCACAGAGAGGTGGAACTGACAGATGGCACTGATGGGCACTGCTAGGTGGCATTGGTGGGCACTGATCAGGAGGCACTGATGATGAGGCATTGATGGGCACTGATTGGCAGTACTGTTGGCCACTGATTAGCAGTAATGATGAGCACTGATAGATGCTACTGGTGGGCACGGATTTGCAGCACTGGAGGGCACTGATTAGCTGCACTGGTTGGCACTTAGGGGACTGATGTCCCTCTAACAGAAGACAGCTACTGGCTTTCTTCTTTTCTTCATGCTGACAGCATGAAGGGGAAAAAAGCTAGCAACTGATTACTGTATAAAAGTCACTGGCAGGGAAGGGGTTAACACTAGGTGCGATCAAGGGAGGTATTTATAACTGTGGGGGGAGTGTACTGACTGAAGGAGGAGCGAGATCGCTGTTCCTGATCACTAGGAACAGCCGACCTCTCTTCGCTCCCCTGTCAGAATGGGGATCTGTTTGTTTACACTGACAGATCCCCGTTCTGGCTCTCTGTGAAGCAATCACGGGTGGCCAGCGGAGATATCGCGTGCATTGGCTCCTTCATCGCGCCGCAGCGGTGCCAACCTGTTGCAGTATAATGACGGTGGCTGTTCGGCAAGCAGTTAAGCTTTGACAGTAAACCTAGAATTTAGTAGGTTTATATGCTGAGCTGCACCAGATTTTGCACTCTTTAGTATTAGTTATGACTAGGCTTAGTGGACTATGTCTGTCTGAAGGACATGTTTTAATATGCAACATGTATGACCTGCACAGTGATTAGTCTCTGGAGGAGAAACTGGAGTTAGCGTGGCTGTGAATAAAATACCTTTGTATTTAAGTGTCGCATATGTAGTTGCCGGTGTTTATTTTCTAAATTGCAAATCATTTTTTTCTTACTTGATTAAATGGTTGTAAACTTTTACCTATACCCAGTAAAGTGAACATCCTCAGGTGATACACAGAGATGAAACAAATCCTTCTTCATAGGTTTTGCTTGTTTATCTTCAGCCCTCTCTTCCCCACACCTCTTCAAAAAGGCAGAATTGTGTTAAATCCTTCTTTATCTGTCAGCAGCAGAGAGGAGGAAGCAGTGAGGCTACAGTTACACTGTGTGAGAGCTGATTGGAGGAAAGGCACAAACCCCCCTCCACACAGCAGAAGAACTGTGTTGTGAATAGACAAGCTGCATGCTGACCTTTCCTCCCCCCTCCCTCCTGACACAAATTTACCTCATGTGTTGAGAAACTTCTCAGAAGTGACTCATTCTGATGACAGAGGAAATAAGCACCAGAGAGAAATGACACTTAGAGATTTGAAGAGAGATAGGTAAACACTACAGATATATATGCTTTGCTCAGATTTCACGACTGAGGTTTACAACCACTTTAAACAAGTGCAAATTATTTCTTCCCAAATATATTTCTTACTCTTTAATTTATTTAATTGAAAACCATGGTAGACAATCTAAAAACAGTAAGCACTGGAGAAAGAAATGGTCAACATTTCTGCTCCTTGAAGACAAATTGCAGTTTGAGTGAAGTATACTTTGAAATAAGGCTATTTTTTGGAAAAAACCTGTCTAATGATCAGCTGCCAGTCTGGCAAAGCACACAGCAGGGGCCCTGTAAAGGGGTTTGAGGATCATAGTATAATATTAAAAACTTGTAAAGGATCATGTTCTATATGTGTAACTGTGATTTATTGATTATGTACAGATGTGTTACACATTAATGTTACTGGCAAGCCATGTGACATGAATTTTGTTTCTTCTGCCACCCACATATTCTGGCATGTTTCTGTCTATGCACACTATTTTTCATTGCATTGTAGAATGTATCTTAATAGGTTTGGTTCTCTAATTTAAAAAAAAAAAATGACATTATAAATTAATGCCAAGGCAAATTTAAAAAAAGGAATTGCATTCATTTCTGAAATACATGCACATTCCCTCAATGTGTTATCCCTCTAAACACGCTGTAAGCATAGAAAAATACCTGTTGATGTGCTATAAATATACTGTAGTATGCTCCTACCTTCATCTTTGACTTTACAATGCATTGGGGTTAATTTACTAAAGGCCGATAGGCTGTTCACTTTCCAAGGGAAGTTGCATTTTCTCCAGCGCTTAGAGAATTTCGTAAATGTTTGCTTTGCAAAGAACACGCAATCACAGGCAAGGAAAACAAGAAAAAAAATCATTTTTGCTTGCACACGACTATATGATGGAAGTCAGCAGAGCTCTGGGGTACATTCCCTTGCAAAGTGATCAATCTAGTTTGCCTTTAGTAAATGAATCCCAATGTATTTTTACACGGAATTCCAAATGATGCCAGTGATGCCTACTAAACATGTGCAGACTGGAATATTTTGTTTCGTTTTTTTCGTTTTCGTCTGGAAAATAAATGTATTTACTTACTCCCGAAAATCGTTTTGATTTATTTTGTTTTTCGTTGGGGAATAGCTTTTGTCCGAAAATCCAATAATACTTGGTTTCTGTCGAATGGTCAAAAGAATATTCGACGGAACTCCGAAACTTTACGTTGAATCGTACATTTCCGGTCGAATATTCCGCCTACAAGAATTCTAATGTTGTATGACTAGTAATAATGTCGAATCTATTCTCTATAATGTCGAATCTATTTTCTCATATATCGAAATCTATTTTCTGTAATGTTGAATCTATTATTTCTATAGTGTCAAATCTTTTCTCTATGATGTCGAATCTTTTCTCTATAATGTCGAATCTCTCTATATCGAATTTTTACCACAACGAAAACAAAAATAAAACATTTTTTATGTCGGATCTTTCGGTTTTCGTTTCTTGCGCTTTCGTTATCGTTTGTTAAAACGAAAAAAACTGATTTTCGTACTAAAATGCATTCTAACGAAAACTAATGCACATGTCTAATGCCTACACTATCCCTGATTAAATACAAATGGATTGATTTACTAAAGGCAAATAGACTGCGCACTCTGCAAGGGCAGTTGCTCCAGAGATTAGTAAATGCGGAGAAGCTCTGCTGACTTTCGTAATCCAATGATGTGCAAGCAAAAATGCTGTTTTTTTTGGGGGGGAGCGGCAAACAAACCACCTGCCACCCACCTCCGGTCAGTCAGTCCCCCCAACACTCGCTCGCTCGTCTGTCCACCCACAAGCCCCGCAGTTACCCCATCTAGGTCACAGGCAGCTTCGGATCCTTCCTGGGTCTCCTCCTTCTTGGCAGGTTCATGGCAGCTTTCCCTGCATCTCCTGCTCCTCAGCGGCCAATATGGTCGCTTCTCCTCCTGGCTCTGCCCCCTGAGCCCACCCTTTTTGAAGCCAATTAGAGCCTCCGGCTCTTATCATGTGCTTAGGAAAAAAAACGATTTGAATCCATGCGTCCGGCACCCTGCATGTAGATTAGGGGCCAGGCTCATGGATTAGGGGGGCAGCGACCCTGCGTTCCATATGGACCGGCCGCCACTGCTCTTATTACAACTCAACCAGAGTAATGAATGGAGCAATGGAGCATATGCAGAAGGAAGAGGACCTTTTTTTTGGACAGACTGTGCAGAACACAGTGGGACTGCTCAGTGAAGATCATGGGAACTGAGAGGAAGGTAAGTATTTTACCAAATGGGCTGCATTCAGGGAGGGGGCTACTTAGAGGACTACCTAACTTAAAGTAAAGTTGTCCTTTAAATTCACTCACTACCTTGCTTGAAGTCTGTTCCAGACACCCACTACTAGGAATATTTTCTAATGCTAATGCTGCACTTTACTGCTACTAGTTATAGGTACCCATGTACTTAATTTAAAGCGGAGCTCCAGCCGCGAATTTTTTTTTTTTTTTAAGTCAGCAGCTACTAACAGTGTAGCTGCTGACTTTAAATAAGGACACTTACCTGTCCTAGGCGCCCACGCTGATGGCCCCCCCGATGCTGGTCCCGCGATCGCTCCGAGTCCCGCGCCGCCATTGACACTATGGGAAACAGGCAGTGTTTGTGCCTGCGCGAGTCTCACGCTGGCTTGTGAATGGGCGCGCTGCTCTCTGAGAACACACACAGTTCCCAGAAAGCAGCGCGCCCCATTCACAAGGAGAAGGACAAGAAGAAATCGGACCGCGGTGCAGGTGAGGCAGATTACGGACTTCCGCATAGCAACAGCTATTTCGGGTGAGTATTTTTTTTTTTTTTCAGGTTTTTTTATTTTTATTTTTTTAAACAACATGGCAAAATGTTGTTTTCCTGGGTGGAGCTCCGCTTTAAGCTTCATATTGAAAATACTGGCCTTTTGAACCCATTTCACACCCTTAATGTAATTTGGTAAGAACAAAGAAAGAAATCTGTTAAATGTCAGAATCACCTTTGCAGTCTTTTGATCCTCGTACTTGATGGTAACTTCTATATTTCTTATCATAATTAAACCTGCATAATGGGGGCGTGTCCGGATGGCTATGGGAGCAGACGTCTAGTGTCTGAGCTCCTGCAGATCGGCTCTAAATCCGGCTTTTATAGGGTGCAGAACTGAACAAAAGGACCCCCTTGTACACCCCCGGCCTCTGTGGTACTCCTGGGGTATGAGAAGAGGCAGCTCCCAGAAGAAAGCAGGCAAAAAGGCCGCGAAAACGGACGTCGCGAGCAAGGCCGCAGCCGCGGCCTCGCCTAAACATCCTGCCCAGATGGAGAACCAGGCCGACGATCCGGAGCGGCTGCCGGCCACGGCGGCCGATTTTAAAGCTGTGATGCTGGCAATTACCACCCTAACAGGCAAGGTAGACCACATTCAGACCCATGTGGAGTTTATCCGGAAGGACTTTGATACACTCCGGGGTCGCATGGCTGAAGTGGAGCAGAGGGTCTCTCAAGCTGAGGACACGGTACGTGATCAGGGGGATGATGTGCAGGTGTTAAAGACTAAAGTTAAGGCACTGGAGGCCCGAGCTGAGGACGCCGAAAACCGTAACAGACGCAATAATTTGCGGGTGCTGGGTCTTCCGGAGGGGGCTGAGGGTACGGACCCCACCGCCTTTGCTGAGCATTTGCTGCAACTTATCCTCCCCTCTGCACGTTTTTCCCCATTCTTTACAGTGGAAAGAGCCCATCGTATACCATCCACTAGGGGGCCACAGGGAGCGCCACCCCGCACTTTTATTTTCAAGTTGCTTCACTTCCGTGATCGCGATATGGTGATGAGAGAGGCGAGATCCCAAGGTGAACTGCGATTTGAGAACGCCAAACTTCTGATCTTCCCAGACTACTCGCTGGAAACGCAGAAGCAACGCAAATCATATGATGCGGTGAGGGCCAGACTTCGAGCCAAACATGTCAAGTACAGCATGCTGTTCCCGGCCAGGTTGCGGGTGGAAGATGGCGAATCGGTTAGATTCTTTACATCTCCTGAGGAAGCTTCCATGTGGATCGACACACTACCTCGCAGATAAGTACCGCTACTACTGAAGGACCACATTGTTTTTTCTCATGAGCCGTTGCCATTTGTTGCCTTATAGACATGCCTCCTTTATTTGCTGGCCTGCACATGTTGCGCCCTCCCCCCCCCTGGACTACCCCATGTGTTCACTGACATTCTACTTTATGTGCTGTAGGGGTTGGGGGGCCGACATTCCCTGGTTCTTACCGTGGGTGGATGGGATACCCTGATTGGCGGGTCAAGTGACTGCTGATTTTATTTTTTTTATTTTTTTTTTTGTCTCCTCTCCTTTGGCCAGGGCTGGCACCTATGGCTGCTCATGCAACGTTACAGTTTAAGTTTTACTGCCCCCGGCGGCTGCCGGGAGACTGCACCCACATGTATGATCCGGTCTCCGGCTAGAGACTTAATGTACACCATCTGACTGCTGGACTGTGGATGCCATTCCGTGAGCGTTTCCCCATTGCAGGCGTGTTCGCCTGGGTTCTGAGTTGGGATCCTAAGCCTCCCCAGAGTTGGGGTTGGGGTTGGCGGGGTGGGGGGTGGGGGGGTGGTGTGGGAATGTTTTGGTGCACTTTGTTTTTGTACTGTTTTTTCACAAGCGATGTTTTTATGTATGTCATGGAATATTTGAGATGCTCTGTCCTGACCTGCGCAGTGGCCTGGACCCTGCATCCAACTCTGGAGACTGTATTTAGGTCTAAAAATGTGCCTTTAGGTGATTATGGCTGACTGCAATATAATATCATGGAACATCAGGGGGCTGAATTCCTCTGTGAAGAGGTCACTGGTGTTTCAATTTCTTAAAACGTACCGCCCCCAAATCTGCATATTGCAGGAGACTCACCTAACGGGCGGCAAGCTGTTGAGTCTTCGGAAACCTTGGGTGGGACATCTATACCATTCCACACACACCAATTACTCCAGGGGAGTCAGCATTCTTGTGCACAAATCCTTGCCGTTCCGACTGCTGGCACTGGACATAGATCCGGACGGCCGCTTTGTTATCTTACATGCTGTAGTGGATAGGTTGGAGCTGGTGGTGGTGGGACTGTACCTGCCCCCTCCGGCCTCCATGCGCCTACTTAACCAGCTGATCTCTAGGGTAGCCGCTTTTGCCACAGACAATGTGGTCATAATGGGGGACTTTAATCTAGTTCCGGACTCTGGGATGGACAGACTTTCACCCGTAGCGGGCTCATCTTCAGAGCTGCTCTCTTGGGCGGAGGCCTCCAACCTGACTGATGTGTGGAGGTGGCGCAACCCCTCCCAGCGGGCCTACACTTGTCACTCAGCCTCACATAAGACCCTTTCGCGTATTGACCTTGCCTATGCTGGGGGGTCTGTTCTTTCTAGAGTTCGGGATGTCTCTATTCTCCCCCGTGGCATATCTGACCACGCGCCACTCGCGTTGAAACTATGTGTTTCCAATGCACCGGGGGAGAGCCTGTGGAGGTTGTCTAGGTTTTGGCTGTCGGATTTGAGGATCTCGGAGCCATATAGATCGGAGGCAATACGTTATTGGCGGGACCTGGACCACTCTATAGCCCTGACCACGTCTTGGGATGCATTTAAAGCTTTTACTAGAGGCAGTTTGCAGTCCCACATTCGCGGGGTCCGGAGGGACCTGAGGGAGGACACCCAAAGAGCTGAGGGAAGGGTGGCTGCTCTCGAACTTGAATACTCCGCTACTGGGTCCCCCAGGGTCTATTCAGATTTTCAGGCAGGATTGAGGGATGTTCTCTTGCTCCGTACAGCGGCCACAAAAACTCAGTTCCTACACCAGTCCCAAAGAATATTTGAGCATGGGGAGAAGACGGGTGGTATGTTGGCATGGCTGGCACGGGAAAGCTCCTCTCCGGTGACTATTTCGGCGATATGCGACTCTGATGGGACGACCTTGACCGACCCTACCGCTATCAATGCCAGATTTGCATCTTTCTATCAGGAGCTTTACAGCTCTCGGATGGTGTGCACGGATGCCGAGCTTGCGGCCTACCTCGATGAGACGGAGCTCCCGTGCCTGACCTCCACGTACAGGGAGGCGCTGGATAGCCCTATCACATTGGAGGAACTTCGGCGGGCGGTAGCATCCTTGCAAAATGGCAAAACGCCGGGCCCGGATGGCATCCCTGCCGAATTCTTTAAAACATATGCAGAGGAAATTCTCCCATCATTTAAACTCATGCTCCAAAAAGCCACGGAAGGGGACTCTCTTCCCCCGACGATGGCTGAGGCGGTAATTGTTGTCATTCTTAAACCGGGTAAGGCCCCTCAACAGTGTTCCTCGTACCGACCAATATCTCTCCTCAATGTAGATGCCAAACTCTTGGCCAAGGTGTTGGCTGGGCGACTGAACACTGTGATCACCGCATTAGTCCATGCAGATCAATCTGGCTTTATGCCAGGCAGGGGAACCGATATTAATATTCGCCGCCTCCTCACCCATCTCTCCAGGGCAAATGGGGACGGTGCGGAGGTGGTGGCCTCCTTAGACGCCGAGAAGGCTTTCGACTCGGTTGAGTGGCGCTACCTCTGGGCCGTCCTCCACAAATTTGGGTTTGGTCCCCGTTTTATTGGGTGGGTTCAGATGCTATACCGCAATCCTACTGCTCGGATACGCACCAACAACTCACTGTCATCGTCCTTTCCCCTGTCTAAGGGCACCAGGCAGGGCTGCCCGCTTTCCCCTGGTCTGTTTGCGCTAGCCATGGAGCCCATGGCGGCCCGCATCAGATCTGACCCCTTGGTGGAAGGGATTCGGATAGGTGTAGTTGTGGATAAAATATCCCTCTATGCCGATGACACCCTCCTTTTCCTCAAGGATACTTCCTCCCTCCCACCTGCACTCCACATAGTGGACGTTTTCGGCTCCTTCTCGGGTATCAAGGTTAATTGGGGGAAGTCACTCCTTTTCTCACTACATGCGTCGGGCACCCACCAGCCGACGGGCACCCCCCTAAACTGGACACCTGAATTTAAATATCTGGGAGTGAGGGTTGGGACTCCGCTGTCCTCATATTATGAGCTGAACCTCCAACCCCTGCTGAAAAACTTTTCGCAGAAATGTGCAGTCTGGAAGACTCTCCCCCTTTCACCGGTGGGTAGAGTAAATCTGATTAAGATGGTATATTTGCCTAAATTCCTCTACCTCTTTCGAAATTCCCCTATGATTCCCCCCGCCTCATTTTTTGCTAAACTAAAAAGTATAATATCCTCCTTTATCTGGAATGGGAGGCCCCCGCGGCTGGCTGTTTCCACCCTTCAGCTTCCCATTGATCGGGGAGGACTGTCCCTACCGGACTTTCAGGTCTACTTCTGGGCGGCTGTCCTGGTGACGGTCAGATGGTGGTTCTCCCAGCCCCGCGATAACCCGGCAGTAACTCTGGAAGCGGCTATAATGGGCTCATATTCCTCCCTTAGTAATGTGGTGTTCAGGGGGGGCGGGGCGGGATCCCACCCTGGCATCACAGACCTGATGCGTACAACCATTGCGGTGTGGCACAGGGCTAGGACCCGTTTCGCCTCCCCCGGGACATTCTCACCTCACATCCCCCTCTGGGGTAATCCTAAGCTGCCACACATGAACTTGGTTCCGGATCCTCAGGTCTGGGCGAAGAGGGGTATAGTGAAACTGAGGCACATTGTTAGGGGGGGTAGGTTGCGTTCCTTCTCCGATCTACGGGACGCCTACTCACTACCGGGATGGATGCTGTTTCGATATTATCAGCTACGGCATGCCTATGGGAAACAGTTCCCACAACTTCTCACGTTGGAATCAGACTCTGTGGAGGGGTTTCTTAATGCTAAGGTCATAGACAGGCCCCTGTCCTCCTTGTATCTCCGTTTGTCCATAACTCCCACAAAGAAACTTGAAAAAACTCTGGATAAATGGAAGGTGGACATTCCTGATCTGTTAGAGGACGAATGGGAGACATGTGTTTCTTCCTTCGTTACGACTATGATTTCGGCCAGAGATCGATTTATGCAGGTTAAGTTCCTCCACAGGGCCTACTTCACCCCAAAACGGTTGACAATTATGAGTCCTAACGTCCCGGTGGCTTGCCCCAGATGTGGTCTAGAGGCTGCCTCCTTTTTCCACATGGTCTGGTCCTGCCCCCGCCTCGGAGATTACTGGTCCGGGGTGGCTGACGCCCTCGACCAGATTACCTCTCTGGACCTGGGAGCTAGCCCTAAATCAATGCTGTTGAATGTCTTTGGCCCTGGGGTGCGGAGTAAATACACTACATTATTCCTCAGGTACGCTACTTTTTATGCCCGTAGGGAGATATTCCTCCACTGGAAGAGTGCTGCACCTCCCACAGTGTCCTCATGGCGCTCTGTACTGAACTCGGTGCTGCCACTGTACAAGATCACCTTTGCTAATCGAAACTGTCCTACTAAATTTGACAAGATATGGTCGGGGTGGATAGATGCCTGGGGCACAGAGTTTGCAGGTGACAATGATGACGATGGCCCTATGTTATGATTTCCTGAAAGTAACACGCTATATGTTCAAGATGTGTTTGATTGTCTGGATGTGGTCCCTCCCTCCCCCCTTCCCCCCCCCCTTTTCTCCTTCCCCTCTGTTGTACACTCCTCCTGCTCCCCCCCCCCTTGGACCTCCTTTACGTAACCTTGCTATGACTTCTTGTTCCCGAATTGGTATCCCATGAACTAATGTATGCTAGCCTTTCAATGCCTTTCTCCTGTTCCTACTAGCAACACATCTAATTGGTGAGATTCTGTGTAATGCTTTCTCTGTGACTTACTGTGTATATGCATCGCTTGTATTGTAAAAATTTGAATAAACATTTTTCTTGTGAAAAAAAAAAACCTGCATAATAGTTTAAGGCAAGTTTGTAAAGGAAAACAGTAGTTGCAAAGAGTTAACTTATTTGTTAAAGAAATGGAAATGATTAATAAAAAAAAAGCTATTTTTTTGTCATACATTTTAGATTTCAGTTCCATGACAGTTGCTCTGGAAATACGCCATACTGTACCATCAAAATGTGCAACACTCCTCTGACACTTTTCGCCTTCATCACATACATATTTACTATCTAAGATCCGGAAGAATTACTTTTTAACAGCTTGTTAATAAGTTGCTGTTGAAGTGTTGCTGGAAGGGTAAATATTCAGTTACATTCCATCTGTTTTATGGGAAAGTGTTTACAGTGCAATATAAAATATTGTTTACTAAGAGGTAAACATTAGCTTGTACATAACACATACAATAATGTTTTTGAACTGTATTTTTAATATTCAGTTCAAATTTGAAAATCAAATTTAAAGCTGAACTCTGTAAAAAGTTAAAGTCCTCCCTTGCAATGGACCTGCACTCGCACTGCAAGGGTTAAGCAATTTTACTGACCTGATCCTCCACTTTTGAGGGATAGCCAATAGCCTAAGCAGAATGGAGCACCATTTGCCAGGGAAGAAGAAGGTCAGGTAAGTCATAAGCTGCCTCATAGACATAAAACAAGCAGTTAGCCCCACTGCAAGAAAGGACTTGTACTTTTCCCATATTTGGACTTTAGAGAGGATTTTAAGTTTACCATTTCCTGTTTCCATAAGTCACCAATCTAATCTGCTAAAAAAAAAAACCAATATATTACTCACCAATCTGCAGCCCCAGATCCTCTCTGCATGTTTAGCGCAGACTTATTTCAGTGGGTTATTGCAGGTTTACCGCAGTATATTGCAGTGTGTTTGTGAACGTTTCATGCAGTATATTTCAGTGCTTCATTGGAGGTTTACCGCAGTGTATTGCAGTGTGCCAGTTAGTGCACATTTAATGCAGTATATTTCAGTGTATTATTGCACATTTACCACGTTATTGCAGGTTTACTGCAATATATTGCAGTGCGTTAGTGCACGTTTAAGGCGGCGTACAGACGATCGGATATATCCGATGAAAACGGTCCGCGGACCATTTCCATCGGATATGTCCGATCGGGAGTTTGATCCGATGGCGTGTACACACCATCGGATCAAATTCCCCGCCGCCGGACGGCGCGGTGACGTAGTGGTGACGCGGCGGTGCCGTTGACGCCGCCGCGTCACCGCCACGTCACCGCACCAGGAAGTAAAACACTTCCGCGCATGCGCCGAATCCATTCGGCAGCGGCGCGGCGGTGGTGGGAGCCGACATGTCTGCTGGTAAGTGTACTAACCAGCAGACATGTCGGGCGGACAGATTCCCACCGGATAGATTTCAAAGCATGCTTTGAAATCTGTCGGGTGGAGAAATCTGTCCGCTAGCCCATACACACGAGCGGAGATGTCTGCTGAAACGGTCCATCGGACCGTTTTCAGCGGACATATCCCCTCGTGTGTACGCCGCCTAACACAGTATATTTCAGTGCATTATTGCAGGTTTACCACAGTATATTTCAGTGCATTAGTGCATGCTTAACGCAGTATATTACAGAGCATTGGTGCACGTTTACCGCAGTATATTGCAGTGTGTTATTGCAGGTTTACCGCAGCATATTGCAGTGCGTTATTATACATTTAATGCAGTATATTGCAGTGCGTTGTTGCATGTTTAATGTACTACATTTCAGTGCATTAGTGCACGTTTACCGCGTAATAAGCAACCCCCATCATGTCCGAGAGGCCAGCAACGAGAGCCAGATGTTCCCATGACATATTAAGTGGGCCTGCAGCATATGTGTCCACAGGCAAAGGTGGATGTGGTCCGTTCTCAGGCAGAGCATAATTTTAGTTTAGTGATCCAGCCACAGCATGTAGAGAAGGTGTCAGGGATCTTGTTTAGCAGGTGCTCATTCCTATTCAGCAGATGCTCATTGTCATTCAGCAGATGCTAATTCTCATGCACATGTGCAGAATCACCAACATAAACCAAGACAGGCAATGCGCACGCAAATACACATTGGTGCGCACACATCCACAGATTCTGGCGCCCAGCAGCCTATTTAAACTGAGCATCTGCCTGGCTTCAATGCTGGATTATCTTCAGTTTTGGTTCATGTGTTCCTGATTCTAATCCATGTCTGCTAACCTTGTTCCTGACCCGGCTACATCTGACACCTCTCTTGGATCACCCATGCCTGCTATGTCTGCTTCTCGCTTATCTTTTTTTTTTTTTAATTCTTTATTTTATCCTTTTCTTTTCCATAATTCATTTACAAACATAATAACAATCCAACTTGAGATATACAGACAACATTTCCTTTTACCACTACATCTCATTGATAGTTTACTGTATATTCAGCAGCTACTATGATTACCATTACCCCCTCCCCCCCCCCCCACCAGGTCTACTTCCTGGTTCGTTCCCTTAGTCGCCCCCAGCAACAATACAAAAAAATAAATAAATACGCACATCAAAAATGTGCCTCAATATGTCTTTCTCTCCCTCTCTCTCCCTCCCCCCTCCGCCCTCACGGGTTCTGCTCCCTGTAGTTAATATAAGGCTCCCACACTTGTCTATATTTCTCCTCCTGTTCTCTCATTCCCATTGTCAAGTATTCCATCAATTGGATTTCTGTTACTCTGTTAAGCCAGTGTTGTCGCGTCAGGGATGTCGTGCTTTTCCATAAAGATGGAATACAGGCCTTAGCTGCTGTAAGCAAATGCCTAAGCAGTGAATTTTTATATTTTGCCGTTGACATTGGGAAATCGTTCAGTAGTAGTGCAGCTGGGTTGTCTCTCAAATTCACTTTGGTAATTACATCTATTGTTTCGGCTACCATTTCCCAGTATTCCTTTAATTTCGGGCATTCCTAGAATAGATGTATCATGGTGCCTCTTGCTTCCCCGCATCGCCAACATTGATCTGACACCTGGGGGAACATTCGTTTTAATACCTCCGGAGTCCTGTACCATCTAGTTAGGATTTTATATCCCCCTCTTGGTATCTAGTCGCCAACGAGGCCTTGTGGGTGCTTCTCGCTTATCTGACCCGGCTTGGATTCATGACTAGGTCTCCGTTTCCTGATTTGTTACCACACCGTCAACACATTATCTGTCTGTTCCCGACCTTGAACCTGATCCTGATTCTGCACTTGTCTGCCTGGCTCGCGCTGAACAAGGCTTGTGACTGCACTTCACCCCACCACTGGAAGGACTCCTGTGTCTCCAACCTAAAGCTCACTTCACCCTTCCACTGCCTAGCAGTCCCTGTCCCCACTACCAAGGGTGCTTGGATGGGAATTGTGCAAGAGGCCACTCTCATCATCTCAGGCTCCACAGTCAGGTACATTACAGGAGGGGGTGGAATGACTTAAACCATCCTCATCCTGCATCACCCAAGCAGAGACAAGTGTGCAGTCCACCGCAGCTGCCAGAGTGGCTTATTCTGCCTCGTTCTCCACAGCTACTCCTGCCATAGCCCCAGCATTAGGCATGGAGGAGTCAGCTGAGTTTTTTTAACACAGCGTCAGCCATTTGCTCCTTGATAATGCACAGCCATTAAGTTATTCAGATCTTGGTTCTGAGGTTGAGAAAGGTAGGAAGGTAGGAGCATGAGCCTACAGAGAGGGGTGTGGACTGGTAAACAACAAATTGGCAGTCATGTTTCCCCAGCCACATCATATTGACAAGTTGTCTCCAGTGATGAGGAGGATGGGGGGCATGATGATGATGAGGTCACTGAAGCAACTTGGGTGCCGGATAGATGAGAGGAGGAAAGTGAGTGTCAGGCACAACCCCATTGAGCCAGCCATCATGGAAGAGTAGAGAGCAGCCATCCTATTCCACTAGGTTTGTGAGGCACAGAGGGTCAAATCAAGACACCACATCCCATGAAAAAATTAAACAGGAAAATGGGAGGGGTAACAATCCCCGGGACTTTAAATGTGTCAAAATCTACTATCAATAAATCAAAATAGATATGTAAAAAGACAAATTTATTGTTTTGACATACACAAAATTGTTTAAAAAATATACATAAACATAATTTGGTCCCAAAGGACACAAAAGGCTCAAAAGAGAGCCACCATAAAACCTATATGAAGAATGCCCAACATGTTTCGCTCGGTTAGAGCTTTATCAGGAGCACATACAGGACATACTGAAAAAATAGAAAGCATATAAGCACTAATTATTCATTACAAGTTCATTGAGATAAATACATTGATTTCAAAGGAAATATAATCACATAATCAATTAGGGAAAACAGTTTTATGATAACAATATTGGATGCACATGCAAATTGTCTTATGACAATGGTCAAGCCTATAATTGCGGGTCTGCCACTAAGAACCGCAGATGCCCAAAGAACAAGAATCAAAACAAGCAGAATCAACGTGAATCCTCTGCTGATTGCATTGACTCGGACTCCTTTCTTTCCTCCACTCCCTCCACCCAGCTGCCCAATGCCTCACAAAGCACTAAGACACATGGCTTTTTTCAACTGAAATTGGGTAAAAATGCGACTTCCACAATCACTGCTAAACGCACCACTGGCCCTAGAGGGCAGATTAATACACGGGCTGCTACTGCTAAAAGCCAACGGACTAACATAACAGGTTCTTCTGAATCCTCTACCAGTACCAACACCTCCAATTCTTCCCAAATATCACAAATTTTACAAGCTAATGATCTAGGTCAGTGCTTATCACAGTTGGATTTTCGTTTAGCACAGATCTTAGTAGTGGACCCCAAAGGGGTCATCAATCCAGCTGCAGTGAACCCTGTACTTTCCAAAACAATTTCCAAGTGATCAATCTATCATTCTTTGATTTATCGGCTGATCACATTTCAGTCCTTAGTCTTGGATTATCGTTCTGCCTGACTCAAAGTGTTGACAGCTTTGAGCTCATCAAAGACATCAATTTATTTTCTCGCAAACTCATGCTAATTTTTTTTTTTAAAAACCCAAGCCCTCAATTAATTCCACTAATTTTAAAAACCCATTGTGGGACCAAATGACCATTAATGATATCAAGGCCTTGGAGGAACTTATGGAGCTTTAAGAGGGGGGCCACATCGATGAAGTCGATCTTCATGAGGCAGACCTACTTGATGGTGCCAGTAGTCTCTCCTCTCCTTCCTATTCCAAGTTTAGTCCCTCTCCCATAACATCCAAACAAAAAAATTACAAGCCGAAATCCAGGATGTTCCCTACTTTCCAGGGGAACCCTAGTGTTTGGGCATTCACTAATCAGGTCACCAAAGAAATCTGTCAGACCAAATGGCAAAATCCTTCCCAAGTGAACCTAACGCCTGCTCAAAAATCAGCTCTAGCTACTCTACAACAAAATTCCAACATTGTTATCAAGCCTTCAGATGAAGGCGGAAACTTGGTGGTGATGGACAGTCCCCAATATGAATCAATGGTACACGCGATACTCAATAACAAAGAGTGGTATCGCAAGGTGTCAGCTAGCCATCTTAAATTAACTTCTACTCAATACCAAAAATTAATTGGTTCAGCATACCATAAGGGTTTGATCACGAAACAAACCTGAGAATTTTTGAATGTTTCCTTTCTGCGCACACCGACATTGTATGCGCATCCCAAAATCCTCAAAAATGCCCATCAACCTCCTGGACAACCAATCGTTTCAGGAAATGGATCACTAACCGAGAAGGCCAGTGAAATGGTTGACAAATACTTAAGACCACATGTAGAAGGTCTGGTGTCTTATTTGCACAACACTGGTGACATTTTTTAAGGACCTTGGATGGCATCAGTGTTCCTCCGGGTTCCTGGCTGGTATCTCTTGATGTTGAGGCCCTCTACAACTCCATCCCCCACATTCAGGTGGTGCGGGTTGTGGAGGGCTTCATCTCGAAGAGCAATGAGGCTTCACTGCCTTATAATCAATTTATTCTAGAGTTGCTCAGTTTCATTTTGTCCAACAACATTTTTTTATTTGGTGGCTCCCACTTCCTCCTGGTACAGGGCGTTGCTATGGGTACCAAATGTGCCCCCTCCTACGCAAACCTGTACCTGGGGGGGTGGTAGCGTGATTTATTTCACCAAGATGACATCCAAATTTTTCTTGAGCAAATACCGTTATGGCGTTGTTTTATTGACGACATTTTCTTTGTTTGGACTGGGTCTCGCGAGGACCTTGTGTCATTCATTTATAGCCTTAAGAACAATCGGTTTAACCTTAAATTTACCTTTGAAACTAGCCAGGAAAAACTCACCTTTTTGGATTTAGAGATTCATGTCCTTAGGGATGGAACGATTGGTACCACCTTATTCTGCAAACCCTCGGCAAATTCCCTTCTGCATGCCTCCAGTTCGCATCCCGGACCTTTAATATACAGCATTCCATATGGTCAGTCTGACTTCATACAGGAGGCCAAACAATTACGGTTGCGTTTTCAGGAAAGAGGCTACAGCAACAAATGCCTCAAAAAGGCGTATGCTAGAGCAAAACAGAAAAACAGACGTTCACTTCTACACGATCCCAAACCTAACAGGTCCAGCTCAGGGACCAGATTAATCACTCGGTTTTCAGGCCACCATCGACAGATACGTGATATTCTCCAAAAATATTGGTATTTGCTTATGGGGGATGACCTTGTATCCAAGCATTTAAACACCTATGCAGAAATTACTTTCAGCAGATCACGTTCGCTTCGGGATAAATTGGTCCACAGCCATCACTCTCTTCGGATGCCTATCCCGACCAGATTGATGGGCACCAGACCTTGCCATAACTGTCCCTTTTGTACATTCATTCGGGACCTACCATCTTGCTTCCGAATGGGCGTACCTACAAACCCATTTTTTCAGTCAATTGCCAATCAGTAGGCATAGTCTATATCATGCAGTGTACTTGCAGTGCCTTTTATATTGGGAAGACCAAGAGGCCTTTCTTCCATCGCATCCGCGATCGCGTATCACTAATTGGGAAAAAAAAGAAGGAAACCCTGATTAGTTCACACATCAGTTTGTTCCTGTGACGAGACCCTTGCCTGCTCGGTTCTGCTCTCCCGACACTCCTCTGCTTCTATTGGATCAGATTACCGATTGCAACGTCTGATGGTCCAGTCATCCAAGGTTCCGGGATCCGAACTACAGCTATGTGCCGTTCGGACCCATTAAGGACACACACCAGGCAGGCTGTATGCATGTTCAAACAGGACTTTTTTATTGAAAGCCACACAGCACACTTTTATACAGAATTTGGAACATCCCACCCCCTACAACCACTTTCCTATTGGTCAATTGTAAAGTATATGCAGTCCTCACTCAGGTCCTCCTTAGACATGCAAATGAGTGCTTGAAATCGTCAACAGAGATTGGTCCCATAGCTTGAATAGCATGACTATGTGTATTGAGACAGAAGCCCCAGGGGGTAATCAATGTACACAATAGCCCAGTCTATTAAACAGGACTTAATTAGTTACAACACAGTATTGGCATCACACAATAGAACATGGTATGTCTTTCAATCCACATCTTTAGACAGACGGTCTGTCTCTGACAGAAGATATTTACACCTGATAATCAAAAGGCTTTAAAACAGGGGTATCACATAATGGACAATGACATGTCTCAGTATATCCTGTAATATATGAATTAGGGTTTCAAGTAGAAACACTCCAGCACTCCAAGGTCCATGACAGTTCCATCAATTTGACAGTTTACAGTATCCAGATGCGTTTTTCCACACTGGAATAGATCCCTCCAGGTGACCGGGGGGGGGGGGGGGGGGTTTATGACAAACAGCTTCTACAAAAAGAAGCCAAGTGGATACACCAGTTATCCACCCTCAAATCTCCAGGGCTCAATGATGCGTTTAGTTTCAAACCTTTTCTTTAATTTATTTTTATTTTCATTTTTTATTTTGTATTCATTCATTTTTTGTTTGTTTCATTTGTTTTTCTTTCTTATATATATTTTCCTATATTCTTTTTATTTCACCATTATAGGTTGTATATATATATATATATATATATGTTCTGCTGTTAATGTTGATCAACTCATATTTAGTCTAACAATTGATTAACGAGGGTGCAATATTGGGGTTTCTTCTAAACTCTCTGGGCACCTAATCCATATACTTTTAACCCTGCATAAGAATGCAGGTTATATCTACCACCTCTCTCCTTTATGAGTGAAACCTTAGGAGATTTATATTTATTTCTTTTGTTTTCACATCATGAATGTGTATTTAGTGCATTTATTGCTTTTTGCCTCTGTGTGCCACTTTTGAGCCGTGTTCCGGTCCATCCCTGGTTGCTATTTTCCAGTCCCTTAATTGGCCAGTTACTCTGGTCAATTCCCTCAGTTTCACCTGAGAGATTTCACTTCTCCAAGATGGCGCCATTAGCATCGGCGTCATGAGTGACGCCATTGCCGCCCCAGTGCGCACGCGCGGCACCTCCCAGGTGGCTGACCAGCGCCCGATGCGCATGTGCGACTACAGGCATCTGTGGTAACTAACCAGAGTTGCTTGTGGACTCTCTGTAATAAGCCCACCCTCGGCGGTGACGTCAGACGCCGCTCGAGGCGGTATATTTAAGCGTGGCGATGGCCGCAATCCCTGACACTGCTGTTCCCAGTCAGTGAAGTATCCCTGACACGGAGTGGTGGATTTTTCAGCTCTCTCCTTTGTGGGATAAGACTACATATTCATGTATGGATGGTTTTATACTTTATTGGACTGTTTGTCCAACTATTGAATTCCCTCAATTATATTCAGGCTATCTACCTTACCTGTTATTTATCCCATTCATTATCTGTTTTCTACAGCTATTTGAATTGAGATGACTACATCCTTGCTGCTGACATCTTAATGATGGCTGGCATCTCCAATTTCATTATGTTGGAATACCCCTACCTCATTCTAGCCCTCCTTCATTGACCCTTATGTTTAAAGGATTAAGGTACTTTTTTTTTTATATACCCACACATATTGCCTTTGTGCCCCATTTTTTTTCCGAATCATTGGCCTGTTAGCCCTATGCTGCAGCCAACGTTCCTAGATTTTTCTTATTTACTTATTCCGCTTTTTTTTACTATAGCTTGAATTTATGTTATTGATGGACTTGGATCACACTGCTTGATTGGGGCGAGCGGTGGCATTATATGAATTTTCTATCAAATCTCTGTTTCCCATTGCTTGTTTGTGGATTAAATACGGCCCAGGCTGGTGAGTTGGTTGGCCCAATACAGTACCAATCATTTGATGTATTTACATCTGTGCTTGCATGTGCATCCAATATTGTTATCATAAAATTGTTTTCCCTAATTGATTATGTGATTATATTTCCTTTGAAATCGATGTATTTATCTCAATGAACTTGTAATGAATAATTAGTGCTTATATGCTTTATTCCTTAAGTTATTGTTTCTCTCTATTTTTTCAGTATGTCCTGTATGTGCTCCTGATGAAGCTCTAACCGAGCGAAACATGTTGGGCATTCTTCAGGTTTCATGGTGGCTCTCTTTTGAGCCTTTTGTGTCCTTTGGCACCAAATGATGTTTATTTATATTTTTTAAACAATGTTGTATATGTCAAAACAATACATTTTGTCTTTTTACATATCTATTTTGATTTATTGATAGTAGATTTTGACACCTTTAAAGTCCCGGCGCTTGTTACCCCTCCCATTTTCCTGTTTAATCCTATTCCACTAGATTGTGGAGCTGTTATCTTCCGGCCCACTTTCCACAGCTCAACTGTCTGGGCCTTTTTTTTAGCACATGTGCAGACGACCACACTGTTGCAATTTGCAAACTATGTCTCAAGCAGGTCAAGCATGTAAAAAAAAAACATCCATTTGAGTACCACATGCTTGACAAGGCATTTAAATTCTGCTCCTCCTCACTCCTCACCTTTCCTGTTTACCTCCCTGTACCTTATGACCTCTCAGCAGCTTCTACTGACAGGGGTGATAGTATAGCGAAGAGTATCATAGTTCCTTGCAGTATGTCTGCCAGTAGCACACCACCAGATGTAGAGTAGCAGGCAAATTTCTCTGCCCCATCTGCTGCAGCGACAAAAAGAAAATACTGTCACTGCCACCCAGTGTCTAAATTTAAGCTTGCCAAAGCTGATGGCTTTACAACTCTTGCGTTTCCGTCTGGTGAATTCTGCCCCTTCTGTAATTTTGCAAAATGTGTTGTACCACAATATCAGGTTCCCAGTCAATCTTTCTTTTCACACAGGGCAATTCCAGCTCTGTAGCATCACGTGGTAGGCAATGTTGAGGCATCATTGGGTTTGGCAGTCAGCCGGAAGGTCCACATTACTGCTGACACGTGGTCCAGTAACCATGAAAGGTGTCAAATGTGACACCGGAGGGGGGAGGGTTCCGATCAGCGCGACTCCACTTTAAGGTGGAGATCCACTTTAACGCCCAGTAAGGCCAATTCTTGCTTTAATCAAGAATACGTCTATAGGGTTATGGTGTGAAGGCGCTGCTGACACGCAAAGACCAATTTTTCCACACCAGTTTGACAGGTGCATATTCTTGAAATTTTTGACAGCAAGACCAATTCTTGCTTTCATCAAAAGTTACGTGTGAAGTCCCCATTAACACCCAAAGCCCAATTTTTCTGCACCTGTTACTTCTATCTAAAGTTTGCAAAAGAGACACTAGAATGTATCCAAAAAATCTCTTTTTGACAGCAAGACCAATTCTTGCTTTCATCAAAAGTTACGTGTGAAGTCCCCATTAACACCCAAAGCCCAATTTTTCTGCACCTGTTACTTCTATCTAAAGTTTGCAAAAGAGACACTAGAATGTATCCAAAAAATCTCTAATCTTGTTCTGAGTTGCACCAAATTGTGGCCTCATCATACCAACTGATTCCCCAAGTTGTTATTTACAAAATAAAGAAAGCTTTATAAGCCAGGAAAAATTTCTTTTTCATCCGGAAAGTATTTACAATGCTTCACTTTTTCCACATTTTGTTATGCTACAGCCTTATTTCAAAATAGATTAAATTCTTAATTTTCCTCAAAATTCTACAAACAATACCCCATAAAGACAACCTGAAAGAATTTTGTTTGAAATCTATGCAAATTTATTAAAAATAAAAAACTGAAAAAATCCCATGTACATAAGTACATGACAATCAAAATTTGCATCTTGTTTCCACTGATCATCATTCTACAACTTTATTGGAGTCCACCTGTGGTAAATTCAGTTGATTTGACATGATTTTGAAAGACACACACCTGTCTATATAAGGTCCCACAGTTAACAGTGCATGTCAGAGTACAAACCAAGCTATGAAGTCCAAGGAATTGTCTGTTGACCCCCGAGACAGGATTGTTTTGAGGCACAGATCTGAGGAAGGGTACAGAAAAATGTCTGCAGCATTGAAGGTCCCAATGAGCACAGTGGCTTCCATCATCCGTAAATGGAAGAAGTTTGGAACCACCAGGACACTTCCTAGAGCAGGCTGCCCAGCCAAAGTGAGCGATCGGAGAAAGGCCTTAGTCAGGGAGGTGACCAAGAACTCAATGGTCACTCTGACAGAGCTCCAGGGTTTCTCTGCAGAACTCCACCATCAGGCCTGTATGGTAGAGTGGGCAGACCGAAAGCCACCCCTCAGTAAAAGGCACATGACCACCCGCCTGGAGTTTGCCAAAAGGCACCTGAAGGACTCTCAGACCATGAGAAACAAATTTCTCTTGGCTGATGAAACTAAGATTGAACTCTTTGGCCTGAATGGCAAGCATCATGACTGGATGAAGCCAGGCACGGGTTATCACTTTGCCAATACCATCCCTACAGTGAAGCATGATGGTGGCAGCATCATGCTGTGGAGATATTTTTTAGTGTCAGGAACTTGTAGACTAGTCAGGATCAAGGGAAAGATCAATGCAGCAATGTACAGAGACATCCTTAATGAAAGCCTGCTCCAGAGCGCCCTGGACCTCAGACTAGAGCAAAGGTTCATCTTCCAACAGGACAAAGACCCTATGCACACAGCCAAGATAACAAAGGAGTGGCTACGGGACAACTCTGTGAATGTCCTTGAGTGGCCCAGCCAGAGTCCAGACTCGAACCAGATTGAACATCTCTGGAGAGATCTGAACATGGCTGTGCACAGACCCTCCCCATCTAACCTGACGGAGCTTGAAAGGTCCTGCAAAAAAGAATGGGAGAAAATGTGCCAATCTTGCAGCATCATTCTCAAAAACTCTTGAGGCTGTAATTGTTGCCAAAGGTGCCTCAACAAAGGCTGTGAATACTTATTTTTAAACTTCTTTAATGTTGTCATTATGGGATATTGTTCGTAGAATTTTGAGGAAAATAATTAATTTTAATACATTTTAGAATAAGTCTGCAACATAACAACATTTTGAAAAAGTGAAGCCCTGTGAATACTGTCTGGATACATTGTATACATGGTACAGATGTGCCACTTTACAGGCAAACTAAGGGGACCCCCAGGCACTATATTTAAAGAAATGTTTCATTTTATTGTTATTTCAAATTTTTATGGTTTCACTTTAAGCATCAGTAAGTCAATGCTCATTTAAAAATTATGTTTTTTACAAACTTTGTTTTCATTGATACATGTCCCCCATGGCAGTATCCAGAGCCCCATACCCATTGTATGCCCAATTACTTGCATATAAGCATTCAAAATGGGCTATTTTGGTTTTTACAGTTCTGGTATTAAATATTTACTAGTCCTATAGACTATTAGTCCTTTAGACTACTATAACTATAGTTATTTGGTTCTGAACATTTGCGATGTTCGAAAGTTCTGCTGCAAACTGAACCGGGGGTTGTTTGGCCCATGTCTACCTAATATCATTTTTTTTTACATTTTAGTGACCCACTGTTGGGGCAGCATATTAGGACTGTCAGCAGGATAGAACCTAGTGCTGAAAGCCACATTGAAACTTCTTAGAATTCATTTTCTAAATAGTCAGTTATTTACTGTACATTTGATAGCAAAGTTCCGCTGCTCACAGGTGAGTGACTGTGGCCATAATCCACATCCACATGTATTGTTTGTATGGTTTCTCAGTCATTAGACATACGAATGTTGAAAAGTGAACCCATCTGTTTGAAACACTTTGATCCATATACATCATACCACGCATTTGTTGCACAGGATGGTTGTATTATATGTTTATAGTGTTGATAAAAATATGTTCCTATGAAATCATATTTTTTTAATTTTGTATAAATACAATTTGTGGCTTTTTTTAATCTATTGTACTATATGATTACTACTTTTAGGCACTTAAAAATCCCCTTTTTGCATAAACAATTTTTTGGGGGAAATTTGCCTTTGTCTTATCCTGTTTCATATAGGGGCTAGTGCCGCTGTTTTTTTACAGGGTGCCCCCCACCTAATTGCCAATAAATGAATGAAACCTTCAAGGCTCGTACCTTTAAAACCAAAGTTAGCAATGGTATACCCCATATGTCTATCTTGACAGGTTCCATTTAAAGCCTAAGTACTGCCAAATACACTAATAGTAAAATCAGCACAGGGGACATATTATATTGTGTCCTTTGTGTTGATTCTTCTTTTAGTAGTAATCCAGTTGGTCCTGCCCCCTCAATTCAGGGATCCTGTGCCATTCCTACACACTATAGTATGGCTTCTATGAATGATGGATCTGGCAGGAATTGAGCTCTCTTGATGAGAACTCCTGACAGCTTTTTAGTTGGAGGTTAGCAGGGGTTGGGTGGGGTGCAGGACCAAGTGTATTACTACTAAAACAAAAAGATGTAACACAAGGGACACATTATACTAACTGTAAGTTATGTCCTTTGTGCTTATTTTTTCTATTGTCTATGTGTTTTTAGCTAAAAGGGAGGTTCACCTAAAAATAAACTTTTAACATTGCATTTATGATATTAATGACAATTAGAATCGGCTGTTTTTAAAAAAAAAATACGTCCGGACATACCGTTTTACATATGTATTCTCATCGCGGCTTCCGGGTATGATGGTCCGGGATGGGCGTTCCTTATTGATTGACAGACAGCCAGGAAGTGTGGAGATCAGAGAAGGATTACAGCAACTTCATAGCAAAAACGAACAATGAGGACATGAAAACAGGACTGCAGTAGGGTAAAGGAAGCTATTTAGCCAAAAAAAAAAAATCCTTTAGTGACCCTTTAAGTCCTCACCATCTCCTACAGCCTATTTGATTGTTTTCAGCTGACAGGAGACGTTTTTTGTTGCCTTCTAATGAGGCAGAGCATCAGAGGAGCAGTGAAGGTACACTATCATAATGTACATTATTCAGTGAATAGGTGAAATGCTTAGAAGCAAGTTTGAACTCTGAGACATTTTTCAGTGCGCTAAAGAAAAAAATTGAGATTCCCTAGAGGGATAATTGCAACCTTTAGAGATATAGAGATTTAGAGATATTTACATTGAAAGTGTTTTCAGTACAGATGTCTAATTTAGTTGTTAGTAAAAAAATATATTCTTTCTTGTACATTTATAAGCCCTGTTTGTGATCTTAGTATCTTATACAGATGTACTCTGGGAGGTTCCTTCAGGAGCTGAAGAGCACATCTAAACTATGAGAAACCCCATGGTAGACCCTGGACATGCAACATGATCACATCTTGGAAACATCTTTAAATCTACAAGTAAGAGCTAGAATGCATGGCAGGCAACGATGATTCTGGACCATCCTGCTTAACCCACTTTTCCAACAATATCTTTTTTTTTTTTTTTCCACATCAGACTTAACCCAGGGTTTTGAGGTGTTAGAGGGGTTCATCATTGTTCCATCCTTCATCTTTCCACCTCGGATTTGCATCATTTGTGGATGATTCAATGTATTATGGTTATTTTATCACTTTTTTTTTAATATTATGAAAACAAAGATAAAGTTACAGGTGACTACGCATATTCTTGTTGTTTGACTCTAATGGGCTTATAAGCTCTCGTTTCTCCCCTCAACACCATCCTCCCTGGGTCTCTATCTATGTATATTTATTTATTGCCCCCCCTGAAGAGCACATCTAAACTATGAGAAAACCCATGGTAGACCCTGGACATGCAACATGATCACATCTTGGCAACATCTTTAAATCTACAAGGAAGAGCTAGAATGCATGGCAGGCAACGATGATTCTGGACCATCCTGCTTAACCCACTTTTCCAACAATATCTTAATGGTTAAATGGACTGCAATGAGGTTGATGATATTGGTGCCACTTTTTTAAGCAAAATGAAGATGCTCTGTAGCTCTTTTTAGTATTTAGGAGCTACCCATTTTAGATTGCCTTTTGCTAAAATAGGTGTTACTACAGTTCTAACTTATTCTCTTTATGTTGTGATAACAAGCTCCTGTTCCAAGATTCGTTAATAACCACAGTAGCTAAGAACAGACTATTGACCTTTGCAGTATTAAATCTACCAACTTCAAGTATTTCAAAGCTGTCATCACTCGAAATTGGCTGACAGCACATATTTGTCAGCTGCTTCAAGAACTGTCCATGTCAAGTTACACTTGCAAAGAAAACAAGTCAAGGAAGCCAAAATATTGGACATGTAAGTATGAGATGTGCCTAATGCGTGGAACTTTTGGTTAGCTGAGTTTTTATTTTAAGAAGACATATACCGTATTTTTCGCTCCATAAGACGCACCTGAACATAAGACGCACCCAGGTTTTAGAGGAGGAAAACAAGAAAAAAAGTATTCTGAACCAAATGATGTACTAAAATATTTAATATTATATTACAACTATAGGTGGGTGGTGGTAACAGTAATACCAGCTCCCCTATCAAATCATCTCAGTTACACTATACCTGGGTGGTGGTGGTGGACACAGCAACCCCCCCCCCCCCCTTCCCAGATCAGCTCAGGGTGGCAGGACAGACACAAACACCCCTTCAGCCTCTTCTATCACAACAGCTCAGGTGATGGATAGTGGATACCATGCCAGCCCACACCTCCCACCCCCCTTATCACCAGCTCACCTTGCACAACCCCCTCTGGCTGTCTCTCAGCGTCAGATATACCCAGGCAGCAGCTAAGAAGGAGGACTGAGGACATATTTTGCAGCAGCAGCAGCGGCCAGTGGAAAGAGGCAGGAAGTGATACTGGACCAGACCACAGCGCCGGGGGTGTTCCAGCTGAAAACAAAAAGCCAGCCAGGGCTCTTGTCACTTGCAGGATGGTGTCACATCTTGCGGGTGTCAACTCACCCGGGTGTGGAGCGCACCATTATAGCAACGCTGCTGACACCACCCATGTTTTGGCACTTGGGGCAGTCCACCTCCCCCCGCTCCACTTGGTATGCCCCTGTCTCACATCCTGTCTTTTCTCCCTTACACAGAAGCCGAGTGTCTGTATTCTGACACATCGGCGGCGACGGGGGGGCGGAGCCTGCGCAGTATTCACTCCATAAGACGCAGGGACACTTTCCCCTATTTTTTAGGGAGGAAAAAATGCGTCTTATAGTGCGAAAAATACGGTACTTAATTCTTTGGGATATGACTTTTTAGGGCTCCTGTTTTCTTCTGCTCTCCTTCTAACTTCCCAGTGATTGCTCTTCCATGTAAGAGGGTGCAATTATTACATAGTATGGGCTTCCCAGGCAGTTGCTGAAGTCTTCATTATTTATTTCTAATTGGCTGCAGTTCAGAGAAAATACTTGTCAGAAATCCAAAAGACATTGCAAATTTTAGTCACAAAAACCGATAAAACAGCTATTATTTGTGAAAATATATGTTGCACCATAAATCTGGACAAAGACATAAAACTATATTCACATTTCAAATGTGTTATCTGACTGTAAAGTCTTTTTTTTATTTGGTACATAAATATGTAAGTGTCAGTTAAATACCTTCTTGGGTCTGAATGTTGCATATAGATATTTAAAGTGTTTTTAAAGGAAATGTTTTTTATTTTTAAAATAACAAACATGTTATACTTACCTGCTCTGTGCAATAGTTTTACACAAAGCATTCGGGATTCCCAATAGCCGCTTGCTATGGGGGAACTCGTACAGGCTTGATTGTGGGGGCTGAGCCCTGCTCCCTCTTCACAGGCTGTGATTGAAAGCAGCGAGAGCCAATGGCTCCCAGTGGTGCCTCCTTTTCCAGTGAAAAGAGAGAGACGACACACAGCGCAGGATTGAGATGGGGCTAAGGCAAGTATAAAGCCTCGTACACACACTCGGTTTACTCGCAAGAACCAACAAGAAACCTGCTGGCAGAGCTTTCTTGCCGAGTATACCAAGAGTGTGTATGAGCCTTTCAGGTTTCTCAACAAGAAAACTGCCCAGAATCTAGACAAGAAAAATAGAGAACATGTTCTCTATTTTCTCGTTGTGAGATTCTTGGCAGTTTTCCTGCCGAGAAACCCGAGAGTGTGTATACTTACCTGGCCTCCGTGGAAACCCGCGCATGCTCAAAATGACTTTGACGCATGCGCGGTAGATCCTAGGCATAGGTAGGGTGCAGCAAGATGGCGGCGACGGCATCGAATGTGATGAGCCCATGCTCGTCGTACGCAATGATGTCACCGCGTTCTTGCCTTTCAAGAGAACTGCGGTTACTTTAAAAAGGAGAGTCTGTACACTGGGGCGGCAAGAGATTCTTGCCAAAAATCTTGTTGGGAAAAACAACGTTTTTTTTCCTGACGAGATTCTTGCCCGTGTGTACAGGGCTTCAGAGGGGGCTAGGGGGAAGTTGTATACAAAAGGTTTTTTACCTTAATTCCTAAAATGCATTAACATATACAAAAACCCTTTGCCTTTAGAACCACTTTAACTATTGTTGCTCAACATTTTTGAAGCAGGCTTAATTAACTACAGGAGTGACAATCATTTTGAAATACTGTGTTCATCACATCCATGTATCTATCATTCTCAACTAAATGTGGTGTCTAACTCCAGTATTAATGAATGATCAGTGCTGCAAACGCCACTCTTTAAAATGTTGACATGTTATGTCAGTTTAATACCTACTAAAGACACAAATTTAAAATTACACTATAGAACTTGAAGTATAGAACTTGATTGATAATTCATTCACTTGTCATTCATTTGTTTCATTTTAGAAATAGCCTACACTACAATTTCTTACAAGCAAAAATGCCTTTAAGATAGGTCTCTTAGCAAGTATTACATTTTTGTAAAATCCCTGTATTGACTTTACAAGATTATTTCTAAAACTGCTACAAAAAGATATTATTATTATTATTATTTTTTTTATCTGCTGTCTGAAAGCAGAACTCTAGTCACATATTTATTAGTTTTGGATAGTTTGGGGAAATGTTTTAATCCCAGTGAACATCCAATAAAGACATCATATTAAGATTTGGACCACACCTTACAAAAAGGAAAATTTTATAATCTTACAATAAATTAAGAATTTGGAATTATATTTATTATATTATATTACCTTATGCCAAGGTAAAGAAGCAAAACTGATTGTCCAAATCCAAGAACTCTCTCAACATGTTACACATGTTGAAATGGCGTCTGTATTCTAACTTTTAATTTTTGTTTTGGAGATTAGTGTTACGTCCAGAAGAGAAAGACATTTCATTCGTGTAATGTCATTCTGGTCTATGTTGCCACACTAGTGATTTATTTTTTAAGAAAATATCATATATAAATCTAGTATAATAACATCATATTGTTTTTGCTTGTTTTGTTTCATTGGTACGCTTGCCTTATTAGTGTGATAGTTATAAACTTTCCAAACATTTCTGGATAACAAAAGGACATCAAAATGTTTATTTTTTTTAATATAAATGTATATGGCTGTCTCAGTGTAAATCAAGATTACAGACTTATATAGAAACATTAAGCATTAATGCATGCATGTACTAAAAAGCCAACCCTTTCACATCCCTCTGGAGTTTTTATCTTTCATGCAGCACTGAGTACAATGATTCCCTTCAATCTGGAGCTGACTCTTGCAATGCCCTTTCTTTGCCACAAATTGTTCTCAGTCATCCAGGTTGAAAGATGCACAGTGTCACTCAGCTTAGAAGAGAGTGTAGGGTGTAATGTTCCCACTGCCTAAGCACAGCAGCCTGTACTCACAGTACTTGGATGCACGAGAGCAGAGCTGACATAAGACATAAAAAAAAGTATGTGAAAAAATGTAAAAATAGTGCTGGCGAGGGCCTCAAATAAAGTGAAGGCAAAAGCATTGAAGTTGAGTTTCAATGAGAATCAATTTTTTTCCAAAGTTATTTTGATATACTAAGTGCAAATTATGGTAATATTCACGTACTGTATGTTATTTTTATGTTTGCGATTCGGCACTGCTTTGCTTTAACTGACAATTGCGTGGTTGTGCGATGTGGCTCCCAAACAAAATTGACATCCTTTTTTTCCTACAAATAGCGCTTTCTTTTGGTGGTATTTGATCACCTCTGTGGTTTAAATTTTTTGCGCTATAAACAAAAATACAGCGTCAGTTTTAAAAAAAAATCTATATTTATTCCTTTTTGCTATAATAAATATCCCCCCAAAAATATAAAAAACACATTTATTCTTCTACATATTTTTGGTAAAAAAAATTGCAATAAGCGTTTATTGATTGGTTTGCACAAAAGTTATAGCATCTACAAAATAGGGGATAGTTTTATGGCATTTTTAATAATAATTTTTTGATTGCTACTTTATGGCGGACACATCAGACACTTTTGACACCATTTTGGGACCATTGTAATTTTTACAGCGATCAGTGCTATAAAAATGCACTACCACTGTTGTTGTGAATACCATTTATGTGTGTGTATCCACTATTTGTATAGCACTTATTGAATTATCTCTAGCACCCCCTATTTCCTTTACCATATATGTCAGGAGTCTTACTCCTTTCCTAGGGTGAGCAGCTTCTCAATCACCTATTTTATTCACAATGTCCAATCCCGAGAAAGAGGGAGTGTCCTTTACATGCATTATGTGGGGTGACATAGCTGCAATATGTGGGGGACATGGCTGCAATATGTGGGGGACATGGCTGCATTTGGGGACACATTTGAAAAAGTATCGGTATTCGGTATCGGCGACTACTTGAAAAAAAGTATTGGTACTTGTACTCGGTCCTAAAAAAGTGGTATCGGGACAACCCTACTTCTAACTGTTAGGGGTGTGGCTTTGATGTGACATGTCACTGATCTCTGTTCCCAATGACAGGGAACAGACGATCAGTGACATGTCACTAGGCAGAATGGGGAGATGTTGTGTTTACACTATCATCTCCCCATTCTTCAGCTCTGTGTCCCCGATCACGGGACACTGGCTGATATCGGGTCCACGGTTCCCATGGGCACGGTCACGGAGCTTGCGACCACGTGGCTGGGAAATTAAAGGGGACTTTTATATATACACGTTCATTTTCCCAGCTGTGCCATTCTGTCTACATAAAAGGCTTGGATTAATTCTCTGAATAAGGACAATAAAACTTCCCTTCTGGTGTGAAGGGAAAGGTGTCTATCCCATTGTAAATTGGGTCGCCTATTGTTTCTGTCTGTCTGCTTGTATTGTGTCAACTCCTCCTTGTTAGCAAACTATTGTGGTTATGTTATATATTTAATAATTTGATCACTGGTTAATTAGGATCACTGTTAGTTGTTAGCTGTTAATTGGATTGGTTTTGAAGTTGCATTGTTATGCTAATATACTTAAGAAGGGTATGTCCTTCTGTAAGGTATAAAGTATGTATCTAAATTCCAATAAAGAGTACCTTTGGTTTTATCCAAGATCTTGTCTGTGTACAATGCTTGGGGTAAAAAGGGCTGGTATTAGCTCTCGGTCTGCTTGAAACAGTTTGGAGGGCAGGAGGCACTGTTTGGCTGAAGGAAGCACCCGAGTGGCCTGCCAAAGCAGTTCCAACACAGACAGGAAGCAAGGAGAGATCTCCCCAAATAGTCCACAAAATGTTAATAAAAACATGACAGAGGTTCCAATACTTCCACTATTCTGTCAAAAAAAAACAAAGGTTTGACTTTAACTGCTTGCGGACCACCACATGTACATTTACGTCGGCAGAATGGCACCGACAGGCACATCAACGTATATATATACGTTGGTGCCTTGAGGGGGTTCGGGGGTCCGGTTACCTGGCCGAGCGATCCGTGCAGAGGGGGCGGCGGTTTGTTTTTGTCCTCCCCCTCCGGATCGCTCTCAGCCAATGCGCGCACTCCCCCTGCAGTGCACTTCCTCCTCCTGTGTAAACACAGGAAGGAGGAAGTGATGTGATCGCTCCCTCTGCGTTTTTTTCAACCACCGCTGAGGAGAGATCACATCGCACAGTAAGTCTGCACAACACTACACTGACACACAGACACATAGGAACATTTAACCCCCCCGATCGCCCCCCCCCCACCCCCTGTCACAGTGTCACTGAATGCAGTGATTATATGTATGATAACTGCAGTTAGTGTCAGTGTGACAGGCAGTTAGTGTTAGGTCCAGGGTAGCCCCCTACCCCCCTAATAAAGTTTTAACCCCTTGATCACCGCCCTTGTTAACCCTTTCACTCCCTATTCACTCCCTATTGCCAGCGCCACTAAGCAATCATTTTTCTGATCGCTGTATTAGTGTCGCTGTTCCCGCTAGGTAGCTATTTTTTTTTATTGCGATTTTTTTTACTAAAGACATGTGGCTAAATAAATTTTGGCCTAAATGTTTGACTAAAATTTATTTTATTTTATTTTTCTTATAACAAAAAGTAAAAAATATTGATTTTTTTTCAAAAATGTCGCTCTATTTTTGTATATAGCGCAAAAAATAAAAATCGCAGAGGTAATCAAATACCACCAAAAGAAAGCTCTATTTATGGGAAGAAAAGGATGCAAATTTTGTTTGGGAGCCACATCGCACGACCGCGCAATTGTCAGTTAAAGCGACGCAAAAAGGGGCCAGGTCATTTACCTGCATTTTGGTCCGGGTCTTAAGTGGTTAATTTTGCTTTCTTTGTGAAGCTGAACTCCAGGTAGATATAAAAGAGACAAGCAAAGGCAACTCTGTATTAAATAAAAAAAATTAAAATAAATAATTAAATAATGTATTTTTTAGTAGAATTTAGGCAACTTTTAATGGATTTGATGCAATATTCGCCTCTTGTATGTAGCAATTAGTTGTGCTGCAGTAATTATGTGCTAACCTGGAACATGCTGACAGAAAGAGAGAACAGGGTGACAGAGAGATGAGCTCATCATTCTGCTGCTTCTCTTTTCACTGTCCAGTTACAGTCTGGGGAGGGGCAAGACCTGTCCGTGTTACTGTACTGCAGCAGAGAAAAATCAGGTCTTCTGTCCTGCCAAACAGGGCTGCGCTGTGTGACACAGCTGTGTAAATCTCAGGATTAAATGGACAGATTTTGCCAGGTAAGCTCTCATAGGACAATTTATTTTGTGTATTTAGCTGTTCATCTTTTACTGAAATAATGAAACAGATATAAAGTATAAAAGGAAGCTTCAGAAGATGACAGAATTACATATATGGTCTTGAAGGAACATTTGTTAGGATATTCTTTTTGTTTGTAAAATATTTGTTTTAATTTTCTTTGCAAAGAGCAAATTTATTTTGGAGAATGAAAAGGATTTGCGCTATTAGGAAGACATCTGCATTGTACAGATACACAGATGTTCAGAGGAAGCAATTCAGTTCTTAATATACTCCTGGCAGTTTATGATATTTGACATTTTTGACATTACTCATAAAATTTATTCTGGCTAGCTATTTAAATTACTGCTGATAGCTCAAATCCCAGAGATGCTTGAGAAGCAATTTCAAATGAGCACGTTTTAATACAAATATTTAAGGACAGAACTTTCTAATGAAACATATGTCTTGGTAACTGTTGTGATACATGTCTGCATAAAGTAGTAAAGTAGAACTCCAGGCAAAATGTTTTTATTAGAATGTCCTGTTTAACAAATAGTTCATTGTCATAAGGGATCTGCTACCTCCAGGATCACTGCCATTTTTTTTAATATTGATACTTTCATTGATGCTGAATAGTGTAGCTGTCTCTATATGTTGAGCATAGCTATGCCCCCCCCCCCCAGATATCAGTTGTGTTTTGGGTTTAAATATGCTTTAAGCTATTACTAGTTTTAAAACATTAATCTAACACAAGAACAGGGCTATTGCTAAAAGATCCCTGCCAGATACACATTTGAATATTGCATAACGAGTTTATACAACTGATAGGGTTTAAGATACGTTGATATTGACCATGTCACTAATGCTACAGCTAAGTCACCTAAACCCTTAGCATGAAGTAAACGACTTATATCAAGCATTGAAAAAATAAAATGAAAACAGGCAAAATAGGGTCTGCTAATTCATTTTTTTTAAAGCTATAGCAAACCATTTTAAAGAAATTCAATAGATACTATACAATCTTATGACACCAAGCTATTGTCAAATCGAAAGAATTCCTGGCTTTATCAAATCTTTTCCATAGGAAAGTGATCTCCCTTGCCTTAAACACTGAATTTTACAAACTTTTTAACTACATGAAGAATATCTACATGAAGAATATAATTTAGTAGAAAAATGGAAAAAATAAACTGCTCTAAGATAATAAAGATTTTGGATGGCCTGAAGCTCTACATAGGTAAGCAGCAACTAACCTGAAAACATAACAGTGAAAAGTAGTAAATAAAAATATATATAGTTGCGCTAATGTCAGAACCACCTTTGAGGAGAAGGTGACTTAATCACCACCACCACAAACGTTGAAAATAAATAGATGAACATGAACTGTGAACTATATTGAAATGACCAACGTGCACAAATAATAACACCAAATTAAGATCATAGAATTGATAATATACAAATCATGGAACATAAACCCTGCAATGGGCTGGTAACATTAACATCAGTGAAGTGACAATAAAATGATACAAATATATATATATAAATGCATGAACACAGTGAGGTACAAGGAAAATGAAAAATAAAAGTCCATAGAACTGCTGTGAATAAACACCCAGTGATTTTCCAAGATATCAGCTGCACTTTCTTCCTGGGATCAACAACCTTAAGTGAATTCCACCACCATAGTGCAAGTAAACTGCTTACCAGAGCCAATGGTCCTTTGTGATTTAGGATCTAAACCAGCATGAATGGTAAACCCAGCAAACAGTACAAACACTGCATCCGTGGCGTTGTAATACGACATGGTAATACGACAGATTCCACAACATGGGCATCAGTTGATATGGTATCATGCAAAAAAGCAGACGCCTCGATAGTGTAAAACTAATGATTTTTATTAAAAATAAAACAAACAGTAAAAAACACACATTTAGTATGTGTTAGACCAGCCTTAAACCTGTTACGCCGGCCGGACGCAACAGGGAAACCCGTCCATATGAAAAACGAGCAGATAAGGGTGATGACGTCAGCAAGCCGCTCGTTCCGCCTAAATCACAAAGGACCATTGGCTTTGGTAAGCAGTAGGGATGAGCTCTGCGTTCGATATGAACGTATGTTTCGACTCAAACATTGTCTGTTCGTACGTTCGACGAAATTCGAACAAAACAGGTAGTTCGTGCCAAATTTGAGTGACGCGCAACGGCCCATAATTCACTGCGACATTGGCCAAACCTACACTATGACCCTGCATGCTTGGCCAATCACAGCGCGCAAAAAACGGAGAGCCATAATTGGCCAAAGCCAGGGTGGCTTTGGCCAATTATGGCTCAGGGCTTTAGCACACACCCCACACTATATAAGGCCGCCTGCTGGGCGGCCTCGTGTAGTGTGTTGCGGTTGTTAAGGAGAGCAGTCAGAGAGACAGAGAGATAGTCTTTTTATATAGCTAGGTAGAGCAGGCAGGCAGGCTAGTCAGTTTAGCTTAATTTACAGTGTGTAGAGGATATATATATATCCCTAGGAGTTGTACATAGCTTATCTAGATCAGCTATTCCTAATTTACTGGCAGGCAGGTGATTGTGCTATTCAAAGACGTTATCACAGGTATAGACACCCAGCAGGTACAATATTTAAAGGAATTTTTCATTTTTTTATTTTTTATTTAAGCATCATTAAAATCACTGCTCCTGGAACAGTGATTTTAATAATGTTTAAATAATAAAAAATAAAAAAATTCCTTTAAATATAGTACCTGCTGGGTGTCTATAGTTTGCCTGCGAAAATGTCTTTGAGAACCCGGGTCTTGCCCGACGGAACATGTATCAATGGAAAAAAGTTTTAAAACTGGTCTTTTTTTCAGGAGTCCTGCTCCTGAAAAAACAACCGTTTTTTAAACTTTTTTCCATTGATACATGTTCCCTGGGGCAAGACCCGGGTTCTCAAAGACGTTTTCCAACAATAACTTGAATATTGGTCTTTAAAATGATAGTTTTGGAATTCGAACGTTCGAGTCCCATAGACTTTAATGGGGTTCTAAATGTTCGCGCGAACGGTCGGTCTGTTCGACGGTTCTGGTGCGAACAGAACGCGGGGTAAGCAGTTTACTTGCACTATGGTGGTGGAATTCACTTAAGGTTGTTGATCCCAGGAAGAAAGCGCAGCTGATATCTTGGAACATCACTGAGGCCGCGTACACACGATCAAATCTATCTGCTGGAAACGGTCTGACAGACCGTCTCAGCAGACAGATTCGATCGTATGTACGGGCGAGCAGACGGATTTGTCCAGCAAACAGATTTTAAAGCCTGCTTTAAAATCTGTCTGCTGGGAACCCTTTGGACCGATATGTCTGCTGGTTAGTACGCTAACCAGCAGACATATCTGCCCGCACATGCGTCGAATGGATTCGACGCATGCGCGGAAGTGTTTTACTTCCTGGTGCGGTGACGTGGCGGCGTCAACGTCACCACCACCGCGCTGTCTGCCGGCGGGGATTTTGGTTTGATCGTGTGTACATCGATCAACCCAAAACAGCCAGCAGACAAATCTGATCAAATCGGTCTGTCAGACCGATTTGAACAGATTCATTTGCTCGTGTGTACGGGGCCTGAGTATTTATTCACAGCAGTTCTATGGACTTTTATTTTTCCTTTCATGTGTAATGCATTTTTATATATATATATATATATATATATATATATATATATATATATATATATATATATATATATATATATATATATATATATTTATTTATAATGTTATTGTTACTTCATTGACGTTAATGCTACCAGCCCATTGCAGGGTTTATGTTTCATGATTTGTATATTATCAATGTTATGATCCTAATTTGGTGTAATTATTTGTGCATGTTGGACATTTCAATATAGTTCACAGTTCATGTTCATCTATTTATTTTCAACGTTTGTGGTGGTGGTGACACCTTCTCCTCAAAGGTGATTCTGACATTAGCGCAACTCTATATATTTTTATTTAGAATATAATTTAGCCCTATCATATGTAAAGGGAAAATTCACTATTGTAATAAAGCCCGCTGACCTTCTCAACTAGTCAAGCTTAAAACAACCCCCCACCCACCCATTTTGGATACTTCCTCCAATAGCGAAAGCCTCCTGCGTTGTCTACAGTCTGGTCAGTATAAATCTAGTGCTGGGATGTGCCGATGGCGTAGCATAATCCATTTACACTACGCCGCTGCAACTTAACAGAGCAAGTGCCGTATTCCCCAAGCACTTGCTCCGTAAGTTGCGGCTGCGTAGTGTAAATGGCCCGGCGTAAGGCCGCGTAATTCAAAGGGGGCAGCTTGTATTTAAATTAGGCGCGCCCCGGCGTCGATCAAACTGCGCATGCGCCGGCCGCAAAAATAGCCCAGTGCGCATGCTCCAGCTCACGTCGGAAAACGTGAATGAAACCGACGTGAGCGTCGTTTACGTAAATCCCTATTCGCGAACGACTTAGTAAAACAACGTAACCAACGGAAAAAGACAACACTGACCCAATGCCATACTTAACATGGCAACGACGGAACTTCGTAAACCTACCCCTCATATAGCAGGGGTAGGTTTACGCTTACGGAAACAACGTAAATGACGACGGGGCGGCGTAAAAACGATCGGAAATCGGCGTATTAGGCTCATATGCAAATGAGAAATCAACGTAAAGACCAGCGAAGTCATTACATCTACAATCCGACGGTATAAGTGTTTTACACCTGTCGGATCTTCACTGTATCTATGCGTAAGTGATTCTATGAATCACACGCATAGATACCCAGTAAAAAAAACCAGAGATACGACGGTGTTTCCTGCGATACACCGTCGTATCTCTTTTGAGAATCTGGCCCTTAAATGGGACTTTGCTCCTGCAGTATATGCACATCCCAATCTAGCTTGTGGGATTTTAGTGCATTAACATGGTCAGCCACTCCACAATTTCTGTTAAATAACCATTCAGCAAAATCCTTGATACCTTATCCCCACTCATTACTCTCCAATCACTTCTTTACTTTGGTTGTTAATACTTTCTTCCATCGTTCACTAGCTTGTTTATTATGAGCAGTCGGCTGTGACTCCTTGAGGCTTCCCAGTCAACTGCCCACTGTGCATACACGAGTCACATTGCATTTTGTGAATGGTCCTGCAGAATTCTGGGACCTGTGATGAGTCCCAGAAGGTTGCGAGTGGGGAGGTGAGAACTTCCAGTGGATCGCCACAGAGATCCAACAGGTAGTGGGAGTGGGTACCTGTCAAAACCAGGTACCCACTCCCCCTCCTAAAAAAAGAGTGCCAAAATAGAGGAGGGGGAGGGCATAAAGTAGAACTTCCCCTTTAGGGTGAAGTTCCAATTTAAGCAACTGCTATGGAAGTATCATGCATTCTGATAATCACCAGATCCCACCCACCAATTATTTTTCACCCTCTAGAACCACGTAATTCCAGTTCTAGAGAATAACCACTTCTCTGTTTTAAAGAAATTGTTGGTTCTGTAATCCTTGTACAACAGAATATAACCACTTTCCAAGTAACTCCCTTCAACTATTTATGCAACCAATCTTCTAGACCATAATCCTAATTTACTTTTAGTAAAGCTGTTGGCATTGAAACTATGCAGCATGTGACTTTCACTGAATATCTTCATATTTATGTTATTTTACTTTTGTCTAGTTGCTTGTTATTGACAGTTCACTGTTGACCCAATATTATAACTAATTCACTGCTGTGCAGCTTGTTATGAAAATCCTGTTGAGTTGGCTCACAAAAAAAAAAAATCTCATCCTTACCTCCCACAAATAAATGTTTGATAAATGAGAAACGACAAAAATATTATGAATTCCTTCATTTTTCCAAGAACTATGCAAAGACAAGTAAGTGTATCAAGGCACATTTGGAGGTTAAAGAGACCCCGCTTTGCCAAAAAGTGCATTAACAGCATATTTTGACCGAGACTTCAAGTTGCATTTAGGAGATGTCAGGAGATGACCAGGTTTTTGCAGGTCTGAGTTGAATTTATTTCTTATTCTTGAAAATAGTTAGTACGTCACACAAAGCACTAACTGATGTCAAACAGGGAAATATTTCAATTTTAAACTATAAAAAATATTTACAAATATATATTATTATAACATCATCACTTATAACTGGACTCCAAATAAACAGGTTATGGACCGTAATTTTTTCTTGTTATGTTCCATAGCTTCCTGTCTGGTATGTGAGACATAAAATACACTGTTACTCCATGTTCTAAAAAGAAAACAAATAGGACTCTATACAACTTGTGCATGAAACTTTTACCACAGAAAAAACTCCAGATGTTTAGGAAACTTTTTATTCTTTTACAGCTTTTTTATGCATTAAAATGCTGTTATTGTATTATCCCAATCATGAAAGACAGGTGTTTAAATTACTTCCTATATTGCTTAATTTTACATTTTAAAAATGAAAGCTTTCAAAAACTTCCTTCCAGGTTTCCCAATAAGGTAATAAACGGTACTGATTATGAAAAAAACACATATCTATACAAAGTTATAATAAAATACAGACACTTATGGTTGTTGTAAAATTTTAGGATATAGATAATGATCAGGCTTAGGAGTGTTATCGGGAAATGACATGTTTTAGAGATAAGAAGTCCTGGCACACTTCACACCTAAGTGTCAGTTGGTGAGAGTGAAAGTCTTTTTGGAATGTCCATATACCTTTGATCATAGGCCTGATAGAAAACAGGCTTCCCTGTCAGAGGTCATAATTTCAATGAAAATGATAGACACACATAAAATGTATTTTGCTATCTAGGCCACAGTCCAGAGGTTTACATTTTTGTGCAACGTTATCTTCTTATTTCAATCTATTCTTTTGTGATTTAAAAGTGAATGTAAAGGCAAAATATTTACCCTCTATATTTGCCCCGATAATCGTCGTCCTCAAGAAAGAAAGTGATGGGAAATTCAAAATCAGTTGTCACCAGAACAAGTGTTCAGAGGAACTCCTTCAATTGGGAAATCTGTTCCAATGGCAACTTTCTAACAGGACAGATAAAATTCCATTTACTTTAGAGA
This sequence comes from Rana kukunoris, assembly GCA_029574335.1. Classification (NCBI taxonomy): domain Eukaryota; kingdom Metazoa; phylum Chordata; class Amphibia; order Anura; family Ranidae; genus Rana; species Rana kukunoris. The sequence continues at coordinate 97,531,678 of CM056050.1, read as the reverse complement.
GATATTATTTATATTCACTGGTATGTCCCTTGTTTAACCACTGGCACCCTGTTAATGGTGGGATGTGTGAAGATATTTTTGTGTGTATATATTTTTACATGCAGGGAAACAGATTATTTTTTACTGGGCTGTTTACTAAATTAGCTGAGTTGGACTGGACAGCTCTTGCTTTGCCAAAAGATGAGGTTCCAGGAATTTTTCTCATAGTCTTCTCTCTTTGTCTATGAGGAGGTGGAGTTTTTTTGCAACCTTTCTTGGGATCCAAAGCCGTGTTGACAGTTTCTTGCAACCAACAAGAGATAGAAGTGAGCTGTGGTGCACGGCTGCATGAAGAAGGAAGGAAGTCTGCATGAGGTCTCCACTAAAAAGATCCAAACCCCCCATTAAGGAGAGGAGTGTTACAAATAAAATATGGATAGATATACAGTGTGCATGTATATGTGTGTATAGAAAAGTACGTTTTCATGTGACAACACTGAAGAAATTACACTTTGCTAAAATGTAAAGTAGTTAGTGTACAGCATGTATAACAGCGTTTATGGTTGTGGCCAAAAAGCTACATTATCTTATCACTCCAAATTACTTTGCGCCAGGAGGTTTGAGGCTTGTCTGTTTGGTATATTGTAAGCGATATACTTTGAGGCATTTGCGTAGTAATAGATTTCTTCTGGAGACTCGACCATGCAGCCCATCTTTCTTCAAGTGCTTCCTTATTGGACATCCTAAAACAGGCACACCACATGTTTTCAGAGAGTCCTGCATTTCACCTGAAGTTATTTGTTGGTTTTTCTTTGCATCCTGAACTATTTTCCTGGCAGTTGTAGCTGAAATTTTATGTTCACATTTTTTTATTTATGTCGGCATAAAAAAAACAGCCATATGGCAATAATATCACATTGTCAAGCAGTGGCGGCTGGTGCTCAAGATTTTTTTGGGGGGGGCGCAGATAATCATCAATTGCAGCCTCACTGTGCCCATCAAACGCAGCCACTGTGCCCATCAATTGCCACCACTGTGGCCATTGAACGTAGCTCCTGTGGCCATCAATTGTCACCACTGTGCCAATCAATTGTCGCCACTGTGCCATCAAACACAGCCACTGTGCCCAGCAATTGTTGCCACTGTGTCATGCCATCAATTGTCGCCACTGTGCCATGCCATCAATTGTTGCCACTGTGCCATCAATTGTCGCCACTGTGCCATCAAACGCAGCCACTGTGCCATGCCATCAAACGCAGCCACTGTTCCATGCCCTCAAAAGTAGCCACTGTGCCATCAATTGTCACCACTGTGCCATCAATTATTACCACTGTGCCCATCAATTGTTGCCACTGTGCCATCAATTGTCGCCACTGTGCCATCAATTAACACCACTGTGCCATGCTATCAAACGCAGCCACTGTGCAATGCCATCAAACGCAGCCACTGTGCCATGCCTTCTAACGCAGCCACTGTGCCATCAATTGTCACCACTGTACCATCAATTGTCACCACTGTGCCCATCAATTGTCACCACTGTGCCCATCAATTGATGGCTGCCGTAGAAGATGGCCAGAGACTCCGGTTCCTGTGAGAGCGCTGTTGGCTCGCATGCATGCGCCCGTGCACGGGCGCGTGCCACGGTGTGCACTCCATGACAGTTTGGCACCAGACTGGCCATTTAAACTAGGTCAGTTCCCGGACTCAGGTGCTGTCCGTTCTACAGCGTTTGTGTATCCTGATTCCGGTATCTGATTCCTGTTTCTGTTACCCGACCCAGCCTGTCCTTGAAGCTCCTGCCTTCTACCTGTACCTGACTCGGCTTGTTTGACCTTGCTTCTGCCTGCCTCTCCTGCTACCTCGCTGCCAGCCCAATACCGACCCGGCCTGCACCTTAACTCCGCTCCTGCCTTTGCTTCTGTTCCTGACTTGCCCACTAGTGTATGACCCGGCCTGCCTGCATCCACTATCTCTCCAGTCATTCTGAGTCCTGTTGAGCACCCATCCATTCGCAGCCTCATCTGCTCTCCTGCCTGTGGTGAAGTCGCCCCTGCTATTTGCTGACAGCTGCTCCTGGTCTTCTCCTGTATCGGTGTCCTCCCGCAGTCTCTTTAGAGGTTCCAGCTCAGCAACTTTATCAGCGATCCTGCCAGGCACTTGTGCGACTCTGTCTGCTCTACCAGGGGCTCAGAGTCAGAGCTGTAAGAGAGGCCATTCTCCGCACATCAGGCTCTACCGCCAGGTACATGACAAGCTAGATCCACTCTTCCTAATATACTGACAGGCAGGCAGGTGATTGTGCTAGCTGAAGTATTTTCACTTGGTGTACTGTCTGTGTCCTCTGCACAGTGTGCACCTAAAGCTATGTCAATAGATTTGCTGGTGTTCTCATATTAATACCATAGGCAGGGATCAGCAAGTATTGTCAGTATTTGTGCAGCTACATCTCTCTGCAGGCCATTAGTATGTCTGAAAGGACAACAAGGAGAGGCAGAAAGTCACAAGCTGATAAAAGAGGGCAAGCAGGCTCTGCATCTAGAGACAACAGTGCTGGTCATGCACATGGTGCATCCTCATCAGCACGTGGCCGTGGGACACGCTCGTCATTTTTTTCGACAGCTGGGCGTGTTGAGCCGCAAAATGCCAAAGACTTGGTAGAGGTAGAGTAGATGACCAAGCCGGCCTCATCTTCCTCGTCCTCTCTCACCCAGGCTCAAGGTACTTTGTCTGGAAAAGCAACTGCCAACGCGGCCTCTTCCCTCTCCTTAATGGCATCAGTCACTGCTTCCCTAGCTCCACCATGTAATCCTGAGGAGTCCCCCGAACTGTTTGACCACAGTGTTGGGTACATGATGCAGGAGGATGCGCAGCGTTTTGAAGGCTCAGATGATGGTACACAGCTAGAGGAAGGCAGTAACGTGAGCCCAGAGAGAGGGGGTGCCCAAAAAGGACAGAAATCTGGCAGTCATGTTCCCCCAGCTGCAGCATACTGCCAAGTTTCCTCCAGTGATGAGGATGGAGGGGATAATGAGGTCACTGGCTCCACATGGGTGCCTGATAGGAGCGAGGAGGAGGAGGAGGCACATCTCCAACGAGGCGGGATGCCCTCCAGGGGCCAGCTTAAGGGCAGCACACTGACTGCATCACAACGCAGAGCTACGCATGTGCAGGGCCCTGCTGTCTCTCAGTGTTATTCCAAAAGTTCTTTGGTGTGGGCCTTTTTTGAGACAAGTGCACCAGATCACACCGCTGCTATTTGCAACATATGCCTCAAGCGTATCTCGCGTGGCCAAAACATCACCCGCTTGGGCACCACATGCTTGACCAGACATATGTCGACCTGCCATGCAGTTCGTCGGCAAGCATATCTCAAAGACCCACACCAAAGAACAAAGCGGACCTCTCCTTGCTCCTCATCAGCTGGGATAACCAACCCCGCTATACCCTCAGTCCTCTCTGAAGCCTGCACTGATAGGACTGAAGGTGTAGAATTAGGTGTGTCACAGCCAAGTACTTGCAGGCAGTCTACTATCGGTACACCAATCGCAGATTGTAGCAGACAAATTTCCCTTCCCCAGCTGCTGCAGTGCTGAAAGAAGTTCTCTCCCAGCCATTCACATGCCCAGCGGTTAAATGCTGGCTTTGCTAAATTGCTAGCACTTCAACTGCCGCCTTTTCAGTTGGTAGATTCTGCCCCCTTACGTGAGTTTGTGGAATGTGCGGTACCTCAGTGGCAAGTTCCCAAACTCCACTTTTTCTCACGGAAAGCGATTTCAGCTCTCTACTGGCATTTGGAAAGGCAATGTCCATGCCTTGCTGGACAGGGAGGTCAGTGTTAGGGCCATATTACCGATGACTCATGGTCCAGCAGGCATGGACAGGGACGTTCTGCTGGCAGCTGGGAAGGATGCAGGACAAGGTACAGTAGTGTTGGAGGTTGTTCCGCCACCACGCCTCCAAAATGCTACTACTGGTTGTGACACACCTCTCCCCTCCACCCCCTCCTCTTCTTCCTCTGTGGCCTCTTTCTGTGCTGATGTGTCTTTGGAACCAGCGGTGCTCCGTAGGCGTTCAAGGGGCTACGCAGGTACGCAGGCAAAGAGATGCCATGCGGTACTTGAGCTGGTGTGCTTGGGGGATAGGAGCCACACTGGGGCAGAGGTTCTGTCAGCTCTGCAGGGGCAGATTCAGAGGTGGTTGACGCCACGCCAGCTTAAGCCAGGAATGGTGGTTGGAGACAATTGACCCATGTGCCCTGTTTTGCTCATGTCCTTAACTTGGTGGTGCAGCGGTTCTTGGGCAGGTACCCGGGCTTACAGGATGTCCTGAAGCAGGCTAGGAAACTCTGTGTGCATTTTCGATGGCTATATAATGCCACTTCTCTGCTGGCAGACCTCCAAAATGAATACAACCTGCCCAAGAACCACCTAATCTGTGACATTCCCACCAAGTGGAACTCTACATTGGCCATGCTGCACCAGCACCACCACCAACAAAGGCCCAATTTTTCTGCCCCTGTTCAACAGGGGCATGTAATTACAATTCTTGATCTAATATTTCACAGCAGGGCCAACAGCAAGTGAGAGAAAATATACAACTAGGAAGGGAAATTCTCTTCTGTAAGAGGTGTCTCATGTCCATTGATGCTTTATCACCAATCCATGTTTCACTAAAAAAAAACATTTTCCAAAAAAATTGTCATTGGGACAGAAAGTGAGGTGCAATCTTCTGAACAGATGCGCACAAACAGCAAAACAAATGTTACAGGTAGGGTTGTCCCGATACCACTTTTTTAAGACTGAGTACAAGTACCGATACTTTTTTTCAAGTACTCGCTGATACCGAATACGATACTTTTTTTTTATCTCGTGTGACAGCGGCACATGTGTCAGTCGTTTTTTTTATATCTTTAACAATTTGTTTTTAATTTTTTACATTTTTTTTCACAAATTTTTATTTATTTATAATGCTTTCTTTTTTAAGGGGGGAGGGGGGACCGTGTCAGTGTGTTTTTTCTTTTTCTTTTTATTATTTTCTACAATATTTTTTTTTATTTTTATTTATTATTATTTTTTTCAGCCCTGTTGGGGGGCTTTGGCGAGATATCAGGGGTCTTAACAGACCTCTGACATCTCCCCTTTGAGACAGAGAAAGGGACTAGGGACACAGATTCCCTCCTCCCTTTCTCAGCAGTAGGGATGAGCTCTGCGTTCGATTCGAACGTATTTGTTCGGCTCGAACATCGTCTGTGGCTTTGGCCAATTATGGCTCAGGGGGTTTAGTACACGCCCCACACTATAAAAGGCTGCCTGCAAGGTGGCCTTGTGTAGTGTGTTGCGGCGTTGTTAAAGAGATCAGTCCTATAGAGAGAGAGAGACAGTGGGCAAGATTCTCGTAAGAGATATGACGGCGTAGCTCCATATACGCCGTCGTATCTCTGTTTTTTTAGCTGGGTATCTATGCGACGAATTCTTCTAATCAGTTATGCATAGATTTTGCTTAGATCCGACTTGCATCACTTACACCGTTGGATCTAAGTTGCAATGTTACGCTGGCCGCTAGGTGGCGTTTCCGTCTATTTCTGCGCCGAATATGCAAATGAGCCCGATACGCCGATTCCCGAACGTATTTGCGCCCCGTCGTTGTAGTTTACGTCGTTTGCGTAAGCGTAAGGTTACCCCTGCTATATGAGGGGTAACCTTGCGTAGGTTCGGCATACGCCATGTTAACCGCTTAACGCTCGCCGCACAACTATGTATGTCCACAGAATGGCACGTACAGGCAGATGGGCGTACATGTACGTCCCTGCCTTCTTGCGGGTCGGGGGTCCGATCGGGACCCCCTCCGCTGCGTGCGGTGGGTGGCTTACCTCCGGGAGCGATCCGTGCTGAGGGGGGTGGCTGTTCGTTTCTTTTTTTTTTTTTTTTGTTTTTTTTTCTGTTTTTTTTGTTTTTTTAAGTGTATTTTTGTGCGTGAACTCGAGAGAGAGGAGCCAGACTGCAGGAGTTGGGAGTAGGTAGACCCTCCCCCCGGAGGCAATCGCCATCCTTCTCCATGCCCCTGGTGGCAATGGCGGGTGTGAAGGGGGGCCTCCCACTCACCCCGCCCTACCTGCTCCTCTTGGGAGCCCAACTGGGGCCCAACTGGACCCCAATGGGGCAGAGGGACTCCCCCTATGAGGGAGTGAGGGGGCCTAGCCCACCCAGCCAGCCCCGTAGGTCCTTCGCCTCTCTTTATTTTTATGAGATCGCATGGCCAAAGTGCGTGTGTTTTTTAAACCAATTTTGTGTGCGTGCAAGTGTGGTGGTTTTTGTGGGGGGGGTGGGCGTACTAAGCACAGGCGTACCTTGCATAGCACACCCACCGGGAGCCGGGCTGAGACCACCAAACTCAATTCACATGTAGCCGAGACCGGGATCCGAACCCTTGGCTGCAGAGGTGAATGGCTTGTCAGCGCAGTGCCAATCACGTTGAGCCACCACAGCTCCTCGCTGTTCGTTTCTGTCCGCCCCCTCGTGATCGCTCCCAGCCAATCCGGCATCCCCCCGCCTTGTCACTTCCTCTGCCTGTATAATGTAAACACAGGCAGAGGAAGTGATGTCAGCTCTCCTCTCGGCGATATTTTCAATCCGCCGAGAGGAGAAGTAAGTCGCACCAACACTACACTGACACCACACACATAGGCACATTTAACCCCTTTCCGATCACCCCCTCCCCCAGCCCCCTGTCACAATGTCACTGATTGCAGTGATCATATATTTACTGATCACTGCATTTAGTGTCAGTGTGACAGTTAGTGTGACAGGCAGTTAGTGTTAGGTCCAGGGTAGCCCCGTACCCCCCCAATAAAGGTTTAACCCCTTGATCACCACCCTAGTAAACCCTTTCACCCCCTATTGCCAGCGTCACTAAGCGATCATTTTTCTGATCGCTGTATTAGTGTCGCTGTTGCCGCTAGGTAGCTACAAAAAAATTATTGCGATTTTTTTTTACTAAAGACATGTGGCTAAATAAATTTTGGCCTAAATTTTTGACTAAAATTTTATTTATTCGATTTTTCTTATAATCTATTTTTGTTTATAGCGCAAAGGCAATCAAATACCATCAAAAGAAAGCTCTATTTGTGGGAAGAAAAGGCCGCAAATTTTGTTTGGGAGCCACATCGCACGACCGCGCAATTGTCTGTTAAAGCGATGCAGTGCATAATTGTAAAAACGCCTCTAGGCATTTAGCAGCATATTGGTCTGGGGCTTAAGTGGTTAAGTATGGATGTCGTTGTGTTTTTCCATCGTTTACGTCCTTTACGTAACTCGTCACGAATAGGGCTGTGCGTTAAAAACCAATGTATTCACATCAAAACCAATGTATTTGCGGTGTACTATGGAGCATGCGCACTGGGCTACGTTTACGGCCGGCGCATGCGCAGTTCGTTTGGCGCGGGGATGCTCCTAATTTAAATACAAGCCGTCCCCTTTGAATTATGCGGGGATACGCCGGGCCATTTACACTACCAAAATGTTGACATTTTGGGTCCATGGCCTGGAAACTCCCCAGATCTTAATACCATTGAGAACTTGTGGTCAATCCTCAAGAGGCGGGTGGACAAAAAAAAAACACAAATTCTGACAAACTCCAAGAAGTGATTATGAAAGAATGGGTTGCTATCAGTCAGGAATTGGCCCAGAAGTTGATTGAGAGCATGCCCAGTCGAATTGCAGAGGTCCTGAATAAGAAGGGCCAACACTGCAAATACTGACTCTTTGCATAAAAGTCATGTGTGTCAGTGGGTAACCGCGATATTGTGTCAATCTCGCTCTCTTTCTCGGCGAGATTGGCCACCTACGAGCCTCATCGAGGGAGCCAGTGCCGAGCTGGCTTGCCGCGATGGAGACAAAGTCGTCATAGAAGCGACGGTGATCCGACTTGGATTCCCGCCAAATCTAGCTGCAGCGTTTGGTATAAATCCTGAGGGGGAACTCCACGCCAAATTTTAAATAAAAAAACAACATGGGTTCCCCCCACAGGGGCATACCAGGCCCTTAGGTCTGCTATGGGTTGTAAGGAGAACCGGCATGGGGGTCCCCCCACAATCCATACCAGACCCGTATCCAAAGCATGCTACCCGGCTGGTCAGGAAAGGAATGGGGGCGAGCAAGCGCCCCCCCCCCCTCCTGAGCCGTACCAGGCCACATGCCCTCAACATGGGGGGGTTGGGTGCTCTGGGGCAGGGGGGCGCACTACGGCCCCCCCACCCCAGAGCACCCTGTCCCCATGTTGATAAGGACAGGGCCTCTTCCCGACAACCCTGGCCGTTGGTTGTCGGGGTCTGCGGGCGGGGGGCTTATCAGAATCTGGGAGCCACCTTTAATAAGGGGCCCCCCAGATACTGGCCCCCCACCCTAGGTGAATGAATATGGGGTACATCATATCCCTTCCTATTCACCTGGAGGCAAAGTGTAAAAGTAAATAAACACAACACAGGTTTTTTTAAAGTAATTTATTAATCAGCTCTGGGGGGCCCCCCTCTTCTTTAGCTCTTTTACCAGGGGGGCCTTCTTCTTCCGCTCTCCGGGGGTCTTCTCCACTCTGCGGGGGTCTTCTTCCATCTTCTCCGCTCTCCGGGGGTCTTCTTCCGTTCTCCGGGGGTCTTCTCCGCTCTCCGGGGGTCTTCTTCCATCTCCTCCGCTGTTGTCTCGACGCTCTCCGGTGCCTTCTTCTTCAGAACTGGCTGCCGATATCTTCGTGTTAGCTCAATTACTAGCGGCGTCCTTCCGCTCTTCTTCCGATGTTGACTCGACGCTTCTTCCCGCTGTTATGTCGGGTGCACGGCTCCGACCGATTTATATAGGCCTCTCTTATGATGTCACAGTCCCATCATGCTCCGGTACCTACCCACGTGGTACCTACCCACGTGGGTAGGTACCGGAGCATGATGGGACTGTGACATCATAAAAGAGGCCTATATAAATCGGTGGGAGCCACGCACCCGGCATAACAGCGGGAAGAAGTGTTGAGTCAACATCGGAAGAAGAGAAGAAGGCAGAAGACGTCACAGAAGAGTGGATGGCCGCCGCTAGTAATTGAGCTAACACGAAGATAGTGGCGGCCAGTCCTAAAGAAGGCACCGGAGAGAGGCGAGATAACAGCAGAGAAGGTGGGAAAAGATCCCTGGAGAGCGGAGAAGATGGAAGAAGACCCCCACAGAGTGGAGAAGACCCCCGCAGAGAGGAAGAAGAAGCCCCCCTGGTAAAAGAGCTAAACGGCCAGGGTTGTCGGAAAGAGGCCCTGTCCTTATCAACCTGGGGACAGGGTGTTCTGGGGTGGGGGGGCCGCAGTGCGCCCCCCTGCCCCAGAGCACCCAACCCCCCCATTTTAAGGGCATGCGGCCTGGTATGGCTCAGGAGGGGGCGCTTGCTCGCCCCACTCCTTTCCTGAGTAACCGGGCAGCGTGCTTTGGATACGGGTCTGGTATGGATTGTGGGGCGACCCCCACCCCATTTTTTCTGCGTTGGGGTTTTTCCTTACAACCCATAGCAGACCTAAGGGCCTGGTATGTCCCTGTGGGGGTAACCCATGCCGTTTTTTTATTAAAAATTTGGCGTTGAGTTCCCTATCAGGATTCATATCAAACTCTGCAGCTAGATTTGGAGGGAATCAGATCCCCGTCGCTTCTATGACACACTCACTGGAATGTGCTTTGTCTATTCCAGCGAGTGCGAGATGTCAACACCCTGTCGCTGAGAATCAGCGCGATGCTGTCGTGATGGAAACACATTCTCGGGAACAGGTACAGTAGGTGACTGGGATATTGTGTCAATCTCGCTCCCTTTCTCGGCGAGATTGACCACCTACGAGCCCCATCGCGGGAGCCAGCGCCGAGCTGGCTTGCCGCGATGGAGACAAAGCCGTCATAGAAGCGACGGGGATCCGACGCGGATTCCCGCCAATTCTACACGTGGGCGGAGTTTGTTATGAATCCTGAAGGAGAAATCCCCGCCGGATTTTTAAAGAAAAATCCGGCATGGGTTCCCCCCTCAGGAGCATAACGGGCCCTTAGGTCTGTTATGGGTTGTAAGGAGACCCCCCTACGCCGAAAAAAACGGCGTGGGGGTCCCCCCACAATCCATACCAGACCCGTATCCAAAGCACGCCGGCCGGCCGGTCAGGAAGGGAGTGGGGGCGAGCGAGCACCCCCCCCTCCTGAGCCGTACCGGGCAGCATGCCCTCAACATGGGGGGGTCAGGTGCTTTGGGGTAGGGGGCGCACTGCGGCCCCCCACCCCAGAGCACCCTGTCCCCATGTTGATGAGGACAGGGCCCCTTCCCGACAACCCTGGCCGTTGGTTGTCGGGGTATGCGGGCGGGAGGCTTATCGGAATCTGGAAGCCCCCTTTAATAAGGGGGCCCCCAGATACCGGCCCCCCACCCTAAGTGAATGAGTATGGGGTACATTGTACCCCTACCCATTCACCTGCAAAACAAAAGTTTAAACACAAATAAACCACACAGTGTATTGAAATATTTTATTAGTTGGCCGCCGGGGGGGGGTGTGTATGATCGCTTTTAGAAAAGCGCCCCCCTCCGGCGGGCTTCTGTGGGGGGTGGGTGCCGCCGTCTGGTTCTTTTCCGCCGCCGGGGGGGGCGCTTTGATAAAAGCGCCCACCACCCGGCGGGCTTCTTTCGACGTCTTCGGAGGCGGGGGGGTCTTCTCCCACTCTCCGGGGTCTTCTCCCACTCTCCGGGGTCTTCTCCCGCTCTCCGGGGATCTTCTCCCACTCTCCGGGGGTCTTCTCCGCTCTCCGGGGGTCTTCTTCTTCTTCAGGACTCGCCGCCGCTATCTTCGTGTGTTAGCTCAATTACTAGCGGCGGCGGTCCCCTCTTCTGCGACGTCGGCGTCTTCTTCTTCTTCTGCTCTCCAGATGTTGACGCGACGCTTCCTCCCGCTGTTATGCCCGGCGCGCGGCTCGCAGCGAAATATATAGGCCTGTCTTGTGACGTCGCAGTCCCATCATGCTCCGGTAGGTAGCACGTGGTACCTACCGGAGCATGATGGGACTGCGACGTCACAAGACAGGCCTATATATTTTGCTGCGAGCCGCGCGCCGGGCATAACAGCCGGAGGAAGCGTCGCGTCAACATCTGGAGAGCAGAAGAAGAAGAAGAAGAAGACGCCGACGTCGCAGAAGAGGGGACCGCCGCCGCTAGTAATTGAGCTAACACACGAAGATAGCGGCGGCGAGTCCTGAAGAAGAAGAAGACCCCCGGAGAGCGGAGAAGACCCCCGGAGAGTGGGAGAAGACCCCCGGAGAGCGGGAGAAGACCCCGGAGAGTGGGAGAAGACCCCGGAGAGTGGGAGAAGACCCCCCCCCCGCCGCCGAAGACGTCGAAAGAAGCCCGCCGGGTGGTGGGTGCTTTTATCAAAGCGCCCCCCGGCGGCGGAAGAGAACCAGACGGCGGCACCCACCCCCCCACAGAAGCCCGTCGGAGGGGGGCGCTTTTATAAAAGCGATCATACACACCCCCCCCCCGGCGGCCAACTAATAAAATATTTCAATACCCTGTGTGTTTTATTTGTGTTTACACTTTGTATTTGCAGGTGAATGGGTAGGGGTACAATGTACCCCATACTCATTCACTTAGGGTGGGGGGCCGGTATCTGGGGGCCCCCTTATTAAAGGGGGCTTCCAGATTCCGATAAGCCTCCCGCCCGCATACCCCGACAACCAACGGCCAGGGTTGTCGGGAAGGGGCCCTGTCCTCTACAACATGGGGACAGGGTGCTCTGGGGTGGGGGGCCGCAGTGCGCCCCCTGCCCCAGAGCACCTAACCCCCCCATGTTGAGGGCATGCTGCCCGGTACGGCTCAGGAGGGGGGGGCGCTCGCTCGCCCCCACTCCCTTCCTGACCGGCCGGCCGGCGTGCTTTGGATACGGGTCTGTTATGGATTGTGGGGGGACCCCCACGCCGTTTTTTCGGCGTAGGGGGTCTCCTTACAACCCATAACCGACCTAAGTGCCCGTTATGCTCCTGAGGGGGGAACCCATGCCGGATTTTTCTTTAAAAATCCGGCGGGGATTTCTCCTTCAGGATTCATAAACTCCGCCCACGTGTAGAATTGGCGGGAATCCGCGTCGGATCCCCGTCGCTTCTATGACGCGCTCGCTGGAATGTACTTTTACTATTCCAGCGAGTGCGAGATGTCGGCAGCCTGTCGCCGAGATTCAGCGCGATGCTGGCGTGCTGAAAACACATTCTCGGCGGCAGGCACTGTACAGTAATTGTTGATAAAAGCCTTTGAAACGTATGAAGTGCGTGTAATTATATTTCACTACATCACAGAAACAACTGAAACAATGATCTAAAGGCAGTTTAGCAGCAAACTTTGTGAAAACTAATATTTGTGTCATTCTCAAAACTTTTGGCCACAACTGTACAGTCCCTGTCTTGTTTACACCACCTGTATTCTGCTGTTTAAAGTATAAAGGGCCAAAGGGGCTGGTAATGACCTGGGGGGGGGGACACTACAACCCATGCTATTTTTCTCAATGATTTTCATCCATATTGCAGGGACCAGACATTACATTAAAGCCGCAAGCAATTTTAAACCTTTTCTCTATAGTAATGTCATTTTGTGCAGGGACAGATCTAAACATGTGCCACTTCACAGGCATACTATAGACACCCAGCGGTACGATATTTAAAGACATTTTTCAGTTTTTTTTTTCACTTTGAGCATCATTAAAATCACTGCTCCCGAAAAAACATCCGTTTTTAAAACTTTTTTTGCATTGATACATGTCCCTAGGGCAAGACCCGGGTCCCCAGACCCGTTTTAGGACAATAACTTGTATATTAGCCTTTAAAATTAGCACCTGTTGATTTTGAACGTTCGAGTCCCATAGACTTCAATGGGGTTCTAAAGTTCGTGCAAACTTTTCGGTCCGTTCGAAGGTTCTGATGCGAATCGAACCGGGGGGTGTTCGGCTCATCCCTAGAGACAATGCGGCTCCTCCCGTACATTGAGTGAGTGTTGTCACTCTAGGATAGGCAGGGTGATAAAAGAAGATAAAAGAAAAAGCCTTAACAAAGGAAGTTACTGCAGCTTCCACATCTAAGAACTGATGAGTTCTAATATATATTAAAAAAAAGTTTTATAGTAATGCAGTTGCAATTTTGTTGTCACTTTTTACATTGCGACTTCATAGATGTTCATTGCTTGGATAACTACCATGGTGGTTCTTTTTCACACCTTTTTAAGAACCTTTACAAATAAAATAAATGTGGATATGAAATATCAGTTTACAAATTTCATTAAAAAAAAATCGGCCCCAAAAATTATAGTTCCCTTTAGGCTTCATTTTTTAGCCTTTTTTACAGCTTAAAATGCCTGTCTGTTTATTTAAAAAAAAATATATTTTTTTTTTTTGCGTTTGCGTTTTTGCATGTTTTTTAATGTCTGGTGTTTTTACAGCTCTATTGCTGGAGCTTCAGATCGCACAGCTCAAAAACTTCATGGTGGGCATGAGGCCATAGACTAACATGGAGAGCTGTTTTTAAGCTGTAAAAAACACTCAGAAAAGTGGCTGTAAAAACGTCCATGGAAATGAAGCCTTACAGTGCTGCTCTGCGGTGCAAAGTTGCTGAATGCTTCCGTCACATGGTATGTTTTCTTTGCCTCTTTCCACTACTTACTACTTATCTTCCACAATGCATCTTATTTGGTAAGCATAATGGAATAAATAGCATTATCCTGATAGAAAACTTTTCCATTCTACAGTAACTTACAATTGGCTTTCCATATAAACGAAGGGCTGTTTTGGCACTTCTAATTTGAAATCTCATTTGTTAAACGTGATAACAGTTTAATGAAATGTAACATTTGATTCTATTATATTTTGCGATGAAATTTTATTAACATGCGTTGACGTCCCATTTACGTCAGCCATGCCTAATTATTGCACTATTCTTATTTAATTGGAGATTAGAGCACCGTGCACGTGCTTATGTTGATATCAATTATGAAACATAATATTCATAAAATTCTTTTCTTGCAAAATAATTTTAAGATCCTGGCAAGATTATTACTAACTGTGTTTGTTCTAGCTGGAACTATAATTGAATAAATGAGAACTTAAAAAGGGAAAAGTATGTTAGAAATTATACAAAATTATTGACATTTCTTACTCTTAAAGCGCAACTCCAGGCATAGTTGTTACAAAAATTCCCTACTATAGGGAATTTTGGAAGACGATGGATACTATAGTACTGGAAAACAGTAGAGCAACACTACATATATTATGCAGATAGATATTTATAGTGTTGCTCTACTTTGCCATATCAGGTCCTGAAGAAGCCATGTTTTTGGTGAAACCTTGACCTTGCGGACCGACTTACCAGAAGCATATAGCTTTACAAGTGATATTATATAGTTTGCTATCTACAAATATGGTCTTCCGTTACTAAAGTAGAGAATGTTGTGCCTTCAAAGTCCGGTTAATTAGGCGGGTGTTGGCATAACTGGTCCCGCAGCCTTTTGGGTCATGGGACCCAGGTAAACCCATCATGTCTGGAGAGGTCTAGAGAGAAGTGGAAGATTTGTGGCCAGAAAGCTGTACTTCCAATGTGGAAACAAAGCTAGGCAGCTCAAATATGCGCAAAACATAGGAACTGGGGGGCAAACAAATGGCAGCAGGTGCTCTGGAATGATGATTTAAAATTTGTAATATTTGGCTGTAGCAGGAAGCAGTTTGTTTGCTGAAGTACCGGTGGACTGTACAATAGTGAGTGTCTGCAGGCAACCATGAAGAATGGTGGAGGTTCCGTGCAGGTTTGGGGCTGCTTTTCTGCAATTGGAGATGGAGATTTAGTCAGGGACTCAGAATCACTGGTATCCTCATTGCTGAGAAATACGAGTAGATACTTATGCCTCATGCCATACCATCAGGGAAGCAGGAAAAGCCTTTAACCATGATATTAGCAAGGCCTTGATCATAGACATATCAAGTATATGGATTCTGTCCTTGTCTGAGGGCAAAGTGTAATATTGTTTTCTCATGTCGCTTAAAGGTCAACTACAAAAAAAACAAAGCATTTAAGAGGTGTTTGACAGGCATTAAAAACGCCCCCAAATGCCTATGCAAGATGTAATAGACAGCACATTGTGCTGTTCACACTAAGCGTTAGTGTCGCTTCAAAATTGAAGCCTCGTGTCCAGTCAGGAGGTGTTTGAAGCCTTTCAATGCCTCCCATTCAAGTCTATGGTAACTCCCTGCAAACTCTCTGGCAGGAATTTTCTGTGCAGTTTTGGTGCGGTTGCTGCACGTTAAAATGTGTTTATTTCTGTCACTTTCTATTGTGGAGCAGTTTTAATGCTCATCAAAAGCTACCATACTGCGCATAGGGCATTTGGAGAGTGTTTTTAACTCTTGTAAAACACCCCATTCTAAAGCTCATTGGCGCCTGTCTGACGCTCATACTAACGCTCATACTAACATACAAATGCTATAGAAGCATTGGTTGAGCTTCAGGAATTTAGTCATGTGTAAACAAGCCCTAATAGTCATACTGCCTAATAGTCATACTGCCTTCTACTGTATATATCATGTTCATTGGTACTTAGTGATTCCACCCTTACCCAAGCCTTGGTAACCTCTGACTCCCTCCCCTTTTTTTCATGCTTTTTTTTCATGCTTGTTACTGAAAACAACAGGAATTGTCTTTCCAGAATGTAACAATGTGGGGTATTTCCTAAAACAGTTCTGAATAGAAACCAATCAGCTTCCAGGTTTCATTGTCAAAGCTTAAAGATAATTTCACCTTTTGTTACATGTTACATCCATATTCACGATGTAACGTGCAACAAATCCTCCACACCCCCCGACTCCCTGCTCTTTGTCACAACCTGAAAAGAACGTGGCCGTGCAGGGCTCTGCCTGGCCATGTCATTCATTCACATAGTTACATAGTTAATCTGATTGAAAAAAGACACAAGTCCATCTAGTTCAACCAATAGTGCATAGTGTTCTGTGAATGGAAAACTACTGTTGAGTGCTGTGGTAGTTCATTGATGCTTCCTGTTAGTTGTAACTGCCTAGCCATATGATGTATGGCCAAACAGCTTACACACAGGCATAACAACTTGGATGGGGTAGAGAGGTTATGGGATGCCCAACTTGGCTGAAACAATAGATGGGAACAACTTTCTTCCTATGTACAGAAAAAATATCCTGGACTGTTCTCCTCCCTGAACACAATCTCTGTTTAAGCATCAGTGGCAAAAGTCCTAGGGCTAGATTCTCAGAGGCGCTACGACGGAGTATCACAGATACCCCGTCGTATCGCCGTTTTTTTTGCCGGGTATCTATGCGAGTGATTCCTTGAATCCCTTTGGCATAGATACGCCTGAAGATCCGACAAGTGTAATACAATTACACTTGCGGATCGCAGTTGTAATGACAACTCCGGCCACTAGGTGGCCTTTACGTTGTTTTCTCATTTGCCTATGCAAATGAGGCTACTACGCAGATTCCTGAACGCTTTTACGCCGCGTCGTTTTCGTCCGCGTAAGGTTACCCCTGCTAATATGAGGGGTAACCTTACGCAGTACTGTCGGATGCCATCGGGTGCCGTCGGATGCCATGTTAAGTATGGCGTTGGGTCATCGTCGGCTTTTTCCGTCGCTTACATCGTTTTACTAACTTGTTCGCAAATAGGGCATTGCGTAGTGACGATCACGTCGTTTTGACGTCGGTTTCAACAACGCTTTCGAACGTGAGCTGGAGCATGCGCACTGGGCTTTTTCCCCGGCCGGCGCATGCGCAGTTCGATCAACGTGGGGGCGCGCTTAATTTAAATACAAGCCGCCCCCTTTGAATTACGCAGCCTTACACTGGGCCATTTACACTACGCCTCCGCAAACTACAGAGCAAGTGCATGGAGAATACGGCACTTGCTCTGTTAAGTTGCGGCAGCGTAGTGTAAATGGCTTACGCTACGCCGCCGTAATTATGTGAGAATCTGGCCCCTAGGGTCTCCCTGTAGCTGATACTATTTTTCATTACTAACTTAAGATGCCTTGTTTATAACACTGTATCTTTTTGGAGGCAGTCACCTGGGTACAGGCAGGGCTATGCCTTGTCACATCAGAGCTTCCTCTTCTGATGACTGGTGGGGGAGTATTTAGGAAGGAGCAGGGAAGGTGCATCGATCAGAGATCCATAGATTGCAGCAGGTAATATCATTGCACCACATCAATGAGAATGAGAACAGTGATCACCAAAACTAATTAGACAAACAGGCATAGTCAGCAGTGCCTCTCACAGCAAATATACACTTATAAGGTTCAAGGCCAATATTAACCACTATAAATATTGAAATACAGTCATTGAAGTAGTAAAGAATTATTATAAATCAGCACAACAAGGCAGCTGAAGACAGGAGCAAAGGTTGCAACACAGACATGGGGTCAGAGAGTGAACACAGTAGCCAAGGAAAGTTAGGTGTACACCATAGTGAGGCAAATAGAGAGCCGTGCAGTTGGGGTTGTAACCAGTTTGGTAAAGAGCGCTAGGTCAGTACACATTGAGCAGTGTCAGATGCAGGCTGGGTCATATACAGATAGTTAATAATCTAATTTAAGAGGCAAAGGGTGGTCAAACAGGCGGAGGTTGGTACACAGATGGGTAAATGGAAGCTGAAGTTAGGAAGCCGGATCATTACCAAAACACCTGAGGAAATATCGCTAACTGTCATAGTCAGGATCAGAGACCAGTAGCTAAAGCAGTAAAGAGACTCCCACGGACTAGCTGGATAAGTCAACATGTAGGTCACCCTGGCAGATGATGTTGGCTCATCCATGGGTGGGGTCTAAGTACTAACAGGTGTTCACTAGAGTTGAGCGGACACATGGATTTTCGGGTTCGGACCCGAACACGAACTTTGAAAAAAAAGTTCGGGTTCGGGACCCGAACTTGACCCGAACTTGACCCCGAACCCCATTGAAGTTAATGGGGACCCAGACTTTTGACTACTAAAATGTCTCTAAAAAACTAAGGGAAAGGGCTGGAGGGCTCCAAATGGCAGCAACATGTCGGGAAGAGCATGGCAAGTACTCTGAAAATAAATGTGGATAGGGAAATAACTTAAAATAACATAAAAATAAATAAAAATAAAATAATTTTGACCTAGGAGGACGAGGTCCATATGTATTAGGAGGTTGAGGTGGATGTGGTGGTGTAGGTGGAAGCAGCGGTGGAGGAGGAGGAGGTAGCCAACACAGCAGGTTTTGGTTTTTAATTGATTTATTTTTTAAATTAGGGTAAACCC
This sequence comes from Rana kukunoris, assembly GCA_029574335.1. Lineage (NCBI taxonomy): Eukaryota > Metazoa > Chordata > Amphibia > Anura > Ranidae > Rana > Rana kukunoris. Next base: position 97,513,377 of record CM056050.1, on the reverse strand, counting down.
CAAAAGAGTGAGAAAGATCTAGGGTTGCTACCTCATCCCTTTAAACTTGAACACAGAGTAATTACACAGGTCCTGGGGCTAATTTACTGTCGATAAGGCACCAAGTGAGTTTAATTAGCAGCACCTTAATCAGCCAGAGAACCTGTGTAATTAATATGTTTTTGCTTTTAAAGGGATGAGATGGCAACCCTAGAAATATCAGAAAAAAAAACAATGGCTGGGTAAGGCCGGCCCGGTGTCTATTCTGCACAAGGTACGGACAAGTCCTCTGGGATCCATGCCTGGTTCATTTTAATGAACGTGAGCTTGTCCACATTGGCTCTGGACAGGCGGCTGTGCTTGTCGTGATAACGCCCCCTGCCGTGCTAAATACACGTTCAGACAATACACTGGCCACAGGGCAGGCCAGTACCTCCAAGGCGTAAAGGGCAAGCTCAGGCCATGTGCCCAATTTGGAGACCCAGAAGTTTAAGGGGGCATAGCCGTCATTCAGTACGTGTAGGCATGTGCACACATACTGCTCCACCATGTTGCTGAAATGCTGCCTCCTGCTAAAACGTTCCATATCAGCTGGTGGTGCTGTTTGTTGTGGCGTGCTGACAAAACTTTTCCACATTTCGGCCATGCTTACCCTGCCTTCTGAGGTGCTGGTGGTGCCCCTGCTGCGTTGGCGACCTCTTCCTCCTCCTCTGCCTTCTCCTTGTGCTTCCACTGTGCCCCCGCTGCCAGGTGGGAATTTCACCAGCAGTGCGTCTACCAGCGTGCGCTTGTACTCGCGTATCTTGCGATCACGCTCCAGTGAGGGAATTAAGGACGGTACATTGTCCTTGTAATGGGGATCCAGCAGCATGGCCACCCAGTAATCAGCACCTGTTAAAATGTGCGAAACACGCCGGTCGTTGCGGAGACACTGCAGCATGTAATCGCTCATGTGTGCCAGGCTGCCCAGAGGCAACAAAAAGCTGTCCTCTGTGGGAGGTGTATCATCTGTGTCCTCTGTATCCCCCCAGCCACACACCAGTCATGGCCATGAGCTGGTCTGGATGCCATCCTGCTGTGAACATGGTTCCTCCCCCTCCTCCATGTCTTCCTCCTCCTCATCCTCCACAGCGTCATCCTCCAGAACTGTGCCCTTGCTGGAGAATTGTGTACCTGGCCTTTGTTGGTGCCCACCCTCGGAGCCACTTGTGAATGACTGCCCTGAAAGCCTTGGAAATGATCCCGATTCCTCCTCCTCCTGTGCCACATCCTCTTCCATCATCGCCCGTAGCGTTTTTTCAAGGAGGCATAGAACTGGGATAGTCACGCTGAGAGCGGCATCATCGGCACTGGCCATGTTGGTGGAGTACTCGAAACAGCGCAACAAGGCACACAAGGTCTCGCATGGAGGCCCAGTTATTGGTGGTGAAGTGGTTCTCTGTCGCAGAGCGACTCACGCGTGCATGCTGCAGCTGAAACTCCACTATCGCCTGCTGCTGCTTGCACAGTCTGGCCAGCATGTGCAAGGTGGAGTTCCACCTTGTGGGCACATCACATATGAGGCGGTGAGCAAGAAGGCCGAAGTTACGCTTCAGCGCTGACAGGTGAGCAGCAGCAGGGTGAGAATGCCGAAAGTGCGCACAGACGGCCCGCACTTTCTGCAGCAGCTGTGGCATAACGGGGTACGTTTTCAGGAACCTCTGCACCACCAAATTCAGCACATGCGCCAGGCAAGGGATGTGCGTCAAACCCGCTAGACCCAGAGCTGCTACAAGATTTTGCCCGTTATTGCACACCACCAGGCCCGGCTTGAGGCTCACTGACGCCAACCACTCATCGGTCTGTGTGTTTTTTTTGTGTGGTTTTTCCCCCAAACAGGAAAGTTTTAAAACTGCCTGCTGGCGTTTACCCATGGCTGTGCTGAAGTTGGTGGTGAATTTGTTACGCTGAGTGGATGAGGAGGCGGTAGAGGATGAGGAAGCGGAGTAGGAGGAGTTAGGAACAGGAGGCAACCTGAAGCACCCTGCAATCCTCGGTAGTGGAAGGACATGCGCCAAACTGCTATCCTCCTCAGGCCCAGCCGCCACTGCATTTACCCAGTGCGCTGTTAGGGAGATATAACATCCCTGACCGTGCTTACTGGTCCACGTATCCGTAGTTATGTGGACCTTGACACAGATGGCGTTGCGCAGTGCACACCTGATTTTGTCCCCCACTTGGTTGTGCAGGGAAGGGATGGCTCACCTGGAAAAGTAGTGCCGGCTGGGCACGACGTACTGTGAGACAGCCAATGCCATCAGGCTTTTAAAACTCTGCGTCTCCACCAGGCGGAATGACAGCATTTCAAAGGCCAGTCATTTGAAAATGCTGGCATTCAGGGCCAGGGATCGCGGGTGGGTAGTGGGGTACTTCCTCTTCTGCTCCAATGTTTGGGAGATAGAGAGCTTAACGCTTCTATGGGACATTGTGGAGATGTTTGGTGACCCAGGTGATAGTGTTGCTTACCGGTCCTCTAAATTGAGAGGTGGCAGGTGGCACTGTCATTACAGAGGTGGATGAAGAGGCCGAGAGGCCCGAGACTGATGCAGAAGAGGAAGCAGGAGGAGCCAGAGACCTTTCTTGGTTTTTGAGGTGTCTACTCCACTGCAGCTTGTGCTTTGCACTTAGATGCCTGGTCATGCAGGTTGTGCTCAGGTTGAGAACGTTAATGCTTTGCTTCAGGCTCTGATTGCACAATGTGCAAACCACTCGTGTCTTGTCATCAGCACATTGTGTGAAGAACTGCCACACTAGGGAACTCCTTGTACCTGGCTTTGGTGTGCTCGGTCCCTTGCTGCGTTGGGCAGTAGCAGGCGTACTGTCTAGGGGACGGACGCACTGCTTTGGCACCCTGCCCCCTCTTCTGCTGTGCTGGTGGCTCTGTGCGACCACCGCCTCTTCCTCTGAACTACATGGGTCACCTGCATGAGGTTGATTCCATGTCGGGTCGAGGACCTCATCGTCCTCCACATCATCTTCCAACCAGTCTTCACCACTGCCCTCCTTGTCGGTCTGCACAATTGCAAAAGCACCAGTTGGCAACTGTGTTTCATCATCATCCAAGACGTGCTGTGATGGTCCCCCCATGTACTCATCTTGAAATATAAGTGGTTGGGCATCGGTGCACTCAATCTCTTCCACTTCTGGGGCTGGGCTAGGTGGATGGCCCTGGGAACACATGCTAACAGACTCATCAAAAAGCAGAAGAGACTGCTGCATGATTTGGGGCTCAGACTGCTTGGCTGATTTGCAAGGGGGTGAGGTGAAAGACTGATGGTGGACATCGGCTGCAGGCGCCAACTCTGAACTTTCAGCACAAGACTGGTTGGGAGACAATGTGAAGGAACTGGAGGCACTGTCAGCAACCCAATCTACTACCGCCTGTTCTGCTCCTGGCCTCAACATTCGTAGAACTGGATTAGGCCCGACCAAATACCGCTGCAGGCTCTGTCGCCTACTCACACCTGAGAAAGGTGTTTCACTTGTGCGTGTAGCTGGCACAGATCGACCACGTCCTCTCCCTGCAACAGGAGCTCCACCAGCAGAACCACGACCGCGTCCACGTCCCTTATTTGACGTTCTCCTCATATTTCTCAAATGTAGGATTCTGCCCTAAATGAGTGTTTTTTGAGTACAACAATAAAACAACACTAGCTAAAGTGTTTATCTCACACCTACAGGTATGGAGGAATCAATGCAAACACTGGAGGAAACACTGCAAAATTGTTATTGTTTCCCTAAATGGTTGTTTTAGAATAGCACAATAGAAGAAAAGTATATAAAGGGTGTATCTCACAGTAATATATGCAGTCCTGGTGTAATATGCACAGTCTTGGTGTAATATGCAGAGATTCTCCTATATAATTCTCTCCCTATAGCAACAAGCAGGAAGCTTGCACTGAACTATGTAATGCACAGTATCTCACAGGGGACAGATGCAGTGCTGTTGTAATATGCAGAGATTCTCCTATATAATTCTCTGCCTATAGCAACAAGCAGGAACCTAGCCCTAAACAATGTACTGGACACACACAGTATATCACAGGTGACAGGTGCAGTGCTGGTGAAATATGCAGAGTCACCTATATATTTCTGCCCCTATAGAAAATAGCAGGAACCTGTCCCTAAACAATGTACTGGACACACACAGTATATCACAGGTGACAGGTGCAGTGCTGGTAAAATATGCAGAGAGTCACCTATATATTTCTGTCCCTATAGCAAATAGCAGGTACCTGTCCCTAAACAATGTACTGGACATACACAGTATATCACAGGTGACAGGTGCAGTGCTGGTGAAATATACAGAGAGTCACCTATATATTTCTGTCCCTATAGCAAATAGCAGAAAACTGTCCCTAAACAATGTACTGGACACACACATTATATCACAGGTGACTGGTGCAGTGCTGGTAAAATATGCAGAGAGTCACCTATATATTTCTGTCCCTATAGAAAATAGCAGGAACCTGTCCCTAAACTATAAGATGCAGATCTCACAGAAAGAAACAGTGCTGGTGTAGATTTCTGAAGCAGGATAATCCTATCTAACTCTATCCCTCAATCAGCAGCAGCCTGTCCCTACCCTAGCTAAAGCAGAGTGACGAGCTGTGCTGTGTGCCTCTATCTGATATAGAGGCTGGTCACATGCTGCACTGGCCAATCACAGCCATGCCATTAGTAGGCATGGCTGTGATGGCTTCCTAGTCACAGTAGTAAAACAAATGGCAATTGGCTGCCGTGCAGCGCGCCGTAACATAGCCGAACTCCAAACCCGAACTTTTTCCAATTATTCGGGTTCGGGTACGAAAAAAAAACAAAGTCTGTATCGAACCCGAACTTTACAGTTCGGGTTCGCTCAACCCTAGTGTTCACCAAAGCTCCTATGGTGAAGTTGGGTTTTGGTGTGTGTTAGTACCAGGTTGCGGTCCTCAGGATCGCCCCATCAGGAGGTGAGCATGCCAGTATCAGATATAGCAGATAGGGATCAAGCAAAACTGTAGTCAGTAAACAAGCCAAAGGTTGTTAAAACGTGGTTTCAGGTTGGGATCACGCAAAAGCCTAGTTAGTAAACAAGACAAAGGTTGGTAAAGAGTGGTAGCAAAGATACGAACAGCAGCAGGAGTGACAAGAGCAAGATATTGGCAAAACTTTTACTTTGTTTGCTGAACTTTTTATGAATGTCCCACAGTGCTACATATATTGCATAATTTAGAGATTTTATAACTTTTATAATCAAGATGAACTTAAACAGGCCATAGATTTGTGCAGCACCCACGTAAGCTGGACACAGCAATTTTTACACACTCGTTTTCTTAAAATGGCCCAGTGTTTGGAATTTAACCTAAGGCCTCGTACACACGAGCAAATGAATCTGTTCAAATCGGTCTGACAGACCGATTTGATCAGATTTGTCTGCTGGCTGTTTTGATTTGATCGCTGTACACACGATCAAACCAAAATCCCCGCCAGCAGACAGCCCGGTGACGTTGCGGTGACATTGACGCCGCCACGTCACCGCACCAGGAAGTAAAACACTCGACGCGTGTGCGGGCAGGTTCGCGTACTAACCAGCAGACATATCGGTCCGACGGGTTCCCAGCAGACAGATTTTAAAGCAGGCTTTAAAATCTGTCTGCTGGACAAATCCGTCTGCTCACCCGTACACACGATCAAATCTGTCTGCTGAGACGGTCTGTCAGACCATTTCCAGCAGATAGATTTGATCGTGTGTACGCGGCCTAAGAGAAAGACATTTGTTCAGATCTGTGACACATTAAGCATTAATAAATAGGTTTTAAGAAACCAATACGAAAATAGCGATGGTCATGCAGCACAGTAAATTTCAGTTCAATCCACCCAAATTGCAAAAGAGTGGAAAGAAAGCTAATGTCAAGAGTATTGATAAGAAGATTGGCTGCGGCAACACACAGTCCTATTTAAAATGCTTTTTTCTATACAAATCACCTCAGATTAGGAACTGCAAAACTCAATCATCTTGTCAGGGGTCATAGAAAACCACTAAGAGGTCCATTAGCCTCTAGTGGGAAATTGGCAATGTGATCTGGCTGGCTCACTTACATTTGCAGTCCCACCAGAGTATCCACGCCATCCTGTGACAGTTGTTCAGGCCTAAGAACACATTCCTATATTCAATTAGCTCTCCGTTTTTTTTGGATAGGAGACCCACCTTGCACAATCCTAGACAGGTTGCTTTTACTCCAGCTCTCCTCAAATGTGAGGATGTATGCTTTTTCCACAATTACAATACACTCTGTTGTTTAAATCCTAACTCTGGGCTTAACTACAGTACTTGCTCCCCAGCTCTCCCCCCCAGAAGCCATCTACTATGTTTTAATTTTTATGGTTTTATACTAAGCTATTTCCTACGTCTTCAGGATGGTCACATAATGCAAAGTGTCCTCTTTTTTCAAATCTTTTTCTAGTACTGGATGCAATGCAATGAGTGGAGCTGACTTTACGTCAGCCACACTCTCTGCATCATTTCACTGTGAGCACAGGGGCTATGGTGACCCACATTGAACCTGGAAGACTAGGGACACATTACGGTTTATTTACTAAAATTGGAGAGTCCAAAATCTGGTGCAGCTCTGCATACAAACCAATCAGCTCTTTTCTTTTTTTTGTCAACGCCTAATTTAACAAGCTGAATATAGCTAAATGCTATGAAGCTATGCACAGCTTCACTCTCCAGTTGTAGTAAATCAACCCCATTAACTGTAGAATGGGCTGGGCGCTTGGGCCTACCAGGTAAGGGCTGGGATGATTTTTTTCCTGATAAAAATGTGCCTAGAGTTACGCTTTAACCACTTCAGCCTCAGACTATTTGGCTGGCCAAAGACCAGAGCACTTTTTGTGATTTGGCACTGCTTCGCTTTAACTGACAAACAAAATTGATGTCCTTTTTTCCCCACAAATAGAGATTTCTTTTGGCTGTATTTGATCACCTCTGTTTTATTCTTTTGCACTATAATCAAAAAAAGAGCAACAATTTAGAAAAAAAAAAAAACAATATTTTTTACTACTGCTATAATAAATATCCCCAAAAATATATAAAACCCCTTTTTTTCCTCGGTTTAGGCCGATACATATTCTTCTACATATTTTTGGTAAAAAAAATCGCAATAAGCGTTCATTGATTGGTTTGCTCAAAAGTTATGGCGTCTACAAAATAGGGGAACGTTTTATGGCATTTTTATTAATAATTTATTTTTTACTAGTAATGGCGGCGATCATTATGGCGGACACATTGGACACTTTTGGCGCTATTTTGTGACCATTTACACAGCGATCAGTGCTATAAATGTGCACTTATTACTGTGTAAATGTGACGAGCAGTGAATGAGTTAACCAGGAGGGGGCTCTGAAGGGGTTAAGTGTGTCCTAGGGATGTGTTCTAATTGTAGGGGGGATGGGCTGTGTGTGACACGACACTGCTCACCGCTCCCGATTACAGGGAGCTGTGATCAGTGTCCTGTCATTAGGAAGAATGGGGAAATGCTTGTTTACAATAGCATTTCCCCGTTCTTCCTCTCCGTGAGACAATCGCGGGTATCCCCGCGGGCATCGAGACCCGCGATCACACTCACGGACCTTGCACGCACACACTGACGCTTCTTAAAGGCGACATACAGGTACGTTAATCTGCCTGTATGTGCCATTCTGCCAACGTATATCAGCGTGAGCCAGTCGGCAAGCAGTTAAAAAGATTTTCAAATGCTGATTCTTTCTATTCCACCAATCAGTCCTCATACAAAAAAATCACAATGTAAACTTAAATGCATGGAAACACTTTGTTCAACCCAGCTTTTTACACATGTCAGTTTAAAAATTCCAGTTGAAAATATGTCAGATCAACTCCTTGGACAGCGTATCCTGCTAAAAAACTCCCATAGACAAAGATTATTACAACTTTTTTTTCTGTGTTTAATTGATTAGCATAACTCAGCGACCCCCTAAAGCTTCCACGCGGTTGGTCTAGTCTTAAAAGGACATTTAATTGGACATATTGTAAAACAAGCAGCTGGACTTTATCTGTTGACATAAAAAGGATGCTGCAAAGTTGGTAATGAATTCTTTAATGTTAAATGCTTCTGCTGACCAAACTATGTGAAGCAGACCAAACTTTCTTTCCATAATGTATGACTAATGAAGCTTTCAGAAATGCTACAGTTCAGTTTACATAGCAGACTTCGTGATGGGGGGTACTGTGTGTTTGGAAAACATGAATTATTCCTCTTTTCCCCCTTTTTTATGCAATTTAACAGCTTTAAGACTGGAAAGCTGAAATGCAGAACAGGATATACATGTGGCATTTGTGTCATATTTTTAGCAGAACTTATAAACAAAAGAGAGCTAAGCAATATATTTTTTGTGTTTAAGAGCTGTAGACTTAAAATATCAAAGAGCGAGGTCTTGAGACATTAACCATCTATGTTCAATGTCAGGACATCTAATTAACCATGCGTGCACACAGGCATTTTCTGTGTGGCCATCTACCATTTTTGATGAATCACATCTGTGTCTACATTTCTATCATGCCCAATACCAAATGAAAAAAATTCTAAGGCCGCGTACACATGATCAAATTTATCTGCTGAAACCAGTCTGACGGACCGTTTCAGCAGACATCTCCGATCGCGTGTACGGGCTAGCGGACAGGTTTGTCCATCGGACAAATTTTAAAGCATGCTTTGAAATTTGTCTGCTACAAACCTGTCCGTCGGATCTGTCCGCTGGTTAGTACACTAACCAGCGGACAGAACTGTCCGCGCATGCGTCGAATGGATTCGACGCATGGGCGGAAGCATTTTATTTCCGGGTTTGGTGACGTGGCGGCGTCAACGTCACCGCCACGTCACAGCGTCCACAGATCGAGGGGATTTTCGCCCGATGATGTGTACATGCCATCGGACCAAAATCCGATGAGACATGTCCGCTGCAAACGGTCCGTCGGACATGTTTGAGCGGACATGTCTCATCGTGTGTACGCGGCCTCAGTGGTCACAATAGACACTTTAAGAGCTTTCACAATCGTAAAGACCGACTCAGATTCAGCAAAGTTGTTGGCCCTGCACAGACACACTTGCCAAAGGTTTGCAGTCACATGACCACTTGGAACGTTAAAAAAAATTACATTCAGATATTAGTAACTCGTGAAGGAAGTATAAGGGTAGTGGGGAAGCAACAAATAAACTATTTGTTGCTATAACTAAAGTTTTGCAAATGCCCTGGTTTAAGTTGGTAAGTCTACCTAAGATTTTCATTTTATATAGCTTTGCTTTTTGTTAGGTAGATTGCATTGGCATTGTTTACGTTACATAGATGGGGTGGGTGCATTAGCTTTTATTTTTCATGTTATGTCCTCCATTCATTTTAACAGGATCACTAGATAAAATTAATGTGGGAAATAACATGAAAAAATAACGCTAATGCACCCACCCCATCTATGTAACGTAAAAAATGCCAATGCAATTTACCTAACAAAAAGCAAAGCTATATAAAATGAAAACCTTATGTAGACTTACCATCTTAACCACTTGCTTACTGGGCACATATACCCCCTTCCTGCCCAGGCGAAATTTCAGCTTTCAGCACTGCGTCGCTTTAAATTAAAATTGCGTGGTCATGCGACGTGCCTTACAAACAAAATTGACGTCCTTTTTTTCCCCACAAATAGAGCTTTCTTTTGGTGGTATTTGATCACCTCTGCGTTTTTTTTTTTTTTGCGCTATAAACAAAAAAGAGCGACAATTTTGAAAAAAACACAGAATATTTTTTACTTTTTGCTATAATAAAAATCCAATTTTTAAAATTTTTTATTTTTTTTCTCAGTTTAGGCCGATACGTATTCTACATATTTTTGGTAAAAAAAACAATCGCAATAAGCGTATAGTAATTGGTTTGCGCAAAGGTTATACTGGCTAGGAAATAAGGGATAGAATTCTGACAATTTTTTTTTTTTTTTTACTAGTAATACGGCGATCTGCGAATTTTATCAGAACTGCGATATTGCGACGGACACATCAGACACTTTTGACACATTTTTGGGACCATTCACATTTATACAGCGATCGGTGCTATAAAAATGCACTAATTACTGTATAAATGTGACTGGTAGTGAAGGGGTTAACACTAGGGGGTGAGGAAGGGGTTAAATGTGAGTCCTGGGTGTGTTCTAACTGTGTGGGGGGAGGGGGGTGACTGGGGGAGGTGACCGATGCTGTCTCCCTATGTAGAAGAGAAACAGCATCTGTCTCCTCTCACTGACAGGACGTGGAGCTCTGTGTTTACACACAGAGCTCCACGTCCCTGCTCTAAAACTACTAAACAGCGGGTACCTGGCGGACATCGCGACCGCCAGGCATGCGCATCGGCATCTCGGGGGCGCGCCCCCTAGTGGCCGGAGAAAACGATGCCGTCAATTGACGGTAACTTGGATATTTAGATCCCCTAAGCTGCCGTCAATTGACGATAAGTGGGGACTGAAGTGGTTAAACCAGGGCATTTACAAAACTTGTGTAGCGCCTGGGTACTTCATGGTACCGATGCTAGTTAAATTTAGAGGGAGATCAGAGTGTAGTTAAACTCTGATACTAAGTGTTATGTGCAAAACAGGGTCTCTGTCTCAGCTTGGCTGTGCTGTGGGCACATTCTGTTGCGCTGGGGTGTTTTTCCAGCCCCGGTACTGCAGGTGACAGCAGTGGAGTCAAGGTTTGGGTGCTCTTTCCCAACAGCCAATCAGCAGGGTTTGGCCTCGCTGTGCATGCTGGGGAGAGGTATTTATGAGTCAGACTCCGTTGGTTCTGGGTCTTCTTCCTCGGGTGTGGCACCCACATTTAGGGTGACCACGTCACGGCAGGGGTGTGCGTGCTGCGCGGTGTTCCTGGGACCGGGACCATGATGGCCCAGAGCATCTGAACAGCGACCAGGACCCAGTGTGCGACTGGGTTCCCACCATTTAGGATCCCAAGCTGTGTTGCTGTTTGGTGGGGAGTCCATCTGAGGAGCGCCATTGAGAGGCTGTCGGTCCAAAAGGGCTTTGAGAAACCACCGGGGATCAAGGTAGCCGAACACTGAGGGATTGATCACCTGTCAGTCGGTACCTGGGCGACAAGTTGAAGGTGATCCAGACATAATTCATTTAAGGAGGACAAGCTCTGCAACTACATATCAGAGAAGGCCTGTGGCAGAGGTGTTTCCCTGACGTTCACCAAGGAGGGTCTGTGGCAGAGACTTTTTTCTACAAATGTTCGAGTGAGCGAGGCCTGTCTGGGTACACTAAAACCACTCACATACGCCTGAATCTGCCGTTCTCCTTTCTTCTTCAACTTTACTTTCCTCACCACAAGTTTATTGTTTTTACCCGGCTGGGTAATAAAGAGCACAACAAAGAGCACCTGTTGTGGAAATTTCTTTACTTCTACTAAATGCAATACGCATCATTCACCCCTAGGAATTCGGGGGAGTAACAAGGTAAATTTGCCACCCAAAACAACCAACAACTCCTCCAGGGGTAATGCTACACGGGGGTAATGCTACACTTGTCAGTAATAAACCTGTTGTAACCCCAGAACAGGAAGTATGTTAGGGCAACAGGACCACACCCATTTGCCCGTTTAAGAGCGGGGGTGTCCAAGGAAGAGAAAACTTTTGCTTTTGATTACTAGATAGTAAAGTATATTGCGTCACTACAACTTAACATCCATAGTCCGGAACCATCTCTTGTTCTATGGCTTCACCACGTGGCCACATGCAATTAAGTGTCACTCTTCTCTTAACCACTTTAGCCCCGGACCATATTGCTGTCCAAAGACCAGAGCACTTTTTGTGATTAGGCACTGCGTCGCTTTAACTGACAATTGCGCGGTCGTGCGACGTGGCTCCCAAACAAAATTGGCGTCCTTTTTTTCCCACAAATAGAGCTTTCTTTTGGTGGTATTTGATCATCTCTGTGGTTTTTATTTTTTGCGCTATAAACAAAAATAGAGCGACTATTTTGAAAAAAATGCAATATTTTTTACATTTTGCTATAAAAAATATCCCCAAAAAAGATATAAAAAAACATTTTTTTCCCTCAGTTTAGGCCGATACGTATTCTTCTACATATTTTTCGTAAAAAAAAATCGCAATTAGCGTTTATTGATTGGTTTGCGCAAAATTTATAACGTTTACAAAAAAGGGGGTAGTTTTATGGCATTTTTATTAATGTTTTTTTTTTTACTAGTAATGGCGGCGATCAGCGTTTTTTTTCGGTACTGCGATATTATGGCGGACACATCGGACACTTTTGACACATTTTTGGGACCATTGGCATTTCTATAGCGATCAATGCTATAAAAATGCATTGGATTACTATAAAAATGCCATTGGCAGTGAAGGGGTTAACACTAGGGGGCGGGGAAGGGGTTAAGTGTGTTCCTATTTGTGTTCTTACTGTGTGGGGGGGGTGAACTCACTAGGGGGAATCATTGATCTTCCGTTCATACATTGTATGAACGGAAGATCAGCGTTTCCCCCGCTGACAGGAATGAGTGCTGTGTGTTTACACGCACAGCTCTCGTTCCCCGCTCTGTAACGAACGAGCGCGCGCGCCCGGCGGCGATCGAGCCCGCCGGGCGCGCGCGGGACTCGGGGGCGAGCGGGGGGCGTGCGCGTGGGCCGCCGGCGGCGTGCACGCGCCCCCTAGTGGCCGCGAAAGTCCCAACGTAGGATGACGGGCTCTCGCGCAGGAGAGCCGACCTGCCGCCGTATAACTGCGGCGGATGGTCGGCTAGTGGTTAATATGCCAAAACCAGGGGTGTATTATCAAACAGTGGGCCCATGTGCAAGATTAAAAATGGACCTTATGTATGGAGAAAAAAATGGCGAAATGGACGTGGTATAAATTGCGCTAAAGATCAGGTGTGACTTAAAGGTGGGTGTTATGAAATAGAGTCTGAGATGACTTACATTGTGCAGAATGTTGTAATATTAAATAGAGAATGTACAGTGCAGAATGAGGGGGCAATGATGCCAAGCATGAACCTTCTCCCTATACCAAAAATGTATGAGCCACCTACAGTAGGTTTCTCACATTTACATGATGAGGAACTCTAGGGTTAAGATGCAGGGATATGTGAGAATTTTACTATTAATATAACATTATATGATGTTTCTATCCATCTTATTACCTTGAATACGTGACTATAAATTTAAACGGCATCAACTGGATTCAATGGTATATACAGGGGATAAATAAATCTGAGGGTGAGGCTGAGCTGTAAAAAAACATGTTTTTAATAATTCAGTATTATATCACAATCAACCAGGCAGCGCTGGACATATGCAACATTTAAACTTTAAACAAATAAATATACAAATATTGAATATTGTCCTTGGAATAGAAAAGTTCTTAAAGCGGAGTTCCACCCTTAAAACCACTTTGTTTCATCCCATCCAGCATACTGGCGTCATAGGACCGGCTATTTTCGGCACCTGCGCAGTCAGCTCCTGGGTCTGTGCGCAGGCGCCGAGAAGAGCCGAACGCTAATCGGCTGTTTCCCGGAAGGCGTGACGCCTTATAGCGGCGACATACCGCGGTGCGCCCGAAATTAAATGATTTATTATAAAGTAAGTACATGCATTAAAAAAAAAAACAGCATACTGGCGCTGACGCCAGTATGCTGGATGGGATGAAACAAAGTGCTTTTAAGGGTGGAACTCCGCTTTAAATGAAGAATGGCAGTCTTTAATGCAAATATTGGACTGAACAATCCTTATTCAAACAAAGTCCACTATAGCCCAAGATGATAGGTTTGAAAAGACACCGCTTCACGTCTGTGCTCATAGAAGAAAGTGGGGGGTGTGTGAGAAAAGAGAACCCCCTCTTGGGCAGCCTCTTACCGCAAAGCAAATTTATATCAGCGTGTCACAGGTGCAATCTCAGCCTCAATCTCTGCTCAGCGTCTCTGAATGGCTCAGGGTTCATACATGAAAAAGATGGTAGGAAACAGACACATAGCGTGATCCTGCTTAAAAAATCTTTAATCGCCCAATAAAAACGTCATCCAATACACTCACATGTATAAAACTTTAAAATGGCATATCTCACTGATTTACCCAAGTCGGGTCAGGTTAACCACATTACCAAACGCTTGTTGCTGGTCAAGCTGCGAGGAGGGGAGTGATCTCTAATGCCAACTGACAATCAGACTGCTTCACTTGGTTCAGCCCTGACTAGTTTCATCCCAAGGGATATCATCTGAGGGTGATCTGAGGGTCAGATCATTTTTATACTAAGTATGGTGGCGATCATTATAGTGGGACTGCGATATTGCAGAACAGTGTGACACTGACTGACACTTTTGGAACTTTGTGGTAACCAGTGGCACTAATACAGTGATCAGTGTTAAAAATAAGCACTGTCACTGTACTAATGACACTGGCTTGGAAGGGGATAAACATGTAGGGCGATCAAAGGGTTAAATGTGTGCCTAACCAGTGTTTTTTTGTACTATGTGTGCTGTTTTTACTAAGGAATCTGATCAATTTTATTCCCTGCATTGCAAGGAATGAAAACCCATCAGATTCCTGCTGACAGAACAGAGCTCTGCCTTGTTTACATCCTCACCAATCAGCGCCTGCCAGTGGACATCCATTGGCCAACTCCTGCTGATCGACTTGTGCTGTGTCTAATTACAGCACAGCTTCAGCACCCAGCGGCACATACCCAGAATTACCAGATCAAGCATTAGGTACATGATCCAGGAGAACCAACTTGCCGCCTTACATCTAATTGGTGTGGCAAAGCAAGCAGTTAACATTTTTTTTTTTCTCAAACAAAGGTATTTATTGAACAAAAATAACAATACAAGCGATCAGCTCCAGAGCAGACATATATCGTCAGGAGAGTGTGGCGCAGCACACCCGAAATCAGAAAAATAAGAAAAAAAAACATGGTAGAACTTTACATACATATGTGTGTCCCCAACTCACCCCCCCGGCATCTCATATACAGTAACTCAAGCCCAAGCCTCCACCCCCCTACGCCTAGATGTGATACCCCACACATTCAGCATTCCGTATAGTGTTATAGCCCAGGGGCCCACTCCCACCCCCCGACCCTAGAATAGCCGATCATACACCAAATCTATCGGGGCCAGACCCGGGACGTCAAGCCAAGGGGCCCATACTTTTTCAAATTTAGAGTCAGTGCCTCTATGTTGGAATATTACTTTTTCCAGCCGTAATGTGACCCCCATCTGTTTGATCCATTCGTGCACAGTGGGGGGCTCGGTGTCCTTCCAGTGCCTTAGTATCATCAGGCGGGCCTGAAATAGGGCTCTACAGATCGCCTGCCCAGAACCATTCTCCACCGTCAAGGTGTCGCATATTCCCAGCAGGCAGATCTTGGGATCTAGCGGTATCTGTACCTGAAAAGCCCCGTTAAGGGTATCGATGACCTTCGTCCAGTAGAGATGCAGTTTCGGGCATCTCCATAGTAGGTGAATAAGATCACCATGATCTCTGCAGCACCTAACGCAGATGGGGTCAACCCCCAGCCCCATTCGTGCCAGTCTAGCTGGTGTGTAGTGTACTCTCAGAAGAATGTAAAGTTGCGACAGTCTGTGTGCTACGTTCAAGGAGCACACAGGAACTGCCTGCATCGCCTCCTCCCACTGTCCCTCCTCAAATGCTCCCACATCTTGTTCCCACCGGGCCATTGCCCTCGAAGGGGCATCCGGTAGGAAGAGATTCAGAAGCATAGAGTAGCAACTTGATATAAAGCCCTTGTACGTGTCGACCCCAAATAAATAGTTGAAGACAGACGCTGGATCCAGGGACCAGATATCTGCTTCTCCCTGAGCGTCCACTGCATGCTTAAGTTGAAGGTAATAAAATTGCATAGAGGCCGGCAAACGGAAGTCTGCACTAAGCTCCTGGAATGTCCTAAGCCTACCATCCCTGATCACATGGGTCATAAGGGTAATGCCATATCGTTTCCACTTAGAGCCATAGGGTATTTTAGCCAGTTCTCTGTAGTACCGATTGTCCCAAATAGGGCTGTACTTAGTGAATCCCGTCACCCCCTGTAGCATTCTAACCTTGTTCCATGTCTTCTGCATCAGTGCATATGTGGGGAAGAGTTTGTTAGACTTAGTGTACCGTAGGGCCTCTAGACCTTCCGCCACCTCCCCCCCAGTGGTGAAGCTGAGCAGCTGGACAGAGGAGTCCCGCAAATTCAGTTCCCGGTCCCGTTCGGGCCTCACAAGTCGTGCAATATGTTGCATTTGGGAGGCTAAATAGTAGATCCAGGGATTGGGCAACGCCAACCCGCCAGCATCCTTCGGTCGCTGGAGCTGTTCAAGCCTAACCCTAGGGGGCTTAGCGAGCCATATAAGTGAACGGAAGACAGAATTGATAATCCTGAATTTCTTTAGGGGGATGACCATTGGGGAGTTGTGAAGGACATATAACAACTGTGGCATAAGGGTCATCTTTATCAAGTTTACTCTACCTACAGGGGATAGCTTGAGCCTACTCCACACCTTGACCCGGTCGCGGCATCTGTTAATCAGGGGGGTGAGATTAAGATTAACGTACTCCAGCAAGCAAGCAGTAACTTGAACACCAAGGTACCGAAACGACCTGGAGACAGGAATGTCTTGCACAGTCGCTGGGGATAGGGAGGGGTCCTGATCTAGTAACAGGAGGGAGGATTTCGTCCAGTTAATAACCAACCCCGAGTATTCTCCAAAGATCCGAACGACCCTCATGGCCTCCGACAGCGAAGCCGAGGTATCACCTAGGAGAAGCATGGTGTCGTCCGCATATAGCATGATCTTTTCATGTAAATCACCGTATTGAAATCCCCGGATCGAGGGGCTTGCTCTGATTATTGCAGCTAAGGGCTCTATGGCTAGGGCGAACAGGAGGGGGGACAGAGGGCACCCCTGCCGTGTACCCCTGTGTAAGGAGAAGGTGTGCGATACCCTTCCCCCCTCCCGTATAGCCGCAATTGGGGATGAGTATAAGAGCTGTACCCATGCAATGAAATTGTCGCCAAACCCGAATTTCCGCATCACCGCCCATAGAAACTCCCATTCGACACTATCAAATGCCTTATGGGCATCCAGGGACAATAAAGCTCTGTCTCCCATGTTATCTGCTCTGGACTGGATATTCAGAAAAAGTCGCCGCAGGTTTATTGCCGTCGATTTTTGGGGCATGAATCCGGATTGGTCGGAGTGGATTATGGTAGAGATGGCACTGTTTAGTCTGACCGCCAGAACTTTGGCAAGGATCTTAACATCATTTTGTAGTAATGAAATCGGCCTGTATGAACTTGGGTCAAGAGGGTCCTTATCTGGCTTCAGAATTAACACTATATTGGCTCTAGACATAGATCACGGTAACATACCGGTCCTTTTTGCCTCATTAAACACCCTTAAGAGGTGTGGGAGCATTGTTTCCCCATATTGCTTGTACACCTCCGCTGGGAGGCCGTCATCCCCAGGGGCCTTCGAGTTAGGGAACAAACTGGTTGCCGCCTGCAGTTCCCCCAGAGAGAGGGGGGCGTCAAGCATCTTTCTGTTTGAGGCCAACAAAACTGGGAGCTGGACCGGGTCCAGGTTGTCAGTCAGGGAGTCAAGCGAGTACGCCTGACGGGACTCATATAGAGAGGAATAAAAACTCACAAGTTCAGATAGAACGTGGTCTGGGGAACTAGTCAACCCACCGGCCCGGGTGCGCAATGCCCCAATGGAAGGGGACATCTGCTGAGAACGGGCAATAGTTGCCAACATGCGACCAGTGTGTTCACCCTCCTCATAGAACGCCGCCTTCTGAAAGAAGCGCTTCTTCTCTGCCCCTGAGGACGTGACTCGGTACAGCGCGTCCTGCGCCGAGAGCCACGCCTCCCTATTGGTATCAGATGGGTCAGCAATGAAGGCGTCCTCCAACTTCCCGGCTATCACTTCTATATCCTCCCTCTGAGCACTTGTCTGTCTTTTAATGGCTTGGATCTCTGTAATAAATAGGCTCCTGAGAACTGCCTTAAAGGCCTCCCAGGTCACTGCTATGTCCTCCGATACAGCATGAATACGCCAGAACTCCGAAATGCAGGATTCTATGTGTTCATGCGAAGGGAAGAGATTCAGCCAAAAGGCGTTCATCTTCCACGGGGCCTTGGCACCCGCAGGAGGGGGACGCACATCTAAGGAAGTCACCAATGGAGAGTGATCTGACACACTCCTAGGAGCGTACACCAATTCCCCAATATATCTCTCAGCCCCATGTGAGCAGAGACACAGATCAATCCTAGACAAAGAGGAGTAACTCTTGGAGAAGCAGGAAAACTGTTTCACACCCGGGTTCCTGGCTCTCCACGGGTCACCCCATCCCACCTCCTCCATGAATCTACCCAGGGCAGAACGGGTCACTTTCCTCCCCCCTCCCCCCTGTGGGTGTCTGTCCAACTGAAGGTCCATGCAGCAGTTGTAGTCCCCAAAGGCGTACAATGGCACCTCTGGAAACCGCACCTGGAACTCCACCAATGCCCTCAGTACCTGGTTGTTATACGGGGGTGGTATATACACAAAGGCAAGAATACATTTAAAAGCAAACAACTTACATAACAAAAACACATATCTACCGTCAGCATCAATCTCAGAGCTCAGTTCCTCGTATTTGATCGAGCAATGTATCAGCACACTCACACCCCTAGAATATGAGGTGTGAGTGGAGTGGTAGCTTTGACCCACCCACCGGTATTTCAAGCATGACAGTGAGTCAACAGTGAGATGGGTCTCTTGTAGGGCACATATGGCCGGCAGCCTGGCCCTCAGTAAGGTCGAAACCATAGTGCGTTTAAGAGGGTCTTGCAGCCCCCTGACATTCCAGGAGAGTATCTTAACCGCTGCCATCAGGGGGGGTCAAACACACATCCATCAGGGGGAAAACCACCACCCACGAACCACCCCACCTCCCTCCCAGTGGCCGTGAATGTCACAACATATTGGGGTGCAAGTAGGGATAGAGCAGTTCGCTGGGCAAAAAAGGAATTCGGGAAGCCACTCCGCAAGTAGTAGGAAGCTTCCGCTCTGAGGGAGTCCATCGCATAACAGGAACTGTAATCGCACAACGGTGCTTCGGTAGGACATGTAGAGCCCTTTCGCATAGAGGCTTGTCGTCGTACCAACCTCTGGGGAGCCAACGGGCAGTCCCTCCACAACTGGGACAACCGATCCCACAAACCCTTAACTGGGCCATCAAGTGTGGCTGTACAGTCACTGGCCAACTTCACTGGGTGGAGTGGCATCATTAATCGCATTTCCGAACTCACATTTAGTAGAAAGAATCATTGTATGTTTCTCAATCAAGGAAGTCTTAAGACAGCCCAACTAGTTTACATCCGATGGTTCAATCATCACGTTCAGGAGATCTCTGGGCCTGGCGCAGCGCGCCCGCATTAGCATCTAGCCAATCCGAGGCTTCAGCAGGATGTTCAAAGAAATGGGCCTGTCCCCGCAATATAATCCTGAGTTTCG
This sequence comes from Rana kukunoris, assembly GCA_029574335.1. Taxonomy (NCBI): domain Eukaryota; kingdom Metazoa; phylum Chordata; class Amphibia; order Anura; family Ranidae; genus Rana; species Rana kukunoris. Next base: position 97,493,809 of record CM056050.1, on the reverse strand, counting down.
CCGGGTACAGCATTGCATATGGAGCTTGTAGTTTCTGCAGGCGTTTTTTAACTTCAGTGAAGTGCGCCCGGCTCTTCTGAACAGCAGCGGAGAAGTCAGGGTAAAATGAGACCCGGGTGCCATTAAACTGAATATTCCTCTTTTCCCTGGCCAGCCTCAGTATTATTTCTCTGTCCCTGTAGTTCAGCAACCGGGCTAGCATCGGGCGAGGAGGATTCCCAGGTGGGAGAGGCCTGGTCGGTACTCTATGAGCCCTCTCAACCGCATATAGGGGGGTAAAAGCATCTTTGCCGAACAAGCTCAGAGTCCTCATCTTCCTCCTGTAGGTCTGGGCTGCCCTGACTCTGTGCCATCATGGCGCCGGCCCCCAGCACTTCCTCCCCCTCCTCCATATCACTGTCCCCAGTGGCGCCATCATCACCCAGGGCCCGCACCGCTGGTAGGTCCGATTTCCCAGCCAGTTTCTGGGCATAATACCGCATATCCTTGGGGGGCTCTCCGGAGGTCTTCTCAGGGTGTTTGGACTGCTTACTCACCCCCTCCTTGGCCTTATCTCCCGTTCGCGCCTTCTGCGCTGATGGTGGAGCGGCGCAATATTGGGGATCCTGCTTCGAGCTCTCTCCCTTCTGTCCTCGGGTCATCATGCCCTCCGATGGCAGCAGAGTGTCGGCCGGGTGTTGAGGGAACGTTCCTAGGGCTGATCAGCGGAAAAACGAGCAGTTTAGTGTGCCGGAAACCGGATCAATTAAGGATCACAACGGGAGCTCTGTGAAGACGCGTCTGCTCACATGCCGTGCTGGCCACGCCCCCCCAAGCAGTTAACATTAATCTTAAGCGATTTAATCTTAGAAAAAATTAAATATTTAATATTAGGCCACATACACACGATCAAACTTGTCTGCTGAAACTGGTCCGCAGACCAGTTTCAGTGGACATATCCGACCGTGTGTACGTGCTAGCAGACAGGTTTTTCCAGCAGACAAGTTTTAAAGCATGTTTTAAAACTTGTCTGCTGGAAACCCGTCTGTCCGACATGTCCGCTGGTTAGTACACCTAACCAGCGGACATAAATCCCCCGCATGCGCCGAATGGATTCGATGCATGCGCGGAAGTATTTCACTTCCTGGATTGGTGACGTGGTGGCGTCAACGTCACCGCCACGTCACCGCGTCCTCAGTCAGAGGGGATTTTCGTCCGATGGTGTGTACATGCCATCGGACCAAAATCCGATAAGACATGTCCGCTGGAAACGGTCCGTTGGACATGTTTGAGCGGACATGTCTCATCGTCTGTACGCGGCCTTAGAGGCTGACACTGATGCCGCGTACACACGGTCGTTTTTTGTGATGAAATAAAACGAAGTTTTAAAAAACGTCATTTAAAATGATCGTGTGTGGGCAAAACTTCGTTTTATGTCTTCAAAAAAACGACCAAAAAAAATTTGAACATGCTTGAATTTTTTATGTCGTTTTTCAGAATGTCGTCTTTTGTTTCACAACAAATGATCGTGTGTGGGCAAAACGACGCTTAAAACGACGTTTTTAAACCCGCGCATGCTCAGAAGCAAGTTTTGAGACGGGAGCTTCGAGTGCCGTCGAAAGAGCATTTTCAGAAAACGATGGTGTGTAGGCAACATCGTTTTTTAAAATGAAGTTTCAAAAACGTAGTTTTGTTTCGTGAGATAAAACGAAGTTTTTTACATCACAAAAAGTGATCGTGTGTACGCGGCATTATAGTCCAGTTGTTAGTCTTAGTGCTGTGTTAACAAGTTTTTGTAACCTATCAAAACATATTTTACATATTTTTTACTATAAATCAGGATTTTATTTTCCAGTTACCCTTGCTGTAAGGGAAGGCAGGGTAGAGCTGGATCCACATTCTGTAACAGATTTGCAAGTCCAGAAGCTGTCAATGTTTAAGCATAAAACATCCGCCAAGCCTTCTCTCAGGTGCCAAAACCTAGAGATTTATTTACATGGCAGCTGCATTTTAGGTTTTTACAACCACTTTTACTCAGTTTCACTGGCCACTGGGGATTACTGACAGGCAGGGAGGGAGTGCGGGAGAGAAGACCCCGAAAATAAGCCCTACTGGGTCTTTTGTTGCCGAAATGAATATAAGACCCAGACTTATTTTAGGGGGGAAACGGTAAATGTGCTGTGCAAAGCAACAGGTTTGCTTTAATCCCCTCATCCCCGGCAGCAGATACTTTCCCTTCCTTCATCGCTCCACTCACACCACTCTACAGTAAAAGCACAGAGCCTGCAATATGCCTTGTGCAAGGATGACGACTTCATTAGAAATCATTGGTTCAATCCGAAATTTGTCATCTGCACTCAGGACTTGTATTAATGCTGACCAGGTGTTTTCTGGAATTTATTATATTTTTTAGCAGATACCCTTAAGCAGCAAATTTCAAGACCTGAGCTACTAGCCAGGCCTCAATAGATACTTGCCACCAGTTGCCCCCCCTAATTCATACACTGCCCTGCGCCTAATTGCACCCGTAAACACGCCCTCATAGATTATCTCATGGAATGACACCGTTAAATGTTTTATGCAGAATCAAATTACAAAATTAAATATTACCAACAACAACTTTAAAGCGGATCTCCACCCTAAAGTGAAGATCCGCTGATCGGAACCCTCCCCCCCTCCGGCGTCACATTTGACACCTTTCAGGGGTGAGGGGGGTGCAGATACCTGTCTAAAGACAGGTATCCGCACCCACTTCCGGCCCGCAGTCTCGGGCAAAAGACGGGCTTTTCCCGTTGTGTGCTGGGAACTCTCAGCTCCCAGCACACAGCGGGAGCCAATCGCGGGCGCAGCGCGACTCGCGCATGCGCCGTAGGGAACCGGGCAGTGAAGCCGGAGCGCTTCACTTCCTGGTTCCCTCGCCGTGGATGGAGGGGGGAGCAGCAGGGTGACGAGCGATCGCTCATCCTCTGCTGCGGACGGCGCTGGACTCCAGGACAGGTAAGTGTCCTAATATTAAAAGTCAGCAGCTGCAGTATTTGTTGCTGCTGGCTTTTAATATTTATTTATGGTGAACCATCCGCTTTAACAAAATGGGACAGGGCACTGGGGTCAGACCAGAGGGACAAGAAACTGGGGTCAGACCAGAGGGACAGGGCACTGGGGGCAGACCAGAGGGACAGGGAACTGGGGGCAGACCAGAGGGACAGGGCACTGGGGGCAGACCAGAGGGACAGGGCACTAGAACTGGGTCTCTTCCCCATTCTCTTGCTTTTCACAATCCTTCACCTCACACATTACTTTCTGCTCTCCAGGCACATTGGTCAGAGGAGGGGGGCAGGCTCAGAGAGGTCATACTGTTAGGTCCCATGGCTTAATGAGAATTGTAAGGAGAGCACCTGTGTACTGCTCTGCCTGTGCGCGGCTCATCAGACTACTTTTCCCGAGCATGCACCTTTCCACTTCGGCCGCCAATCTCATCGGGACTCTAAGTCCTTATGCATTTCCAGCACCCACGGTCTATGAGGAGGACATTGATTGCTTATTGCATTTGCCTGGAGCGGCGGTCTCTTTTTCCCCCAGTGTGAAAGGGGTCTTACACTTTAAGCATATTTAGGTAATCGTGTCATAGTACATGAGGATGCTTGCCTGGATTAGCTGGTGCATTAATCCAACAGTGTACATGCATTTTCTTTAGTGAATCAGGCCTTTTGAGTCAGCTCCTCAGCCTGACAGGTTTCCCTTATTTAATGAAGTGGAAGACAGGTTCAGTGTTGCCTTAGCCTGTATAGTGACCAGCACTATTATGTACAGTGGGTATAGAAAAAATTCACCCCCTGAAAATATTCACATTTTGCTGCTTTGCAGCCTGAAATGAAGACAGGCACAGTTTTTTTTTTTTTTTTAATTCAGCTGTATTTACTGTACCAATGCAACTTATAACATCAAAGTGAAAGATATAACACCAACATGTGATAAAAAAAATCAATACAAATATTTTTTTAGGATAGACGAAAAATGGATGGGGCAAAATACTATCAAATTCTTGAGGAAAATCTGCTGCGCCCTGCCGCAAAGTTGTCATTGAGAAGGTTTACCTTCCAACATGACAATAACTCAAAGCACACAGCAAGAATGGTTGAAGGGAAAAAAAGGTGAATGTCCTTGCATGGCTTAGTCAGAGCCCAGACTTAAACCCCATTGCAAATCTGTGGAATGATTTGAAGACTGGAGCCAACAAACAGTTACCATCAAATTTTACTGAATTTGAGTAGTTCTGTGAAGAAGAGTGGCCAAAATAATGCAAAATCTAGAAGTGCAAAGTTAGTAGAGACACATTCCAACAGACTAAAGACTGTGATTAAAGCAAAATGTGGTCCAGCAAAATACTGACATAAGGGGGTGATCCTTTCTCCAACTCAGTGATTCTGTTTTTGAATATTGTTTTTTTCCCCTGACGTGTTGTTGTTACATCTTTAACTTGTATGCTATAAGTTGCACTAGTAAAAACAGCTGGATAAAACAATAACTGTGCCTGTTTTCATTTCAGGCTACTAGCAGCAAAATTTGATTATTTTAAAGAGGGTGATTCTTTTCTATATCCAATTTATGTAGTCCAGAATCCACAGAATTTTGATATTTGTCCATGCTACAAACGGAAATCTTTTTAGAACTTTATTTTACTTTAGAAAAGTGTATCCAAAATGAAAAAGGTAAAATACATTTAAAAGGCTTTTCATTGTGCAATTATTTTGTGCTTTGTCATATTTTATATTAGTGCACATTAAACCACACATACAATATATGTATCTTTACAGTATATATCCGTTTCCAGCTTTTCCTTTTTTAGATGTTTTCTACCATATCACATGAGGCACAGGGTAATTTTTCTCTTCACCTGTCCACTAGCCAATCTTTATTGCCAATGTTGATTACATCATTGCAATTTCCTGCATCGATGCACTATGAGCCATGGGCGAAGTGATGATGCCCCCACAGTGGCATGTCCATGATGCTCAGGGCTCACAGGAAGTGGGTTAAATAATGTCCCAGGAAAAGAACCAATTGTGGCCCATGGAATGGTGAGTTTTCAAAGGATAGCGGTTGGAAAAATTAGTTGCGAGAGCTGCTTTTATTAAAAATTTTTTTAGAAAGGCTGGGCTAGACCAAAAATAAACAAATAAATGAATACATACATAAGTAAATAAATCCACAAATAGACTTTTAAATATAAGACTGAATTTGGATCATTAATGGTGGTCCCAAGTTGTGAAGGATATAGACCAGTGGTTCTCAACCTGGGGTCGGGACCCCCTTGGGGGTCAAATGATGATTTGCCAGGGGTCACCAAATCCTGAAACCTTTTGCGGCCATCCAGCAGGGCTGTCCCTGGAGCCTGTGGTCGCCCAGCTGGGCTCTTCCTGGAGCCTGTGCCACCCACTCAGCCTTTTGGCAGCCACCCATTCAGTTCATGGCTGAGGAGCAGAGACTAGAGGTCAGCTGACTGGTGAGGAACGTGAAGTGGGAGAGGTTTAAGGAGACCCTATCTCCTGATTTTGGGATAGGTGTCACTGCTGCAAGACACCACAAAGTCAGAGACACTGCTATTAACATGAGTAACATGTGATTATAGTTGCCATTAAAAGTCCCCACTACAGTTCTCAGATCAGCAGAGGACATTGATCAATAGCACCTCATTTGGCTGTTCAGTACTCCCCCCAGCACTGCCACTCATCCCATTCCCCCCACCCACCCATCAAGGAGTAAGAGAAGGAATAAAAATAGAGAATGCATGGAAGGGAGAGGAAAAGAGGGGGAGAAACAAAGAAAAAGGGAGAGAAAGAATACGAGAAAGAACAAGAAAGATGGCTAGAGAGAGGGATGGGGGGAAAAAAACAAGACATTAGGATAGAGAGAAATAAAAGGGAAAGACTGGTACATCCTAAAATATACCATAAGGGGTTTTAATGCTGTACGAGTGGAAGGCACTCAGGGAGCGCTAAATGTCCATGGGTTAGGGGCGCAAATTACTTGCCTTTGGTACCTTGGGTGCTGACAACCCACGCTACGAAAATAATGTTAGGGGTCCCTACAACTTGGGAAATTTTATCAAGGGGTCACGGCACTAAAAGGTTGAGAACCACTGATATAGACCATGTGATGTTGAATCAATTTGTATCAATTTGACCAAAAGTGCAGTTTATACCTGTCACATGTTTTTTTTTTTTTAATAACAGACTTACTTTAAATTTAGGACACATTAACAGAAAGCTGCAAAATGTCAGTTGCCTGTAAATCCTGAATATTGTTTTTTTCATTATTGCACCACTAGCTAATTTCGTTTTGGAATATAACTTTAATCTGGAGGCTGAAAAACCTAGGCACGGTCCTTTACCTAATTACCTCAAAGCTGCATGTCCAAAAAAATCATTTGTGTGTTATGGATTTCCTTTAAGTGATTGCCACCTAGTGGAAAAAGTATAAGTTACATGGAACCAAATGATTTCCCTAACCCAAACTTAAATCAGCAAGACAAACCCCAAAAGTCGTAATAGAAAAGGATACAGATGATAGATAAACTAATACAAATGGATAAATATTATTTCACAATGCAATACTTAAAAAAAATGTATTTTTCAATATAAAATGTTTTATATAAGCTACACACTACACTAGAATTATTTTAGTCTACACAAAAAAAGAATCTACATGTTTTGTACATTTAGAAAAGATGAAACTATCGGGTTGATTTACTAGAACTGGAGAGTGCAAAATCTGGTGCAGCTCTGCCTAGAAAATCAGCTTCCAGGTTTTTTCGTCAAAGCTTAATGGAACAAGTGGAAGTCAGAGGCTGATTGGCTACTGTGCACTGCTGCACTGGATCTTGCATTCTCCAGTTTTAGTAAATCAACCCCTTATGTCTATTGAAATGAATAATAAATATGACAAGATTCAAGATTTTCACATGTTAAAGTGGAACTACACTGCATCCAATTACCACAAACCAAACATTTTAACCACTTCAACCCCAGATTTACCCCCTTAATGACCAGGCTATTTTTGGGGATATAGCACTGCGTCGATTTAACTGACAATTGTGTGGTTGTGCTACACTGTAACCAAACAAAACTGATTTCCTTTTTTTTTTTTCACAAATAGGGCTTTCTCTTGGTGGTATTTAATCACCTCTGTCGTTTTTATTTTTTTGTGCTATAAACAGAAAAGACAGACAATTTTTGAAAAAAAAAAACTAATAATTTTTACTTTCTGCTATAATACATATCCCATATGTATTATAATACATATATTTAGTAATAAAAAATTGCAATAAGCGTATATTGATTGGTTTGCCCAAAAGTTATAGGCCCGGATTCACGTAGCACTTACACTGACGTATCTATACGTCGTATCTATGCGCCGTACCCATAGAACTAAGATACGCCAAAAAACTGACTTCATCCGACCGACATAACTTGTCTACGCCGGCGTATAGTGGGCGCATAGTTACGCTGGACGCATTTGGTACTCCCATTGATTTGTGATGCAAATATGCAAATCAGGGAGATACGCCGATTCACGTAAGTACTTGCGCCCGGTGCATGTTTTAAGCAATTTGCGTAAGGGTTACGTCCGGCGTAAAGTTATTCCTCATATAGGAGGCGCAACTCATGCAAAGGTATGGACCAGGGAACAGCCGCCGTATTTTACGTCATTTACATAGTACTACGTGAATAGGGCTGGGCGTAGGTCACGCTCACGTCGTAGGCAGTGATTCAACGTATCTTAGGCAGTTATTTCGACGTGGTTGTACGCATGCGCATTGGGCATACGTCCAAGTTACGACGCATGTGCCGTTAGTTTTAAGTACTTGGATGACGCTCAGCCCATCATTTGCATGGGGTTGCGCTTCATTACCATGCATCATGCCCACTTCCAGCCCACTTCCACCTACTTTGACTTACGTCGGCTTATGTTGACACATATATGCTACGTCGGCGCAATGTTGGGCGCATTTTCTTTGTGAATTTCATACTTGTAATAGCGGCGATCTGCTATTTTTAGCAGGACCGCGACATTGTGGCTGACAAATCTGACCCCAAGTGACACTTTTTGGGGATTAGTGACATTATTACAGTGATCAGTGCTAAAAAAATGTGCTGATCAATGTATAAATGACACTGGCAGGGAAGGGGTTAACTGTTCCCTGGGTGTGCTCTAACTGTGTGGGGGATAGGCTTGCTGGGACAACACAGAGATCGCTGTTCCTGATTACTAGGAACAACAGATCTCTGACTTGTTTCCTGACAGAACAGGGATCTGCCTTGTTTACATAGGCAGATCCCCGTTCTGCCTATCTGTACCGCGATTGCGGGTGGCCAGCGAACATCGAATCCGTCGGACCCTTGGTGGCGCTCCCACGGCGGGTACATGCACAATACCACATGCACAGACCAACATACAGATATGTTACTTTGCGCAGCAGAGCCACCTTACCGCAGTTTATATGCCGAAGCCGGTCAGCAAGTGGTTACTTAATTTTTAATATTCAAAGCAAACTCACCTATTTATTCATATCTTAAAGCTTTTTTGCTGAGAAATCACTTTGAAAAATACCCCTAGCATTTTTAGCCATCCCCAACTTGAGTAAGGGCAGATAATTATGTAGCATTTACTTCCCGGAATTCATCTGATCTTAGCTCAGGCACGCAGGCAGGAGGGTGTGCTAAGCTAGGAAAACTCCTTCCCTCCTGAAGACTCCTGGGATGTATGACATCATAACAAATCATCCATGAAAATGCAAATGCACTATTTTTGGCATTGCAGTGGTAGTACGTAACTTTGTCATGTGATGTAATGCAATCCATATGCTTAAAGGATCACTAAAGGATTTTTTTTTTTTAGCTAAATAGCTTCCTTTACCTTACTGCAGTCCTGGTTTCATGTCCTTATTGTTCGTTTTTGCTTTTAAGTTGCTGTAATTCTGCTCTGATCTCCACACTTCCTGCTTGTCCGGCTCCTTATGAAAAATCTCACGGCAGCTTTTCACTGTGGTCCAAGCTGTCATTACTGTGTGTCTAAAACTCCTCAGAACCAGATTCATTTTAAAAACAAAAACAATGCCCTGTATGTGTTTGTTTTTGTTTTGTGTATCTCTTTACATCACAGGAACATGAAACCAGTTTAAAAGTGAAACTAAATTGCAGGCACATTATACGATTGATTTTTATCTATTTTTAATCATTTTTAAAAGGAATCAGTTAGCTATTATGGCCCAGATTCACGTACATCTGCGCATTATTGGACCGGCGTAGCGCACCGCCTTTACGTTAGACTTGCGCAATTTTGCAGCGTAATCACCCTATTCTCGTAGCTTTTGCGCAGGAAATTGCGCATGCGTAACGTTTTTTCAGAGGCGTAAGGAGGAGTAATACAAATTGGGAAGGACGTGGGCGTGTTACATTGAAATGAGCCGTGACCCCATGCAAATGAAGGGCCGGCCGGCTCGCGCATGCGCGCTTGAAGGAGACCATGGTCAGCTCCGATGTGCGCATGCTCACAACTCGGGAGCGGCGCAATCAGTGAAATTGGAAATGGACTAGGGCAACTTTGTGAACTACGCAGACAGCATAAATAGACAGACACAAATGCACTTCCTTTGCAAAAGTACATCCCTTTGTATCCCTCCCTCTACAGCAAGGTGCTTGTGTTTGTTTGTGACGTGTATTTGAGATATTTGGGGACTGTTTTGCAGAGTAATTTTTGTCTTTTATGTGTTTTCTTTGTTGTTATTTTGTTTAAATTATATTTTTGCTGGGCATTTTTTATTTTTGCTCGTCATTTATTTAATTTTTTTGGTTCTGTTTGTGTATGATTTTGGAATGTGGGGGTGATATTCCTGCGGGAAAAGGGGTGTCACCCTCATTTGTGGTGGAGAAGTGATCCCCAGGTCTGTGTGAATGGTGTATGAATGTACAGTGACATAATTGGAGCCATGGCATGGCGTTGCAGCTCACAAGTCCTGCATGGTGGACTGGTGCCAATCCAATGTGATGACGATGTGGTGTGTGTGTGCTAGGGACCACAGTGGTGTGCATGCATGCATTCTCATTGTGCCATGATTAATGTGTGTGTTTAACGTGCAAAGATGCATAATGTGAGCTGGCATGAGATGGGGTCATGAGATGGGGTCCCAGTGCATATGCAGAGTCACCTTGAAGGGAAAAGACAGGAGGATGTTAGTCATGCATGTGCCACTTGTGAGGTGTGCATCATGGGAGGGGATAGTCATGCCTGCCACCCATGTCACTCACCAACTAGCCAGCTGTCCCCATACATGTTCTGTTCGAAATCTGTGGGGATGGGGCTCTGATTGTATATGTAGCTGTCATGGGTGTCATGGGTGGTGTCATGTGTTGGGCTGCTGATGTCCTCCTGCAAGGTTGTGGTAATTCCATGATGGCATGAGGGGTGAATCTGAAGATGCGAGACACCTCAGAATCACTCATGCCAAAGATGTCTATGCGTGTGTGATATATCAAGTGAAGAGTGAGGGGCTTGTATCAGATAAGAATATTGTATTAGATTAGATTAAATTGTAAATTTTATATAAGCAAATAAAAAAATAAAAAAAAACATCTCCCGTGCCCTCCTTAGTGCCATCCTCCGTGCCCTCCTCCTTCTTTGTTCATCTAAAGTCAGTAGTATAGCTATGCGCGACGATGCCCCTGGCATGTTGGCATACAGATTGTTGTGCAACACGTGTGATTGCTGAACTCCTCACTAACAGTGTTGCTTTATCTGACAAGTAGACTTTTTTTCTTTTTTTAGACCAGCTTTTATCAGCTCTAATTTTAGACAGGACATTTTGCTGTTGTGCACACTGCGTCGCCTGCGCTGCCCCAACGTTGTTTTGTGGATCCCCGTAAGTCCCTCATTAGCATATTTGACTAGCAAATCAATGGTCTGTCTATCGCACTTTTGCGCGGAAGGATGCGGCAGTCTAACGAAATTACGCGGGACGATTTTTTGCGTATCTCGTTCTGGGGATGCCGCGCAACAAAACGCACGCGCACATTTAGACTTACGCACGCGCATCTCCTGTTGCGCAGGCGTAATCGCTCTGTGAATCTGGGCCTATGTCTCTAAAGCCTGTAAACAGTCATTTCAGCAAAAAAAAAAAAAATGTTTTCCTTTAGTGACCCTTTAAGCTGCATTTGCTTTGTGCATTGTGGTGTCATGCAAAATAAATATCAATATTTGTGTTAAACAGTAGAAAGGTAGGAGTGGACCAATATAGTTTGTGTTCTTTCTAAAGCAGTCACAGAGAAGAAAAACCTGGTCCCTGCTAGCAAGCAACTGCAGAAAGGAGCCCTTGTTCTTTGTAGAAAAGCAGTGGCCTCTCTACAGAAGTACAACACACACTATGATGAGTCAGACCTATGGACCTTCAATCAGTAAAGCTCATGATCGCTACTGATCTAAGAGCTCTGGCTCTGAGTGATCACTGCTTGCCCACAGAAAGTAAAGCCCTGTACACGCGATCGGTTAGTCTGATGAAAATGAACCGATGGACCGTTTTTATCGGACGAACCGATCGTGTGTGGACCCCATCAGTTTTTTTCCCATCGGTGAAATAAAATAGAACCTGTTTTAAATTTTTAACCGATGGTGTGAGGGCAAGACTGATGAAAGTCAGCTTCATCGGATATCCGATGAAAAAATCCATCGGTTAGTTTTCATCAGACGAACCGATCGTGTGTACAGGGCATAAGAGTCCTACTCAGCAGCATGTTGGAAGGACATAGGCTTTTCTAGGTTGTGGCTGATTTGTAAAGAAAATAAAATGTAAAGCTTACCACACACATTACAATCTCACCGTACAATGTCCTTTATATCTACCAACAACTATGTAGTGCAAGGTTTGCTTGATTTGATGCCCAATGATTGGATAATTAAGGTATGTATTCATATTACAACGTTTTGGTAAATCTAATTGTATAAAGTCTTTTAGATTGTAATGTGTACAATATGTTTAATACTTTTGTTGCAGCTAGGAAGAATTTAGCTAATTTATACTGAAAGTTCAATTTAAAGTGTTATAAAGTACAGTTTAGGGTATGATAATTGTTTTTATGTTTTGCAGAGATATATTGTTGGCATATTTGGTATTTATTTAGTCTCATCTTTTATAATTTAATAAATGGAGATTATTTTCTTTAATTGTTTGCTGACTGTATAACCTAGATATACGGCAGCAAGGTGGCTCCGCTGCATTAGATCACGTACCTAGAACGTAATCTGACACTTCCAGGTAGGAGGCACGTGCATGCGCTGCCCGCGACTCGGCTGTGCTGTGATTAAACACAGCAGATGTCGATCACTGGGTGTCGGCCAATAAATTACCACCGACGACAGGCGATCATCATGAATTTACAAAGGGAAGGGCTCTGCCTATGTAAACAAGTCAGATCTCTGTCCTGTGAGCAGGGAATTCATTGTTTTTCTTTCCCCGCAAAGCAGGGAATAAAATCTATTACTTCCCCTAGTAAAAGCACCTCCTACAGTACACCAAAACACTGGCTAGGCACACATTTAACTTTTTGATTGCTCTAGATGTTTAACCCCTTGCCAGCCAGTGTCATTAGTACAGTGAGAGTGTATATTTTTAGCACTGATCACTGTATTAGTGTCACTGGTTCCCAAAAAGTGTCAAAAGTGTCAGTTTATGTCCAAAGGTCCAACACCATATCATAGTCCTACTATAATTCGCTGACCGGGCACTATTACCAGCAAAAATATGTAGAAGAATACACATTGGGCTAAATTTATCAAGCAATTTGATTTAAAATAAATAAATAAAATTGGAAGTGTTTTATAGCAAAAGGTAAAAAGCATTGTTTTTTGTTGTTGTTGTTGTTGTTTTCTTTTAAAACCATACAAAATGCCGTGGTGATCCAAAACCACCAAAAGAAAGCTCTATTTGTGGGGAAAAGGACATAAATTTAATTTGGGTGCAGTGCCGCATGACCACGCAATTGTTAGTTAAAGTAACGCAGTGCCGTTTAGCAAATAATGGCCTGGTCATGATGGGGGTAAATCTTCCGGAAGTCAAGTGGTTAAAGTGGATGTTCACTTGGGCTTTAAAAATCATTACAGCTTACCAATTTAGGCATTATCATAAATAATGCTCCAATAATATTTCTCTCCCTCTGAAATGCATGGTGATACCTAATATGTGTTTTAGAATCACTGATTATGTATGATATACATGTGTGTCCTAGATGCTGATATTTTTATCACACTATATGCCAGGGGCAGACTGACAACTCATGGGGGCCCGGGCAATATGAGAATATGGGGCCTCCGTGCAATATGAGATTATAAGGGCCCCCAGGAAATAGCTTATGGGGTTACACAGTATACACATACAGGCCCAGATTCACGTACCTGGGTGTATCTTTGTGCGGGCGTAGTGTATCTTCTTTATGCTACGCTGCCGCAGCGTAGTCAGGCAAGTGCTGTATTCACAAAGCACTTGCGTCCTAAGTTACGGCGGCATGACGTAAATGGGCCGGCGTAATTCTGGGTAATTCAAAGTAGGCTTGGAGTGGGCGTGTTGTATGGTAATCAACCATGACCCCACCTAAAAGACGATTCTAACGCCGCAAACACTCATTGGTTTTGATGTGAACGTATCTTGGGCAAAGCCATATTCGCATACGTTTTACGTAAACGACAACAAATCTGACGCTGTCCCGACGTCCATACTTAACATTGCGTACGCCTCATATAGCAGGGGTAACTTTACACCAGAAAAAGCCTTACGCAAAGGACGTAAAAAATGCGCCGGGCGCACGTACGTTCAGGAATTGGCATATTCAACGTGTAAATCTACGGAAGCGCCACCTAGCGGCCAGCGTAAATATGCAACTAAGATATGACGGCGTAAGAGACTTACGCCGCTCGTATCTTAGCAAAATTCGGGCGTATCTTTTTTCTGAATACAGAAAAAAGATACGCCGGCACATCCTAGAACTTACGCGGCGTATTAACAGATACGCCGACGTAACTTATTTAAGAATCCGGCCCACAGTATACATACACACAGACACACAATATACACACACAGTATACATACACACATAATACACATACACACACTGAAAAGGTACTGAAGAGGTGGGGCAGCTACAATGGTCAGACCGCCCCTGCTATATGCATGTTTGCATGGGATGGGGGTGCTTTAGAAATACATTTACATGTATTTTATTGAATTATAATATTTTTTTAACACTTTCTATTTATTTTTTTTTAAGTTTATTGATAATATTAGGGGGCAGACAAGAAGAGATCAGGGAGCTCTTTCCCCACGCTTCATCCTAACATTATTTTCCTGGTCCCAGAAAATACACTTTCAGCACTAAAGTGGTCAGGTAGCTTTACAGCAAAATTACTTCTATGAATTAAAAAATTCAAAGTAACATTTTTTTTTTTTTTTACTATATACATGTTATAAGGTACCGTATAGAAGATAAAATTGTATTTCCTAAGACATGAAGACACATGCCTGCCTGGAAGAATATAATCACCTCTGTCCTTTGAGACTCTATTGTATAACAGCTTGTTGTTACATGCAGGCATATCAATTATTATATTTACTTTTACCTAAAAACCATGTTGTAAGACTAATTTTCTAATACCTAAGGAAACTAATTCCTGTAATTATTATTTTTTTTTTTTAGTTGTCAAAAGAGGAACCATATGTGTCTCCCCATCTTTCCCAATTACAGACACAAAACATTACTCAGTTTAATCTTTTAGTCAAGTTGCAAGTGCCCTTTAATCAAGGAATTTCATGATTAAACCTGGAGCAGACCAAATTACATCTGAGCTACGGGTCACAGATTAAAGAGCTATCATAGACCTTAAGGTTCACTTAAAAGTCACCTAAGTGAAGTTTTGAACTAAAATGGTAATTGAGACTATTAGAAAACGTATAAATATCGATAAGCGATTTTGATATTATTATGACATTACTAGTTTAAATAAAATGTCATTATCAACGGGATTCCATAAAAAAAATTATATTATACCATAATTATAATAATTAAAAAAATGTAATAAAAATATTTATTTCTAGAATTAAGATAGTATTTTTGATACATGAAAGTTTTTAATTTAAATAAAATCAGGAAGCGACCGAAACTTGCACTTACTAAAATACTGGATAAATTATTACTATTACCAGTTAATTAAATTGTATTGCATCTATTGTAAGACAGTAACCTCATGTTTTTATTTATATAAATATAAGATTTTTTTTTTGGGGGGGGTGTCTAGCTAAATATTTGTATATTATAAATGATCCTAACCATTTGGTAAAGGATATATATCAATTTGAAATCATACTGCTGGACAATATTTTTACTCAACATAAAAGCCCTAGATGAAAAATGTGATTCAAACAAAATAAAACACAAGAACATAACCCATTTTTTGTGTTGTGGCTTTCACTATGTTAAATGTATGTGGGGTTATAACCCAAAGATACTATGGGCCAGATTCACAAAGACTTACGCCGACGTATCTACTGATACGCCATCGTAAGTCCAAATGTGCGCCGTAGTATCTATGTGCTGATTCTTTAAATCAGATACGCCAGAATTTTGCCAAGATACGACCGACGTAAGTCTCCTATGCTGTCGTATCTTGGGTGCATATTTACACTGGACGCATTTGGCATTCCTATTATAAATATGCAAATGAGCAAGATACGCTGATTCACGAACGTACGTATGCCCGATGCAGTAATCTACGACGTTTACGTAAGGCGTTTTTCGACGTAAAGTTAAACCACCAAAAAGGTGGCGCATCCCATGCAAAGTATGGACGTCGGAACAGCCGCCATTTTTACGTAAGTCGTACGTGAATGGGGCTGTGACGTTCACGTCGTAGGCAGTGTTCGACGTGTATCTTAGGAATTCTATTTGACGTGATTCTAAGCATGTGCACTGGGATACGTCCACGGGCCCATCATTTGCATGGGGTCATGGTTCATTATAATACAACACGCCCACTGCCTTGCTACTTTGAATTAGGCAGGCTTACGCCGGCCTATTTACACTACGCCGGCACAACGTACGGCGCAACTGCTTTGAGAATACTGTTCTGGGCTCCCTGTTTTACGTCGGCGTAGCGCATATGGGATGCGCTACGCTGGCCAAAAAATATGCCGCTGTAAATGAATCTGGCCCTATATATGTAAGTCCTTTCATAAACTCAACTTTTGTAATATTTAGTGTTGAGGTGGTAAGTTTTATAAAGTAGACCAAAGGACAATGACAGACATACTGCCTGTATGGAGGCTCCAAAGGACAAAAGGGTCTGTTCCTTCACAGCAGATCACAAGCAATTCTCTGTTGAAGCACCAGGGACACGTCAGGTTAATGAAAAGCTCAAGTCGTGATGCAGCTGCCACCAATGACGTCACTTTTTTTTGTGCTTACTACATATAAGCGGGTAACTGGTGTAATTACAGACAACACCCCTTTTAGGACTGATGCCTCAGTAACAAGGTGAACACAAAGGCAGAGTTAGTTTTCAGCATCAAAACTGTAATTCTCAATAAGGGTTTGCGAAATTTTATTTCCAAGCATCCATGATCTCCAACTTTTCATGTGCAGTTAACCAAACCTTAACACTTAAAGTGGATGTAAACCCACTCTCATAATTCCTAAATTACTTCCATAGTGCTGATCTATAAGGATATATATGCCTCCTGCATGTATCCTTACCTGAAAAATATCTCCCCTTTAGCTGTTTGGAGCCCTGCAATACTCCGGATTCTGTGGGGATGTCTAGTGTCCAGGGCTCGGTGGGTGGAGTCACATTGTCAGTAGACTCCCCGCCCTCCTCTACACTCCCCTTGGCCAGGCATTGATATTTCTTACACTAAACTTTTGCTGGTCTTGTGGATTATGCCTAATGATCACTAACATCCAGTAAAATGAAAATGTGGATTGTGTATATGTGGCATATACTCCTGCGCTGATTATCTAAAAACCATAAACGTATATATAATATATATATATATATATAAACAAATGTCCATGAACACCAGTGTTAATTTAAACCATATAAATATTCTACAAAATTTAAATACAGTTGGTGCGTGCTATTGCACCTAAGAACAGTCCTTAATCCTTTTATTTATCTTGTTTCAAAGTGAAAAACGTGCTCTGTGCTGTTGAATCATGTATATTCTCCGTGAATTAGCACCCTTAATTAGTGTCACCACCACCTCTATCACATAAGGGACACAGCATTTAATATCCTTTGAACAGCGTTTTGATGGCGGATTCGATGTGTAAAGGGATACTGCCCATATACAGGCATATGGGCAGTATCCCTTTACACATCAAATCCGCCAATAGTCTCCTCCATTGTCAACATTGCAACTTCCGCCCGTTGAACCGCATCCGAGGCTTGGAACGTACGCCGCACGTTGCGCAAACAGTAACGCTGGACTAGTTAATGCCGGCTGGGCATTGCAAAATGTGAGTGAGTTTTCTACTTTTTTACTTTTCTAATAAAACATTGGTTTAAATATACTACACCATAAGAGGCTTTTTTCTTTTTGGGGGAGGATAAAGGATCGTGCAGGATCGTGCAGAACCGCTGTTCAAAGGATATTATATGCTGTGTCCCTTATGTGATCTGGTGAGCGCAATCTTTACTAGAGGTGGTGGTGACACTAATTAAGGGTGCTAATTCACGGAGAATATACCTGATTCAACAGCACAGAGCACGTTTTTCACTTTGAAACAAGATAAATAAAAGGATTAAGGACTGTTCTTAGGTGCAATAGCACCTACCAACTGGATTTAAATTTTGTAGAATATTTATATGGTTTAAATTAACACTGTTCATGGACATTTGTTGATATATGTATATATATATATTATATATATGTTTATGGTTTTTAGATAATCAGCACAGGAGTATATGCCACATATACACAATCCACATTTTCATTTTTTCACTTGTCACAGGTGTTCACAGTATCTGCAGCAGATTAACATATTATACACTTAGTTGCGCCGGTGTCACAACACATGTAAACATCCAGTAAAAACCCAGGAAAGTCACCACATGACTTCAGAATGCCCAATCATGCTGAAGTGTGGAGCAGCCAATCCTGGGAGAGCAGAGAAGCGGAGAAGAAAGAAGGGAGATGTGAACTACACAGAATGCCTCTCTCACATTTGTGCATGAGGAAAGAAAATTACCTGTCAGTCACAGCAAGGGGAAGAAACTGACAACTATTTCCCTGTGTTTCTGTGTTTATCTTACTGAGAAAAGATAAGAGGATTGCTCAGAGCTGGATTAACTCTCCGTGGCAAGACTGGGCACAGATGAATTGACATCCTCTGCTGTAACGAATATGAGTCTTAATTAAAAAAAATTGAGGTTTACATTCACTTTAAATTGTATTAGTAGCCAAAAAAAGTAAATAAAGAATTCAGAAAGAATTGTAACCCCTGTAAGATTTATGTCAATGTCAACTTAATGGTTTTCCTTTGAATAGAAAGTGAAGGAAATCTTTCAATACAGACACCTGAAATCAAAGATCTCTAAAAGGAAATTTTCATTCTGGAGAGACGTCATATTATTTCCTGATGTTTCTTAGGGACAGAAATGTGGGGAAACTTTCTCAATGCTAACATTCACAAATAAATATGTGAGGGATTTACTGAGCCTAGTTTGACCTTCCACTAACACTTAACCATTAATATAGCCCTTAACATTGATAAAAAAATGTACCTTTACCTCTTAAAGCGTATCTATGGTCAAATTCTTAAATTATTTTATTAACTTCCACATTGAAGTTTCATTATTTCCAGCCTACTTTTTTTAATATGAATGATCTTGAAGTTTGTAAACTTACTTTGTGAAGATCTATTCTCCACACATTTACTTAATTAAATTATATGACATGTATTCACTATGCCCAGTGAGTAGACACTGCAGTGTTACACATTTCACAGAGCCTGCCTTCTGAACTACTAAGGAGCGGAGAGGAGGAGTGTCAGGAGGTGGAGTCAGTACAGGAATCACTGGTTGTATGCAGCAAGGTACTTTGGGATTTAAGTAAACAGCACAGGGTAAGCTGCAGAGCATGCAGGAAATTTAGGAAGTTGTGGAAAGAAATGGCCAGAAGATGAAAGGGGATTTTTCAAGTAAGCTTTTATAGGATTGTCAATAATAACGATTGTTTGTAGCACACAATGTCTGCATTCTGAAAAAAACACTGGCTGCACGTGCATGGTTAAACAAAGCATCAGCGTTTAACCGCTTGCCTTCCAGCCGCTGCAATTATATTGCAGAAGGTTGGCTCGGCTGTGTGAATAGCCATAAGTTCCTTAGGGCTCGTACACAGTGTCATGTGGGTGTGCGTGTGCCCATTTACCACTCGATGTCCGCCGGCCGTCCGCGATCGTTCCCCGCAGTGACAGAAGAGGGATCTGCCTGTGTAAACAAGACAGATCTTCGTTCTGACAGGGGATTACAGAGATCCTATCTTTTTGCCCAAGCAGCCCATCCCCATACAGTTAGTAAACACACTGAGGGAACACAGTTAACCCCTTGATTGCCCCTGATGTTAACCTCTTCCCTGCCAGTGTCATTCGTACAATATCAGTGCATAGTTTTAGCACTGATCACTGTAATAATGTCACTGGTTCCCAAAAAAGTGTCAAAAATGTCAGTTAGGTGTCTGATCTGTCTGCCGGAATGATGCAGTCCCACGAAAAATCGCTGATCATCGCCATTACTAGTAAAAATATGAATAAAAAATGCCATAAATCCTCTATTTTGTAGACGCTATAACTTTTGCACAAACCAATCAATATACGCTTATTGTTGTTTTTTTTTTTACCAAAAATATGTAGCACAGTACGCATCTTATATGCGCTACGCCGACGTAACATAGAGAGGCCAGAACAGTATTCACAAAGCACTTGCTCCATAAGTTGCGGTGGCGTAGCGTAAATTGGCCGGCGTAAGCCCGCCTAGTTCAAAGTAGGAAGGAGATGGGCGTGATCTATTTAAATTAAGCATGACCCCATGCAAATGAATGGCCGAACGAACGGCGGATGCGCGCGCATGCTCAGCATCACGTCACATATACTCCTTAAGATACGACGGCTCAATGCCTACAACGTGAATGTAACCCACGCCCAGCCTCATTCACGTACGACTTACGTAAATGACGTAAAATTCGATGGCTGTTCCGACGTTCATACCTTTGCATGACCTGCGCCTCATATAGCAGGGGTAACTTTACGCCGGACATACGCCTTAAGTAAACGGCGTAGATTACAGCGACGGGCGCAAGTACATTCGTGAATCGGCGTTTGTTGCTCATTTACATATTTAATGCGTAAATCTATGGAAGCGCCCCTTGGACGGCGTAGGAGACTTACGTCGGTCGGATAAAGCCAAAATTCAAGCGTATCTTATTTCAAGAATAAGGCACATAGATACGACGGCACATCCGTGGACTTACGCGGTGTATCAGTAGATACGTCGGCGTAAGTCCTTTCTGAATCTGGCCCATTGTTGTTTTTTTTTTTCAAAATTGTCAGACTTTTTTTGTTTATAGTTAAAAAAAATTAAAACCGAAGGGGTGATCAAATACCACCAAAAGAAAGCTCTATTTGTGGTTAAAAAAGTACATACATTTTATTTGTGTACAGAGTCGTACGAGTGGGCAATTGTCAGTTAAAGTAACGCAGTGCCGTATTGCAAGAAATGGCCTGGTCAGGAAGTGGGTACATCCTTCCTACACTTTACAAAAACAAAGTGTATGCTGTGACCATAGAATTCCTTTAAGAGCTTAAATAAACCCCTAATGCCGCGTACACACAATCACTTTTTGCGATGAAACAAAACAACGTTTTCTCTCATGAAAAAAAACGACGTTTTTCAAACTTCATTTTCCAAAACGACGTTGCGTACACACCATCGTTTTTCACAAAAGCTCGAGCAGTGCACGGTGACGTCCATCACGTACGACAGGACTATAAAGGGTCATTTCCATGCAGAAGACGGCCTCTTTTGCTGATATCGTGTTGCTGCGTGTTAGTAAAAGTTTGGTGAGAGACGATTCGCGCTTTTCAGTCTTCGTGCTTTAAAAAACGTTTTCTGTCTTACAGTTTGTGCTTTTGGGTTCGTATCTGTGTTACAGTGCTTGTTTTCAGATCGTATCTGTTTTGGCAGTGCGTTCTTGTTTGCACGTTACTGTTTTGCAGGTCGTTCTTCAGAGGCCTTTCTGTTCTTCAGTGCGTTTTTTTTTTAGTCCGATCTGATTTGACGACCGTTTTCTAGTCATGTTGCGGGTACGTTCTCGTCGCCGAGAGCGTGCTTTGCATCTTGTTAGGATGTGTGCTGCATCCCGGCTCCGGTCCTTGAGGAGGGCGAGAAGGACTTTGTGGGCCAAGGACTGGTTTCTTCGCAGGGACCAGTTCTCTCATATGCCTCTGCTGCGGGAGATCCAAGAAAATAACCCTGATGATTTCAGGAATTTTCTTCGGATGTCTGACCCCGTATTTCAGCAGCTTTTGGCTTCGGTGTCGCCTTATATCACCAGGCAGGACACCGTTATGCGGGAAGCCATCACTGCTGAGCAGCGGCTAGTTGCCACCTTGCGGTACCTGGCAACAGGGAGAAGTCTGCAGGACTTGAAGTTCTCGACGGGCATCTCCCCCCAGGCTCTGGGCCTCATAATCCCGGACACCTGTTGTGCCATAATCCAGGTTTTGCAGGAGGAGTATATTAAGGTAAGTGGTGTTCTTTAAATGCACAAACTCTGTTATTATTTTTCATATTTTTGAGTAATGTACAAGCCCACCTAGCCTAGTCCCTATATCCCCCTTGATTTTTGTTCCCTATTGTTCTGTATTTTTAAGTCCCTATATCCCCCTTGATTTTTGTTCCCTATTGTTGTTCTGTATTTTTAAGTCCCTATATCCCCCTTGATTTTTGTTCCCTATTGTTGTTCTGTATTTTTAAGTCCCTATATCCCCCTTGATTTTTGTTCCCTATTGTTGTTCTGTATTTTTAAGTCCCTATATCCCCCTTGATTTTTGTTCCCTATTGTTGTTCTGTATTTTTAAGTCCCTATATCCCCCTTGATTTTTGTTCCCTATTGTAGTTCCCCCTCCCCCCCAATCTTTTCCAATTTCCCTTTTTTTTTTTTAAGAGAAATGTTTTAAGGTCGCAAACTCATCTTGGGGCCCCCCCTCACCCTATTTTGTTTGTGTTTTGTGACCATCAGAGGGTGTGATTAATATGCTTAGTAATTATTTATAATTTATGATTCGGTCAATAATACTTGAACTTAACGATCTTCTTTTTTTAGGATCCAAGAATGTTTTTGGATATTCTATTAGGAATGTTTGTTTGAATACATTTTTTGGGGTTTCTCTACAGTTCCCCACCACGCCACAGGAATGGCAGACTGTGGCAGCGGAATTCTCCCAGCGCTGGAATTTTCCGAATTGTGGAGGAGCTATTGACGGCAAGCACGTCCGCATCGTGCCACCACCCCATTCCGGATCCCATTTTTATAACTACAAGGGGTTCCACAGTGTCGTGCTGATGGCGGTGGTTTCTGCAAATTATGAATTTCTATATCTAGACGTTGGGAAGAATGGGCGGATGTCGGACGGAGGGGTCTTTGCCGAGACCGAGTTTGCCCAACGGCTTCAGTCGGAGGAGCTGGGATTGCCACCTGCGGAGGAGAACGAAGAGGGGCTTCCTTTTGTGTTCATTGCAGATGAGGCATTTGGCTTGGGTCCCCACCTCCTGAGGCCATTTCCCCAACGTGCCCTCACCCATGAGAGGAGGGTCTTTAATTATCGGCTGGCCAGAGCCAGAAGAGTGGTTGAGAATGCGTTTGGCATCATGGCCAGCCGGTTCCGCTTGTTTTTAACAGCCATAAACATGGCTGAATATAAATGGGATACCATCATTTTATGTTGCTGTATCCTACATAATTATCTCAGAAGACATTCTGTCAATTATATTGCATTATTGCCTGACGAGGCAGTTCATGTTCCTGATGTGGCCCGTGAGGCAGGCCATCCAGGCTTGGCCCCCCAAAACACACGTGCTGTGCGCCAGGCCTACGTGGACTATTTTATGGGTAGGGGGGCCATTCCAATGCCAGATCTTGGCTGATTTACATAATAAAAATCTTTAATGAAAGAAACAGTCTACTTATTTTTTAGACAATATTGTGAATGTTTGTGTATTTTCATTGCCTCCTAGGTTATCATAGTGTTATGTGTTTTGAATGGTCTAAATATCCATCATTGTTTGATGTTACCAGCAGTAACATATTTTTAAGGTCAGCATTCATATAAAATAACAAGCCACACAATTGTGAAAGTGACAATTTTTTTATTTTTTTAAATTATTTGAACAAGAAAACAGGTACAATCCTTTGGTTTTTTCTAGTGATTCAAACAAAAACAATAATTTTTTTCTGGTGATTGAAATAACTATACAATCATGTTTTTTTGTTTTTTTTGGTGATTTAAATAACTATACAATCATGTTTTTTTTTCATTTATTTTTTTCTGGTGATTTAAATAACTAGAAAATCATGTTTTTTTTTTTTCTGGTGATTCAAACAAACACATTTTTTTTTTTTGCTGGTGATTAAAATAACTATAAAATCTTTTTTTTTAATTTTTATTTTTTTCTGGTGATTTAAATAACTATACAATCATGTTTTTTATTTTTTTCTGGTGATTAAAATAACTATAAAATAGGGTTTGTTCCTCTCATTAACAAAACGTACATAAAAAAACATTTAAAATACTTTAAACCCTCCCCAAAACATCCAGGACATTTTTGAGCTGGAGTCCCACCCTTTTTGTATTTTCCAGGACTTGTCTGGATGCTAGCTGGATGTCCTCAATTTGTTCTGCGCAGGACCATATTTCTCGAATGAGGAAAGGTGCAGTGTCCTTATCAAGTGCTGACCCAGCACGACTTGCTCCTGAAATGTGCGAGCAAACCATGTATTAATAAAAAATAATCCTACACCTACATTACCTGTGTATCTGTGTTATCTGATACATTACCGGATGTGGTGGCAGCTTCCCCTTCATCCAGATCCCTCGGGGGTGTTGCTTGATCAGTACTTGCGTCCTGCCTTGATGCTTCCTTATGCCCTACGAAATTGAAGAAAGGGAAACCAGAAAGGTAAAAAATTAGAGGGATGAAAGATAATTCAAAATACAACTACAGAGTCCACATGTGTAGAATCCACTGCTGAGCACACTCTCCTTTTTCTACGTATTGTTATTACTATTAATTATTCACATCTACTAGGTACACATCTACATTAAAAAAAAACAATTGATGTCACATTAAAAACATAATAAGATGTCACAACTTTAATGTTTGTGAGAACAATAACTGGTCGTAGGAGTCGTCGTAGGTTCAAACTGCAATCATACAAATACGCTCTTTTTAGAGGATACAGTGATTGCACTCCGATTTGTCCACGGGAACTAGGCATGAAGATCGTCGTTTATTAGTACAAAAAACGACGAATGATCGACTACTCCTACGACCAATTTTAGTGTGAGCACAAACAGATACAGTACAACCTGAAAGAAGAAGCACATGGCACAAAGAACAAACACCAAAAATGAGGCCACATCAAAATTACTTACTTTTGTTTCGAATCATTCTTTTTATTCGCTGCAGCTGCTCTGGCTCTCTATTCTTCAGGTCAGACCACCTCTTTCTGACTTGTTCTTTGCTCCTGCTTTGACCAAATTTCTGCCTGAGGCTCCTAATGACTTTATCCATTATGTCCGCCTTCAACTTATTGGGATGCAGGTAAGGGCCGTGCTTGCCATCATAGTCCTCTTGCAGAAAGATGGTCACCATCTCCACCATCTCCTTGAAAGCCATTTGACGCCTTGTACCTCCGCCTGGAGCTTCTTCTGGTCTGGCCCTGGCCTGCCTCCTGGCTTGAGCTTGCCATATTTTTGCCCGGGCTTGTTCCTCCAGAAATGACACCCACCAAAAAAAGTTATAGAAAGGGGCGTGTAAAGGACAAGACCGAACGTCAGGGGTGGGGTATGCCTCGCGTCACACGTGTGCGTCGCGTCACACGTGCGCAGTGTTTAAAGGGATCCGACGTCATTGAAAGCGACGTTCACAGTCTGCGGAAGAAGGCGCAAGTCACGATCGAATAATACGACGGTATGTAACTGAATTTTGGACATTAATATTATTGAACAGTGGATGATGTTGTGTGCTAGAGAAGATATGGTGTTAAAGCTTTTAGTAGTAGGAGTGGCTTCACTGACACTAGGTTTTTATTTTCCATTTTACATGCAGACAACATGGAGGCCTTCAAGGAGCAGGAATTTTTTACTGAATTCATCCAAAGATGGAGGGAGCAGCCAGTGCTCTGGCAAACAAAAAACAAAAAAAATAAAAACAAAGAGGCCAGGAAGCAAGCACTGGAGACCATTCTGGTATTTGTAAAGACAAGGGTCCCAAATGCAACTACTGCGACTGTGAAGACCAAAATAAATTCGATTAGGGGCACCTACAGGACCCAACGGTCACTAGTCCAGGCCTCAATCCGATCAGGAGCTTCAGCTGAGTCCGTATATAGGCCAAACCTGTGGTATTATAATCAGCTGCAGTTCCTGGATGACCATATTGAATCGCGGCCATCCGTGTCAACCCTTCCCCCAAGGAGACAGGCCCCTCTTCCCTGCAGTCAGTCCTCCAGTCTTCCCTGCAGGCAAGAGCAGGCTACCTCGGAGGAAGAGCCCGAGTTCCTGGAGGACCCAGATTGTGACCCATGGAGCCAGGTATTGCATTTTACTAACAAATTATGAACTGCAATGTAGAATAATGTTGACAAATTGATGTTACAAGTGTTGTAAATTATATATGATTGCAGCAAAAATTAGGAACATGTCACTAGGCAATAGCCGCAAAACAGAATGGGGACAAAATCCATAAATGCGCAGGTCATAATGATTGTGTGTAAATTTCGGGTACACCACTAGGGGGGTAAACACAATACACCGGGAAGGGGCCGCAGATGAGAAACAGCCTTTTTGTTAATTCCCATTTTGGCCACCCCCACAAAACAAAACATCCATTTTTAGTTTGGGGAAAGGCCCCCTACTGAGCAATTTCAGCCAACATCAACCCCCCACCTCTAGGGGGCACATATCTGTAGCTGGGTAAGAGGCCACAAAATTAGGAATGTGTGCCCTGTGTGTAAACGATTTTTGCAGACAATTACCATATGTCAGGATTTTAGAAATGGGTGTGATTAATAAGGACAACAAATTAACTAGGTCCCTTTTTTTCATACACAGACAGAGCAAAGCCATGAGGAGGCAGAGCCCACTGGGAGCCAGGAGGAGGCAGGCCCCACGGGGAGACAGGAGGAGGCAGGCCCCACTGGGAGCCAGGAGGAGGCAGGCCCCACGGGGAGACAGGAAGAGGCAGGCCCCACGGGGAGACAGGAGGAGGCAGGCCCCACGGGGAGACAGGAGGAGGCAGGCCCCACTGGGAGACAGGAGTCACGCCGGCGAGATTGCATCTCCCAGATCCCTCCTCTACACACTCCCGCAAAAAGGGCACGGAGACTCATGCAAATGGAGGAGGAGACCCAGGCCATGCTCCGTGAAGCTACAGCGGCCATCAGAGAGCAACCCAGTGAAGAAGAGGGCTTTGGAGCGCTCATCGCGGCCAAGCTCCAAAAGCTGGAGCCGGGCCAGTGTGTGCGCTGCGAGCTCTTAATCTTTAAGGCCATAAGCATGGCCACACTGGGCAAGCTCAATGACGACATTGACATTGGGCTGATCGGCACTCCTGTCCTCTCTGCTCTTCCTGCTCCGGCTCCTGCTCCTGCTCCTTCTCCTGCTCCTCCTCTTCCTGAGCCTGCTCTGGCTCCTGCCACAACCTTGCCTCCAGGAACCCAGCCCCCGAGGACTCGGGCTGCAGGGAAGGCTGCAGGGAAGACTGCAGGGAAGACTGCAGGGAAGAGTAAAGGGAAGAAGAAATGATGGTGCCCCTAATCAAATTTATTTTGTCTTGACAGACGTCAGTGTTGCTTTGTTGGACCCTTGTCTTTTCAAATACCAGCAGGGTCTCCTTTGCTTTCTTCCTGGCTTTTTTGTTTTTATTTTGATTACATTTTTATTTGCCAGATGTGTGTAATTTTTTTATTTGCTTTATTGCTTTGCGACAGAAATAAATGTCTTTTTTGTTTCCGTGCAAAATTTGTACATGTGTATTTTGAACAATATATAGAGATCATTTACTGAGTAGGCAGACACATTTAAAAAAAAAAAAGGAACAAGGGACAACAACCTCCTTGTTGGTAATTTATTTAAAAAAAAAATAAAAAATTGTTGGGTCACTTCACACACTCCAAAATCAACCACAATTCACATTTTGATAAACATTTAAACATTTAAAAAAATAAATAAAAAAAAAGGGAGATGATGTGCTTAAACAAAAAAAGAGGAAATAAAGACATAAAGAAAAAAAAAATCAAAAGGTTAACAGAACTATGTAACAAGAGATCTGTTAACCTTTTGACTTTCTATTTTTTTTTCTTTATTTCTTTATTTCCTCTTTTTTTGGTTAAGCACATCATCTCCCTTTTTTTTTATTTTTATTAAAAAGTTTTTTTAAATGTCAACTATGTAACAAGATGAGCCACAACAAACTAGGAATTTAGTGTAGCATTTAAATGCATTGGTTCAAATGCAGCGCATTCTTTGCTTCATTATACTTTTAAAAAGAAACGAATGTGCTTAATCCATTCTGAACAGTAGTTTTACCTGAACAAGCGCTCCCGTATGAGAAATTGCTTCTGAGCAGGCGCGGGTTGAAAACGTCGTTTTGCACATCGTTTTGCCCACACACGGTCACTTTTTATGACACAAAAAACGACGTTTTGAAAAACGACACAAAAAATTCAAGCATGTTCGAATTTTTTTTTCATCGTTTTTTTGAAGACATAAAACAACGTTTTGCCCACACACGATGATTTTAAATGACGTTTTTGAAAACGTCGTTTTTTTTCATCGCAAAAAACGATCGTGTGTACGCGGCATTACTCTAAGGCCCCTTTCAGAATGACGGATAGAATGGTGCTTTTAGCTGCGGATTTTACCGCAGCTAGAAGCACACAATGCTAACCTATGACATCATTCACACACTACGGTTACCTGCATTTTTTTTCCCCACGGTTTTACATAGTTACATAGTTAGTCAGGTTGAAAAAAGACACAAGTCCATCCAGTTCAACCATAAAAATAAATACAAATAAAACAAAGTAAAACACAGTACATCCTCCCATACACCCAACTCCATACCCACAGTTGATCCAGAGGAAGGCAAAAAAACCCCAGCAGAGCGATGATCCAATTTGCTACCGGAGGGGAAAAAATTCCTTCCTGATCGCCCGAAAGGCAATCGGATTTACCCCGGATCAACTTTACCTACAAAACTTAGTACTCAGTTATATTATGTGCATTTAGGAAAGAATCCAGGCCTCTCTTAAAGCAATCTACTGAGCTGGCCAGAACCACCTCTGGAGGGAGTCTGTTCCACATTTTCACAGCTCTTACTGTGAAGAAACCTTTCCGTATTTGGAGGTGAAATCTCTTTTCCTCCAGACGTAAAGAGTGCCCCCTTGTCCTCAGTGTTGACCTTAAAGTGAATAACTCAACACCAAGTTCACTATATGGACCTCTTATGTATTTGTACATGTTGATCATATCCCCCCTTATTCTCCTCTTCTCAAGAGTGAATAAATTCAGTTCCTCTAATCTTTCCTCATAGCTGAGCTCCTCCATGCCTCTTATCAGTTTGGTTGCCCTTCTCTGCACTTTCTCCAGTTCTCCGATATCCTTTTTGAGAACTGGTGCCCAAAACTGGACTGCATATTCCAGATGAGGTCTTACTAATGATTTGTGCAGGGGCAAAATGATATCTCTATCTCTGGAGTCCATACCTCTCTTAATACAAGAAAGGACTTTGCTCGCTTTGGAAACCGCAGCTTGGCATTGCATGCCATTATTGAGCTTATGATCAACTAAAACACCCAGATCCTTCTCCACTACAGATCCCCCCAGTTGTACTCCCCCTAGCATGTATGATGCATGAATATTCTTAGCCCCCAAGTGCATAACTTTACATTTATCAACATTAAACCTCATCTGCCACTTAGTCGCCCAATTAGACAGAGCATTGAGGTCGGCTTGTAAATTGGAGACATCCTGTAAGGACATTATTCCACTGCATAGCTTGGTGTCATCTGCAAAAACAGAAATGTTACTTTTGATCTCAGACCCAATATCATTTATAAATATATAAATTGTGCGGTTAGAAAAAATAGAACTAGATGCGTCCAGCTGCGAAATCCCACAGCTATTGGCACATAACCGCAGGTAACCGCCGGGTACTGTGGCAGCTGCGTTTGGTAAGAATCTTGAGGGGGAACTCCACGCCAAATTTCAACTAAAAAAACGGCATGGGTTCCCCCTACAGGAGCATACCAGGCCCTTGGGTCTGCTATAGATTTTAAGGAGACACCCCGTATGCCGAAAAAACGGTGTGAGGGTCCCCCAAAATTCATACCAGACCCGTATCTGAGCAGCATCCCGGCCAGTCAGGAAAGGGGTGGGGACTAACGAGTGCCCCCCCCTTAACCGTGCCAGGCCGCATGCCCTCAACATAGGGGGGTAGGTGCTTTGGGGCAGGGAGGCGCCCTGTGGCCCCCCACCCCAAAGCACCCTGCCCCCATGTTGATGAGGACAGGGCCTCTTCCCGACAACCCTGGCCATTGGTTGTCGGGGTCTGCGGGAGGGGAGCTCATCGGAATCTGGGAGCCCCCTTTTAATAAGGGGGCCCCCAGATGCCGGCCCCCCACCCTAGGTGAATGAGTATGGGGTACATCGTAACCCTAGCCATTCACCTGGCGGAATAAAAAATGTAAAAAAAAACACACTACACAGGGTAAAGTAATTTATTAGTCAGCTCCGGTGCCCCCCTCTCTTCTTTAGGTCTTTTACGAGGGGGGCCTGCTTCTTCTATGTCTTCTGGGGGGGTGTGACGGTCTTCACCACCGCCTGGTTCTCTTCCACCGGGGGGGGGGGTGCTTTCTTCTTTAGCTCTTTTACAGCGGCCCCCACGTCGCTCCCTCCCGCTGTAATGCTGGGACTGTGATGTCATAAGAGACCTATATAAATCGGTGCGAGCCGCGCACACGGCATTACAGCAGGAGGGAGCAAAGTGTCAAAATTGAAGAAGGAGAAGGAGAAGAAGAAGGCAAAAGGCAGAAAGCAACACAAGTGGGGGCCACTGTAAAAGAGCTAAAGAAGAAAGCGCCCACCCCCCTGGCGGAAGAGAACCAGGTGGCAGCGAAGACCGGCACACCCCCCCAGAAGACATTGAAGAAGCAGGCCCCCCTCGTAAAAGACCTAAAGAAGAGAGGGGGGCACCAGAGCTGACTAATAAATTACTTTACCCTGTGTAGTGTGTTTTTTTTACATTTTTTATTCTGCCAGGTGAATGGCTAGGGGTACGATGTACCCCATACTCATTCACCTAGGGTGGGGGTCGGCATTTGGGCACCCCCTTATTAAAGGGGGCTCCCAGATTCCGATGAGCTTCCCTCCTGCAGACCCCGACAACCAGCCAGGGTTGTCGGGAAGAGGCCCTGTCCTCATCAACATGGGGCAGGGTGCTTTGGGGTGGGGGGGCCACAGGGCGCCCCCCTGCCCCAAAGCACCTCCCCCCCATGTTGAGGGCATGCAGCCTGGCACGGTTAATAAGGGGAGGCGCTCACTCGTCCTCGCCCCTTTCCTGCAGGCCGGGCTGTTGCTCGGATACGGATCTGGTATGGATTGTCTCCTTAAAATCCATAGCAGACCCAAGAGCCTGGTATGCTCCTATAGGGGGAACCCATGCCGGTTTTTTAGTTGAAATTTGGTGTGGAGTTCCCCCTCAAGATTCATACCAGACACAGTGCTTGATATTGGCAGGGATCCAGATCGGATCCCCGTTCAATATCGTGCCGTGGCTAAACGCAGCCGCAGCTAAAAGCACTGTACAAATGCAGCTAATCGCTTTGCCTGGAGTCTTGAATTCCAGCAAAATATAAACATGATTCTAGCTGCGGCAAAACAGCCGTCCGTCTGAAAGTGGCCCAAAACGTTATCTTTCAGTTAACAAGAGAATATTCACTTAAACCATAATTTCAACCTTTAAGCAGAAATGTCAAGGCAAATTGCTGAGAGGGCTATCAATGCAAATGAAGTGTCCCTGAGGATGGAAACAGGGAACAAGAAGCCCATAGGAGCCACAGATGAGAGATGTAGGAGTGGAGGTCCTCCAGCAGTACCCAGGAGAGCTAATGGTTATGCAGACTGCACACAGCAGAAAGCAGGTTGCAGTGGTAAGTGCAGCAGGCTGGATACAGCAGGTAAGTACTGCATGCTGGAGCAACAGGTAAGTACTGCAGACAGGTAGGCAGGTTACAGCATACAGGGCAAAAGAAAGCATAGTCAGAGACTGTAGCAAAGGTCAGTGAGCCATTGGTCAGCAGACAGGAGATCAGAGACGTGGTAAGACAAGCTGAGGTCATACACAGGACAGATGAGAGCAGATCTGTGGACAAGCCAAGGTCAGAGCTAGGAGAGAGACCAGAGGTATCCAAGGGCAAGCCGGGTCAGTAATAGGTAATTCAGAAGCATAAGCAAAATAGTGGACCTCCAATATGTGTGCGTGCAATTTTGTGCAAATGAGCATGACCATATTGGGAATTTCCCAACTCTCCTCCCGCCGCAACACTTTGTTTTCTCTTTGTCCCCATGCAAAATCTCACAAATACCTGTTGAGTATTTCCTGATACATTATTTACACAACTGCTACATCTGATGAAGCTTTAAAGCAGTGGTGAAACATATTGGGTTATTTGGGTGTTTTTTTGGTGATCGGCAAATCTAGGTTAGGGGTGGCATGGAGAGAAATGAAAGCAGATGTTTTGGAAAAATAATATTGAGGTGAAATAGAAGAGAGGCGGTTCTTGTATTTATGCTAGTAAGATAGTAATTTAGAACAAATCAGGGGAGGACTGACCATTGAGTCACTCGGGCACTGCCCGAGGGCCCATGCCACTAGGGGGCCCCATCAGGGTTGCCAGGCTCAGTAAAACCAGGGACAGTATGTAAAAATCTGTGTTTTTTTTACATCTGTCCCTGATATGTCTGAAACTGACATGCTTTTGATGTGAAAATCCTAAGATTTTAGCTGTCCCACCTCTGCACTGCCTCCTGGAGTGGTGGCCATCAGTAAGGCCAGGGGCCCCATAATCTTTACGGGGGCCCCACGAGTTGTCAGTCCACCCCTGGAACAAATGTAGGTTAAGTTGGAAGATAGTGATTTGAAATGAATGTAAATTTCCTACATAAAGTATACAGGCAAAAGTAGAGTGTACAGCAGTCATAGTTAATGATACATAAGATACTCTCTTAAAAGTCTTTGGAGATATTATGGAGGATTTATGTGGCTCTGAATGACACCTTCTAAGTGAGTAAATAAAAGCACAAAATTATTTAACCACTTAAGACCCGGACCAATACGCTGGCAAATGACCCAAGGGGTTTTTGCGATTCGGCACTGCGTCGCTTTAACAGACAATTGCGCGGTCGTGCGACGTGGCTCCCAAACAAAATTCACATCCTTTTTTTCCCACAAATAGAGCTTTCTTTTGGTGGTATTTGATCGCCTCTGCGATTTTTATTTTTTGCGCTATATACAAAAATAGAGCGACATTTTTGAAAAAAAATCAATATTTTTTACTTTTTGTTATAATAAAAAACCAATAAACTAAATTTTAGTCAAACATTTAGGCCAAAATTTATTTAGCCACATGTCTTTAGTAAAAAAAAAATCGCATTAAAAAAAAATTAGCTACCTAGCGGGAACAGCGACACTAATACAGCGATCAGAAAAATGATCGCTTAGTGATGCTGGCAATAGGGAGTGAAAGGGTTAACTAGGGCAATGATCAAGGGGTTAAAACTTTATTGGGGGGGGTGGGGGGGGCTACCCTGACACTAACACTGACTGACTGTCACACTGTCTGTCACACTGACACTAAATACAGTAATCATACATGTATGATTACTGCATTCAGTGACACTGTGACAGGGGGGAGGGGGGGGGGGCGATCGCGGGGGTTAAATGTGTTTGTGTGTGTGTGTGTAAGTGTGCTGTTAGTGCAGACTTACTTGTAGTGTTGTGATCTCTCCTCAGCGGCGCTTGAAACAAACGCCGAGGGAGAGATCACGTCGCTTCCTCCTTCCTGTGTTTACACAGGAGGAGGAAGTGACAGGGCGGGCGGGCGCGCGCATTGGCTGGGAGCGATCCGGAGGGGGCGGGTGAAAACGGATAGCCGCCCCCACTTGTCGGATCGCTCCTGCAGCCGCGCATGTACGGGGGGGGTCCGATCGGACCCCCGATCCCCCCCAAGGCACCAACGTATATATACGTTGATGTGCCTGTCGGTGCCATTCTGCCGACGTAAATGTACATGCGGCGGTCCTTAAGTGGTTAAAGAACATACAGTAAGTATTTTACTGATAAAAAAAAAAAATAGGGCAATGAAATACACAAAAGTAATATGTGTGTCACATTCATTATGCAAAATAAATAAATGCCAGTGAAGTCCTCCTATTGGAACTTTCTGTGATGGTGTGGCAATAATGCTGCATTGAATTCAGAGCCACTCTAATGTAGGCAGTGCCAGCTTATACTATAGAAGATTTTCAGTGCAAGCCATGCTTGGAGATTCTCTGTAAAAGTATCCAGCAATACAAGGTAGAAATGAGGGGTATATGCCTCAGCAGCAACTGGACTCAAAGACAAAAGAACAATAGTTGCCTTTCAGGCCTTGAACTAAATACTGCTGAGAATCAAATTAAAGTTGCCAACCTCAGCTTCTCAAATTGCAGATTCCGATTCTAATTTCAGATTTTAGATTCCAATTTGCATAGATATGTTAAGATTAAGGCTAGGTTCACACTGCTGCGAATTCTTTTGCGAATTTGAGCCATTGCGATTGCAGTCATTAAAATAACATTGTTTTCTATAAGTGCCGTTCACATCAGTGCAGCTGCAGGAAAAAAAGGGTCCTGTGCGAGTTTGATCCGCGTGCGATGCGAATTTAGCTCTATAGACTGGCACACCCTGAAATTACGGCCGCGAATAGCGGCAAAATCACGGGCGCGAGATTGCAGTAAAATTGTGTGATTTTGAATTCGCAGCAGTGTGAACCTAGCTTAAGGAGAAAATATTGTAGTACAGATGCAGTGTGTTATTATGCTTAAAGTGGTTGTAAACCCAACATCGTTGTTGATGTCACAATGTAGAGTGTAAGATTTCCTATCATCTGTGCCCAGTCTTGTCACACAGAGTTAATCCAGCACTGAGTAATCTTCTTTTAATGTTCAGTGAAAATGAACAGCCTTCCAGATAAAATCCTGCCTAAATCAAAAGTCCGTTTTCTCTCTTCTTGCTTTGAGTGAGAGGTTATTTACAAATATAGCTAGGACATGTTTATCATATGTTATGTTTTGTTTACAATAACATGAGGTGATATAACATCATAACACATCCTAGTAATATACAATGAACTTTGGATCACCTCTTGTTATGATAAACATGTCCAAGCTAGATATGTAAATAACCTGTTACTGAAAGCAATAACAGAGAAACGGACTTAACCTAATTTGGCAGGTTTTTATCTGAAATTCTGTTAATTTGCACTGAACTTTTTTTTTTTTGGGGTTTACAACCACTTTAATGACTCAATGGTCCTTAATTATCTGTGTGTAGAGACCAAATATCAATATCACAACTATCGTAATTATATACCTGTTTTAAAATCCCTTTACACAGCCAGGCATGTGCATTAAAGCCCAACTGAAGTTAAGCTTATATCAGATGAATCTGTTCCTGGTACATTAAAACAAAATGTGTTTAACATCTTATGCCCTGTACACACGATCGGAATTGTCATTGGAAAGAAATCGGAATTCCGCTCTAGCTTGTCTTGCTTACACGTGGTCACACCAAATCCAGACCGTCAAGAACGCGGTGACGTACAACGCGTACGCCGACACTATAAAGGTGAAGTTCCATTCCAACGGCGCCACCCTTTGGGCTGCTTTTGCTAATCTCGTGTTAGTAAAAGTTTGTTGAGACGATTCGCGCTTTTCAGTCTTCGTGCTTTTCAGATCGTTTTCTGCTGTTCTGTTGGTATCGGTCTTTTAGTGCGTGTAGTGAGTTTGTATCTGTTTCTTAGGCCGCGTACACATGACCAAATCTGTCTGCTGGAAACGGTCTGCTAGACCGTCCCAGCAAACAGATTCGACCGTGTGTACGGGCGAACCGACGGATATGGCCAGCCGACAGATTTGAAAGCATGCTTACCAATCTGTCGGCTGGGAACCCGTCCGCCCGACATGTCTGCTGGTTAGTACGCTAACCAGCAGACATGTCTTCTCGCACACGCGCCAAATGATTTTGACGCATGTGCGGAAGTGTTTTACTTCCTGGTGCGGTGACGTGGCGGCGTCAACGTCACCGCCACGTCACCGACACGTCAGCGTGCTGTCTGCTGGCGGGGATTTTGGTTTGCTCGTGTGTACACGCGAGCAAACAGAAATCCAAGCAGACAGATTTGTTCAAATCGGTCGGTCCGACCGATTTGAACAAATAGATTGCCTCGTATGTACGAGGCCTGAGTGTGTTCTCGTCTGCTCGTTTCGGATTTTCAGATCGTTCTTTATAGGCCTTGCTGTTCTTCAATGCGTTCTGTTAGTTCGTTCTGACCAGCCGACCGTTTTCTAGCTATGTTGCGGGTACGTACTCGTCGTAGAGTTTGTGCTGTGCATGGGCTTGGTGTTGGGCTTCTTGCTTTGACCCAAGCTCAGTTCATGAACATGGTGAATAGGAGTTCATGGACGAAGAATTGGTTGCTTCAGCTTGACCAATTCTGTCATATGTCTTTGCTGTGGGAGATCCAGGAAAATAATCCTGATGATTTTTGGAATTATCTCCGAATGACGGACCCTGTTTTTCACTTGGCGACTGGGAGAAGTCTGCAGTACCTCAAGTTAATGTCAGGCATCTCCCCCCAGGCTCTGGGATCATTATCCCAGAGACCTGTTCTGCCATCATCCAAGTCTTGCAGAAGTACTATATTAAGGTAAGTTTTCTCCTTTAACATCACATTCTTTGTATTTAATGTTTGCTAATGTATTGTATTTCTTTCATCATTCCCTATCTACCATGATTGTAATATGCTGTGAGTGTCCACTTTGTCCTCATGCATGCTGTAAGCTTTTAATGCTCCTTTTTTTGGCCTACATGCATATTTCCCTTTACTAACCTCTCCAGCATGTTATCCTTGGCCCATATACACCTAGCCTAGTCACTTAACGATGTATTTTCTCAGCTCCATTGTAGTGCTTTACCCTAAACACCCCCTAAAATGTATACACATGTTTTTGTTCTCATTAAATTCAGGCAGACTGGTAGAGGCTTTTTTTTGAGGGCCCAAACTCATCTAGAACCCTCCCCCCTGCTAAAATGTGTATATATGTTTTTTATTCTCATTAAATTCAGGCAGAGTGGTAGAGGCTTTTTTTGAGGGCCCAAACTCATCTAGAACCCCCCCCCCCTAAAATGTGTATATATATTTTTGTTCTCATTAAATTCAGGCAGTGTGGCAGAGGCCTTTTTTGAGGGCCCAAACTCATTTAGAACCCCCCCCTTTCCCTAATATGTGTACAATAGGCCATCAGAGGGGTGAGGAATCTGATATGTGGGCCTTATATTTTTGTCTTTAAATATTCCTTAAAATAAATGTTATACTAATGTTGGCCAAGAATGTTTTTGTATGTGCAAAAGTACTAATATTTTTTCTGGTTTTGCCAAGCGGTGTGACTTTCCTTACTGCGGAGGTGCAATAGATGGGAAGCATGTCCACATCGTGCCACCACCCCATTCGGGGTCATACTATTAGAAAGGGGTATAATAGTATAGTGTTGATGGCAGTGGTGTCAGCACAATATAAGTTTCTCTATGTGGATGTGGAGAAGAATGGCCGGATGTCCGATGGTGGAGTCCTCTCCCAGACTGAGTTTTTCCGACGTCTCCAGAGGGGTAGCCTGGCATTGCCACTAATGAAGACAACGTGTAAGGACTCCCATTTGTGTTTGTCGCAGATGAAGCATTTGGTCTGGGTGAACATCTGATGAGGCCATTCCCTCAGAGGACCCTCACCTCGAAGAGGAGGGTTTTTAACTACTGGCTGGCCAGAGCCAGAAGAGTCGTTGAGAATGCTTTCGGGATAATGGTTCCGCCTATTTCTGACAGAAATACATATGGCGGACTACAAACTGAACCACATCGTTTTATCATGCTGCATACTGCACAACTTTTTAAGGCAAAATGCACCAAATTATCTTGCCTCAGTTGGGCCTGAGGCTGGACTTCCTGGGAACCCCCAGACAGGCCTGAATTCTGGCCGTCCTGGCTTGATCCCCCCCCCCCCCAAAGCTCCCATGAAGTTTGCCAAAAATATGTATGAATATTATTTAAATTAAAACAAAAAATGTATCTGATAAAATCTTGCATTTGATTTTTTGCTTGTGTTTCTTTTAGCTGTCTCCTAGGTTCTCCTAGTGCACTTGTAGTGCCAAGTAGTTTTCCCTGTAGTAAATAACCCCCATTGTCACTGTAAACACCAACTTAATACAAAAATTGGTATTGAGCATAGAACGAAGAAGCCACATATTGTTAAGTAGAAATGTTTTACTCTGCACGTTCACATGTGCGTTATAATTTTTTGGGGTAATTTAAAAAATAATTTTTTCTCATGTTTTACAATTGAATTTTTTTTTCCGCATTTAATTTTTTTTTTCAAAACATAACATACACAACTTTGGAACTTACAAAGTTCAACATAGTAAAACTGAAGGCAATATCAGACATTATAGTGTGTCAAAACTGTGTTGATCTTGCCTTTATCAGATAGGGTGGTGTCACCCCTGAAAAAGCCAAATTTTATAGATGCACTAAAATTGGGGATCAAAATAGGGATTTCCCTCCTGATCCCATGCCTAAATTCAACATGTGCTATCTCCCATTATGGGGGATCAATGGACGTGTTTTGGGGGTGGTGCAACCCCTTCTTCTCACCTACTTGAGTTGCAAGGAAGGGGTTGCACCCACAAAACATGTACATTGATATCCCCTAATGGGAGATAGCACATGTTGAAACACTGTGTGCATTTTCAAAATGTGGCTTTTAAAATGTCCTAAAAATTTGACATGTAGTACAAAAAAAATGTAAAATAGTGGCATTTTGATGATATTTAGATTCTCCCCAACGCATCAATCATGTTCTTTATTTTTTGTTCAAGAACATTGAGATTATTCCTCATGATGTCTATTTCCTGACTACGCACCTCGATCTCCTGGATTAGGATTTGTGCCCTAGCACTTGTGAAATGAGGAGATTGTACTTCCACAACATCCACATCACCTAAAAAAATATTAAAAAGCATGTATATAAATATGCAGGCATAAATCTATTACCTAAAGCTGTGGTAACAGACACTGGTCTGTTGTGGGGACAATTTCAACCAATTCCTCTACCTCTCCTTCCTCCACATCTTCAGGTTCTGGTGTCCTCTGTTCCCCTTCTTCATGAGGTGTGAGGTTACTGGTGTCCTCATATTTCCTGAGTCGTTTCTCCCCTATGAGAATGAAACAAAAGGTATACTGTACTTAGCACACAGATATTTGAGGCTAGAAATAGGAACATGAAACATTGCTTGGAAGTGTGGTACAATTTTGGCAGAGTTCCAAGCTGAAGACATGATTTTTTTTCTTACCAAAGATGGAATACTTACCTTTTTTGGACAAGTTTCACACATGGAAACACCCCAAGTACCACTGGAGAACCTGTGTGGGACACCCTAAAAAGGTTGTTCTGGTGTCCCACACTAGTGCTCCTGAGTCCAGATGTGTAAACAGATGCTGAGTGTCCTCTCCTTTCACTGAATCAAGTTTGCATTTCATTCTAGTTACAAACACATCTAGACAACATTGTAATAAACTTCTTTTTATATAAATAGGCATGACCAAATGTAGTTAACCCTGTATCTGCAACAAACATTGTGTTTACTTGGCAAATGAACAATGTTTTGTGCCCACAAAACTGAAAGTTGCCATTTTTAACTGTACAACAGTAAAGAAAAGTACAAGGAGCAACATGCAAGTAAAAAATAATAACTGAAACACAGGACAAATACTTACTTGTTTTGAAGAATTTTCTTGATCCTTCTGTACTGATCATGCTCCCTCAATTTCAGGTCTGACCAGTGTTTCCTCTATTGCTCCTTGGATCATCGTACCCCGAAATTCCTGTGCAGACTTCTCATAACTTTAGACATGATCTTGGCCTTTCTCACATTAGGGTTGGTGTAGGGTTGGTGTACGGTCCATGCTTCCCATCATAGTTGGTCCTCCTCAAGAAGTCCACCATCTCCGCCATCTCTACAAAGGACATATTTGAGGTCTTATATTTCCTCCTGGATCAGGACGTTTCAGGCTCTGGGCTTTCCTTGTCATTACTGGAATTATGCACCTTCGCCATGTCTTTCACACTGCGCGTCGAAAGAGAAGGGGCGGGGAATATACTAGAAAGAACATCAGGAGCGGGTGATGTATGCGGCGTATCACGCATGCGCAGTGTATATAAAGCTAACACACATGTGTCGTACCTACGTTCTGTGTGCAGAGGAAGGAGAAACAGAAGCGCCGAACGTTCTAATGAAGGTAACATTTAAACTTGGGGCATCAGTGGCCTATACTGCTTCTAGATTGAGGCCTATAATGGGATAAGATTATGAGAGTTTAGCCTGACATCATTATTTTTTGTCTTGTGTTTTGTCTTGCAGCCAATATGAATCCCTTTAAGGAGCCAAAATTCATGGCCAGGTTCATAGACTGGTACAGGGAGCTGAAAAATTTATGGGAGGTAAAAAAAAAACTTATATCATAATAGACCAGCAAGGAAAGCAATGCTGGAGAAACTGCTGCAATTTGTTAAGACGCGGGTCCCCGACGCAGACATCGCTTTGCTGGGAAATAAAATTGGTACCTTGAGGAGCATGTATAAGAAGGAGCGTTATAAGATCCAGGATTCCCTTAAATTAGGTGCAGCAACAGAGGATGTGTATGTAGCCAGTTTGTGGTACTACCACTGACTGCAGTTTCTGAAAGACCAGCTTGAAGCCAGGGAATCACTTTCTAAACTTCCCTGCAGCCTTCCCTCCACCCCAGCTGAGGCTTCCGAGGACCAACCTGGGCCTTCCATCCTGGAAGAATTGGATGAGCCCAGCTTAAGCCAGATATAATATTTTTTACCATATTTATTGTCCTACAATTATTGATGTTAACTAGATGTTATTATTGATAACAAATTAATGACTTAAAAAAAAGTGACTGACATATCAATAGACAGCAGTGGTCAAAAATGATTGGGACAAGAATGAAAACTGCTGGGGTCAGAATGATAGTCTTTTCTATTTATTTTCATTCAATTTGCAACAGTAATGAGCTAAAAAGTGTGTGTGATTGATCAGCCAAAAACTAAAACTATGTCCCTTTTTATACACAGGAAGGCCTCAGCCAGGATGAGGGTCTGGAAAGCGGCAGGCAGGAGGAGGCCGGGCCCAGTGGCAGCAAGGAGGTGGCCAGGCCTAGTGGCCTCACCCAATCCCAGGTGCCTCCCCTCCGCCTTCCAACAAAAAGGCCCAGGAAGGGGAGGAACGTGGATGAGGCAGCACCGGGCCTCATTAGGGAGGCTAGTGAGGCCCTCAGAACCCCCCCCCCTGATGCTGAAGAGGCCTATGGCTGCTATCTAGCTACTATATTGCAGAAACTGGAGGAGGGCCAATACCTCCTCTGTGAGGGGATTTTTGATCAGGCACCTTCAGAAGGGGTTAAGGGGCCAGCTAACTAAGAACAGCCATGTATGTGAGCTCGCCCATTCTCCTCCTCCTGCCATAAGTCCACCACCAGAGCCACAGCCTCCAAGAAAGCATGCAGAGAAGCGTGGAGGGAACGCTGCAAGGGAGACAAGAAAGTGATGACCTGGGGTCTGTCTGGTCTGACAGAAGACGCAGGCTGTTGTATTACCACAGACTAGGGACATATATGTCATCTGCTGCTGTTCCTGAGTCCTGGACCAGATTGTGCTCCCTATTATGTAATATATGGACTTCTCAAGCTATCAATTTTATTTTCCACAGAGTTGATGTCTGCCCTGGGGTCCAAAGGCTTCACAAATTCCAGCAGTTTCTCCAGCATTGCCTTCCTCTTTATTTTGTTATGACCCATAATAAATAGATATATTTTTTTTGGAAAATACCTGCCTATGGGCCAGATTCAGGTAGAGTTAGGCTGGAGTATCCAGTGATCCGCCAGCCTAACTGTCACTTTAAGCCGGCGTTTTTGTTTTCTGTAAGCAGAAAACAAGAAACGCCGGGTTAGAGTTCCGATGCGATTGGCGCAATTGAATTTCGCCATCGCATCGCAACTTTAATTTAAAAATGGCGCCGGGGGCGTTCCCGCTGATTTACGCTGAAAAAATATGTTAATCAGCGGGAATCGGCAATTCACGATCGTATTCGGGCGCGACGCAGTGACTTTCCGACGTTTCCGTAAGCGATACGCGGCGTAAAGATAAAGCAGCCCCCTAGTGGAGTATCCTATGTTAAGTATAGGCGTCGTCATCGCGTCGGAAAAAAAATCGCGTCGCTTGCGTAAAACGTTCATGAATGGGGATGTGACGTCATTGACGTTCACTGACAGAATTTGGAGCATGCGCACTGGGATGCATTGACACGCTTGCCGCGGGATCGCGCATAGTTTAAATAATACACGCCCCAAACCCGCCCAATTTGAATTCCGCCGGCTCATTTGCGATGCGCTGCCGCAACTTTAGGAGCAAGTGCTTCCTGAACAACAGCACTTGCTCTTAAAATTTCGGCAGAGTAACGTAAATGAGAAGCGTTACTCCAGCGCAAAGAAGCTCCCATCTACCTGAATCTGGCCCTATGTGTTTTTCTTAAAAAGGGACAGTTTGTGAGTAGGCATGTACATTTCAAAAATACAATGTCAAAAATACAATGTCAATACAATGTCAAATTAACAAGGGACAGCAACCAACCTCTTTGAGGTTAAAAAATACTACATAATAATGTTGTTGTGGTAACGTGACAAAAAAAATACGGAGATCACAAAAAAAGGGAGATCTTGATTAAGACAAACAAAAAAATAGATGACTATAAAAAATAATTCTAAACATTATTATGGAGATCTGAACTCTGTGTGAATATCAGCAGCAAAACAACTTCATTATTCTAGCAATAAAGAACAACAGAATGCGCTGCATTAGGCCGCGTACAGACAAGGAGACATGTCCGCTCAAACATGTCCGACGGACCGTTTCCAGCAGACATGTCTCCTCGGATTTTGGTCCGATGGTATGTACACACCATCGCACGAAAATCCCCTCTGACTGAGGACGCGGTGACGTGGCGGTGACATTGACGCCGCCACGTCACCACTCCAGGAAGTAAAATACTTCCACGCATGCGTCGAATCCATTCGACGCATGCGGGAGATTTATGTCCGCTGGTTAGGCGTACTAACCAGCCGTGCCATTCTGCCGACGTATCAGCGCAGGAGGCGGTCCTTAAGTAGTTAATAATAATTTTGTGAAAATAGTGCAGCACTGCGTGTGCATATATATAAATCTTATATAAACAAATAATTTTACATTCCATAAAACAATTTATGAAAAAATTTAATAAATAAATGCATTTATATTTAAATGGATTCAATATTCAGTGCACACCACTACCTGCTAAAATTCCTGCTCACCTCAAGGATTAGTATAAAACTCATAGACAGATCACTCCTTGAGTCCACCACGATCAATCCACTTTACCAATGGTAGTAATTCCTACAGTCTCCAGACTGCACCTCTGTGTGGGTAATCAACGTTTAAATTGTCTCCAAACACCACCTTTCTCCATTCGCTTTTTAATAATCAATTCCACTTATATATCCAGGGGTTAAGGACATGAAACAAAAAACACAAGTACCATAATGTTCTCTGGTTTTGAATTTGTTAAAAAAGCCCCCCTAAAAAGTTACACTTACAAGAAATAACAATAAAAACAGCATGTATCAAATCACTAGCTCATTCACCGCAGATCTGGACTCACGGTGCTTCGCCTGACATCACAGATACAACTCCTCCCTTCTAAACGTGTGGTGGCCTCTAATTGGCCTTCATCAGTATATCAGTAGTCATCTACTGATGAAGGCCAATGAGAGGCAATTTGCATTAGTTCTTAATAGTGCCACTACTTTTTACTTTTAAGTGGTGTTATTCATGCACTACATAACAAATAATAATAATTACTGCCAGTTCATAGAATAAGGGACAGGGGGTTATTAAGACCTTAATTGGTGTACCAACATAGGCACTAGTTTCCCATCGGGTTTGCGCTCACCTTGTATTTGGCAGCAAGCAGTGATGGATTCTTTAGTCAACAGCAGGCTGTCTATTGGTTTAGGATCTGCCCATTACCTTCTGTCAATCATAAGGGCAGTGTACCTGATGAGGAACTAGTATCTGTAAATCCCTATCAGGCTCCACCCCCCCAGATACAGAACTCCCCTATCCCTGTGCTGTCTGTGTGACAGCTTCAGTGGCTGGGAAGGTATCGCTACTGTTCTGAGGTTGGAGTGTCTTTAGGGACACTCTGGTCTCAGTGCGCCTCCACACTCAGTGTGCAACAGAATCATGTACCTGTCTACAACAGATACATAAAAGTGTTGCCCACAGTAAAATGTGTCATGTGGAGGCTCACTGGAATTCTAGGTGAACGTGAGTGAATTCCAGGGGTTGTGTCTGAGGGCCA
Organism: Rana kukunoris; assembly: GCA_029574335.1. Taxonomy (NCBI): domain Eukaryota; kingdom Metazoa; phylum Chordata; class Amphibia; order Anura; family Ranidae; genus Rana; species Rana kukunoris. The sequence continues at coordinate 97,449,683 of CM056050.1, read as the reverse complement.
CAACCTGGAAAAAGCCCATCATTCCTTGCAGGTCACCCTGATGAAGATCTGGTGGTTGTGCTTATCGCTGCACCAGCAGAACTTTTAAGAGCTCACATTCTCTCCAAAATATGCAGAAAGCACAGAGGATCCACTATCCAGTTTATACGCGACATTCATATTCTCAAAATAATTCTAAAAAATACTGGCGCAATACTTTATTGGGGTTTTAAACCCTTAAGGTTTTTAACCTTAACCACTTCAGCCCCGGACCATTTTGTTGCTAAAGGACCAGGTCCCTTTTTGCGATTCGGCACTGCGTCGCGTTAAGTGACAATTGCGCGGTCGTGAGATGTGACTCCCAAACAAAATTGACGTCCTTTTTTTCCCACAAATAGAGCTTTCTTCTGGTGGTATTTGATCACCTCTGCGGTTTCTACTTTTTGCGCTAGAAAACAAAAATACAGCGACAATTTAGAATTTTTATTTTTTACTTTTTGCTACAATAAATATCCTCCAAAAATATAAAAAAAAAAATCCTCCGTTTAGGCCGATACATATTCTTCTACATATTTTTTGTAAAAAAATCGAAATTAGCGTTTATTGATTGGTTTGAGCGTCTACAAAATAGGGGATTGATTCTTACTGTGTGGGGGCGTGGCTTGGTGTTTGACATCACTGATCATCGTTCCCTATGACAGGGAACAGACAATCAATGACAGTCTAGGCAGGCTAGGAAGCACTTTCTTCAACTCTGTGACACGATCGTGGGACACCGGCGGCGATCGGGTCCGTGGGTCCTGCGGGCGCGGTCAAGGAGTTTCCGACCGGGTCGCAATTGCGCCACGACAGCACGTGCGCGACCCACGGCTGTGCATATTAGGGGATGTAACTTACGCCAATATGCGCTGATGTGCTATTCTGCCAACGTACATCGGCGCGTGGCAGTCAGCAATCGGTTAATGCATTCTACGCATTAAGGTGAAAAACCTTTTGTCGTGCAGCTGCCCCGCACAGCTCCCCCTCACAGCTCCCCCCTTTTTTTTTTAACCTGATCGTTCCCGCGACGAGGACGAGCACAGCAGCTCCAACCGCTGTCTTGGGTCCTCATTGAATAGATTGATAGCAGCAGGAGCCATTGGCTGTCAATCAAATCCAGTGACACGGAAGCCAGGGGCAGGGCAAGTCCTGCTGTCTGTGTCAATGGTCGCAGGAGCAGGACTCGGGAGAGCACCCGCACGAGTGCCCTCATGCAAAGTGGCTCTCTGTGGGGGGCACTCGGGAAGAGGAGGAGCCAGAAGCACTGCTGAGGGACTCCAAAAGAGGAGGATCGAAGAGCACTCTGTGCAAAACCCTTTTAAGTATAAACGTGCAGCACTACAAATCATTACCTACAGACAGATTTCTCACCGCTCCAGGTGAGCCCCGTGTGCAATCAAGGGTTGTTGAACCACCAAGGTGCTGGCAATGCACTAAGCACTGACTGTAAGTGCGAAACGCGTCGGCCACACTGTATATTGTTGGTTGCAGTGACTGTGTGTACAGTTGAAAAATAAAAGACAACTTCTTTTAAGTGATTTCGGAGTGCGGCTGTCCAGTTTTTGTCCTTCTATTTGCTACAAATCATTACCTAAGTGAATACAAATTTTCCCAAACAATAAGCATTTTTAAAAATATACACATAAACATCATACAAATAAAACATCACGATATGTGCAACGAATCCAAAAAGAATACAAATGCATGTAAATAAAATACATGTAGTGGTGCACTGTGGCGAGTTTCAAAGATCCACCACATCACCCTGCTACCAGACCCCCATTCATCCATTCCGAGACAATGAGCAGTCATTCGCATTTGCTTTGCTGTCGTTTATTGCAGGGTACAACTTGGAAGGGGTAATGAGACGCCCATAGCACTTAACACATTTGTAGAACTTTAACTGATAGGTTCAGCCCTGATAATGAAGCACATCTAACGTTCACAGTCTATTTCTCCACTTTCCTCCACTGCAGAATATTTCTCCTCCTCTTCTGCACTCCTGCAGAGTATCACTCCTCTAGATTCCTCTCCACCTGTGCAAATCCTTTGCTGCAAACTGTTAGATTCCTGTTTTCGTACTCTCAGTATGAGAAGGAGTCACTCTGAATAACTCCCCAAATGCTGGTACTGGGCCAGAGGCGTTGCAGCACTTCCCCCGATGGCTCAGTACTTTAGCAGCACGTGGCGACAGGTGGACTACTGCACCCAGCTAGTCCAAACTTGCAAATGCTGCGTTCCCCGGTCACAGCGATCTGCACTATGCTCAAAGTATTTTTTCTCTGTACCGTCGTGTTCCCCAGCCACAACAGTCTGCACTACCCTCAGTAACTTTCTCATGTTCCATTGCTCCGCTGCAGTGTCCATGGAGGAAAACACTGTTCAGATGCACAGTTCAGCTGTTCCTCTAATCCTTTCTCTTCAAGAATTCCTCATATGTGTGAGGGGTGAGCCTTCCCCTCGACTCCCCTACACGCGGTGCGCCCCAGGCTGGGGAACGCCCTACAGCAACTACCTTTTTTATTATGACAATACTCAATCTTTTTTATCTGGCAACTCCTGCCCGCAGCATATGACCTCAGCTTATATGGGAGGCCTGCCCCCTGCCAATATCAAATGGGGATTGGCAGAGCTCCTCACATGAGCTGCCTGACACTCAAACTTCAGGTCCAACCTCTGTTCCAGACCAATTCTCCTGAAAGCAGGCGTCTCTGAGCCTAAGCACAAGTGACCACACCCTCTGCTACACTAAACACTCCCAGCCCCAGACCAAAACAAGCAGGCCTAGCCTATAGCACAGGCCTGCCTAAATTTACCTCCAAGCGCCCAGAGGCAATTTAGTTTGCATGTGCCGTGCTATATAAGTTTTCATTCATTCATTCATTCATTCACTGATACCCTAAACATACATTCTCATTCTAGCACCCACCAAAAGGTAGATGGTGCTACATACATAAAGGTCCCGTGACCAAGGTGAACTGCAAAATTCAGGGATTAGTTGAATTTAAATGAGCGTTAGAATTAAAATGATTGCACTTACAAAATCCAGCATTAATTGAGTGTGTACAATACACTGGGGAAAAGTATTACTACATAGGCCAGAGCTGGGACATACGATGCATCACGCATGCGCGAAACACTCGTGATCATTTTGGAGGCTTTATCTAGTGTATTGTACATGCTCTATTTATGTTGGATTTTGTAACTGCAATCATGTAATAAACATATTGATCTATATACGGATCTTCACTATGGTTGGTGTTCTGTTTCCCTTCTATGTTTGATAACTGGTAGATCAATTAGCCTGGCTACAAACCGGTATCCTTGTCGGATAAGCTGGAGTCCATGAAATACATCTTATAGCTGTATGGTTGCCATTTAGAGTAAGTGGCAAGTGGCCTTGAGTTCATCACTAAAAGTGTGCTTTGACCACTGTTTACTAGCGCTCATATATCTCTGGTAAGCTCCTGCTTTGGTTGGGCTTTGATTGTTCTTGAGCTTCTTTGGTTTACACCCCTGCACTGAACTTTTTCAATACTTTCTTTCTGTCTCTGTGAATTATCTCCATTCTTTATAAATTGGTAACAAATATTTAATTTAGTCAATTTTACGCCTATTGGATTCTCATGCTCATTTAAATTCAACTAATTCTTGATTTTTGCATTTCACTTTGGTCACGGCACTTTTACTGTATGTATTTTATTAACATTTATTTGTATTATTTTTTGGCTCATGCACATATTTGCATATATCTTGTAATATTTTTTTCAAGGTTTATGTGCATATTTTTAAATATACATATTATTCATGTAGTTAATGATTTGTAGCGCTACACGTTTTGATCTTCTACATGACCTTCTTCATGATATGATAGTCTCTTTGATGCTTAATTCCTACCTTTGGAGTGCTGGTTTGGGATAGTCTAGCATGTTATGGTTATTGTAAGCATATTTTACAGATGCTTAATGAAATTCAGTAATTGCAATAAACTTTCTAAGTGACAGCTTATAAAATATAAACACATAAGAAGTCAATCCATTTTCTTTGATAAACATATTTTTCTCAGCAGAAGTAATCCAACACTGAGCCAAAACTTTTAACTTTGAAAATAATGGCCCGGATTCACAAAGCACTTACGCCGACGTATCTCCAGATACGTCACGTAAGTACAAATATGCGCCGTCGTATCTGTGCGCCAAACCCACAAACTTAGATACGCCTAAAAACAGACTTCACCCCACCAACGTAACTTGCCTACGCCGGTGTAGAGTGGGCGCATATTTACGCTGGACGCATGTGGCTTTCCCATTGATTTTCTATTCAAATATGCAAATCAGGGAGATACGCCGATTCACGAACGTACTTTCGCCCAGCCCATGATTTAAGCAGTTTGCGTAAGTTTTACGTTCGGCGTAAAGTTATTCCCCATAGATGAGGCGCAACCCATGTAAAAGGTATGGACCAGGGAACACAAGCCTACGTATTTTACGTTGGACTTCTGTGAATATGGGCCGACGTGGGTCTGGCTGGGCGTAGGTTACATTCACGGTGTACACAGTGATCCGGCGTATCTTAGGCAGTTGTTCCGACGTGGTTGTACGCATTCGCATGGGGATACGTCCATGTGCCGACATATGCACAGTTCATTTTAAGTACTTTTCTGGCGCCCGGCCCATCATTTTCATGGGGTCACGCTTCATTAACATGGATCACGCCCACTTCCAGCCCACTTCCACCTACTTCCACTTACGCCGGCTTACGTCTATGAAATAGACGCTACGCCGGCGCAGAGTTGGGAGCGTTGGGAGCATTTGTTTGTGAATTCCATGCTTGCCTCTCCGCGCTGTGCCGGCGTAGCGTAAAAGAGATACGCTACGGCGGCATAAATATGTATGTATGTATGCCGATGTATGTGAATCCGGGCCTTACTGTATCTAAAGCCACACTGTTTTTAGTTTTAGATAGAGTATGGAATAGATAAAGCTCCTGTCAATTTGTGTTGTTGTTGCTTCCTTCATCTCAATGGGGAGATCATTCTTCACTTTCTTTCTTGAAGACACAACAGAAAGTAAGAGGAAATCTCCCTAAATTAAGGTAAATCTTTAAAGACAGTTGTCACTAGAACAACTGCCCCCCATTGGATTGTTCCCTCTTGATTCTTGTTCTGAAGACAACTTGAAATTCTAAGTTACTTAATGCAAAATAAAAACTTGACAGAAGTTATAAGTTAGAACTTCTGTCAAGTTTTTTATTTTGCATTAAGTAACTTAGAATTTCAAGTTGTCTTGAACTTCTAACCATTTTTTACTTTATCTAAAAAAGGAAAAATCATTTTGGCTTTGGATGTATCTTAATTATGTGACTTAATTAACATAACCTGAAATTATGACACAATAACTGTTATTATTAGATCAAACAGACATGCACCAATATATTAATCATGCTTTCAAAATTCTGGCATACTAGTCAACACATTATTAAAGAGATTACCTTCTAATTGCCATTGTCCTATCGCCGCTGAAGGGGCAGACAGTAAGTCATGGAAAGGCTCCTTCGGGTGGCATTGTATGTCTGTTTTTTAAATATTGCATTATATAACTTGTTGAATGAAAATAGATTTTAATGCCATAACATTATGCCAAATCCTCCCATGCATTCTGCACAAAATATCCTAAGCTTCAGGAAACAGATGTTGAAAGTTCCATACATAGACGGGTCTTAATTTCTCACTTTCAGTACCTTGTATATGACTGTTAACACCAGTGGGCTTTGTGTCATAATAACTTTTTATTGCCCCGAGGTTTTCACACATAACTTAAAAACTGGCATTGTCTCGATGTCATTTTTTTCTCAATTACTCTGGTGTGTTATGTAAAGTGAGGCTCAAAGAAAAATAAAACAAGGGATAAAGCGTTGAGTAAGTGTCATGACTGCCAGGGTCAAATGACATTGAGTGTTATTGCTGGCTACGTTCAAGGCATTTCTTACCCATTTTCAAATGTGATCCTAATGGAATTCTCTTAGTTGTACAATCAAACTCGTGAACAGAAAAACAGAAAGTATGAAAGATTTTGGTTCTGACCAGACTTGCTGGACCTCACCTTGTTGCTCTTGGAGGTCTACAAAGGACAGGACTAGCTTAAGCTTGCTTTAGGTGTATTGGACACTGCGCAAGGATCACAGTAAATCAGTATTCTTAAGTTGTTATGCCTCAAATAACTAGTTTTAAACAGGTCTAAATTCAAAAAGGTCAACAAAAAGCTTATTGAGACAAGTTTCCACTGACTGGAAATCACTTATGATTTAATTTGACCAAAATAGAGATTGATGCATAGCTAATGGTTTTGTCCCTCTAGAACTTTTTTTTCTTAGGTAATTTCACAGACAGGACGATGAAAATACCTCAGAGCCTGAAGTCCAAAAAAAATTATCAGAATAATTTGCCAAAACTAACATAAGATTTTGCTCATCTAACCTTTTTTACCTAAATTCCAGGATAAGGAAAGAAACAATCTTCAAAATGCTAACATAAATATGCTGAGGAAGATATAGGCCTGCAATACTATGCTAAAAAATAAAGTATTTGTTTTGCTCTCTTTGTCCTATTGGATACATTCATCAGATTTCCACAAAGGGGGCATAGACAGGAGTCATAAAATGTGGCTGGAACTTTACTTTAAGGACTAACTCTATCCAAAACCACTTTAGGTCTGCAACGGTAAACTGAAAACCTACCAGCTTCTTTAAACTCTTGAATAGTCAAGTACAATACAAATATTTTCTCCCAGTATTTTGGGCCTCTGTTTACCCCCACGAGGCTATGATGAAAAAAAAAAAACATAGCCTTGTAGGAAGACAAATTATTTGTCCATTTTGCATTACAGGGAACCCATAACTCAGCATCAGATTCAATTTGGCAGCAACCACATTAGATTCAAATGTCAGTCTTGAGACGGGATCAAAATTGACTTTACACTTCCTGACCAGCTAGGTCAACTGTCTTGTGCTGCATTCCTCCTACTCAAGTCAGCTGGTTAGCCTTAGACATGTGTGTTTCGTTTGGTTTCCGATCTAAATTTGGTCAAATCACGAAAGGAACGAATTTAAATGAATCTGAATTAAATTATAATGAAACATTTTGTTGGAATTAGAAACTAATTTGAATTCAAAATCAAAACGAATTAGAAAACAAATTTAAATTTGAAAAAACAAATTTAAAATGTAAACATATTGCTGGCTATTGCTGATTTCAAGTGTACCTAAAATAATTGATGCTGTTTTGAAGCCAAAGGGTATTCAAATATTGATTTAATTTACATTTTTCTTCTATTCGTTCAATCTGTATTCTCTAAATTGATATAAATATACAATTAAAATATATATTTTTAAAGCATTCTCAAGTGTTGATAGGGAAATCCCTTCGGTGGAGCTATTGTATTCTCCTAGGGGAATAGTAACTAGCAATGATCGATTGTAAAATCTGACATGCGGGGTACCCAAGTCGATTGATTGATAAACTTAGGTACATTCAGCCTGCCCATATTTGTTTGGAATTTTAGCGGTTCCCTGCTGAACCGGCCAAGCTAGATTCAAACTGTCTATGGCCGGCTTTACTTTACAATATTTCTTCACACCTGCCAAAAACTTCTGCAAAGTATTGTACATAGAGACAGCAACATGTTGAAGTCAGATATTTCTTTTAACACTTAGAATATAGAACACTTCACATATTCTAAATAAACTTTATTAATACAAAGAAGATTAAAGTGTCAAAAATAAAATTATCAAAATTTCTGATGAATAAATAATTTTAGCATTTTAATCTAGGACTTGTTAATTTCTTTCTGTTTCAATCGTTTTATTAAAGGTTTAAGCTGGCCATAGATGGTTCGATTTTCTTTTTTCCAGCCACGAGCTCAGTGTTGATGGGGGGGAGTGGGGAGCCATCCCTACTGGGAGAGCTCACAGTGATTATTGATAGTAGCGACTGCACTTCCAAGTGCACTTTCAGTGCAATTTTAAGTGCATGTTGCACTTGTAGTGCAAAGTGGATTTGCTTTTAGTAAATAACCCCCATTGTGTCATTCAGTATCTCCCATTTTTTGTAAATATTTTATTATATCTTTTCATGTGACAACACTGAAGAAATTACACTTTGCTACAATGTAAAGTAGTGAGTGTACAGCTTGTAGAACAGTGTGCATTTGCTGTTCTCTCAAAATAACTCAACACACAGCCATTAATGTCTAAACTGCTGGTAACAAAAGTGAGTACACCCTTAGGTGTAAATGTCCAAATTGGGCCCAAAGTGTCAATATTTTGTGTGGCCACCATTATTTTCCAGCACTGCCTTAACTCTCTTGGGAATGGAGTTGACCAGAGCTTCACAGGTTGCCACTGGAGTCCTCTTCCACTCCTCCATGATGACATCACAGAGCTGGTGGATGTTAGAGACCTTGGGGCAGATTCACAGAGAAATGGATTATCGTAGCGTATCAGAAATACACTACGCCGCCGTTTTTTACCTTGCTCTACGTGGAATTCAGGTAGATTTTCTACGGTAAACGACGGCGGCGTAGTGTATTTCTCCCGTCGCAATCCATCTGCGCGAGTAGGGGGCGTGAAACATTTAAATTAGGCGCGTTCCCGCGGCGATCGATCTGCGCATGCTCCGTTCGCAAATTTCCCGCCGTGCATTGCGCGAAATCACGTCGTGACGTCATTCGTTGTTTATGTAGCGTACTTTACGGGCGATCCACGTCCCGACGAGTTACGTAAACAAAATAAAATTTTAAATAAATTCGAAGCGGGAACGACGGCCATACTTAACATGGGCTACGTAAAGTTAGAGCAGAAAAAAGCTGCTCTAACATTACGTATAAAAAAATAGACGAAAACGATTGCGACGCCCGCTCGTATGTTCGTGAATCCCCGTAAAAACACATTTGCATATCCCGACGCACCAAAACGACGCGAACTCCTCCCAGCGGCCGCAAATAGATGGCAGCGTAGATCCGAAGGCTTACGAAGACGTAAGCCTCTCGGATCGAAGCCCGAAGCCGGCGTATCATGGTTTGAGGATTCAAACTAGTGATACGCCGCGCGAAATTTGAAATTACTCCTGTCTAACCCCAGTTAGACAGGCGTAATTGTTTTGTGAATCTGCCCCCTTGTGCTTCCCCACCTTCTGTTTGAGGATGCCCCACAGATGCTCAATAGGGTTTAGGTCTGGAGACATGCTTGGCCAGTCCATCACCTTTACCCCGCTTCTTTACCAAGGAAGTGGTCGTCTTGAAGGTGTGTTTGGGGTCAGTATGTCACAGTGCATGTTCGCATTCATGGTTCCCTCAATGAACTGTAGCTCCTGTTGGGATTATTAAGAACTGTTTGTACCCGTTCTCCATCTCATAGGCTTAATTAAGGACACTTAACTGAGCATAGCAAGATGGCGATTATTTCCTACACACGCCCAATTGTTGTTTTTCTGTGTTATAACTATATATGGTAAAATTCTAATGTTGTAAGGTGTTCTGACACAGCCAATAAATGTAAGTCCAATGAGCTGCTAGGATACACTTAGAAAACATATGATTTTTGTAGAGAGAAAGGAGTCACCGCTCCAGGTAGGATCACTAAATGGTTACAGGTGGTGCAGGATACCGAGGGTGCTGGCGGTGCACTAAGCAAAATGAAGACAAAGAAAAATGGATAGCCGCACTCCAAAACCTGATGGGTGGTCTTTTATTCAATAGACAGCATGTACAAAAATAGGGTCACAGCAGTAGAAACAAGGAAACAAGGAACAGCCGACGCGTTTCGCACTGGATCAGTGCTTATTCATGGCTGATTTTTGTACATGCTGTCTATTGAATAAAAGACCACCCATCAGGTTTTGGAGTGCGGCTATCCATTTTTCTTTGTCTTCATATGATTTTTGTAACTTCCTCTTTCCAAGATTACAAAAGGCTCAGCCAGTGGTTACAGTTTGTGACTCCTGACTTGAATCTTCCTTGCAACGGACTGGGAGATTTTATTGATCTAAAGTGACTAGATTTTCCTGACACTCTCCAGTTCTGGCAGCACTCATGCAGCCCCAGGCCACGACACTCCACCACAATTCTTGACTATAGGCAAGACACACTTGTCTATGTAATCCTCATCTGGTTGCCATCACACACACTTGACACCATCTGAGCCAAATAAGTTTATCTTGGTCTCATCAGACCACAGGATTCCAGTAATCCATGTCCTTAGTCTTTTTGTCTTCAGCAAACTGTTTGCAAGCTTTCTTGTGCATCATCTTTAGAAGAGGCTTCCCTCTGGGATGACAGCCACGCAGACCAATTAGATGCAGTGTGCGGCATATGGTCTGAGCACTGACAGGCTGACCCCCCACCCCTTCAAGCTATGCAGCAATGCTGGCAGCACACATATGTATATTTCCCAAAGACAACCTCTGAATATGATGCTGAACACATGCACTCAACTTCTTTGGTCAACCATGGCAAGGTCTGTTCTGAGTGGAACCTGTCCTGTTAAACCAGAGTATGGTCTTGGCCACCGTGCTGCAGCTCAGTTTCAGGGTCTAGCCTAGGCCATCTTTATGTAGAGCAACAATCCTTTTTTTCATATCCTCAGAGAGTTCTTTGCCATGAGGTGCCATGTTAAACTTCTAGTAACCCGTATTGCCGCGTACACACGGTCGTTTTTTGCGATGAAAAAAAACGACGTTTTCAATCATGAAAAAAAACTACGTTTTTCAAACTTCATTTTCCAAACCGACGTTGCATACACACCATCGTTTTTCTACAAAGCTCTAGCAAAGCGTGGTGACGTACACCACATTTGACGGCACTCTTTTCCATTGAAGCTCCGTCTCATAACTTGCTTCTGAGCATGCGCAGGTTTAAAAACGTTGTTTTCAACGTCGTTTTGCCCACACACCATCACTTTTTATGACACAAAAAACGACGTTTTGAAAAACGACACAAAAAATTCTAGCATGTTGGAATTTTTTTTTGTCGTTTTTTGAAGACAAAAAATAACGTTTTGCCCACACACGATCAATTTAAATGACGTTTTAAAAAACTTTTTTTCATCGCAAAAAACGACCGTGTGTACGCGGCATTAGAGTGAGAGCGATAACACCAAATTTAACACACCTGCTCCCCATTCACACCTGAGACCTTCTAACGAGTCACATGACACTGGCAAGGGAAAATAGCTAATTGGGCCCAATTTAGAAATTTTTACGTAAGGGTGTACTAACTTTTGTTGCCAGCGGTTTAGACATAATGGCTGTGTGTTGAGTTATTTTCAGTGGACGGCAAATTTACACTGTTATACAAGCTGTACACTTACTACTTTACATTGTAGTAAAGTGTAATTTCTTCAGTGTTGTCACATGAAAAGATATAATAAATTATTTACAAAAATGTGATGGGTTTACTCACTTCTGTGAGATACTGTACATGCTGTCATATACAAATTTTTATACATTATGGTTATAATGCCTATGATATTTACTTTGTGGTTACGAATGGCTGCATGTTCTTCTGGATTGTAATTGTTTTTCGCAATCATGAGCAATATTTTTTATGTAATGTTTTATTGTACGAAACCAGTACACAGGACACAAAATCGTAAGTTGTGTTCAGTTACGAGAAACATTTAGCAGTTTGCGCCTTTAGATTTTTTTTTTTTTTTTGGAAGGTCTGACTTGGCTCTTGGAATTTATGTACACACTATATGAAAATCTTATGATCATCCCACATACGGAATTTCCCCTCCAATTATCATATCCTGTGTAGTCCCCATTAGTGATGGCCAAGTCTGTTACAGGGTAGAATTTTGCCATTTTGAACCAAATGTGAAATTTCCAACTCCATCAAAAAAATGTTGTTAACTTTTGGCCACTAGGGAGGGCACAATGTTAACTGGCAGGGCTTCCTGAGCTTTTTTATAACCACCAAAAATGATTCTGTTTTTGGGAACATATCTGCATATGGCAAAAACCAGTTATGATATACAATATAAAGTTATTCTTATTCATATTAATCAACTTGAAATAACCTTCCACTAATCTATGTCAACTAAGAAATTAAGGTAATGATTTGGCTTTGATTAGGGTTATATTTACAATCTTAGCAAGAGCTAAGATGCTACCAGCGTTTAGGGCCCTGTACGTTCAGGAATGGAAGTCCAACATGTCAAAAACCTGCTGTTATGAAGAAATCTGGACTTAGTAGGGTTGGTCTTCAGTGTATTAGTTCACACACTGAGGTTGATTTACTACAACTGGAGAGTGAAAAGCTGGTGCAGCTGTGCATAGAAACCAATCAGCTTCCTGTTTTTTTTTTTTTTTGTCAAAGCAGAAGAGTAACTCCACTTTTGTTGAGTAAAAACATTCCCCCCTGAGGGATCTATGCACATTGCAAGGATTTTACCAAACATTGTTGCAGATAACCTTTTGTTATTCTGAAGAAATCCCTGTGTTGTTTCATAATTATAAACCAGCAGCTGCTCCTGCAGGGCTCTAATGAGGAATCCTGCAGGGTCTGCATACCTTAAGAGGTGATTTCCTATTGGAAGTATCTCACCATAAATTAAATTTTTGTTGCAGGGGGATGCCAAAAATCGTACTTGTATCTTAGTGCAGACTTCTGGGAAAATCAGTAAGCCAATCACTGAAGCAAGAAATTATGTTTCATGGGGGCGTTCTGTACGAAATACCTCTAGGTAGCCATATTGCATTGCATTTTTTACAAAAAATTACAGCGCTGCAGATTGAAAAGGAAAGGTAATTTTTAATAACATTCCATTACAATATGACTTGTGTTGCAATTGTATACACTATATATATATTTATTTTTATTTGCTAATGTTTTTTCACCAAAGTGGGATTACCCTTTAACCACTTGCCTACGGCCTCATGGTAAAAAGACGTCATGATTTTAAAGATGGATATCTCGGTAACAGCAGCATCTGCTGCCACAACCGAGATGTCCATCTTTTCCGTGGGCAGTCCTGTACACGATAATGGCGGTCTCCGCGGCGGATTCGCGGCGGAGGGGATCGGGTCCTGTCGGCAGCTGTGTTGGGATACGAGTGAGGGAAAAATCGCCCCCACCCGTCCCCCATAGCTCTGCTGGGCGGAAGTGACGTCAAAACGTCAGTCCCGCCCAGCGTCTTAAAGAAACATTTTTTTTTCTGACATTTGAAAAATGACATTTTTTTTTCTTTTTTTGCATTTAAGCCTAAATATGAGATCTGAGGTCTTTTTGACCCCAGATCTCATATTTAAGAGGACCTGTCATGCTTTTTTCTATTACAAGGGATGTTTACATTCCTTGTAATAGGAATAAAAGTGATAATTTTTTTTTTATTATTTATTTCGGTGTATAAAATTATAAACTAATTTAAAATAAATAATAAAAAAAAATAAAAAATTTAAAACGCCCCATCCCGACGAGCTTGCGCACAGAAGCGAAAGCATACGCGAGTAGCGCCCGCATATGAAAATGGTGTTCAAACCACACAAGGTATCGCCGCAATCGTTAGAGGGGGGGAAATAATTCTAGCCCTAGACCTCCTCTGTATCTCAAAAAATGCAACCTGTAGAATTTTTTAAATATCGCCTATCAAGATTTTTAAGGGTAAAAGTTTGACGCCATGCCACGAGCGGGCGCAATTTTTAAGCGTGACATGTTGGGTATCATTTTACTCGGCGTAACATTATCTTTCACAATATATAAAAAAATTGGGCCAAATTTATTGTTGTCTTATTTTTTTATTCAAAAAAGTGTTTTTTTTTTCCAAAATAGTGCGCTTGTAAGACCGCTGAGCAAATACGGTGTGACAAAAAGTATTGCAATGACTGCCATTTTATTCTCTAGTAGTGTTGAGCGGAATACGCCCTATATTAGATTTCGCGATATTTCACGAATATATAGAAGAATATTCGTGATATTTTATCAAAAAAAAATGTTTGCGAAATTTCGCTAATGCGAATGCGAAATTGATTGCGAAATTCTCGTCAACACGCGAAAACGGAGATCATTTCCTGGATTACTAAACCAGTATGCACTAAACACTAACTCTACTTACACAAACTTATATGACTAAACTAAAGCTAATTTTTTTTTGTTTTTGTTTTTTTTATACACAAAACACAGAAGGGCAGAGAAAGTATTCGCGAATATTCGTAATAGGAATATTCGCATTGCGAATATTCGGCAACATAAAAGGATCGCCTCAGCTACTCGGCCCAGGGTCTCTAATCATACCAGCAATGCTTTTAGACGTTGATGGAGATCACTAGGATGTGATCTGTTTTAAAAATACATTTAAAAAAATACGAATATTCGCAATATTGAATATATTAACCGCGATATTCGATTTATTCGCGAATACTCGAATATGCAATATTCGTTACGAATATTCGCAATGCGAATATTCGTGAGCAACACTATTCTCTAGGGTGTTAGAAAAAATATATATAATGTTTGGGGGGTTTAAGTAATTTTCTAGCAAAAAAAACTGTTTTAGTCTCGTAAACACCGAATCTGAAAAACAGGCCCGGTGGGCAAGTGGTTCATTTAACAAGCTAAAGTTGGAAGCTGAATGTCGACCATGCACCGCTGCATCAGATTTTGCAGTTTTAGTAAATCAGCCCAACTTTGATCAACCAAGACTTCAGAAAAGTAGATAGCACCTATTTGCTCCAAATGTTTTTTTTTCTGTGAACTAGCACTCATCTATTAAAAAAATAAATATATTACTGTGTTATCTATGGCAACCAAAAGATTATACCTGTCATGTTTGCTTTGCAAGATCAAAAATCCACTCCCAATGTCCCTCAGCAAAGCAAAAAGCATGGTACTATTGAATCTTCTTCTCTCGTTAGATAACCCAATTATATTTCTGTCTGCAAGGGGGCATTCCTCCCACTTACTCCTCTTCCCCAATGTAATGGGGCATTCTCCCCACTGATTACTGAGATAAGGAAGCACTACACTGACCACCAATGTAAGGAGTATGCTTCTCACCAACCACCAATGTAAGATGCATTCTTCCCACTGACCACTAGTGAAGAGGGCTTTCCTGCCACTAACCATCAATGTAAGAGGACCTTTCTCCCACTGGCCATCAGCGTAAGGAGGACCTCTCCCACTGACTATCAAGGTAATCAAGCCTTTCTCCACAGACCATGAATGTAAGACAGCACCTGTGGACCACCAATGTAAGGAGGCATTTCTGTGCTGACCACACATGTAAAGGGGCAATAAATGGACTTCTAGTATACAGTAAGAAGGCATTTCCCCACCAATTAACAATGTTAAGGGACATTACAATTTTTACTGGGTTCATTTATTTCCTGACCACTGTTATTAATTGTTTTGTGATTATTATTGAAAATAACCGTGTCATATAAAAAAAGGGGTTTTAAAAAAATATATTTGCTCTGGATCTCAAATATAATCACCACATATTTGTAGCCCAACTTCTCAAAAAAATCAAGTTAAAATAGTGCACTGTGAATGAAATTATCTTGCTGTTAAGTTTCGACCTCTTCCAACACCATCCTACAGTGTAATAGATCAACAAAGATCAAAATCACAGATTCTTCAATGAGCCAAGCTAATTTCTTACCCTTCTTGGGAACTGGTCACCTCACTACCCTTTTAAATCCCCCTGCCTCTTGAGCCTATGAGAGCAGACCCGGCCACTGGAAGTGTCACCTCCAACAATAAGAGTGTCCACATCATGGACCCAAGAAACCCCCCAGGAAATAAATAGAAGAGTAGACAGGGATATGACCTTGGCTCCAGGTACCGGTAATTAAAATTGTAATTCTATGGGGCCAATCATGCGGATTGAGCTGCCCTAATTGCATCTATTGACCACCCACTCCCTTGTCACAAAATTTGATTAATGATAGCCAATGGCTCCCACCACTATCAGTCTATCCTGTGAGGCTGGAAAGAATGGAGAGAGCCATTGCTCTCATGCTCAGCATTCGATTGAGAATGGGCTCAGGTAAGTATAAGGGTGGTTAGGGGGAAACCCTGTGACACAGAAGTTTTTTTTACCTTAATGCATAGAATGCATTAGGGTAAAAGTCTTTATGCTATAGAACCACTTTAATTCAAGGGTTGCTCTGTAATAAAAGTTGAGAAAATGAAATGTAGAGAGAATTGCGTAAGTCATGTAAACCTTTATTTTGCACAAGTTACATTAATTTGTGTCCAGCGCTCCAGCAGGCACCTGCTGTTAAAGAAGGTTGAGAAGGCAGCTTTATAGGGTGGTTGACCATGTAGACATGATCTGACAAACAGAGCAACACAGACTTTAACGTGTAGGCTCAGCTGTACTCACACGTAGTTTCAGTGACAAGAAGAGCAAGAACATATCTAAGGGAAGCTCAGAGAGGGACAATAGTGATAGATGCAGGGTTTATTACCTGCCCAAATTATTATTCCTACAAAGAGTTATGTTACGGTGGCCCTCTTTAGCACCCACAAGCATGAGATTGTAGCGTAATCTGGATAGCTTCACGAAAAAAAAAAAATACAACTTAAAGTACCTGGCCCCTCTTATTATAATGTGTGCACAGCTGGAGTCTTGTTCAGTGATTTCTCATAACATGGTATTTCATCCAAAGGGCTTTAAAATGCTAATAAAATTCAAGACCCTGTGAAATTTCATCAACTGTTAGGACCATTAAAATTATGTTCTGTAATTAAGTCCTCATAATTGAACAGTTTGATGGTTACTGGGAGGTTTATCTCCCTCTTCTTATTCTTATTCTTATTTTACTTTGAATATACTTACAAATGATGTTATTGAAAAGCATGTTTTATCCACTAGATGGCACTGCAACTCTACTTCTGAAAAACAGTCACTACGTTATTACGCAACCATTGTTCAGGGAATTCCTTAAAAAATTGGGGGGAGGCAGTGAGCATTGTACTTGCTTTTTTCTTTACAGGGCATTATATGATATCAATATGATAAATTTAAATAGGTGTGAAATTTTAATCAATGACTTTATTTGAGAAACTATATTTTAGACAGGGCCAAATAAACAAAGCAAAATTAGTAATGTTAAGCAAAAATGTTAAACATAATATAATAAAAAAAAAGTAATGCTATTTTTATTTACATTTATACCGCACATGAATACGTTTAGGCCTCTTTACACTGTGCTATTCTTTTGCATTGTGTTACCGCATGCATGTTATTTGTGGTATTAAGCCTGGGTTCACAATTGTGCATATGATTCGCACAGGAATCGCACTGCATTCCTATGCAAATCACAAATGCGATTTGTCTGGGCAGTCTCAGGCAGTCTCAGGGTTCACAATTTTGCATATGATTCGCACAGGAATCGCACTGCATTCCTATGCAAATCACAAATGCGATTTGTCTGGGCAGTCTCAGGCACACCCCTGCAATGCAATTCTGGCAATCGCACTGCGTTTTGCAATCTGTTTGGGGTGTTGTTAGGATAACATTGACACCCGCAGCAGCATTGCATTGATGCCATGTGATTGCAATTCATTGACTTTGTAAACATCATGGTGCAGCGCTGGATTTATTTATTTATCACCATGCAGTTTGGTGCTGTACATTCTGAAAAAGTAGTACTTGCACTACTTTTTCCATGTTCCAGTGCTCTTTGTAGCACATTCAAATCAAAACCAGACTACATTGGAAAGTGCAGGAATGCACAGGAACAGTTTTTATATGAGGCACATGATCAACCAGAACATGTGCCTCCATCCCTATTGATTTGAAGAAAGGAAAAAAGTTGGGACTTTAAATGAGGCATGTGACACATAGATCGTAAAATTCATGCACAATTCTTTGGGGTGTTTTTCTTCTCCCCCCTTGTTCTACCAGATTATACCAGTATTTTATACATATATCTTTTGCAGATACGCAGGCTGCTCCTGCTCCTGAAGAAGTGGACCTTTATTCACAAAACGCGTAGAGCTTTTTAGATTTAGTTATTTGTGATAAATCATGCGTTTATATCAAAATCATATATGTTTTTTTGGAACTTTAGCTTAATTATGTATTTCCTATTTGATGTTATGTATGCATATTAGCTCTCATTTATTATTTCTGTAAATGTGTTGTTCACGTGTATTTTTATGAAAAATGACAGGGGTTCCCCTTAATATTCATATCAGACCCAAAGGTAATAAACTGGATGGGGAACCCCTTTTTTTCAATGACTTTGATCTGTATTGCCCGAACCAAAATAAAAAAAACATAGGGTCCCCCCAAATTCCATATCCAAATTCCATGGATATTAAGGGGAACCCTGCGCGATTTAAAAAAAAAATGGCATGGGGTTCCCCCCAAAAATCCATACCAGACCCTTCAGGTCTGGTATGGATTTTTGGGGGGAACCCCACGCCATTTTATTTTTAAATTGCACAGGGTTCCCCTTAATATCCTTACCAGACCTGAAGGGCCTGATATGGAATTTGGGGGGGGACCCCCACGCTGATCTGTATTGCCGGGACCTGACAATTCATGAATAGCCGTCAGTAGGTTTAAATTACTTTTTTCCTTTAGAAATTACATTTTGTGCAGGGACAGTTCTAAACACGGGAAACCTGCGCTACTTTACAGGCATACTATAGACACCCCCAGGTACCCCCCCAGGTACAAAATTTAAAGTAATATTTAACTTGTATTGTTTTTTACTTTAAGCATTATTAAAATCACTTCTCCTGAAAAAACGGTTGTTTTTAAAACTTTTTTTTTAATTGATACATATCCCCTGGGGCAGGACCCAGGTCCTCAAACACTTTTTATGATAATAACTTGCATATTAACCTTTAAAATTAGCATGTTTGATTTTTTTCATGTTCGTGTCCCATAGACGTTAACGATGTTTGCGTGTCCGAACAAATTTTTTGCCTGTTCGCATGTTCTGGTGCGAACCGACCCGGAGGGTGTTCGGCCCATCCCTATTTGGTGTGAAGGGATTAAACTTTTTTTTTACATTTCTTTCTAGTTTGCAGGCCTCATCAATTATGTCATACATCCCAGGAGTTTTCAGGAGGAAAGCTTTCCTGATGACGCACATTTGCGAAACGCGTATAAGCCATGTGGATAACGCATAGAGGGAGTGCTTTTTGACCTGTGGGATCACAGCGGAGCAGGAGCCGGGTACGCACCCCAAAGAAACGGTGGTGAGCGGCTGTCCATGCCCGATACTGCCAAAGATACCAGGTGCTGGTCATAAAGCACCTCCCTTGTGAGTAGTCTAATTTTATCTTTTTAAATAAACAAAACCTTTTTTACGTACTACACCATGATTAGCCCCTTGTTTTTTGAGGCACTAAGGAACACCTTGTGAGAGGAGCAAGGAGGATATATCCATTGACAGAAACGGAATAAGTTTGGGGCCCATTACCAGCTGGGGTCTGGTGAGTGCGCATTTCAGCAGTTGGTGGTGGTAGCACTTATTTCTGTCGGGTGGAAGAAGTAGTTGCACCATAAAATACATGAGACATAACACCAGAATTAATCATCATAATTATTCCCTCATTGGACTCTAACTGTGAAGTTGTGTTTTCCATGCCATCCGGGATGTGTTATGTACATTTATGAACTTTTATATATATTTTTTGCACATACGTTTTATTGATTTTGCTCTTCATATTGATATTCATATTTATATTTACATTTGGTTGTTGGCATAATAGTTGCACATAGTATCACGCATATTTTATATGCTCGAGAGAGAGCTGGTCATTGTTATTTATTTATTTATTTAAATTTGTTTTGTTGGCACAGTAGTCGCACATAGAATTACGCAATTGTACATGCTTGAGAGAGCTGGATATTGCCATTTACTTATATATTTACCTATTGTGGTTTATCACGAACACTACTGCACTGAATTTAGCACTTTATTTTATCACACATACGTTTTTTTCATTAATTAAGATAATTTTGAGTCATCGCTTATTTAGACCAGCGCAGTAACATCATTTTTTCGTTTTTATATTTAAACCTCCCTGAAGGTTTACACAGTACTGCAGCAGATCAAAACAACTAATTTCTTTGCGCCGGTGACAACCACCACACTTCTCCGTGTTCGCTATTGACTATTCAACAAAAGCCAGACGTTAGAATGGTGATGCTGCAAAGAAACAGCATTCGATCATCATTTCAGCCAATGGTTACAGCTCTGATCTTTGTATTCTGATGGGGAAGATTCAGAATACAATAGCTGAGCTGGAGAGATCCCTGTATTAACACCATTTATGTTGATGCAGGGATCTGTCAGTTTTTTCCCCTGCCAATTAAAGCTGCCAATTAAATGCTTGTAAAGGAGGGGTTGTAAAGATTTTTTTTTTCCTAAATAGCTTCCTTTACCTTAGTGCAGTCCTCCTTCACTTACCTCATCCTTCCATTTTGCTATTAAATGTCCTTATTTCTTCTGAGAAATGCTCACTTCCTGTTCTTCTGTTTGTAACTCATCACTGTAATGCAAGGCTTTCTTCCTGGTGTGGAGAAAGCCTCTTGAAGGGGGAGGGGGCGAGCAGGGACACTCTCTACTTTGCAGATAGAGAAACGAGCTGTGTGTTAGTGGGCATCCTGACACTCCTGCTCGCCCCCTCCCCCTTCAAGAGGCTTTCTCCACACCAGGAAGAAAGCCTTGTATTACGGTGGTGGGTTGCAGACATAAGAACAGGAAGTGAGCATTTCTCAGAAGAAATAAAGACATTTAAAAGCAAAATTGAAGGATGAGGTAAGTGAAGGAGGACTGCACTAAGGTAAAGGAAGCTATTTAGGGAAAAAAAATTATTCCTTTACAACCCCTTTAATCTTTTTTTATTGTTGTTAAAAAAAATCCTGGATGCATTCCTGAATGCACAGATCATAATTGAGTAATAACATTTACGAGTAATAACAACAAAGATTGTTGATCCAGGAAATACCCTATTGCTTTAGAGCAGTGGTCTCCAATCTGCGGCCTGGGCCAAATGCTGCCCTTTGCTTGCTTTTATCTGGCCCTTGGGGCAATATTTTATTCTCTGACACCAACAGTGGGGCAGAATTCTCTCCACTGATACCAACAAAGGGGCACGATTTTACAGAATGACACCAACAATGGGGCACAGTTCTTCCCAGTGACACCAAGGATGGGGCATGATTCTTCCTACCCAATGACGCCAACAATGAGGCACAATTCATCTCACTGACACCAAACATAGGGCATTTGTTTATTCCTACAGACAACAAGACATTTTCTAATTCCCATGGTCACAGTCCGGCCTCCACCCCCTAAAGCCCAAAGGACAGTAAACTGGCCCTTTGTGTAGAAGGTTTGGAGACCCCTGCTTTAGGGAAACAGAAAGGATTTTGTTTTTTCATGCTGGAGCAAATTGGACCAACCCCCCCCAAAAAAAAACTGCAAGACAAAGGCATAGTGAGCTAGTATGCATCGCCCATAATGCAGCATTTTCCTTATTCACACTTTTAAATTGCAGAGAATATACCCTGAAAACCAATTGATTTCGCCCCATTCACGCAGAACAAATTTACATGCAGTTTTTTTTTTATAAATATATGCTTTAGTGAATAGAAATACAGCTATAGTTTCATCCTGTTGCTCACAGTTTTAGCTAAATCTGACATAATATAATGTTTCTCATATGCTCTGTGCCATCTTTGGTATGGATGAATTTTCCTATTCATGTACTCTCATACTCTGCACACTGCTATGATATACCCACAAAAGTCATAATGCAGAATTTTTTCAGTTAACATAAATTTCTCCATAGCAACCAATCAGCGTCTTCCCTTAATGTTGCTAGGAAAAATCTACAATGAGAAGAGATCTGCTTTTTATTTCAGACGCCATCAAACATGAGACGGTCACTCCAGAACTGTCATATCATTCTGCAAACTCATAATTACACAGCTCCTCTAAGAAAGGAAGAAGAGGCCTCAAAATCCTCTTTTGTACTGTTATAGGTTATCTTATGTGAGTGCACAGAATTTCACAGATCCGTCACACTATATCTTATACTGGTGAAGTATGCAACATAATCAGCTTCCTAATAGAAATAACAAAGAACGGATGGACGGCCGCACACCGGAAAACTCTTGAGTTGTCTTTATTGAAAAAGCATAAGCAGGCACCACAGATACACAGCAAGAATCAAAAAATAGCCGACGCGTTTCACACTTGGTTAGTGCTTATTCATGTCCATGAATAAGCACTATCCAAGTGTGAAACGCGTCGGATGTTTTTTGATTCTTGCTGTGTCATTATGCATTGCCAGCACCCGAATATACCTGATCCACGAGTGCACTTGGGATTTCCCTGGAGCGGTAAACCCCACTTCGCTTTGTTCTTTGGATAATCAGCTTCCTGATTAGGGATGAGCCGAACACCCCCCCCATTCGGTTTGCACCAGAACCTTCGAACGGACTGGCCTTTCGCGCAAACATTTAGAACCCCATTGACGTCTATTTTTTGCAAGCTGTGATTGGCCAAGCATGCGGGTCATAGTGCATGCTTGGCCAATCATCAGCCAGCAATGCACTGCGATGCCGCAGTGAATTATGGGCCGTTTAGAACCCCATTGACGTCTATAGGACTTGATCATTCGAACTCAAAAGTGCTCATTTTAAAGCCTAATATGCAAGTTATTGTCGTAAAACATCTTTGAGAATCCGGGTCTTGCCCCAGGGAACATGTATCAATGTAAAAAAAAGTTTTAAAAACTTTCGTTTTTTCTGGAGCAGTGATTTTAATGATGCTTAAAGTGAAAAAAAATGAAAAATTCCTTTAAATATCGTACCTGCTGGGTGTCTAAAGTATGCCTGTGAAGTGGCACGTGTTTAGAACTGTCCCTGCACAAAATGAGATTACTGTAAGAAAAAAGTCATTTAAAACTGCGTGCGGCTTTAATGTAATGTCTGGTCCCTGCAATATGGATGAAAATCATTGAGAAAAATAGCACAGACACAGACAGTACACACACCACATAGCTTTAGGTGCACAATGCAGAGGACACAGACAGTACACCACGTCAAAGCAGCAATATCCTCTGCCTGTAGTATTAATATGAGCAGATCCCTGACTCTAGGAATAAATATGAGAAACACCAGCTTTACGTTAGGTGCACAATGTGCAGAGGACATGAACAGTACATGTAGCTTTAGGTGCACACTGCAGAGGACACAGGCAGTACACTCACCACGTAGCTTTAGGTGCACACTGCAGAGGACACAGGCAGTACACACCACGTAGCTTTAGGTACACACTGCAGAGAACGCAGGCAGTACACACACCACATAGCTTTAGGTGCACACTGCAGAGGACACAGACAGTACCCACCATGTAGCTTTAGGTGCACACTGCAGAGGACACGGACAGTACACACACCACATAGCTTTAGGTGCACACTGCAAAGGACAGTACACCATGTGAGAATACTGCAGCTAGCACAATCACCTGCCTGTCTGTCAGTAAATTAGGAAGAGCGGATCTAGCTAAACTATACAGTGTATAAATATATATATATATATATATATATACAACACCTGGGATGCATATATATCCTCTACACACTGTAACTTTAACTGACTAGCCCGCCTGCCTGCCTGCCTGCTCTATCTACCTACTAAAAATAACACTCTCTCTATCTTCTCTCTCTTAACACCACAACACACTACACAAGGCCGACCTGCAGGCGGCCTTTTATAGTGTGGGGCGTGTACTAAACCCCCTGAGCCATAAATGGCCAAAGCCACCCTGGCTTTGGCCAATTATGGCTCTCCGTTTTTTGCAAGCTGTGATTGGCCAAGCATGCGGGTCATAGTGCATGCTTGGCCAATCATCAGCCAGCAATGCACTGCGATATAAAAAAAATGGTAAATACACTATATAATAACATTAAAAATGTCACAACAGTTAAAACCATAAACAGCGCTAATGGTGATAATCCAGTGCAGATCCCAGAAAGAGATATCACCTCTACACTTAAGTGCAGTATCAATGATAGAGTGTATCAATGGGAAAGAGGAAGTCCGTAGATAGCAAAATTTGAAAAACAGGACAGCAAGCACCTTCCACCCAAATCTTCAATCACCTCGTGGGACTATAGATCCCCCTCTGGGGTACGCACTCACCGGAAAACCCAAAGGGTCAGGCAGTGTATGAATATCCACAGAATGATACAGCTCTTCACATCAGAAGGGATCAGGTCACCTGTCTACGGGTTAAACACAGTCCTTGTAGTCTCCCCTCCGCAGTGAATTATGGGCCATGAAACGCCACTCGGATTTGGTGCAACCGGCCCAAAACTTTTGAAATTTGACGAGCGATCGAACATACGAACTGTACAGTATCAGTGAAGGAGATGCTCACAGCTGCAGAACCCCGTCCTGAATAAGTTCAGTTTGAGATAAAAAGCTTTTGTGAAGTAGTTTTTCAATTGCTCTTAGGGGGAGCCAGGATCTTCCAGATTCTGATAAGCTGCCTGCCCACAGACCCCCCCCCCACCACTGCCAAGGGTTGTGAGGAAGAGGCCCTTGTCCCCTCCAAAAGTAACTACATGTTGAGAAAAAAACATTCCCCTCTGGGTAATCCATACACATTACAAGGATTTTAACAAACTTTGTTGCAGATTCCTACCTTTTGTCATTTTGAAGAAATCACTGTGTGTATGTCTGTGTCCATGTGGGAAAGTAAATATAATGTGAGTGGTTTCATAATTATCAATCAGCTACAGAGATTTTTAGGGCACCAATAAACACTAGGGACATTAAAATGATCGTGAGTAACTATAGTCAAAATTAAGCCAGAATGAGCTTCCAGAAAACATAAATAGGTAAATAGATATTTCAATAAGGACAATATTACAGGGGACTGTCATCTATACTTACTGGATACATTAAACTGGACCACATACACCCAGGCTTACCAGGGGTTATACTGTATCTTAGGGTAGACTTCTGGGAAAATCAGTGAGCCAATCAAATTATGTTTCTGGGGGACATTCTTTACGCATTCTGTGTACAGAACACCTCCAGGTTGCCATATTGTATTGCATTTTAAAGAAAATTACAGAGCCTCAGATTGAAAAGGAAAGATAATTTTTAATAACATTCAATTACAATATATGTGTCCCAATTGTGTATGCTATATTATTTTTTCTTTATTTGCTATTTTTTCCCCCCAAGAAAGTGGAGTTACCCTGTAACAATTCACTGTCAGCGTCTTTCATCACACTATTATTAGTGGTTTCAAACTGACCCTTGGTCAGCCAGGCCAACAACCTGTCATTTTTAATGCCATTTTCAAAAACTCTCTGAGCTGTGTATAGTAGAGACTTCTGGGTGAACTCAACCCGCAACAGGGAGGTGTCCCTCAGGGCGTACTGCCAGGCTCCATTTCTAGTCTGATCTGCATTCGCCACATATGCTGGTCCTTCTGTTTAACATCCATTTCTAACATCCTTAAGAGATTGCACAGAGGCCCTCCCGGTTGCATAATTAAACACATAGTCCCCTCAGAGCCAGTCCTTAAAGATATCCCAGACCGCTGTGGGAGTGGTGGAATCAAAGTTGGTTAACCAATACTGACACAAACCCTCCTGCATAGCTTCTTGAATAGTGTGGTCCATTATTCAATATCTGGACAGTCTCCACAACCTCTCTTCCGGCAGGCCCAATGACAATGTAATCAATAATGAGGCATGGTCCGATATACCCCTGGGAAGAATAGTAACCACAGAAACCCTTTGTAGCACAGTATGAGCAGCCTATATTAAATCTACTGTATATGAGAGAGTGCCTGGTAGGAGAATGAGTGACAGGTAAACTCTCTCAATGAGGGATGAAAATGTCTCTGGAAATCTGTGAGAGCAAACGTGGTCCCCCATTGAGCCAGAGACCTAGAGACCAACGGAAGGCAGAGTGGAGCCTGTCCAGGTCTGGGGATGGATTCATATTAAAATCACCCAATAAAAGTACCAACTGCATAATCTTGGAGAGTAGTGTAACATCTGCCACAGGAGAGAAAGTCCCACCAAAACAAAATTCACATTGACAATCAGAGTATGCATAACAAGATATCGACCCCCAGGGTCAGTCCTGATGTCCAGGAGCTGAAATAGAAGCAACCCGTGCACCTGGATACTAACTTTTCTAGAGTAACAGGAGTATGTTGCATGGTAGTGGGAGCTCACCAAGGCTCGTTTGAGGCCTAAAATGCAGGAACCCAGAAGATGGGTCTCTTGTAAGACACATATATGTGGAAAAAATGTATGAAGGTAATTAAACACTAAGGACCTATTAGTGGCTGAGTAAAGACCCCGCACATTCCAGAAACCTATGGAAAACGTAGCCATTACATACCTAAGATTCAATATTGTTGGTTCAATAATTAGAGACAGGGGAATAAGGAAGGTTCGTACTCCAGTACTCCCAAGGGCGTCAGTGAAGATGAGTCCCCCATGTGTTTACTTATTAATACATATTTAGCTGCATTCATTTATTTATTTTATATCTGCTTGGATACTTCAAACTGTTTACATCCCTCGCCTTTCAGTTGGAACAAACCACTTACAATACAGTACACAGTAATTTCCTTCTAAATGATTGTGCTTTTTAAGTGGGCGATTCCTTTCGGAAGAGAGTTTAAGCACCATAGAGGGTGAAAGCCCTTAAGAACATGTTTTATAACGTCTGGATAAAACAAAATGAATTACAGTACTCACATTAAAAAATCAAATGTTGATTCTGTTTTTGTCATAGACTAATGCTTAACAGCAGTTTAACAACTACGATGACATCATACACTGTATGTTTATAATTACTTTCTATATCTTCTTTGTCCATTGAGAGCTTGCATAAGGCTTTAATGTTGTTTTTTTTTAGTGCTGCGCACACATTGTTTAGTATCTCATGTGGCTGTTTCCTGATGATTTATATGACTTTGCAGCAGTACAGACAACAGACCAAAACTACAAACTGTGCAATATATCTCAATGCATATATCTAAAACGCTACCGAAATTATTGAGAACATCCATAAAACTAAAATTTTCAACACTACATAACAGAAAATTACCACCATTAAGAAAAAAAAATACTAGATAAGACAGAGAGAGAAATTACAAGATAAAATATACAACTTAGTTGTGTTTTAATGGAAATAAAATGTCTGATAATCCATTTCTTAGAACACAGCTTTCAAGAGCCAAACATGACCGTTTATCTGAAAACATCCAAAGGGCCAAGCATGAAAATTGTTCTTGCACAATAACAGAACTAATGATTTTTTGTGCAATTAGTATAGTATTTGTATGAAAAACATTGTGTGACCAAGACCACACATTCTCCACTGTGCTTGATTGGCCAGCAAATTTACCTGACCTAAATCCCATAGGGAATCTGTGGGGAATGGTCAAGAGGAAGATGAGAGCCACCAGATCCAACAATGCAGACAAGGTGAAGGTCACTGTCATAGCAACCTGGGCTTCCATAACACCTTAGCAGTGCTCCAAAAGCTGATCACCTCCATGACGCAGTAATTCATGCAAAAGGAGGCTGACCAAGTATTAAGTGGTTACTATACTGTACATGGACATACTTTTCAGTAAGCCAATATTTCTGTATTAAAATCCTTTTTTTATATTGTTCTTATGTAATATTTAAATTTTCTGAGGTACTGAATGTTAGGTTTTCACTAGCTGTAAACCATAATAATCAAGAATGAAACAAACAAATGCTTGAAATATATCACTCATAAAAAATATTTTTCACTTTTTGAATTGAAATACTGAAATAAATAAACTTTTTGATGATATTCTAATTTTATGAGATGCACCTGTATATACTGTTTGTTGACACTATAATTTTCACGCAAACCAATTGGGATTTTATTTTACCAAAGACGTAGCAGAATACATTTTGGTCAAAATTTATGAAATAATTTACATTTTTAAAACATTTTTTACGTGATATGATTTATTACAGAAAAAATATTGTTTTTGTTTTCATCACAATGTTCGGACATTTTTTGTTTATATCGGTGATCAAATACCACCAAAAAGAAAGCATTTGTGTTAAAAAAAAAACAATATAAATTTTGTTTGGGAACAGTGTTGCATGATCGTGCAATTACCAGTTAATATAGTGCAAAATAGCAAAAAATTGCCTGGTCATGAAGGAGGTAAAACCTTCCGGAGCTGAAGTGATTAATCATATTTCTCAGCGTAATTTTGTTGTCTTATTGTTTGTATAAGTACCCTTTCTAATTTTCTCTTCTTTTAGGCTATTCATGGCCTAATCATTTTTTTAAATACCTCAAGAAGTGTCAGTAAGCGCTGGCCTGGGTGAGAAAGGCATTTCATTCTCAGGTTTGCAGAGAAATTACAAAACAATTCAGTGGCTCTACTGAGGGTACTGCTTCTGAAATAAGGATTTTAACCACTTAAGACCCGGACCAATACGCTGGTAAATGACCCAAGGTGTTTTTGCGATTCGGCACTGCGTCGCTTTAACAGACAATTGTGCGGTCGTGCGACGTAGCTCCCAAACAAAATTTGCGTCCTTTTCTTCCCACAAATAGAGCTTTCATTTGGTGGTATTTGATCACCTCTGCAATTTTTATTTTTTGCGCTATATACAAAAATAGAGCGACATTTTTGAAAAAAAAACCACTATTTTTTACTTTTTGTTAAAAAAAAATCAAATAAACTAAATTTTAGTCAAACATTTAGGCCAAAATTTATTTAGCCACATGTCTTTAGTAAAAAAAAAAATCGCAATAAAAAAAATAGCTACCTAGCGGGAACAGCGACACTAATACAGCGATCAGAAAAATGATCGCTTAGTGACGCTGGCAATAGGGAGTGAAAGAGTTAACTAGGGCGGTGATCAGGGGGTTAAAACTTTATTAGGGGGGGTGGGGGGGCTATCCTGAACCTAACACTAACTGATTTTACACTGCCTGTCACACTGACACTAAATGCAGTGATTAGATCACTGCATTCAGTGACACTGTGACAGGGGGGGTGGGGGGGCAGATCGCAAGGGGTTAAGTGTGCCTATGTGTGTGTATGTCAGTGTAGTGTTGGTGCAGGACTTACTGTGAGGTGTTTCTCCCATCGCAGCGGTTGGAAATACCGCTGCGATGGGAGATTACATCACTTCCCCCTTCCTGTGTTTACACAGGAGGAGGAGGAAGTGACAGAACCTGGAGCACGCGCATTGGCTGGGAGCGATCGCGGGGGGGCGGGTAAACGCCGACATCCGCCCGCTCGCCTGGATCGCTCCCGGAGCCAGGGGGACCCCCGCACGCCGCGGAGGGGGTCCCGATGGGACCCCCGAACTGCACTTAGGCGGGGACGTAAATTTACGCCCTTGTGCCTGTACGAGCCATTCTGTGGCCGTATATGTGCGTGCGGGGGTCCTTAAGTGGTTAAAAATGTTTTAGTTGTCATCAAAAAATAATTCTAGGGGAAATCTTACCGAGGAGATACCTGTTCAGGTGATAACTGTCTAAATGAGGATTCCCCTCACAATTAAAAAATGTCTTTTGACCTAATGCACAAAAAAATGATGCTTTTAGTTGCATTTTTCTTTTTTTTTAGCCTCTGAGCACATCTCTTTTTCAGTCAATGGGTGTGATTTACTAAAACGGGAGCGTGCAAAATCAAACCAATCAGCTTCCAAGATTTTTTGTCAAAGCTCAACTAAAGAAGCTGAAGTTAGAAGCTGATTGGCTACCAGGCACAGCTGCTTCAAGTTTTGCACTTTTCAGTTTTAGTAAATCAACCCCAAAACATTTTGGATGATGGATTGAACAATGCTTCATGAGACGTTCTAAGCTTGAGATATTGTTTTATAGCCTAACCTTGCTTTAAACTTCTCCACAACTTTATCCCTGACCTGCCTGGTATGTTCATTGGCCTTTGTGATGCTATTTGTTCACTAAGGTTCTCTAACAAACCTCTGAGGGCTTCACAGAACAGTTATATATTTATAATGAAATTAAATTACACACAGGTAGACTATTTACGAATTAGATGAGCAATTGTTTCCACTAGATTTTAGTTAGGGGTGTCAGATTAAAGGGGGCTGAATACAAATGCATGCCACACTTTTCACATATTTATTTAAAAAAAAATGAAAAACATTTATAATTTTCCTTTCACTTCACAATTAGGTACCAATTAGGTACCACTTTGTGTTGGTCAATCACATAAAATCTCAATAAAATACATTTACGTTTTTTGGTTGTAACATCACAAAATGTGGAAAATGGGGTATGAATATTTTTTCAATGCACTGTAGGTTTGTATTTCAGAGCAGCATTCAGGGGCATAACAAATAAACGCCCTAAATCCAAGATCATTGAGGAGCTCAGTGACATAATTTACAAACATATGTGCAAAAACACATGTAAATGCATGTAAAGTAATTCTGTTGTCCGGATAAAATGAATATTCTGACCAATTATTTTCTGCTAGCTCCTGGCAGAAAGATTCAGCATATACAAAAGTGTTTTAATAGTCTTGTGTGCATTTCACTTTGTGTTGTGTCACCAGAACAGCAATCTCACAGGGGATTTAGCCATTCCCTACTTTTCAGTAGAGAGGTCACACATAATTTTGCTGTGTATCTACTGAACTACAGGTGCTTTTTATATTGTCACATAAAGAGTTTTCTTCACTCTTCCCCCTTTTAAAGTGCCACGAACAGCAGATTCTCCGGCAAAATACTAAGTACACCAAGGGAATTGATTCTTCTGTTCATTTCAGTGGCACAGTGCACTGGGAATAATCACTATATTACAGGTATGCTTTAAATGAGATTTATGTCTCTCTGTTCGGATGATAAATAATTCAGCTGTGGAGAAAGCCTAGTACACTATTGTAATTAGTCTGTAATACACAGAATGGGAAGCTTTGTTATTTGTTTTACTTGCAGTAAACCTTTTATGACTTGCTTACTGTTGCAGAGCCCAGGGCGATCAATTGTTTAGAGCCTACAGAATGAGAGAAGATGAGCACTTAATGTAACTTACTCCTAAAAAAGCTTTTATATCTATGGTATATGACTATTGTCTTTTAAAATAATTGGCATTGGAATTTCATGCAGTGTACTCACTTGGGAACTCGAGTTAAACAATAGCTCTGTGAGCCCTGGTTCAGAGGTTGGTTTACCATCCCAAATCCCACAATGTACTCTTAGACCTGCGGATTATTAATCAGGGGTATCCAAACCATTTGAGAGTATTGGAGCCAAATAATGGGGATATGAGGCTTTATCTCTGAATATTTTATTTTTAATTAACAAGAATTCTGGTTCCCAGAAAGTGGAGAAATTGTCTTGATGTGTCAAATGGCATGTGAACAATATTAAAATCATAAGCCCTGTACACACGGCCGGGAATCTGATCAGGAAAAAAACATTGGTTTTCCTGATGAGATTCCTGGCAACACCGACACACGGGACATTCAAAAGAATGGCCGATCTGTTGAATAGCAAGAAAGCGGTGACATCATCAACTACGACAAACATGCGCTCGTCACATTCGATGCCGTCGTGCCATCTTGCTACACCCTACACTATGCGTTGTAAGCTACTGCACATGCATTGAAGTCTCATTGAGCATGCGCAGGCTTACCGGGGCCAGGTAAGCATACACACACTCGGTTTTCTCCTGACGAGAAACCATACACATACACGGTTTTCTCGGCAGGAAAACACTGAGCAGGTTCTCTATTTTTCATGTTGAGATTTCAGGCAGTTTTCCTGACGAGAAACCATACACATGCACAGTTTTCTCTGCAAAAAGCTCTCCCAGCAGCTTTCTTGCCGAGAAAACTGTGCGTGTGTACGAGGCCAAAGGCAAAGATAACAGCTACAAAATCCCTACAGTAGTTGTAGGTAGTTTGTGCATTTGTGATTTTAAGTTTTTTATCTATAGCTAGCTAATAATATGTAGCGTAAAACCAAGTCATACTGGTACCAAATAGGACTGGTGATGATGATGATGATTTTGACATTCTATTGAAAATTGTAACAGGTCATATTGGGCAATCCATTGACAATCCGTAATTGTAAAAAGATTAGAAACTGTAATTAGGTGAAAAACATATTGCTACAGGGGAAACAATTGAGTATATAGACTCCATAGTATTTCAGTTAATGAAGGTTTACATATTTGATGTGTGATGTTTAGTCTTTCTATAGTCCTGTGTGTCCTTGCGCCGATTATATGTCACCTTGGCATACTTAGCAACTAGATTGTGTAGAGTTAGGTTCTGCACTTACTCTATGAACTTAAAGTGTTACAGCAGAGATCTCTAAACTTTTCAGCATGTGGGTCATATTGATTTTTTTACAAATATTGCAGGCCAAAAAAAAAAACAGTTTTCTAAATCAGGGGTTTCCAAAGTTTTATTCAAACGGCTAGTTTACTGTCCTTCAAACTATGGGGGTGCACTGTGGCCTGAGGGAGTTGAAAATGCCCTAGCATCACTGGAAGTAGGCAATGTCCCAAGCCTGGTGGTCAGTGGTAGCAAAGAAATTTTTAAAGCACCTGCGGTCAGTAAGAGGAGGAATAGTGCCCCATCGTTGATGTCAGTGGGAAAAATGGTGCCCTATCATTGGTGTTAGTGGAAGGACAAGTGCCCCATTATCGGTGTCAGTGAAAGGAATATTGCCACATTATTGGTGTCTGTGTAAGGAATAGTGCTTCATATCAGTGAGAGGAACAGTGCCCCAAGGGTTAGATTAAGGCAAGCAAAGGGCCACATCTGCAGTTTGTAGCCCACTGTTCTAAATGAATGCATAACATTAATAAGTTTACCCTTACAGCCAGGTGTAACCATCAGAGTTCCCAGTTACATCCAAGACTGCCCATCAAAGTCCCCTGATACATCCAGGAGTGCATGACAGAAGCTGCGAGATGGAGCAGGTCTGGACGAAGGAAGCCAGGGCCTCTGGTAAATACTGGGATGTGATAGTTTATTCAGTGATTGGTAGGATGCCAGCAGTCCTAGAAACAAACATCCGCCCTAGAAACATAGCAGACGGAGGGGGGGAATGTGTGCTGGGGGTTGTATTGTGTATTATGATACCCAGATCAGCATATCCACTACCAGCCAGCCTGGGTTGCTGGTATTAGCCTTCAGGCCATAGTCTGGGACCCCTAAATTAGAGCATCAAGTTCTGTCAGTCTGAGGTTTTATTGAGAGACAGCTGTTTCTGAAATAGAGATATATTATTTCTAAACTGTCAAATGCTCCGGCAGTCGTGTAGTACTTGTTTTTTCGATAACAAACAATCTATACAGAATATAGTAAACTAAGATGTAAAATATTAGTTTAAAAATCTTGTAAATTAAAAAAAAAGCCGACCCTAAACCATTATCAAAGTCTGTCGCTTCCACATTGAGTCCCAATTTTTGATGTACAGTTTCTAGGAAGCCAGTAAAAAGGTAAATTTCACGTAAGCATAATGGAAATATAAAATATATATTTAGTAATGTCTTATTAAATACACAATCATCTTGTTTTTTTCCTGTAGTTCTGTGTTCACTTTAAAGCAGCAAATTTATTTCACAGCACCGATTAACGCTGAGTAACATTAATCAATCTACTATTTTGAGTTTGTTCTCCAAATGTTAGTCCTCAAATAGAAATATTAACAGAATTACTGGGGAAATACCATATGTTTGCCAATGAGCCTTTACGCTGTCAAGTAATCCTTCAAAATTCAGGAGAAATTAAATTAAACCTAATATAGTTGCAGAAAACTTTTTATGTCAGATCAGGTAATAAAGTTGGTAGACTTCATGGATGGATTGAACTATGTAAAAAACTGGACTCTTAAAGTAATCTCCCCCAGCTTAAATTAATCTCCCCAGCTGATTGATTTCCAGTGTTTCCAGTGCCTCTATCAGGTTCTGTGCAATGTCATGTCATTAACATGAATCTCTTACAGCACTCTCATGGATCTTTTACAACACTATCTTCCATAACATATAGCTCCCAGCCTCCCACAGCATCTTCTCCACCAACATGCAGCTCCCATAGTACTCTCTATTGTAGCATGCAGCATTCATAACACTCTCTCTGTCAACATACAGCTCTCACAGCACTCTCTTTGGTGGCATACATCTCTCACAGCATGCTCTCTGGCAACATGCAGCTCTCACAGCACTCTCTTTGGTGGCATACAACTCTCACAGCACCCTTTATGGTAACATACAACTCTCACAGCACTCTCTTCAGTAGAATAAAGCTCTCAGAGCACTCTCTCTGGTGACATTCAACTCTCACAGCACTCTCTTTGGTGGTATACAGCGCTCACAGCACTCTTTATGGCAACATACAACTCTCACAGTACTCTCTTCAGTAGAATACAGCTCTCACAGCACTCTCTCTGGTGACATGCAACTTATACAGCACTCTCTCTCTCTGGCAACAGGCAACTCTCTGTAACAGGCGCTCCTCGCACCCTCTCTTTCTTGTAGTCTGCGACCGCGCAATGACGTCATCGCCCTGTGCGGCGCATGTTCCACCGTGGAACGCGGAAGTTTCCCGCAGCTTCTCTTTGAAACAATGCTAATGCAAGGCACCTGCCCTTATCCTTAAACAGAGCGGTGTGCTGACTGCACACCGTTCTATTATTTTCAGCCGTATGCTACAACCAATGGTGCCATCGTTCCCCATGCTGAAACTTTGACCAGCCTGCAACTCCTGCATCAATGCTATTACATTTGCTGCAACAGACTGTCGTTGCCGGGGACAACCTTTAAGACCTTCCTTGCTGACACCCTACACTGCGGAATCCCTTGTTGCTACACTGAAGCCCTGCAAATGGATAAGTAGCAATTGTGTCACTTGTAGTTCTATACTGCTGCTGCTAAACTGCTGCATACGTTCCACCTTAAACAATTGCTGATATTTATTATGGCTTGTGGCTATTAACATACTACTTGGGATATCTTAAAGGGACCTCTACTCTCAAATTACCTGAGATATATTTTCCTCTCATATGCAACTATTATTAACTGAGCTATATTGCCTCTTATATGCAACTATTTGTTGTCTCTACAACTCCTATTTACTATGTGCTTGACATAAGTGCTATTTTCTTATGGTCCTTGCCCTAACTTGTTCAACATGTTCGTTCTAACTTTTCCATGCTAAGGGTTGATGGTATTTCATACCAACTCCCTTAGTGGCCTAATACATCTCTGTATGTTTAAGTGATATGATGTAGAGAACCCCCCAAACTCCTGTTTACGGAGTGATGCCTGGGGCCCCGTACTGATAATCACTTGCATATAGAGGTGCAATGGAATCTTTAAAGTGTATTTTAAATGCTAAGCTCTGGTCGCATGTTGTAATGCGTCCATCCTTAGCAGGGCTGTCTTTAATATGGTTTGGGCCCTGGGCAAACATTTTTGGGCCCCCCTCCAGCTTATTTTGGGCCTGGCTGGTTCACATGTATGTGTTTTGGCGGCCCTCATTTGTGCAGGCACAGCAGCCCATTGATTTGAATGGGCTGCCATGCCTTTGTTTCCTGCAGAAAAAAGGTGCATTCAGCATTTTAAAAATACAGTTGCCTTGAAATCCATTCTGCTTTTGCACCATGCCACTTACCTGCAGTTCTTGCACACACAAACGCACTGTGTTTTTAAAAGCGTGACCTAAATGTCTAAAAATGCAGCAAGTTTGACAGTGAAGGAACTGCAGATAAGTCACAGCAGACATCAGAATGGACAGACAATGCTGTATTTCATTGCTTGATGGGCATAGGTGTGCCGTGTGCGCAGCCTATTACATGAGGGATGCACTTTTCTTTGCAGGAAACGCAGGCTTGGTGGCCCATTTAAATGAATGGGCTGCTGTGCAAGAGCAAATGTGGGCCGCCATAACACATACATGTGAACCAGCCAGGCCCAAAATAAGTCCATCAAGCAGTTAAATACAGACAGTAATGGCATGTGCTCTGAGGCCTTACTCAGCCTGGACTGCAGGTCTGGTCTGTGATTTAAAGAGTTCCTGTATTTTACACATGGCATGGCCTGGGGTCCCATGGTGCTAAAGCAGAATGGACAGATGGTGCTGTGACCCCATGCCATGCCATGTGTAAAATACAGGAAGTTTTTAAAACAATGACCAGGCCTGCAATGAATCATCAAATATTATAAAGACTTTGGGCACACTCTACAGAAAACTTCTATTTACAATATAGATTAGCAAACAGTGACATACCTTGGAGTGCAGGACATGAAGAAGAAGTCAGCCTCGGAAAGAGCAAACTGGGGATGCTATAAAATCACATTCTAATTCACTTTTATATACAGCCAGCACCCAGTGGAAGGAAGGGAGAAGTGCACGTCTAAAGGGAAGCCAGGGGTGCTGTACATTTTAAAACACTGGGAAGGAAAGCAGTACTGCGTGCTGCTGATGATTTTCAGCGCTGATTTGTGGGCAGCACAGGGGCTTAACGGGCGGCTATGCTTTGGGCCCCCAACAGTGACAGGGCCCTGGGCAGCTACCCCTGTTTGCCCTATGGTAAAGACGGCCCTGATCCTTAGTAGCTCAACTCCCTTCTGTATGTGAGACAGAGATGATGTAGAGAACCCCCAAACTCCTGTTTGTGTGGAGTGACGCCTGGGGTCCAATACTGAATTCACACATAAAGAAGTGCATTGAAGTTCTTGCTAACCGCAATTGTGATTCACTCCCTTTCCCAGAGCTGTTACACTCTCACAGCACTCTCTTCGGTAACATACAGATCTCACAGCACTCTCTCAGGCAACATGCAACTCTCACAGCACTCTCTCTGGCAACATGCAGCTCTTACAACACTCTCTTTTGTAGCATACAGCTCTCACAACATTCTCTCTGGCAACATGCAACTCTCACAGCACTCTCTTCAGTAGAATACAGCTCTCACAGCACTCTCTCTGGTGACATGCAACTTTCACAGCACTGTCTCTCTGGCAACATGCAACTCTCACAGCACTCTTTAGTAGACACGATTCCCAACAGCCATGTTTTTACTTGGATTTTACAAAAGTTTTGTTTATATAGTAAGGGTGGAGTATTTAGCCCCTCAGTTTTTGTCACCTTTGTCCAACTGGAGAGATTTCCCCTTAACCACTTAAGGACTGCCTAACGCCGATATACGTTGGCAGAATGGCACAGCTGGGCACAGGCACGTGCCTGTACGTCACAAAAAAAAACCTGGGGAATGCCCAGGGAATAACCAAGCCTACTTACCGACCAACTCGTACCTGTACGTCGCCTTTAAGAGCCCAGATGTGGGTCGTGTGACCCTGTCTGAAGCTTCGTGACCGCGCCCGCGGGACCCGCAGACCAGATCACCGCTGGTGTCCCACAATCGGGTCACAGGAGCTGAAGAATTGGGAGAGGTGTGTGTAAACACACCTTCCCCGTTCTTCTCTGTGGCAGTGATACTGATCGTCTGTTCCCTGATATAGGGAAATCAGTGACATCACGTCTACATCAGTGACGTAACATCACGCCTTCAGCCACACACCCTACAGTAAGAATCACTCCCTTAGGGCACACTTAACCCCTTAGTGCCACCTATTGGTTAACCCCTTTACTGCCATTGTCATTTTCACAGTTATCAGTGCATTTTTATAGCACTTTTCGCTGTGAAAATGACAATGGTCCCAAAAATGTGTCAAAAGTGTCCGATGTGTCCGCCATAATGTCGCATTCATGAAAAAAATCGCTGATCGCCGCCATTACTAGTAAACAAAAATTAATACAAATGCCATAAAACTATCCTCTATTTTGTAAACGCTATAACTTTTGCGCAAACCAATCAATAAACGCTTATTGCGATTTTTTTTACCAAAAATAAGTAGAAGAATACGTATCGGCCTAAACTGAGGAAAAAAAAAATTTTAATATATTTTTTGGGGAATATTTATTATAGCAAACAGTAAAAAATATTGAATTTTTTTCAAAATTGTCGCTCTATTGTTGTTTATAGCGTAAAATTTAAAATCGCAGAGGTGATCAAATACCACCAAAAGAAAGCTCTATTTGTAGGGAAAAAATGATGCCAATTTTGTTTAAAGCGAAGCAGTACAGAATCACAAAAAGGAGCAATGTCCTTAACCTGCATAATTTTCCGGGTCTTAAGTGGTTAATTTCTGTTCTACCACAGAAAGTGAGAGTAAATCCCTGGTAGCTACTAGGATCACCACAATTTCCCCAATTCTAAAGACCTCCTGTCTCCATCAAACCATCCCTCCATCGCCCCCTGTCTCTATCCTTCCATCACCGCCTGTCTCCATCACACCAAAAATCCATCACCATACCTCCATCACACACCATCCCTCCATCACTTTCTGTCTCCATCACATCCTGTCTCTATCCTTCCACCCCTCCATCCCCATGTCTCCATCACACCATCCCTCCATCACTTTCTTTCTCCATCACCTACTGTATCCATACCTCCATCACACTATTCCTCTATCACCTCCTGTCTCCATCCCTCCATCGCCTCCTGTCTCCATCACACCATCCCTCTTTCACCTCCTGTCTCCATCCGTCCATCACCTCCTGTGTCCATCCCTCCATCATCTTTTGTCTCCATCACCCTATCACCTCCTGTCTCAATCTCTCTATCACCTCCTGTCTCTGTCTCTCCATCACCTCCTGTCTCCATCCCTCCATTACATCCTGTCTCTATCCCCCCAGTCTCCATCCCTCCACCACCGCTTGTCTCTATCCCTCCACCACCTACTGTCTCCATCCCGCCACTACCTCTTTTCTACATCCTGCCACCACCTTCTGTCTCCATCCTGCTACCACCTCCTGTCTCCATCCCTCCACCACCTCCTGTCTCCATCCCTCCATCACATCCTGTCCCCATCCCTCCACCACTTCCTGTCTCCATCCCTCCACCACCTTCTGTCTCCATCCCGCTACAATCTCCTGTCTCCATCCCACCACCACCTCCTTTCTCCATCCAGCCATCACCTCTTTTCTACATCCTGCCACCACCTCCTGTCTCCATCCCGCCACCACCTCCTGTCTCCATCCCGCCACCACCTCCTGTCTCCATCCCTCCATCACATCCTGTCTCGATCCCTCCACCCACTCCTGTCTCAATCCCTCCACCACCTCCTGTCTCCATCCCACCCCCACCTCCTGTTTCCATCCTGCCATCACATCATGTCTCCATTCCGCCACCACGTCCTGTCTCCATCCCACCACCACCTCCTCTCTTCATCCTGCCAATATGTCCAGCCCACTCTTGCTTCTGATTATATTGATGGGATCATTAGGGCACTTGGGTAGATTAATTAAAACTGGAGGTTATACAGCGGCATGTTGGCAGGTTCCCGCAAATCACCTTAGGTGTACTGGGGACCCGATGCGTGTACCCGGGGGCAGCGATGTCCACCAGCCACCCGCAATCACAGGATCGAGAGCCAGAATGGGGATCTGTCAATGTAAACAGACAGAGTAGAAACAGATCTGGTGTTCCTAGTGATTAGTCGAGACAGCGATCTGTCTCATCCTAAAGTTAGTCTCATCCCTACATAGTTAGAAATACCTCCCAGGGAACACATTTAACCCCTTGTTCGTCCCTTAGTGTTAACCCCTTCCCTGCCAGTGACATTTACACAGTAATCAGTGCATTTTGATACTGTATGAATGTCAATGGTCCAAAAAAATATCAAAAGTTTCCGATCTATTTTCTGCAATGTTGCAATCCCACTAAAAATTGCAGATCACCACTATTAGTAGTAAAAATTAATAATAATAAAAATTCCATAAATCTTTCCCCTATATTGTAGATGCTATAACTTTTGCGCAAACCAATCAATATATGCTTATTGAAAAAAATATGTAAGTGCAGCGCATTAAAAGTCCATATAAAAGTGACTGAAGATGACACCCAGTGATAGAGCGAAAACTCTTTAAACGAAAGTGATGTAACCTTCACCAACAAGAGAAATGCTTCCTTACCAGATGGGATGGACCATTTGCATTAACAACTGGTCAAAACAGCTTTGTCTCACCATATGGGAGAAGATGCCGATGAATCTAGCAGAGTGGTAAGTAATCCGATCGGATGGAATGGACCATTGACGTTCACAACTGGTCAAAACAGCTTGGTTTTACCATAGTAGAAAAGATGCAGATGGGTCCAGCAGAGTGGTAGGTAATCCGATCGGATATGAAAAACAACAGAAACCACGATCTCAGTGTAGACTGTTTGGCCCAGATTCACAGAGCGATTACGCCTGCGCAACTGGTGTTGCGCGTGCGTAAGTCTAAATGTGCGCGTGCGTTTAGATGCGCGCGATTCAGAAAACGATTTACGCCAGAAATCTACTTTTTTTGGTCCGGCGTAATTTCGTTAGACAGACGCATCTGTCCGCGCAAAAATGCGCTAGACACAACATTGATTTGCTAGTCAAATATGCTAATGAGGGAGTTGCGGGGATCCACAAAAAAACGCAGTTGCTGCGCA
Source organism: Rana kukunoris (assembly GCA_029574335.1). Taxonomy (NCBI): domain Eukaryota; kingdom Metazoa; phylum Chordata; class Amphibia; order Anura; family Ranidae; genus Rana; species Rana kukunoris. Next base: position 97,409,118 of record CM056050.1, on the reverse strand, counting down.
GGCTACGCGATGTGCGCAACAGCAAAATGTCCTGTCTAAAGTTAGAGCACATAAAAGCTGGTCTAAATTTTGAAAAAACGTCTACATCTCACAGAAAGCAACACCGTTACTGAGGAGCAGACCACACACACGTGTTGCACTACAATTTGACTGCCAACATGCCAGGGGCATCGTCGCTCATAGCTGCACTAGTGAATTTAGATGACCAAAGAAGGAGGAGGGCACGGAGGATGGCACGGGAGAGGGTATACCGCACACGCATAGACCTCTTTGGCATGAGTGATTCTGAGGTGTATCGCATCTTCAGATTCCCCCCTCATGCCATCCTGGAATTAACCACAACCCTGCAGGAGGACATCACCAGCCCAACACAACGCTCACATCCAGTGCAGCCACTGGTCAAGGTCCTGGCAACACTCCATGTCCTTGCCAGTGGCTCTTTTCAGCGTACAAGTGGAGTGGTGGCTGGGATGTCACAATCCTCCATGAGCAGATGTGTGCACCAGGTTGTCCCTGCAATCCTCACACGCTTGGCCAACCTAATCATCAAACCCACCACTGAGGACCTGCGGCTGAAGGCAATGACAGATTTCTACAGAATTGCCAGATTCCCACGCACCATCGGGGCCATTGATTGCACACATGTGGCACTCCAGCCCCCACATGAGACAGAGCACATGTACCGCAATCGGAAGAATTGGCACTCCATCAACGTACAGGTGATAGTTGATGCCCAAGGACTCATATGGCACGTCCGTGCCAAACACCCCGGATCCACCCATGACAGCTACATCTACAATCAATGCCACATCCGAATGGAATTCTATCAGAACGTGTATGGGAACACCTGGCTGGTTGGTGAGTGACATGGGAGTCAGGCATGACTATCCCCTCCCGTGATGCACACCTCACAAGTGGCACATGCATGACTAACATTCTCCTGTCTTTTCCCTTCCAGGTGACTCTGCATATGCACTGGGACCCCATCTCATGACTCCTATCCGGAACCCCCAAACCCCAGGGGAGGAAAGATACAATCAAGCACACATCAAAACCCGAGCAGTGGTGGAGCGCACCTTTGGCCTCCTGAAGTCACGTTTTCGATGCCTGGATAAGTCTGGGGGTACACTGTTGTATTCCCCAAACTTTGTGTGCCATATCATCGTTGCATGTTGCATGCTGCACAATCTCGCAGTGAGGAAGGGCCTGCAGGTTGAGCTACGTGATGACCTGACCCCCCAACCAGACAATCAACCCCTAACCGAGGATACCCCGTCTTCTGAGGGAAGAGCAGTCAGGAGACAGCTCATATTGGGCATCTTTGCACGTTAAACACACACATTAATCATGGCACAATGAGAATGCATGCATGCACACCACTGTGGTCCCTAGCACACACACCCCACATCCTCATCAAATTGGATTGGCACCAGTCCACCATGCACGACTGGTGAGCAGTAACGCCACGTCAAGGCTCCAATTATGTCACTGTACATTCATACACCATTCACACGGACCTGGGAATCACTTCTCCCTGGTCCTGGGGAACCCTTCTCCACCAAAATTGAGGATGACACCCCTTTTCCAGCAGGAATGTCACCCCCACATTCAAACAGCATGCACAACCCAAAATTTTAAAAAAATGCCAGCAAAAAACAAAACAAAAAATGCCAAAAATGTCAGCAAAAAAAACAAAAAAAAAAGCCAAAAAAGTAAGCCAAAAAAAAAAAAAAGGGGGAAAAAAAATTATTGCCCTCTGCGTGAGCCACGCCTGGGGCGCCCCCGGCCACGGCCCCGGCCCCTCAGGGGAGACTCATGGGGGAGGGGCAAACCCGGGGAAGGAGGAGCAGCCCCTGATATCTGCCCACCTGGCGGCCTGCCCTCCAAGGCCACGGCAATTCTGTCCAGGGAAGCACCAAGTGTTGCCGTGTTGGCCTGGATAGCCTGGGTAAGGGCCCTCACATCCTGCCCAACGCCTGCTGCTGTAGTCTGCAGTTCATTTAGGCAGGTTGTGAAAGCCCGGGAGTGGGAGTCCAGGTTACCCAGCGTATCCTTCATGGAGGACAGGCTCTCCTCCACCCGCCCAAAAGTCTGGCAGAGCTGTCCCAGATGGCGGGTCTGGAGGGCCTGGTCCCTTCGCAGACTGGCGGGCAGGAGATTGGGCGCCCCCCTGGTGCTCTGGGATGACATCCTGCCTCCAGCTGATGGTTGTGGGCGGGGAGAAGGGGAGGCCCTTGTGAGGGGAGCCATGTTGGGGGAGGAGGGGGGGGCTCCCCCTTAGGGAGGGCAGGCTTCTGCCAGCCAGAGGGGAAGAGTCCGCACAAACCACTCGTCCAGTGCCTGACTCCTCCTCCTCATGATCGTCCTCCTCATGATTATCCTCCTCCTCATGATCGTCCTCCTCCTCATGATCGTCCTCCTCCTCTTGAACCTCCTCCGCGGACTGTGGCCTTGTTGGGGGGGCCTCATTAGGCTGCTGTCCTGGGGTTGGAGCGGTCAGGCCAGATGGCCCTGCACCCTCCTGCACATCTGTGGATGACACAAACCATTCACAGGTTGGAGGATCCACACACTTGGCACATATTCCCTTTCACCCCCTCCCCCACACATGCTACACACCTGATTGTAAAAAAAACCTTACCTGGCACCACGGGGACCGGACTTGTGTCAAAGCCTGGCAGGCCCTCCACTTCATGCCGGTGAAAGGTCAGGGCCACCACATGCTCCGTCGCTGTAAGCCTAATACGGCATGGTGGGCCCCCTCCTGTGCCCCTGGCATGGGCATGCATTGCGGCCAGTTTTTTTTTCACCTGATGCCGGAGATCGTTTATTTTTTTGTCAATCCCAGACCGGGTCCGTGTCTCCCCCTCCCCCGATGAATTCACCTGCTCCGTGATCCTATCCAAAATCTCCCTCCTCCTGGCCGGGGTGGTGGTGGCACTCTGCGGGCCGTGGAGAAAACGCCCATACTCGCTAATGGCCCCGGCAAGAATTCTTTTTTCCCCCACAGTAAAATTCAGCTTTCTTTTTCTCTCTGTCATACTTCCAAACAAACTCACTACCAGTCACCAAAAATCAGTCACAAATACAAGCACAACCAATCAGGCAAGAACACACACAAAGAGAAAACGAACACCCAAAAATCACACTAGCACTCAGCAAGAAACAGTCACAAAAAAATAAAAAATAAAGCAAGAAAACAAACGCTCAGAAATATATCAATCAAACAAACAGTCTCTCAAACACTTATCAAAAAACACTTTCACAAATATACCAACAAGAACTTGATCACACAGAACACTAATCTGACAACTACAAGACACACTGCAACGAACAACAGGAACAAAAGCACTTGGTTAAATGGGAAGGGACACAAAGGGATGTACTTTTGCAATGCAAGTGCGTTTGTGTGTGTCTATTTATGCTGTCTGCGTAGTTCACAACGTTGCCCTAGTCCATTTCCAATTTCACTGATTGCGCCGCTCCCGAGTTGTGAGCATGCGCACAGCGGAGCTGACATGGTCTCCTTCACGCGCGCATGCGCGAGCCGGCCGGCCCTTCATTTGCATGGGGGCATTTTTTTACTTACATACATTGTACATATTTACTCATTATTTCTTATTACTTTTGTACACTTCCAGCCTAATATGAGCCTCTCCATCGCTATTTACTAGGTAAGCCATACCATATCCCTCCAAGAAAATGTTATAAAACACAATGTTATAAAACACAATTTATTTCACATTTTATTATTACAACTATGTCCATAAATATTAACACACATCATTACAACTTTAGGCTCCAATGTCCTCTGATTCCAGCAGCATATTTATATCTGGCAACAACACACCCTGCTCACAATTCTGCTCTGTCGTCAGTGGCCAGGCCAGCAGACTCGGATCATCCGGAAACCCATGCTTTTAAATACATGATCTACTGACTTGAAGTACCATACAGTTCACTGTAAGTACTTCAGTATTAATCTATATAACAACATCATCAACATTATTAGGATTATCCTGATCATTTCCCATACATTTTTAGAGCCGTGAATCCTGGAATACCCCTGAAGAAAGGGACTATGTCTCCCTGAAACGTCGGGACCACACAGGGCATCACATCACACAGCAATATATGTTGAACTATATTTCATTATTTTGTATTTTTTGTATTTGTTATAGATCATGTAATCAACTTTTATCTGATACTTCTTCAATAAATTATATTGTAATACTATGTTTTCTCTAACTACATTTGACACACCACAGTGCCTTTAAAGTCCGACTAGGGGGCTTTGCCTTTATTCTTTTTGATTTGCATGGGGTCACGGCTCATTTCAATGTAACACGCCCACGTCCCTCCCAATTTGTATTACTCCTCCTTACGCCTCAGGAAAAAACCTTACGCTTGCGCAATTTCCTGCGCAAAAGCTACGTGAATCGGGGGATTACGCGGCTAGATGGCGCAAGTCTAACGTAATGGCGGTGCGCTACGCCGGACCGATAATGCGCCGATGTACGTGAATCTGGGCCTTTGTGTTTTATTCCAAGGGTAAAAGAAGTTTACTATACAGAAAAGGTCCTGTACTGGACGCTATGCACAGAAAAATCCACTGAGGGATTACCGTCTAGTATAGCGAATAAAATTTAAAAACATTAAAAAGCATGGCATGTAGCCGTGGTGTACAGCCGCGAACAGCAATGGAAAGGACGCTGGGGACGCCACAAAGTTCCTTCCCCGTACGCACGTTACGTCCGATCGGACTTCGTCAGCACTGATGAAGAAATGTTTATTTTTTTTGGGAGGATATTCATTATAGCAAAAAGAAAACAATATTGTTTTTTTTTTTCAACATTGTTGCTCTTTTTTGTTTACAGCACAAAAATAAAAACCGCAGAGGTGATCAAATACCACCAAAAGAAAGCTCTATTTGTTGGGAAAAAAAGGGCACACCGTTGCACTACCGCGCAATTGTCAGTTAAATCGATGCAGTGCCATATCGCAAAAAAGGGCCTGGTCATTAAGGGGGGGAAATATTCTGGTCTGTAAGTGGTTAAGCTTCGACAAAAAAAGCTTGGAAGCTGGTTGGTTTCTATACAGAGCTGCACCAGATGTTGCACTCTTAAAATAAATAACACGGCAGCTGGGTGAAGTTTCACACATGCAACAGCAGTATTGTTCTGCTTCAGCAAAAAAATACCTTCTATTACTTTCGGCGGATGCTACTGCCCACTGAATGCAACCAGTTGCATCATGGTATTCTATTTCAAAAACTGTATGGCTGCCTCTGTTCCTTTTTAAGGCTTTACAATAGGGTTGTCCCGATACCACTTTTTTAGGACCGAGTACAAGTTCCGATACTTTTTTTCATGTACTCGCCGATACCGAATACCGATACTTTTTTTAAATGTCATGTGACAGTTTTCAAACCACAATACAGACTAAGGATATTTTCTTTAGAATTATGAAGAACTCTAACTCAAGACATTATAAAAGAATAAAAATGAGTAAAAATTAATAAAAATGTTTTATTTGCTTGTCACGCAGTAGTAAAAAACTCAAAGAATTTTTTACAGAACATGTTGATAAATACAAAAAAAGTATTCTATTTAGGCATCGGGAGCATTTGCGCGAGTACAAGTACTCCCGCAAATACTCGGTATCGGTCCCGATACCGATACTAGTATCGGTATCTGGACAACCCTAGTTTACAATAAACATATCATTTGAAAAGTCTGCAGGACTATGAGGTTATATGTTCAAACGTTTAGTGAAAGGGGGTTTATCATAAAGTTTGTGGATGTGCTTTTAGCATTTGATTTTATTATGGCGCACATACAATATTTGCTTTACCTAAGAACCTGGCTTATGTTTGAGCCTTGATTGGGAATTGATGCAATGGGGTAAAAATGGGGTAAAGATACCTTTTTCTTATTTTCCCTGCATGTGATTGGGGATTTTTAAGTGACATTTCACAACATTCACGAATGGTTGGGGATAATCCCCTTGCAAAGTGAAACTTCTCTTGCAAAGCGAACAGCTTATTTACCTTCAGTAGATCAATCCCATTTTAGGGATATTCCTTCATAAGTAGCAACAGACTGAGAGTAATGTTGTGTATTACTGAAAACTAGTAACCCTGAAGGGATATCATTTCCACTTTCCCTTTTGAGCAGTAGAAATACAAAGTGTATTTTCTTGTATGTTAAAATATAAAAAAAAACTTTTACAGTTATCTTAGGATGTTTATTATTAAAGATTATATATGATTTTAGTTATTGGATTTACTTAGCTTGTCATTAAAATCACAATACTGAATACTTTCTAAGAATATTAATAAAAAAATAATAACCTGTTCAGAATTTAGGGGCACTATCCCCACTTGTATTATTTTTATTTATTACACAAAGACTAGCAGGAAAAATTGCTGATGTGGCTACTCTAGTGTATGTTCTCTAGCATGGCGCAATGAAGCAACTATAATCTGTAGTGATAAAACAGACGGTGGGGGAAGAGAGGACCATTCATCTTTCTTACTGCACACTGTAATTAATCAGCCACCTCTCCCCCTGTCTACTCATTCTCCTACCACTATCTTCTTTATGTTGCTCACACCATGCCCATGAACACAGTTACCAGAGATTCCTTCCATCGCAGATGTAAAGTGATGAGCTGTGGTGATAACCAAAATCCTGATTAGTAAATCAATTAAACAGGTGTCACAAGAACAAGTTGCTTTATAATTAGCCATGGCCCAATTATAGCTAAAGGAAGCTACAATGGTTTTTGTCAGTTTTATTTTACATTTCATCTCTGTGGGGTTAGAAACTAATGTTTAATATTATTATTTGCTTACTGGAATTAAGTCGTTATTTTACAGATTTTTTTATTTTATTTATTTTTTACATGCTTTACATATGCAATTGCAATATCCGAATATTCAATCATGTCAATTTAAACATTCAATTCAATAAATAAAAGGAATTGTCTTTAGATAATTGAAGTGAATCTGTACTAATTTCAATCAATTTATTGAATAAAGATTCTGAACTTTTTCAGTAAATCGCTTGGGCCGTTTGTGTGCGTGCAAAGTATGCTAGACTTAAGCAGGCCATACACAGTCGAATTTCAAACAAATTTTCTTTTCAAAATTAGAAAGTTAATTTTTTTTGTGATCCAATGATGCCACCATTGATTTTCGAAATTCGGCCGACCAAACTTTCATGTTGCTGGGAATATTCGTTTCTCTCCGGGAATATTCTTTTCTCTCCGGGAATATTCCTTTCTCTCCAGAAATATTTGTTTCTCTCCGGGAATATTCTTTTCTTGCACATGCACTTTTTGTTTCTATTACATTTCTCGCACGATTCTCCCATCATTGATCAGAAAATCGTTTGTTTTTCAAAAAATGTCCAACATTACGGATTTCTCAAATTTGCTTGCCGCACGAAAATCGGCTGTTGCTGCAGCCCACTATGGGCCCTTTCACACGTCCGCCTCCGCTCGTCCGTTTTTACAAGTCCGTTTACGGACTTGTAATGGACGCCTTTGAGGTCCGCAAAGATCCGCGTCTGTCTGGATCCGGTTTTTCGGACGAAAGAAAACCCTATTTTTCTTCCGTCCGGCAGGACGGATCGGATGAAGACGGACAAACGGTCCGTTTTCATCCGATTCCCCATAGGGGAGAGCGGAGGAGAGACAGGGCGGTCCCTGCACAGTGTGCGGGGACCGCCCTGTCCGCCGACAGCTGAGCGGAGACCCCCCCCCTGAGCTGATGGACACACACGGAGCGGACCGAAAAACGGTCCGCTCCGTGTGACAGGACCCTTACAGTGTGAAATTCGTACGAAAATTCTTGGATATGATTTTCGAAAGAAAATTCTTTCGAAAATCGAACCGTGTATGGCCACCTTTAACCAACTAAATACCAGCGTTTCTTAATTTCCAAATATGTGGCAACAAATGAGAACATATGGGAGTGTCTACTTTACAAAAGTGAGTCATTCAGGTGTGTTTATAGTGATCTGGCATTTTATTTGATATATTTTAAAACAGAAAGTAATGGATTTTTTTTCTATTCAAGGTTTTTGATCTTTTTCCTTTACATAGTAAAAAATAAAAGCTCCAGGGGTGATTTTATTTAGAATTAAATGTGCTGCTCCCAAATAATAAAAATGTAAAAACAAATTAAAAATAATGAATTGGCAGCTGACTTTAACCACTTCCATACTGGGCACTTAAACACCCCTCCTGACCAGACCAATTTTCAGCTTTCAGCGCTATTACATTTTGAATGACAATTACTCAGTCATGCAACACTATACCCAAATGATTTTTTGTCCTTTTTTTTCCCACAAATAGAGCTTTCTTTTGGTGGTATTTGATCACATCTGCGATTTATATTTTTGTGCGCTATTAATGGAAAAATACAGAAAATTTGGAAAAAAAAATGATTTTTTCTTAGTTTCTGTGATAAAATGTTGCAAATTATAAATTTTTCTTCATACATTTTGGCCACAATTTATACTGCTACATGTCTTTGATAAAAATAACCCAAAGTTTTTGGAAATTATTTGGTCTGTGTGAAAGTTTTAGAGTCTACAAGCTATAGTGCAAATCATAAAAAATTATCATATCTGATCACACCTGATGTACTGAAGGCCTCTCTCATAAAGTACAAATGCCCACAGATGGCACTGATGAGGCGGCACAGATGGCACTGAGATGGCACTGAGGCGGCACAGATGGCACTGAGGCGGCACAGATGGCACTGAGATGGGTACTGATGAGATGGGTACTGATGTGCACCGATGAGGCCTGTGTACTGGTGGACACAGGTGGGCACTGATGAGGCGGCACAGATGGCACTAATGAGGCGGCACAGATGGTACTAATGAGGCGGCACAGATAGCACTAATGAGGCGGCACAGATGACACAGAGATGGGTACTGATGAGATGGGTACATATGAGATCATCTCTCATTGGCCGCACAGATCGCGCTGTAAATAGCCGCTGTGATTGGCTATATACCGCTATATGTGTTTGGCTGTGTCCAAGGGACACGGCCAGCACAGCAGTTCCCCGCTGCGCGCTTGGAAGTGCGCGCTGGGAACGAGAAAAGGGGCGGCCGTAAAAACACGGCCTGTTAGAGATGTAGAGCCGGCGGCTAGGGACAGGAGACAGACTCGGCGGCTGGGGGGTGGACGGAGGAGTCCCGAAGACAGAGCAAGCCGAGAAAGGTATGTGGGGGTAGGGGAGAACGGACAGCAGCACACATTTGACAAGTGATTTTGACGACATCGCCGTAATCACTTAACGAGCGAGCGGATTCCCCCACTCAATTCTCCCACACAGCAAATTACCGCCCTCAACTGTATGTTACGGCCGTCGGGGGACTCCATGCCACTGCCGCCCCTTGGTACCCTGCCGCCTTGTGGGAAATCCGGGCCTGGTTACATGGAGTGGCAGCATCCAATTGGATAGTGTTCCAAGTGACCCAGGAAACCATAGAGGAACTGTGTTCCACTTGACTCCCACTCCAACTACACTGCTGCTATGAAGGACTGCCACCTGCAGTGGAAAAAGTAGACTGCACCTGCCTACATGCTTACCCCCAAAAGAGGTTTGTGTATATATAGGTATAAGCACAAGAATACATATACATGACAAAGTGACACCAAACTGTTAGAAATAATGGTAAAATGTTTAGCAAAATGGTCTAAGTATGTCAACGTTATACAGTGATGAATTAGCAAAGCAAGCTTTATACTAGATTGGATTGGGTCACCGTCAAAAGATATAACACAGCATTCAATAGTAAATGAGACACAGATAGCAGTAGTGTAGTAAGTAGTCAATACAATTAACCATTTGTAATCATTGAGTGCTTAAAATTACACCTCCACACTGGAGCTTGCACATTGTAGCCCTAACTGTGGGAGGGGGATCTAAATGTGTTCTCCATAGTGACAAACTGCGATCAATAGTACACAAACCTGCTATCCAGCTTGTTGGGACATTTTATGCTTTTGTGCTTAGGGTAGTGTCCCTTTTAAAATCTGTGCATACAATGATAAAATGTTCCTAGGCGGCAAATCTATCCTTCTGATATTAGCTACAGTTTTTGAGGTCATCACCAGTCCTTTTTAAACAGAAGCTTCTCCATTTACCCACCAGGTAAAGAGGTCTCTCTTAGGCCGCGTACACACGATCGAATTTGTCCGCTGAAAACGGTCCGATGGACCGTTTCAGCAGACATCTCCGATCGTGTGTATGGGCTAGCGGACAGATTTGTCCACCCGACAGATTTCAAAGCATGCTTTGAAATCTATCGGGTGGGAATCTGTCCGCCCGACATGTCTGCTGGTTAGTACACTTACCAACAGACATGTCGTCCCGCACCGCCGCCGCACCGCCTCCGAATGGATTCGGCGCATGCGCGGAAGTGTTTTACTTCCTGGTGCGATGACGTGGCGGCGTCAACGTCACCGCCACGTCACCGACACGTCAGCGCGCCGTCTGCTGGCGGGGATTTTGGTTTGCTCGTGTGTACACGCGAGCAAACCAAAATCCCAGCAGACAAATTTGTTCAAATCTGTCGGACGGACAGATTTGAACAAATCTGTCCGCTCGTGTGTACGAGGCCTTACTCTCCGTTGTGTCTTCGGTATTCAACTCTTTAATGGTACAGAGGTTCCCCAAAGTCCAGGTCTTGCTCTCAGGCTATCAGAAATGTCTGGTATGGTACTGCCAAGGAAGATTCCCACTGATATTTATATATAATGAATAGGTTCAAAGGATTATTTGTGTTCTGTAACACTTAAATGCACTATTTTTTTTTTTCATAACAGTTAAAGGTAAGGGATTACTTCGGAATGCAGGGCTATAAATCACATTTCAGTTTGCAGGAAAGAGTGTAAATCAAGATCACTACTCCTATAATTTGTTGGAAGAGATATTAATCATTAATTAAGAGAAATATCCTGCGCTGTAATTTATGAACGTCTTTCCTTTGTGTAAAGCTTGTCTCAAGCTTTTTCCTGTTTTTTGTCCTCACTGGAAAAATGTATTAAAGGGAAACTAGAATGGCCTGGGATCAGTTCTATTTTTTTACGTTTTTTTAAGCTAATGTTTTGTATAATTTTGGCATTTATATAAAACCTAAATTTTACAAAAAAAATAATTGAATAAACAGTGCATCTATGACAAAGATTTTCAGAACATTATGCAGGAGAGAATATTTAAGGAGAGAGATCCATCTGGCTTCTAGAAAAAGCTGCCTGGTTCATGAATTCTATGTAAAGCTGAACTTCAATGTGTCAGTGTCTTACCTTCAATGTTGTACAGCTGTACAGGCTCCACTCCTGTGTTGAAATTTCTTACTCTTTCTTACTTATTTAAATGCTTAAATGTTGTGAGTTTTTCTGCTGCTGCTACCATTACTGAGATATCCCTCTTTAAAGTGACGATGTATATACAGTACTGTAGTCATACTGTATATAGTCATGCGGCGGTCAGTAAAGCCTCATACACACATGCCAAGAAAACTGCCAAGAGATATTTTGGCTGGAAAAACCGGCCGTGTGTAGGAAAACTGCCGGGAATCCCGGTGGGAAAACAGAGAACCTGCTCTCTATTTTCCCACTGGGATTCCCAGCAGTTTTAAACCCGGCAGTTTTCCTATGGGGAAACACTGCGAGGTAGCATACACACGACCGGGATTCCCTGCCAAAGCTCTCCCCACAGTTTTCCCGATGGGAAAACCTCTTGCGTGTACACGGGGAAAGATACCGAGCAGGTTCTCGGTTTTCCCGTTGGGATTCCCTGCGGACTTTATACCACTGGGAATCCCGGTCATGTGTACAGGGCTTAAGTGGTTAAACCCACTTTCAAACTCTCATTTACTGGATTCCAAGCGCTCTATTCTATCTACTTTCCAAAGTGGGCTTCCTTAGATAGGCTGTATTGTGACATGTGATGCTGGGCCTCCATGACTAAATAAACTGAAACAAAATAAATAAAAGGGGCAGCCCACGGATGTTAGGGCTGGACAGAAAAGTGCCAGATAAAGCTGGACATCCTCCAGCAAGGAAATGAGTTAGGCTCTGACATGCTGTTTATATATATATATACTGTATATATATATATATATATATATATATATATATATATATATATATATAGACATCCCCTTCGCTTCGACCGTACGCAGCTGCATGCTAACTTTACTTGGGCTTATTTTTTAATTAACTTGTAAGGCTGCTGGGCAAATACGATGTGACAAAAAGTATTGTAATGACCACCATTCTATTCTCTAGGGTGTTAGAAAAAAAAAATATATTTATATAATGTTTGGGATTTCTAGCAAAAAAACTTGTTCTTAACTTGTAAACACGGAGTCTGAAAACAGGCTCTGGGCTGAAGTAGTTAAAGCCACTTATTGAAGGTAGCAAGAAGTCAAATCAAGCCAACACATTTCAGGGGAACAGTGGCTCCCTCTTCTTCAGGCTGTTGCTGCATGCTAATGGACGGGGAAGGATCCCAATCAGGTGTGTCTGTAGCACAAGGATGAGACATGGGTGCCTGAGTGCTGGCTGTGAATACAGAGACAGCATTGGGACTTTTAGGCCTCGTACACACGATCAAATCCGTCTGCTGGAAACGGTCTGCTAGAACGTTTCAGCAGACAGATTCGATCGTGTGTACGGGCTAGCAGATGGATTTGGCCACCCGACAGATTTCAAAGCATGCTTTGAAATCTGTCGGCTGGGAACCCGTCCGCCCGACATGTCTGCTGGTTAGTATGCTAACCAGCAGACATGTCTTCTCGCATGCGCTGAAGTGTTTTACTTCCTGGTGCGGTGACGTGGCGGTGTCAATGTCACCGCCACGTCACCGACATGTGAGCGCGCTGTCTGCTGGCGGGGATTTTGGTTTGCTCGTGTGTACACGCGAGCAAACCAAAATCCCAGCAGACAGATTTGTTCAAATCTGTCGGACAGACAGATTTGAACAAATCTGTCTGCTCGTGTGTACGAGGCCTTACTTGATGCTACCTTCAGTAAATGGTTTTGAAACCACTTTCAAACTCACGTTTACTGGATAGAGGCGCTCCTTTCTATCTACATTACAAAGTTACATGTGTAATTGACCGTAAAGCCATACCCTGAGGCAGCAGCCCAGATCCTGATAGAGCTCACTACCACCTCCTTTCACAAGGCACAAGTCTTTGGAAGGGAACTCTTCCTACCTACCCACATCATCACTTACCTACAAACAGTGACTGAGCGAGTCAGTATAGTTCAATTTCCAACCCTAAAGAGCCACTCTTTCAGACTGACATCCACCCTTCAAGGCATTTTGATATTTGCACAACTCCTCCCAAGAGCCAGATCACTGCTTGCATCAGGGCTGAGAGCTCTTAAAAAGAGTACTGAGACAGGGAGCTGTGATGATTTTATCAAGCAATGTATAACTCCTTGCTGGCCCCTCCCACCATCCATGATCTGACTTCTCAAATGTTCAAAGGATTAGGGAGACTGATATCAAATTAAACGTAGGTACTTAAAGCGTATGTTACCCATTTCATATTTCTGATATGTGCCTGTTGTACCATGTACTTGTATTACAAAGTATCCTGTTCTCTTTGTATTGCATCCTCTGTGTGACATTCCTGGTGATTCTGCCAGTCCCCCTACTTTCCTGTATTAAACTGACCACACCAAGGCATGGAAGCACATTAATCCTAATGTGATTGGTTTGCTTCTTTGCATTCTACCCTGGAGCACAGCCTGCTGACACACCCCTCTGCACAGATCTTCATTGGGAGGACCTGTGTCCTGCTGTTTCTATGCCTCCTGCTGACACGCCCCCATCCCCTCCCCCTGCACAGCTCATCACCGTGTATTTCTTTCTCTGCATTTAACAACTGCTGCAGAAACACCCACTGCCCCACCCCCATTTTCAGAAAAGGTCTCCACCCCATGTATGAAAATATAAATAAACAGATATTAGAATGTTTATACATGCATGTATATATATATATATATATATATATATATATATATATATATATATGTGTGTGTATATATATATATATATATATATATATATATATATCCCTTTTTTTTTTTAAGTATCACCTTTTTAGGGGAATTTAGTTTATCGCCATTCCACAAAGCGTGATATGTTTGGTATCTATTTACTCTGTATAACATCATCTTTCACATTATACACACACATTTGGCTAACTTTACTGTTTAGTTTTGTTTTAATTCATGAAAGTGTCTTTTTCCCCCAAAAATTGCAATTAAAAAAACGATTGCACAAATACCATGTGACATAAAATATTGCAACAATCGCCATTTTATACTCTATAATCTCTGCTAAAAAGACATATATAATGTTTGGGGGTTCTAAGTAATTTTCTAGCAAAAAATACGTATTTTAACTTGTAAACAACAAATGTCAGAAGTAGGCTTAGTCATGAAAAGGCTAAATATATATATATATATATATATATATATATATATATATATATAGAGAGAGAGAGAGAGAGAGAGAGAGAGAGTGAGAGAGAGACTGAATGGGTAAGGGTTCATATATACTTTTAAACTGGGAGTGTTTTTTAATTATTACATACCGTATATACTCGAGTATAAGCCAAGTTTTTCAGCACATTCTTTTACGCTGAAAATGCCCCTCTCGGCTTATACTCGAGTCACCTTTTTGCGCCTGATCTCCTGGACTTTGGGGACCCGGCACACATTTAGCCCCATTCTTCCTCTACAAGTGTGCAAAGTTTTTTGTCCGGGGGACCTACGGCCAGGAACCACCGATTTTTCCAAGTCGGGCACCGCTTCCATAGATTCCCATGTTAACCACTTAAGGACCTTGGGTGTTTTTCAGATTTGGCGTTTACAAGACTAAAACTTTTTTTTTTACTAGAAAATTACTTAAAACCCACAAACATTATATATATTTTTTTTCCAACACCCTAGAAAATAAAATGGCCATCATTGCAATACTTTTTGTCACACCGTATTTGCGCAGCGGTCTTTGGAAAAAATTCACTTTTTTGAATTAAAAAATAAGGCAACAATAAATTTGGCCCAATTTTTTTTATATATTGTGAAAGATAATGTTACGCCAAGTAAAATTATACCCTTAAATGTCACGCTTAAAAATTGACATTTAGAAATAGTTTCTTTAAAGCGGGGGTTCACCCTAAAAACAATTTTTTAACATTACATTGAGCTCACTCTCAAAAAAATTGTTATTTGCTGTACATACCTCGTACAGCTATTTTCCTAACCGGCTTCCGGATAGTGCCTTTTTTATCATTTCCTTGCACAAGATTGGGTATTCTTTGCAAAACAAAACTTTATCTCATTTACTAAGCTTTGGAGCAACTGCACTTGCAGAGTGCACTTTGCAAATTGTACAGTCTATTTGCCTTTAGTAAATCAACCCCAATATATACAGTACATCAAGTCCAATGGCTTTTCTTTCAGCACTGACAACAGCCAAATTTAAATTGAAATAACCATTCTTGAGTTCATGGCATTCCCAGGGTCACTGGATCAGGACCTTACTATGTTATAGAACATTTTCCCATGACTGATCAGAGGTTTGCACAGAAATAACATCAATGTCTTTACAACTATTTGCCATTATTAACACAAAGATTACATCTAATTTACAGCTGTAAACTAATTAACACAAAGTGCCTGTATTAAAATATTATCTATAAAATGTCAAAATTAATATGAGTATTTAGGTGTAAGGAAAACAAGAAGGAACAGTTGTAAAAATTAATTTCCTCTCTTTAATGGCATTTACAATGTGCAAATTCATTATCTACATCACATAATAAACACTAGGACAGGCGAATGGAACCAGCGAAGCAGCAACAGAGTATTTTAATTACTAGAATCCCATTATCTCGAACCCTTGAAAAAATAAACTTTTATTTACCCTGCTTTAAAATGAATCCTATTTAATTATTTTTTTAATGACATTCCCTTAGCGCAAGGCAGTTTCCCAGAGAATGAAAATGCTATTTTAATTCATCATAAATGTAATATAAATTCCATTATTGTAACTGTATTTGTTGTCATATAGACTGCATTTACTGTTTGGTTTTTTTAAGCTTCTACTCCATGGTGAATTTCTTGGTCACCGTTTCCGATCTATAGCCATTCCCTGGTCAAAGTCTGTGGTCATCGGTTGCACCAACTGCCGACTGTCCAAAACTGGTAGCATCTTTTATCTTTCCTGAACACCAGATGATGGTCTCTTGTGTTAGCCATACATGTATTCATACCATTGCTTGATATAATGACTGTTTCTTTTTGTAAAATACTTTTTATTAAGTTTTATAAGATACATACAGCTTCAGCCGCAGGTTGCGGGCAACAGTCACCGGTACAGTAACATTTCCAGTGCGTAATAGTAACATCAACATGAGAAATAAAAGGGGGTAAATACAAACAAAACAATGCAACACTTGCCCAGACACAGTCCGAACCTCCCACCGAAGGAAAGTGCATTGTGATTTAAGTCATGGTCTCCTTTTGTAATCCTACAAAACAATACCTACATTGTGGCTCCCCTATCCCCCCCTCCCCCATGAGAAATTAAGGTCTAGAGCAGGAGTCTCCAAACTACGGCCCTCCAGGTGTTCAGGAACTACATTTCCCATCATGCCTAGTCATGTCTACGAATGTCAGAGTTTTACAAGGCCTCATGGGAAGTGTAGTTCCACAGCATCTGGAGGGCCGTAGTTTGGAGATCCCTGGTCTAGAGTATCCAAAAACCAAAGAAATCCTTACTGCCACCTGTATTCATTTTGTGACTGCCCAACCCCCTAAAAATAACCCTTTCCTACCTTTGCATTCCCTCGCAAAAACCAATGCCTCTACTACTGGTAAGTTAATCCAAGACCGTTTTCAAAGATGCCATCCAGCCTCCCCAAACCTTATCGAGCCCCCCTATTCAAGTAGGTTGCTTTGTAAAAAGGTACTGCTTTGTTGATTAGTGATTTTTCAGGATGCCAGAGTTGGGGCAGAAGAGCTCTTCAATGACAAGATAATACAGTATTTTTGGCATAAAACAACAGGAGGGTGAGAAGAGTCCATATAGCCCTAGTAGTGGCAAAAGGATCAACCAGATGCAATAAGCACAATTCAATTGATAGGGGAATCAAAATGGAAGTGATCGACTTAATACATTGCGTTACAGCTTGCCAGTAGGGTTTAATCTGAGGAAAGTCCCCAAATATATGCATCAAATTTGCAAGGGGTGCTGAGCATCTCCAGCAATGAAAGTGTTGGTTCCCAAACATCCTGGCCAACTTGGCTGGGATCATGTATATTCTATACAGGAATTAAAAGTGGATCAGACAATCCCTAGTAGAGGATATTCGCAATCATTTTGGTGAAAACTTTGCTATCTATATTAAATTCCCTGGCGGTATGATTATGTCAGATTTTTGATGCTAAAAGTGGTATCATATTTTTCATGGAAATTTGGCATTTTATATTTTAAGCCTGTAATTCTTAGCAATAACTCACTTAAATCTGTCCAAACAAAAGTCTAGTAGACATCCCGGGTATGATAAAGTTTGAAACACAAAATCATAAATTATAATATAATAAATAACTATAATTATAGCAAATAATACTATAATAATAATAATAATAAAAATTATTCAATAATGTACTGTAAAAGATTACAGGTACAATCCAATATACAGAGGTGAATAACACATGAATCTAGATTGAAGTAGGTTCAGAGCAAGTTTACATAACCTATGCAGAGTGTGAAACATATAACAACATTGACACCAGCTTGGCAGGTGAGGGTCAAGATTCAACCTCCGGGAACGAAGGGTTATGGCAATATAGCCTATTTAAAAGGGTCTGTCCCAGGGTGTATTGGTAGAGAGAGAGACAAAAAAAAAGGGGGGGGGAGAGACGAGACACAAGGGCGAAGGGGAGAGAAAAAAAAAAGAAAAATGGGGGGGAGGGGGGAAAAGGGGGGGGTGGGAGAGGGGAGGAGGGAGGGTGTGGGAAGGGGTCCAGCAATGGGGAAATGGGGAAGAAGGGGGGGGTTGTCGGCACCGGCCGCCCCCCCCCCATAGGGGGCTGTTCTGGTTGGGCACTGCAACTCCAACGTAGCGTAGCTACGTCCACCCAGGTATCAACTCACGAACTATCGGCCTGGAAGCGCTGGGTTGTTTTGAAATGGGTCCAACTGGCCCAAGTATTCGTAAATTTCGTGATGTGGTCTCGGGAGATGTGGACCAGCTCTTCCATTTCCTCGATCTTAGAAATCCTGTGAAACCATTCCTTAATCGTCGGAGTGTGTGTAGAGCGCCAATGTACCGGGATGCAGAGCCTTGCTGCGTTCACCATGTGCATGGTCAGCGAACCAAAGTACTCGGATCTGGTCAAATGTGTATGATGCAAGAGGTATTGCGCCGGGGAATAGTCCAGTGTGTAGGTGGTCACATGTGCGATAAGGTCATGTACTGCTTTCCAGAATTGCTGGAGGGAATCACAGTCCCACCAAACGTGTAGCATAGTTCCCCTTCCCGTCCCGCATCTCCAGCACGTCTCGGGAACCGTAGGAGTACATTTATGGAGAAGGGCTGGGGTCCTATACCAGCGCGTCTGTATCTTATAGCAGGTTTCCCGAGTAGCAACATTGAGAGACCCCTTATGCGCGTATTCGTAGATCCGGGTCCAGTTATCCTCCTCAAGGGAGACCCGAAGTTCGGATTCCCAGGCAGAGCGGGCCAAGTCAGGCGAGTCAGAGGCATCATCCAAGAGAATCTGGTAGACACCAGATATTAGGTGTCTCTGCGGGGACGTCTGCGAGCAGAGATTCTCAAAGGGCGTCAA
The DNA here is from genome assembly GCA_029574335.1 of Rana kukunoris. Taxonomy (NCBI): domain Eukaryota; kingdom Metazoa; phylum Chordata; class Amphibia; order Anura; family Ranidae; genus Rana; species Rana kukunoris. The sequence goes on along the minus strand of CM056050.1, from coordinate 97,390,212 downwards.
TCGCCTCGTCCAAGTTGCCGAGGTTGGCTGTGAGGACAGGTGCAGTGTAGTCTTTACGATCACGATTGCAGACTGACAGCCATGAGAGCTGGTGGTGCGGTGGACAGCTTTACTTAAGATGCTGGCATTATTTGATGTGCCATGTGAGTTGCGAAATGTTGTACTTTGATTAAATGTAACCATATTGCTACATTTAGAGGCACCTCTCTTCTCTTTTATACTCTGTAGCTCCTGCTGGATTTTGCTTCTAATCCCCTTGTGGAAGCTTCCATCTGTGGATGGACATTTTATGGTTACACAACATTGCTATATTCTTTTTATATGGACTATAAACTGAAGGACCTTTGAATAAATGGTTGTGGAACGAATAATTTGAGTTTCCATTATTTCTTATGGGGAAATTTGCTTTGATATAAGAGTGCTTTGGATTACAAGCATGCTTCTATAACGAATTATGCTCGCAATCCAAGGTTTTACTGTATTTCAAATGCAAGGCTTTGGTCTGTAAAACACTGTAACATAAGCAGAACAGACCTTTTCAGTTAAACTAAGAAATAAAATACTAATTTATGCAAATACTGTCATTTATGTTATATTCCAAAGGCATGCCTTAAGTTAGAACAGGTCAGAGTTGGATGAAAAGATATATTCAAAGGAAAAAATCAAAATCAAAAGTCATGTTATTCAATTAAAAACAGAGATTATATATATATATTTTTTAATTCTCTTTTCCATTCTTTCACAATACAAGATCAAAACTGTTTAGGGCTCAAAAAGTCACAAGTCTAATAGAAAAAATAATGACCCCAAAGATCATATTAGCAGAGAACTCAGTTGTTGGTTCTAAATTGGGATATATTTTGTTTTATTATCAAAAAATAGCTTAAAAAACGCCATTGATCTTAAATGTCACATCCACACTTTAACATCTAAGAGACCTAACAACATCTGAGAAGTCAGTTTAGTTAAAGCAGAAGAACATTAATGTGAGCTTCACTCTTTACCCTCTAAGTCTACTATGCAGAGATATCTAGATCTAAGGTGAAATTCATCTAAAATACCAACCTTTCATTCAAACCATAGAAATTGTGCAAACTAGGGAAGCAAGTAGAAAAATTGGTATAGTCTTTTTTTATTTTGCTTTAAAGCTATAAGCATATTTTGGAAAGTTTTTGTAAAACTCCATCCCACCAGTTTTATTTTAGCCTCAGTACTTTTGGTAGCTCTATGAACTTATGTTGGGAAGGGAGCTAGATATCACTTAATTAAAGGAAAAGGAAGCACTCCCTGTTCTGGACTATTTATTATGAATCTTACGTTGGACTTATTGAAATATTTACCCCCCCTTCATGACCAGGCTATTTTTTTGCAATACAGCACTGCGTTATTTTAACTGACAATTGCACGGTCGTGCAAAGCTGTACCCAAATAAAATCAATGTCCTTTTTTTCCCCACAAATTGTTTCAATAAAAAAAAAAAAATCTAATTTCTTCACCAATTTGGGCCAATATGGATTCTGCTACATACACATGGGTGTCCGCTCCATAGGGCAAGAGGGGGCAATTGACCCCCCCCCTGGAAAATCGTGAAGTTGTTGAAGAGTCTCGCGGCTGCGGGTTGTCTGAGCAGTCCAGGGCCGGATGTCACACAGGCACGGCGAGCAGTGTAAAGCCGCCTCCCCCTCCAGTGTTTTTGTGTACACAGCGGGAGGGAACCTGCTGCCTGTGCCACGCTGATGGCTGATCTGAGGTACTGAATGGGAGGGGGGTCCGTTTGTGCTGAAGGGGGGTCCATCTGTGCTGAAGGGGTGGGTCTGTGCTTAAAGGGGGTCAATCTGTGCTGAAGGGGGTCTGTACTGAAGGGGTTATGTGCTGAAGGGTGGTCCATCTGTGCTGAAGGGGGGTCTGTGCTGAATGGGGGGTCTGTGCTGAAGGGGGGGTCCATCTGTGCTCAATGGAGGGGTCTGTGCAGAATGGGGGAGTCTGTGCTGAAGGGGGTCCATCTGTGCTGAATGGAGGGTTCTGTGCTGAATAGGGGGGTCTGTGCTGAAGGGGGGGTCCATCTGTGCTAAAGGGGGGGCTGTACATTCTCTAGGCTATATTTGAGCATGGAGTGAAGCTGAATTATCTCAAGAGTTATTTCACACTGTCAGCTGGCCGCAAAATCGGTAAAGCGCCGCTAAAAAGCAGCACTTTACCATAGTTTTAGCTGCGCTATTCGGCAGCCAGCGGGGCGCTTTTAACCCCCGCTAGCGTTTGAAGAAAGGGTTTAAATACGACTGTATCACTGCTGCCGAAGCGACCCCCCCTGAATAAATTTCAGCATGAACCACAGCACAGCCAACGTTGAGATAGGGGCTTACATTTGAACCAATTAACATGGTCAGAGTTACTTAAAGGAGTTGTAAGGGAATTTTTTTTCACCTTAATGCAATCTATGCTTGGTCCCGAGATCCTCTTCGCCGCTCAGCTTGGCCACTGATTGGCTAGAGCGGATGGACTGAGAGCAGCGCAGCCATTGGCTGGCGCTGCTTTCAATCACATCCAGTGATGCGCTGAGGGGCGGGGCCGAGTGATGCAGTGAGCGGCTATGGCCGTTTGCTGTATTACAGGGGTGCACCCGCAAGGACTCATCACCATGCTCTCTCTCTCTCATGAATGTGGTGCGTTCTTGCGGGGAGGACCAGAGACACCTGCTGAGGGACCCCAGAAGACGTGGATCGAGGCCACTCTGTGCAAAACAAACTGCACAGTGGAGATAAGTATAACATGTTTGTTATTTTAAAGAAAAATATTTTTTTTACCTTTAGTAACCCTTTAACTCTCTGACCCCCTCTAAATTTACACTAGCACTGGTTCTGGAAAGTAACCAGGGGCTACACACCTAAAGTCATATGCAGCCCTCTTGGCTGTGATCTATTCAGTTAACTAGGTGAGACTTAACACATTTGCTTAAAAGAAACCGAATGGCAATGTATCTTTCAATGTGTAAATTCGCACAACCCTAAGGACACATACCCATAGGATGTAAACCCAATATTCAAATAGCGGGTCCACAATTTTTAGTTAGCGAAACAGTAATAAAACTACCTGTGTAGCAGCTAAACTACCCCAACAGTCTGTCCATCATCAGAAACGGAGGTCCTAGCCTGGGATACCCAACCAAGGCTCCCAGTTTTTTTTTTTTTTTTTAGGACAGTCTCTTTTGGTGTATATATTTTGTATATATATTGGTGTACAGTTCTCCTTCAATATAGTGTCTTAAATTGCCTGTATTTAGTGAGAAGGGGGAAGCGGAGCCAACCACCTCTGGAAAATTAGGCAGCGAAGCATTGGGAGCTGTGTGGTAGGTGGTACCAATTCCTTGTCCATATACCCTAGTAGACAAAATAATGGGTCTATAGCATTGGATAGCATAAAGACTAAATTAAATTTATGGAGAATCGCCTCCCAGTATTTATGCAATTTATGCACCTCCACATCATGTGTATAAGGGAGCCTCCACACTTGGGACAGTGATCATCTGGTCGCTTACCAAATTTAAACAGCTTCTGTGGTATACAATAGACCAGGGCTCAACATTTCAAGTCCTGAGCTACAAGCCAGGCCCCAAGGGTTACTCGCCACCAGTTGCCCCGCCCAACCCCTACCATGTCCCGCTCCCTAATCCCGCCCCTAGACACTCTCATAAATCTCATTAAATGACACTTAAATGTTTTATGCAGAATTAAGTTATAAAAATAAATATTAACAACAACTTTATCCATGCCCAAAAATGCAGCCTGCCTATGTCTACCAATGCAGCATGTGTCCCCAGTGCAGCCAGAGTTCCCCCACAATTGCAGCCAGAGTTCCCTCACAATTGCAGCCAGAGTCCCCCCACATTGCAGCCAGAGTTCCCCCACATTGCAGCCAGAGTTCCCCCACATTGCAGCCAGAGTTCCCTCACAATTGCAGCCAGAGTCCCCCCACATTGCAGCCAGAGTTCCCCCACAATTGCAGCCAGAGTTCACCATATTGCAGCCAGAGTTCCCCCACATTGCAGCCAGATTTCCTCCACAATTGCAGCCAGAGTTCCTCCACATTGCAGCCAGAGTTCCCCCACATTGCAGCCTACCTGTGCTGGGTAGGACAGGAGCCGGAGCTGGAGCTCGGGAAACTTTGATCCTGGGACAGGTGATCTGTCTATCAAAGTGCCCGGACAGGGGGGAGGGGCTGTATATGACGTGCGCGGCGGGGAACACAGCTATTGAATTGAAAGCTGTTATGTTCCCCGTGCTCTGAACAACCAGGCGGCAGCGGTAGCGACAGCAACAGTGGCAGCAACGGCGACAGCAGCGGCAGCAGCGACTTTCCTCTCCTCTCCTTGCTCGCCCCCCATGGGCAAAATGCGAGCAGGCAAGTGTAAATTTTGAGGGCTGCAATAGACTCTATGTAGAAAGTATATATGTGATATTTTTTGATAAGGTGAGAGTGCTACAAATAGGGTTGACTCTACAATACATTGCCAGTGTTCCTCTGTAAGACCACCCAAGTCTACTGACAAGTGTTTCCTATAGGGCAGATCCGTCTTACCATACAAAGCTGCCAGATGTACAATATCACAATGATCTGAAATCAAACCCTAAGTAGATGATGCAAAGACAAGGGAACGCCTGATTGGCACCTGACTCCACTGCAAGGGGACTTCTTTGAACTGGGCAGTCAAGACGTGAAAAATTTGCAAATTCTGGTAAAAAGTACTATTCGGGAGAGAGAATGTATTTTTCAGCTCTTGAAAGGAGTTGTAGCAGTATACAGCTGAACAAGACGTTCAATATCACACCTCCTCCAATCACTAAAGGTGCCCAAGCCACCCAGCTCCTTCTGACATTCATTATCCCAAAGCGGTGCAAATTCAGTATAGCCCTCATATTACAAGAGAGATTTAACCATTTTCCACAGCTTCACCAGCAGCCGTACTGTAAGGGGCCTGTATGGAAGATCTGAAAGAGTTAGCCTCTAGTGCCTGGGGACCAATTTTAAAGCACAACGCACAACTCCTGCTAAAACTTTTACAATTTTAGACAGAGTGGAGAAGAGTTAGATCCAATGCCTGGTTTGAACAGCTCTGAATATTCCCAGCAAGAGGGACCTGCCTGGCTTTCAGTCTCTGAGGCACCATGTCAAGATATACAGTAAGGGGAACTGGTGTCTGGGACAGGTAAACTACAAAAGCAATAAAACACCTGAAAACAAAAGCAACATTTTGGTTAATTCACAACCTACTAGATCTTCTATATACCAAATATATTATATAAACAGATTGCAGACCATTGACAGTATAAATAGAAATAGAGGCTCAAAATCTGGTGATTTTAGATTATTACAGTGCCTTGAAAAAGTATTCATAGCGGGACTCTAAGTACTTGAAGATGGCGTTGGCTGGGAATCAAACCCAGGTCAGCTACTGAGATGGCGGCTATGCTCACCAATGCACCTCCCACACTGTCTTTGTAGTGTGGGAGGAAACCGGAGTACCCAGAGGAAATGCACACAAGCACAGGGAGGACATGCAAATTACATGCAGATAGTATCCTTGTCAGGATTTGAACCAAGGACCCCAGTTCTGCAAGACTAACCCCTAAGCCTCTGTGCTGTCCATATATGACCTCTGTTCTGTTCCCACTAAGCGGGGTACATCAGTCATGTCCACTGAAAGTGCCTCCAGAAGAAACCCAAACTTATCATAAACTACAATATATACACACATATATATATATATATATATATATATATATATATATACACACAGCCCTCAAAAATTCCACATGCCTATTTGCATTTTGCAGGTGGATTTTGAGGGCTGGGGAGCGTGGGCTGCCTGGGAGCAGGTTGACGAGCACAGCTAGCAGGCAGGTTGTATGAAGTCCTTCTCCCATCGCTTGTGGAGGGGAAGAGGGGAAAACAGGTGGCCAGATTATCAGAGAGTGAGGAACATGACTAGTGGCTTTCATTTCAATAACAGTGTCCCCCGCACACGCTGTTACACACAGCCCCACCCCCTGGTCACTGAACTTTAATAGACAGATCACCCATCCTTGACGAGTGACATGTATCAAAGTTCTCAGGCCAGGGGGACGGGCTGTATGTGACGCCGAATGGCGTCACTGCTTTTAAAATGAAAGCTCTTACAGTGATGTTCCTTTGCACTCTGATCATCCAGCTGGAAATCCTCTTCCTCTCCTCTCTTCCCCTGCATGATGGACACAGGTAGGCTGCATGATGGACACAGGGAGACTGCATGGTGGACACAGGTAGGCTGCATTGGTGAACACAGGTAGGCTGCATGGTGGACGCAGGTAGCAAATGACTGTTCATTATCTCTGAGGTAATAGACAGAGGTCTGGCAGCAGGTTGATATGCTGGATGTTAGTTACTAGTAGCAACCAAGCACTACATATAGATAGGCAACTGCTATCCTAATATATATGAGTAGTTCAAAATGAATAATAACTACTGAAGTAGGGAACAAAAGATACACTCAGCATCTTTCCAAAAAACTGTTCTGTCTTTGAGGTTTTTATTAAATTTGCGCATATAGGTATCACATTAATGTTAAAGCGATAGTAAACCACCCCCAAAAAAAGAAAAAAAAAAGAAAAAATAGAAAAAATGCTTCCCCCATACTGTATGCCCTGGAATGGAAAGTGTCACTGCATGGGCAACGTCTTTGGCTACTCCCGATGTGAATATCTCCTAAACGGTCTACATTTAGTATATATTAATTCTGCATACAGGTAAGCCTGATTGTAAGGTTACCTGTAGGTACAAGTAAATAGAGGGCCATTAATACCACTTTAAGAAATATGCTTCAAAGGTAAAAAAGAAAATAAATGAGCAACCTAGAGATGAGGCTAGTGTCTTATCATGGTCTAAGGCCGCGTACACACCATTAAATAAATCCGATCAAATCGGTCTGACAGACCGTTTTGATCAGATTTGTCTGCTGGGATATATTGGTTTGATCGTGTACACACGATCAAACCAAAATCCCCGCCGGCAGACAGGGCGGTGACGTGGCGGTGACGCTGATGCCGCCACGTCACCGTCACCAGGAAGTAAAACACTTCCACACATGCGTCAAATCCATTCGACGCATGTGCGGACACATATGTCTGCTGGTTAGTGTACAACCAGCAGACATGTCGGACGGACAGGTTCCCAGCAGACAGATTTTAAAGCATGCTTAAAAATTTGTCTGCTGGAAAAACCTGTCTGTCCGCCCGTACACACGATCGAATTTGTCTGCTGAAACGGTCCGTCGGACCGTTTCCAGCAGATAGATTCGATCGTGTGTACTCGGCCTAAGGTATGTAAGTATGTGGCAGAAAGGTTAGGGTGATGTCCAGGGGCGTTGGCTGCAGTGGACAAAGCAGATGTTGGAATGATTCATTTTCAGAATTCACTTCATATATTTGATTTTGCTTTGTATATTCCTCATTTTCAAATCAGTTCAAAATTCCAATGTTTACATCCCAAATTCAGAAGACAGCTATAGTCATACTTATTTTTTTCTATATATTCTATTATTTTATTTAATAGTATATTTTATTTAGTTGTATTCTACTCTATGCTTTTATTTTCTATTACATTCTATTCTGTTTTATTCTATTCTATTCTATATTTGTTTTATTCTATTCTCTTCTGTTCTGTTTTATTGGCTGTTAGAGGGGGACTTTTCTACCACTTTAAGGAATACACTTCCTAGGTAAAAAAGAAAATAAATGTGCAACCTAGAGACATGCCTAGTGTCTTATCATGGTCTTAGTAATGTGAATACATGGAAGAAAGGTTAATGTGATGCCCAGATGACAAAGCAGATGTTGGAATGATTCGTTGTCCGTTTTTCTTATCTTCATATATTTGGATTTGTTTTGTATATGTGTTATTTACAAATCGATTCAAAATTTGAATCTCCACATTAAAAATTATCATTTCAAAAAACAGCTATATTAATTCTATTTTTTTCTATTCTGTTTTACTATATTATACTCTATCCTATTCTATTATAATCTACTCGGCTCTATTCTATAATTTTATTTTATTTTCTATTCTATTTTTTTTTCTATTCCACAAAGCAGCCTAAGTAGGAATCAACATCTCATTTCACTTGTATACCTTACTGTATTTATTGCAATATGTTTCCATTTCAAATTCTAATTCATTTTCGCATTCCGATACTTTATTTTGTTAAAATTTATTTCAAATGCGTTGAAATTTATTTACTATTGTGATTCGTAAATTCGGATACATCTGAATCTCTGAACAATGAACATTTTATCCGCATTTGTAACAATATGAACTACACATGGCCGTATGTATTATAGCAAAAGTCCTTTTTGTACAGACTAACCACCAGCCATTTGTTATCCAATGGAATATTGTATGCATTATAGCACTTATGAAACACTGTTTGTGTCAGTCTCACTATTTACAACATAATATACTTTTCATTGTGGCATGAAAACTTCTTCCTCATTATAAAACTTCCCATTCTAATTGAGTGTCCACAAAATCTTTCAGATGCCAAAAAAGTAAAAAAATTGGTGCGCTCTTAACTTTATATGATAGCTAAGGTTCTAACGCAGGGCCAGGAATCATGTCATTCAATTTCATCTCACCATGTTTCAAAGAGTAACATTCAAAATGAGCAAAATCCTTCTCCCTAGAAAAGGTAGCATATGCCCCTGAAAGCTTTCATGTTTTGAGCCCTTTAAATGTGCATATGATATCTCCTACAGGCTCGTTTCTTACTCCCAGAGGCACTATTAGAAAAAAATCCAGCACCAAGCTCTGCGGCAGCAGCGAAGCCACCTTTGTGACAGCGATTTAGCTCATAAGTACAGCATATTTTTCTACAATAATGGGATATGCATGTTTGGCAAAAATCTGAATGGAGGCTATAGGACTATTATTGGGATCTGGGTGTACCTGAGATCCCCTTGACCTCAATGTCACTCTGTTATCCCTTCTTGTTCTCCTTCACCCACTCTATTCACACAAGCACACAAGTTTGTCTCTGCATGCTCCCTTTAAACCTTAAAGGCGTTGTAAAGGGTAATTATTTATTTTCTAAATAGGTTCCTTTAAAGCGGACGTTCACCCTAAATATACTCTTTCCCATGTGATCCAGCATACTGGCGTCAGCGCCAGTATGCTGTTTTTTTTTTTTAAATGCCCCACTTACTGTGTAATCTTTAATTTTGATTTATTTCCCCCGTGGTGAATGGCGCCTGTATAGCCCATCACGGCTTCCGAAAATACCCGATTTAGGACTCGGGTATTTCTGGCGCAATACGGAGCCTGCGCACAGAACTAGGATACGGCGCAATACGGCGCCTGCGCACAGAACTAGCTCCTAGTTCTGTGCGCAGGCGCCGCATTGCGCCGGAAATACCCGAGTCCTAATTCAGGTATTTTCGAAAGCCATGACGGGCTATACAGGCGCCATACACCACGGGGGAAATAAATCAAAATTAAAGATTTCACAGTAAGTGGGGCATTTAAAAAAAAATACAGCACACTGGCGCTGACGCCAGTATGCTGGATCACATGGGAAAGAGTATGTTTAGGGTGAACCTCTTCTTTAAGTTAGTGCATTGTTGGTTCACTTACCTTCTCCTTCGATTTCCCTTCTTCTTCCCTTTTTTCTTTGTCTGAATTTCTCACTTCCTGTTTTTCCTCAGTAAGCTTGCCACCATCATCCAAGCCGTGGTTAGTCAGCCAGAACAGCTTACTGACCATCTTACTGAGGAGGAACAGGAAGTGAGAAATTCAGACAAAGAAAACATTTAGAAGGGAAATCAAAGGAAAAGGTAAGTGAACCAACAATGCACTAGCTTAAAGGAACCTATTTAGAAAATAAAAAACAAACCTTTACAGCCCCTTTAAACTAAAACCATGACTGAGATATACACAATCATCTATTGAAGTAGAACTCAAGTAAAAGTAGAGCTCACTTTTTCTGTGACATGTCCCAGAATATTGAAGGAAGGGAGGGGAGTGGTGAAATTCCGCTCAGCGCCACAGCACTAGGAGAGGATCGGGAGCTGGGTACATGTGAAAACTTGGTACCCACTCCCCCCCCCCAAAAAAAAAAAATGACATGCCAAAATGTGGCATGTCAGGGGGTCACAAGTACTAAAAGTGGAAGCTCGATATTTGAGTGGACCTACGCTTTAATTCCTATAATTAGGAGGAGGTATGTTGGAGGGTAGACATATGTAGGGGTCAGGTTCAGGTGAGCTCTTATCTACCCTAGTCATGCCTACATTAAAGATATCGGGAAGCTTGGAGGCTTTGTGTATTCCACTGAACATGTGCAGTGCAGAGTTATAGGATGGCTGCAAAGACAGAGACAACCAGACTCCTGATGATATCACAAAAAAGACTGGCAATGGTGCAGTGTCTTTTAATGGATGACAAGAGGACAGAGCTGGATTTACTGAGTGGCTAAAGTATGTTGTTTCATCTCACACCAGCAGACCGGGTAAGGTGTTACCATTCAAATTAGACAATGGAATAATGCTCTCCTTTTACTGATTCTTAACAGGCAATACATTAGCTTAAAACACAACTTCTGTAGGCATGTGGAGTCTGTGTAGCTTATTTTGCTTCCCCTCCTTAATGAGTGAAAATTAAAGTGATATTAAAGTCTTGTTTTGTTGTTTAAAAATAACAAAACATGTTATATTTACTTGAGCCCCATCTTGATCCAGCAATGCTGCATGAGTGACTCAGCTGTCAGCTGTACTCTTCCTCCCCATTTGCTAAAGGGAAAACTGAAGTGTCATTGGCTCCTGCTTCTGTCAATCAAAGTCAGTGAGCCAATGAAGAGAAAGAGGGGGTGTCGCCACATCACATGTGTGGTTTGAACACAGTTTGCATATGCGGCACTACTCACCTATGCGTTCGCTTCTGCTCGCAAGCTCGGCGGGACGGGGCGCATTTAAAAATTTTTATTTTTTTATTATTTATTTTACCTTTTATTTTTCATTTTTACACTGTTCTTTAAAAAAAAAAATGTGTTACTTTTATTCCAATTACAAGGAATGTAAACATCCCTTGTAATAGAAAAAAAGCATGACAGAACCTCTTAAATATGAGATCTGGGGTCAAAAGACCTCAGATCTCATATTTACACTAAAATGCAATAAAATAAATAAAATCGAAATGTAATAAAATAAAAAAAAGTGCCTTTAAGAGCTGTTGGCGGAAGTGACATTTTGACATCACTTCCGCCCTGCAATTATATGGAGACTAGTGGGGGCCATCTTCCCCTCACTCATCTCCATACCAAGCCAGGAAAAGGATCCGATCGCCTCCGCCGATACCGATGGCTCTGTTAAGCGGCGGAGGGCACCGGAGAGCGACGGGAGGGGGGCCCTCTACCGCCGCCAAAAAAAGTGATCTTGTGGCCAATCTGCCGCAGAGACCGCTTTTATCTTGAAGCGTACCGCCCGCTCTTGAACAGGATGCTGGGGTTATGGCAGTAGTGACGTAAAACGACGGTGGGCTCTGCTTTAAAAAGGAGGTTCATTCTGGGTTAAAAAAAATATCTGGGTGAAAAAAATAATCTTCGGATCGACTCTCGGGTGGTGCTGCTGCCATTTCTGGTAAGGGAACCAGGCAGTAAAGACTTTTCTGCATGAAGCGCGCTGCACTTTCTAATTGGGCAGGCAGCGGTGAAAGGAGTACGTGGCTGAACTTCCAGGAGATTGAGCCGCGACCCTGTGTCAGGAAGTGGGGAATGGGACCTGTCAAAGAGGGAGGAAGCATATAAGCAGAAGTTCCACTTATGGGTGAAACTCTGCTTTAAAGAGGACCTGGACTCTGGAAGCTGTGCCAAAAAAAGGCACGCAGAGGGCAAAGTACTACTCACCAGTATTGCCTTCACTGTGTCTCTGTATGCAGATGGCCACCTTGATAGATGCAGATCCTCAGATCCTCCATCAAGGAAAACACTGTTCAGCAGAGGAGCGTTATTACCAAATCTCACCCAAAATCTCCAGTCAAATGCAGCCTTTAATCTCAAATAACAAATATATACCTATGAGACTGTGGGCACAAGAGTGCGTAGACACCATCATATACCAATAAATGTATTGCTATTTTTCAGTGGAGATTACAATGCAACAATTTTTAGGGTACTGCTTAGGCAGAATTACCAATCCTAAATGTACAGCCATGATCAGCGCAGAGCAGCCACGATCCTCTTCTTATGGGGTCCTCTGCCAGAGCTTCAGGCCCCTCTTCTTCATTGGGTGCCCCAACAAAAAGCCGCTTTCCCTGGGGGCACCTGTGCGAACTCGCTCCCGAGCTCTGCTGCTGCACCCTTTGACACAGACAGTGGGACTCAGCCCGCCCCATGCTCCCGTGTCACAGCATTAGTTTGACAGCAATGAGGAGTGATGCAGAGGCAGGAGCTGCTGCACTCGTGGACATCACTGGAACGGATCAGGCTCAGGTAAGAAGGGGGGGTCTTGGGGGGAGCTGCAGCACAAAAGGTTTTTCACCTTAAAGTGGTTGTTAAGACAGTCACTCTAACCTGTATACACCATCAGCACTGCATCCTTTTGTAGTATCCCCCTCTGTGTGTAATTTATCAAATGCCGTAAATACCTAATTTTACTGCCAATTGCGATCACATAACTACCCAGCTTTCTCCTTTCCTCCTCTGAGAGATGCAGTGAGTGGGGCTGAGATACCTCTGCTGATGTCAGTCTGGAGGGGAGGAAGAGGGGAGGAAGAGAGAGCTGGCTCATCATGTGATTGCAAGCTTGGCTCTTAAATTAGGTATTACAGCATTTATATTTATAAATCATTCACAGAGGGGGACACTGCAATTGGAGGCAGTGCTGATGGTTATACAGTTTAGTGTTATGTGAGCAGCAGGAGGGGAAGGGGTGGCTCACACACAGACAGAGAGGGGAGGGGAGGAGGACTAGTGTTGCTCACGAATATTCGCATTGCGAATATTCGCTACGAATATTGCATATTCGAGTATTCGCGAATAACACGAATATTGCGGCGAATATTCGCTATTTCGAATATTCGAATGTTTTCAATTTTTTTTTTTAGAACAGATCACATCCTAGAGATCCCCATCGACGTCTAAAAGCATTGCTGGTATGATTAGAGACCTTGGGCCGAGTAGCTGCAGCGCTCATTTTATATTGCCGAAAAATCGCAATGCGATTATTCGGCAATAGCGATATCGCGCGATTATTTTATATTGTAATATATCACGAATATTCTGAGCCAATCAGAGTGCTCCATTCCGCATTTCTCGAATATTTGCAATTATTTTATATTGTAATATATCACGAATATTCTGAGCCAATCAGAGTGCTCCATTCCGCATTTCTCGAATATTCGCAATTATTTTATATTGTAATATATCACGAATATTCTGAGCCAATCAGAGTGCTCCATTCCGCATTTCTCGAATATTCGCAATTATTTTATATTGTAATATATCACGAATATTCTGAGCCAATCAGAGTGCTCCATTCCGCATTTCTCGAATATTCGCAATTATTTTATATTGTAATATATCACGAATATTCTGAGCCAATCAGAGTGCTCCATTCCGCATTTCTCGAATATTCGCAATTATTTTATATTGTAATATATCACGAATATTCTGAGCCAATCAGAGTGCTCCTTCCGCATTTCTCGAATATTCGCAATTATTGTGTATTGTAATATATCACGAATATTCTGAGCCAATCAGAGTGCTCCTTCCGCATTTGCCGAATATTCGCAATTATTGTGTATTGTAATACTGTATATCACGAATATTCTGAGCCAATCAGAGTGCTCCTTCCGCATTTCTCGAATATTCGCAATTATTTTGTATTGTAAAATATCACGAATATTCTGAGCCAATCAGAGTGCTCCATTCCGCATTTCTCAAAATTTCGCAATTCGCATTCGCATTCGCAATAGCGAAAATTCGCAATAGCGAAAATTCGCAATAATTAAATTTCCAAAAAATATCACGAATATTCGTATTTAGCAAATATATCTCGAATATTCGACTATATATTCGGGATATATCGCGAAATCGAATATGGCATATTCTGCTTAACACTAAGGAGAACACAGGAGCAGAGAGGAGAGCAGATAGCAGGCTGATGATGATGGAGGCACATAAACTGACCACGGTGTCTGGTCTCAGCAGCCATGATACACCGTGGTTTGTTTACAGAGGGATGGGGAGAAACTGGCTGGATCAGACAGGTTTTTTAGGTGTTACAGGGGGCCAAATGACACAAAACAAGCACTGTGTCATATAACATGCTTTAAAGGAGCAGGATACATTTTTTGGGGTTAGGGGGGTGGGAGTTTAACAAATGCTTTAATGCATAGAATGTGTTAAGGAGAAAAACCTTAAAGGGGATGCAAAGGTTCATGTTTTTTCATTAAAAGCATCCTATGCATTAAGGTGAAAAAACATCTTACGATCACTGGCCCCCCAGCCACCCCAGTTTTACTTATCTGAGCCCTGGAAAGTCCAGTGTCACGAACGCACTCTTTCTTTTGCTCAGTCTTCTCGGCCCTTCTTGGCTCTTCTTGGCTGCTGTCAATCAATTTCAATGGCGCGAGGGCTGGGGGAGGGAGCTAAATCCTGTAGTTGGCGGCTATGGACGCCAAATACAAAACTCGGGAGCACGCCCGCAAGGTAACCCCCTTGGGAGAGCGCTTCCCAGTGGGGGTTATTAGAAGCGGGGAGGAGCCGAGACAGCCGATGAGGGACCCCAGAAGACGTGGATCTGGGCCACTCTGTGCAAAACGAGCTGCACAGTGGAGGTAAGTATGACATGTTTGTTATTTAAAAAAAAATTGAAGCTTTAGTATCACTTTAAGGCTTTAGAACCACTTTAAGTGTTCTCCTTAAAAACAAAGTAAGATCCAATATATTACTGAATATGTTCAAGATTAGTTTAATAAAACATTTATAGACTTTCAAGCTGCATAATAGGTTAACTACAGTCAAATTTCCCCAATGAAATATTTAATTATATCTTCATTGGTACCCATATAGTCACTTATTTTATGACACTCAGAGAGGAGGTTTTATGACTGTACATTCTGATAGAAAGAAAATGTGGAAGTTCTACAGAATTGTCCTTGCCACTAGATTTGGTGACCTTTGTTAAAAAGACCATGCTGTTCCCTTAACGTGATCTAGCTGGCATTACACTCATGCTGTGCTCCTGGATCAAATCCATTATCCTTGAAATGAGTAATTTATTCTGAATGAAATAGGTCAGGCTAAGTAGAGTTAATTATACATATTGCTCCTTTCCATACTGGAGATATCAGCTCACTGTCATTGCTGTAAGATTGAGCTTTAAGTTGTTGGTAACACATTATAATAAAAACAGGAAATGCTCTTTGCCTAGAACAGCAATAACATACTGTCAAAAGCTTATTTTACATAAAGCTTTTCAGGATCACGATACAATCAAAAAGTTAGCCCTAGTCATTAGATGGCAGTTGGTTTTTGTGTAATGATCCGTTCAAAAAAAATGTTTATCTCATCAAGAATACATATAAATGTCATTGACAACTATTCCCGAGTCAAATGACTACCTGCCAGCACTATCCTGCCTATCATGGGAACACATACTGTACCAAGCTGCAGCAATGATGAGTAGAATAGAGAAAGCCAAGGGCAGCATGCTTCAGTCCACAGCCAGTGGTTTGGAATACATTTTCTGTCTAGATTCAGCCCACAGACACAAGGGACACTGACATGGTCACCTATACCTGGCAGGTAGGTAGTAGGACTCTCCTGCAATCCTTTTCTTGTGTCAGTTGTACATATTAAGGAATCTTAACTTTATTTGTTGATTGCTGATTAGAAAAATAAACAGATGGATTTATTCTTCTGCCCCCAATCCTTCCTTTGCTCACTGCCTGGACCACATACCTTCATCACTGTGCTACATGTTTTCTGCTGCACCACTGGCATGGTTATATCTTCTAATGCCGCGTACACACGATCGGATTTCTGATGGAATAAAATCTGATGGATTCTTTCGTCGGAATTCCAATGTAGCTGACTTTCATCAGCCTTGCATACACACTATCACAGTGGTCATGAACCCTGTCCTGCAGGGCCCACTAACAGGCAAGGTTTTATGTATTACCTTGGGGAGATGCAGACTGGAATACTGCAATCACTAGAGCAGCAGATGACATCACCTGTCATGTATTTCAGTTATCTTGCAAACCTGGCCTGTTAGTGGGCCCTGCAGGACAGGGTTGATGACCCCTGCACTATCAGACTAAATTCTGAACGCGCCAAAACGCGGTGACGTAAAACACTACGACGAGCCGAAAAAAAATGAAGTTCATAGATGCATCGACTTGATTCTGAGCA
This sequence comes from Rana kukunoris, assembly GCA_029574335.1. Classification (NCBI taxonomy): domain Eukaryota; kingdom Metazoa; phylum Chordata; class Amphibia; order Anura; family Ranidae; genus Rana; species Rana kukunoris. Next base: position 97,373,777 of record CM056050.1, on the reverse strand, counting down.
TTCGGGGATTTTTCTCCGATGGAGTTCCACACAGACGATCGGAATTTACTATGTTTTTTTTTTTTTTTTCATGTTCTGTTTTTTTACACTGATGGAAAAAAGTCTGATGGGGCCCACACACGATTGATTTCTCCTATGAAAATCGAAAAAAAAAAAAATGGTTGTGTGTACACAGCATTAGTCCTCTCAATACATCTAGCAGAAATCTGTGCTTAAAGTAGAACTATAGGCAACACTTTTGTTTCCACTTTGGGTAGAGTAAGGGATGGTTATAGCCCCTGTTAATTATTATTTTATTTTTTTTGCCATGCGTTTACTTCCCTTCATTTCCTGCCCCATAGCCAAACAGTAAGTGAGGGGAAATCCCTAAAAATTAAGAGAACCCCCCCCCCCCCCCCAAGGCACTCAGAACTAGTGTGCCCACTGGAAAAATTTAGGGCAGGTCTTAAACAGGATGGGGTGTGACCTTGACAGGAAGGGGTGGGTCATATTTAAATTAGGATGATTTTGCACGAGTTTAGTCAGGCCTAGGGCAGCACAAAACCTAAATCCAACACTGAGTATATGTATGACAGCCCGTTTTACCTGTCAAAGGATTTGTATTTCTGTTCCCTCTGTTTTGAGATTTACATAGCAAAGCTGGTGTCCAAACCTTCCCCTGTCGCAGTTCGCAGTTAGGTACAGTAACACAGCTGGGTCCCTTCTCTGCCCCCTGCCCGTGAATGGGCATGAAAGGAGCAGCAGCTGCTCAACCCTCTACTCATACTAACCTCACCTCCTGTCAGCATGTTTCTTTTCAGCACATGCTCATGCATTAAACATGATTGGCTCTTGGTGCTGCCCCAAACCCTGCAAGTCTTAGTGCTGCTTTGCAAGGGATTACAAGGTTTAAACATAGCCACATTAAGGCACTTACACTAACTGCATTTTTTAACTAATATATAACTACATTTTTTTTTTTTATTTTACATTTTGCCTGTCTTTTTATAGCTGCCCTGCATACTTCTTTCAGGTTAATGATTCACTAGGTAGTGAAACTTATCAGTATGATGGCAGTGAAGTCTGTAATCAGATGTGGCAGCTCCCATATTTCTAGCTCCACCAGTTCATTTAAAGACCTACCAAAATAAAATGTATTTTTGTGTCAATGCCAAGAGCTCACTAAGGGCCAGATTCAGCAACACTTGCGCTGGAGTATTTCGATATGCGCCGCGTAACTGTGAAGATGCGCCGTCGTTTCTATGTGGCCGTACCCACCAAACTAGATGCGCCCGAAGACGCGGCATTTGCGACCGGCGGAACGTTCCGACGCCAGAGTATCGTCAGCGCATAATTTCGTTTGGCGCATCAGTCGCGCCTATTGATTTCCCCTGCAAATATGCAAATGAGGGAGATTTCCCGATTCGCGAACGGATAAGCACCATACGCTGGCTACATGCGCCGCGCGTATCTCGTCCGTCCGGCGCAAAGTTATTTCTACAAAAGGCTGCTTTATCTTTACTCCAGACGGTCAGAGGTCAGCAGGAGAGCAGCTACAGCAGCGTTACCGACGATAGGAGCTAGCTGAACAACCACACTTGCAAGGACAACACCTCTGTGTGCCAACATGCCAGGAGCAATTGTGGTCCTCGAACTACTGATGGGTCCCCCGGAACGAAGGAGGCGGGCACGTGAGAGGATATACCACACTCGTATGAGCCTCTTTGGCATGGGTGATGAGGAGGTGTATCGCCTCTTCAGATTCAGCCCTGATGCAATACTTGAACTAACCACAACCCTGCAGGATGACATCACCAGCAAGACACACCGCTCACAAGCAGTGCAGCCACTGGTGAAGGTCCTGGCAACACTTCATTTCCTTGCAACTGGATCATTCCAGCGTACAAGTGGAGTGGTGGCTGGGATGTCACAGTCCTCCATAAGCAGATGTGTGCACCAGGTTGTCCCTGCAATCCTCAGACGCATGTCCAACCAGTTCATCAGACCCACCACTGAGGAGCTGCGGCTGATGGCAATGACAGATTTCTACAACATTGCCAGATTCCCACGTACTGTGGGGGCCATTGATTGCACACATGTGGCCCTACAGCCCCCCAGTGCCACAGAGCACATATACCGCAATCGGAAGCATTGGCATTCCATCAACGTACAGGTGATAGCCGATGCCCAACGCCTCATATGGCACGTCCGTGCCAAACACCCCGGGTCCAGCCATGACAGCTTCATATACAATCAGAGCCCCATCCCAGCAGAATTTAACCAGAACATGTATAGGGGCAGCTGGCTGGTTGGTGAGTGACATGGGAGTCGGGCATGACTATCCCCTCCCGTGATGCACAACAGAAGTGGCACATGCATGACTAACATTCTCCTGTCTTTTACCTTACAGGTGACTCTGCATATGCATTGGGACCCCATCTAATGACTCCTTTCCGGAACCCCCAAACCAGAGGAGAGAGAAAATACAATGAAGCACACATCAAAACCTGTGCAGTGGTGGAGCAAACATTTGGGCTCCTGAAGTCCCGTTTCCGCTGCCTGGATAAGTCCGGGGGGACCCTATTGTATTCCCCTACCTTCGTGTGTCAGATCATCGGTGCATGTTGTATTCTGCACAACTTTGCTATGAGAAAAGGCCTGCAGATTGACCTATGTGATGACCTGACCCCCGACCCACACAGTCCCCACCTGCCAGAGGACACCCAGTCTGCTGATGGAAGAGCAGTCAGGAGGGTCCTCGCCGTAGGCATCTTTGGACACTAAACCAAAACATTAATAACACAGACAGTGCACGCGTGTACACCACTGATGTCCCTAGATCACACACACCACATACACATCGCATTGGATTAGCCCAAGTCCAGCATGTAGGACTTGGGAGCAGCAACGCCAGCGTCAAGGCCCCAATGATGTCACTGTCCATTCATACACCTTTCACACGTCATTCATACAGCCGTGGGGTTAACTTCACTACCACGGCCGAGGGTGACACCCCTTACTGTCAGGAGTGCCACCCTCTCACATTCACACACCATTCACACTGTCCCCTGCACTCCTGACCGTGTGCAGTAAAAAAAGAAATACAAAATCTCATAACCTGAGAAAAAAAATAAACAAAAACTCATGACCTGAGTATAAAATAAAGAATACAAAATAAACAAAAACTCATGACCTGAGTCTAATTAAAAAAATCATAGAAACCAAAACAAAAAAAAAGCCTCATCGGGGATGCCGGGGGCTTCTTCTGGGGGCCCCTGTCTGCCTCCTCAGCTGCCTGGATGGAGTGGGTGGGGGTGGGGGGGCATCTGGAGGTGGCTGATCCCCAGGTGGGCCACTCCTGGCAGGTGTGGCCTGCATGCCCTCCAATGCCATGGCTATCCGGCCGAGGTAATTGTTCGTCTGGGCCTGCATCCGGAGCTGACGGGTGACCTGGTAATGCTGGGCCCGCCGACTCAGCCTCCCCTGGTCCCGGATGGCAGCACTGTTACCCTGGATGGCAGCAGTGTTGGCCTGGACGGCTGCAGTGAGTTGCGTAATTTCACCATGCACCTCCCCCAAACTGGTGACCACTGCAGCGCAATTACAGCTGACATCCTGGACTGCGTTGCTTATCTGGGCAACGGAGCCCAGGCTGTCAGACACTTTCTATAAGTGGCCAACTATGGCCCCCATTTGTTCAGTCTGTCTGGCGTGATCCCTCGCCAACTGGTCCTGGACAACATCAGACACCCCCCTGGTCTTCTGGGTCGCCTTCCTGGGGCCAGAAGATGGTTGTCCCCGGGGGGAAGGAGTCACCCTTGAGGGGCTTCCAAGGATGGGGGAGGGGATAACAGATGGCCCAGGAGAAGGGGAGGAGACCTCCAAAACTAAAGTAAAGTCCTGCTCTGCCACAGCAGGCTCCTCCTCAACGACCTCGGCAGGTGTGGTGTGGCCACTCTCCTCCACCACCTCTTCACCACCCAGGGGCTCGGGCACACGATGGCGTGGGGGGGATGGGGTGGAATGGACGCTGACCGATGATGGCCCAGCTCCGTCATCTGTGGATGACACAAAGCAGACACATGTTGGTGGTCCCACACACTTGGCACATGTACCCTCCCCCCCAAATGCAACAAATCAAATAGGGGATAAAAAACACTTACCTGTCCTGGAGCCTTCCTCCATGGAGTCATAGCCTGGGACCCCCTCCACCTGCTCCCTCTCCAGGCAGCGTGCGACCACCTCCTCCTCCGCGGTCAGGGTGACAGGACATGGGGGACCAACACCTGTGCCCCTCTCATGCCTCCTGATGGTGGACACCTTGCCCCTCACCTTGCGCCGCAGGTCATTAATTTTCTTCTGAATGTCCCCAGCAGTCCGGGTGGAGTACCCCAAAATATTGACCCGGCCAGCAATGGTGTCCAGGATGCCCTGCTTCCTCTCCCGGCTGGTCTTACGGCTCTTTTTCCCATGGAGAAAATGATTATAAGTCTCCATCGCGGATATGATCACTGAGACCTCCTGTGAATTAAAGTTCAGGTTCCTCCTCTCTCTGGGGGTAGCGGGAGCAGCCATCACAGCACAAAAGTATCTTCCCTGGGGTGGGGGGAAACGGATATACTTTTGCGCCGGAATGGCGTTTCCGCCTGCGCTTTTAAGCGCCCAACGGAAGGCATTGCGCTGACGTTTCCCGGGAAGTGGTGCCGACGGAAGTTGTGAGCATGCGCACAAGGGGGCGAGTGGAGCCGCACTCACTGCGCATGCTCCGTGGATGATGCGCTGAACGTAAGCCTCTGCGCTGGGCTCCGCCCATCATTTACATATGATCACACCCACTTCCACTTGCGTCGGGTTACGCCAGCGCATTATCGTTACTCTGGCGCAAGTTTACGCGCAACTGCTATGTGAATAACAGTACTTGCGCTGAAAGGGTCTTCAGAGTAACGTAAATGAGAAGCGTTACTCTGGAGCAAAGATGCTCCCATCTACCTGAATCTGGCCCTAAATGTCTTCTTACATTTCTTAGGCTTTTTAGTAGAGAGATCTCCCTGACTTGAGTTCCCAGCTTTGCCCCACTCAGCTGTCATTATGAAGGCAAGCAAGGGAGTATTAACTTACTTTCTAAATATATCATAAAGATAGAAAAGTTAGGAGAAGGAAAGTCCTTGATAATGGCTTTAAAGAGGAACTGCATTCTTGCAAACAGATAAATTAGACTGTGCTGGGTAGACCCACTCTCTTGGGACACGGCCTCAGAGCTGCAAGAGCTAGAGGCTGTTGCTCCACGTTTTGTAGGCCTAGGCGGAGCTGGGACCTCACACTCAGGGGGTTGGACGCATGGTGGTTGACGCTGTCACCGCATACGCTGCACTGCACACTCATGTCATTATTGCTGAGTCCATAGGTGGTCAGTCATGCACCTCACGACCCGCTGCTGACATTCTAGAGCCTGCACAATGACTTCTTGCCTCACAGAACCCATGTATCGCCTGGATTGGTGAGCGGACAGAAGCCCATCTTATCTCTGACACTATTCTCAAGGACACTGCATGCAGATACCATCACACATGATCTATAGGAGAGTCCTTGCTGGGAGAATATAACACCTTTTACATATAGCTTCATTAAACTGTCATTGTCTTGGAACATCTCTGGGCCCCACAATAGCTAACTGAGGATCAAGGATAACCACACTTCACAACCTTTTTTCTTCAAAAGATACTCTACTGACAGAACCTGTGGCAGAATATAACTTACTAACCATTGATTATACTGTTTATTAAAGGGGAACTCCTACACAGACCTTTTATATTGCCTACCTCCTATTTCTTGTGGCATTATAGGTTCTAGAGGGAGTGGACTGACGCTTCAGCCAATCAGAACCGGTGAACCTGATTGGCTGAGACGCCTGTCAGTGTTTGCCAGAGAATGCACCCCCCATGCCACTGGCTCTGATAGGCACTTCCAAAGCCAACCAGCTGCCGTAATTCAGATGGCCGGCACTCGCCAGGGGGGCCGGCCGGCTATCTGAATAGTGGGAAGCAGCAACAATACATGGATTTATGTAATGCAGGGGTGGCAAACTCAAATTCATCGGGGGCTGCATCAGCAGTATGGTTGCCCTCAAAGGGCCGGTTGTATAGGACTATGCATCTACTCTTTATTATCATAAAATAATTGTGCTACATACACAGTGGTCCAACAGTTCTGGCAGTGGGAGTGCCCAAGTTCTATTGCAATCTAACCCAAATGGGAAGTGGTGATCTGCCTAAACTAACAAGGAAAGAAATAAGGCTAAACCAAGAACAAGATCCCCTTGGTAGGCTGGTCTTAGAGGCTTTGGAAGGTCAGGATCCAAGGGTGCTCCTCGCCAGCTCTCCAAAAGAAGCACGGCTGGTGCATAAAGAGTGGGACAGTTTGCAGCTCCATCAGGGGGTGGTCTACCGAAGGGGCCCCTTTGATGGTCCCGAAGGGAAATGGCAGATGTTCCTACCCAGAAAGCACAGAGAGACTGTACTAACCGCGCTCCATGACCAGCATGGTCATTTGGGTCCCGAGAGAACCTTCCAGTTAGTCAGGGACAGGTTTTACTGGCCTGGCATAAGGGCTGAAGTTGAAGGATATTGCCATTCTTGCATCCGGTGTATCCAAAAGAAAACTTTACCTCGTCAAGCTGCCCCAATGGGCCATCTTCAAAGTCAGGGCCCATTAGAATTAGTGTGCAAAGACTTCCACTGCTTGGAGCCCGATCTGAGTGGGATAGGAAATATTCTGGTTGTGACCTACTACTTCACCAGGTATGCCCAAGCATACCCAACCAAAGATCAGAAGGCCTCAAGAGTAGCCAGGGTTTTGGTGGAGAAGTTCTTTGTGCATTATGGTTTACCACAACTAATTCATTCTGAACAGGGGAGAGATTTTGAAAGCAAGTTGATACAGAAGCTGTTGGATTTGCTGAACATTGACAAAACCAAAACCACTCCCTATCATCCCCAGGGGGATGGTCAACCTGAATGATTTAACAGAACCCTTTTGAATATGCTGGGGACATTGAGTTCAGAAAAGAAGCAACATTGGAGCAAGCACGTGGCAGCCGTTGTGCATGCATATATTTGCACCATGAATGACGCAACTGGGTACTCACCATACCGCTTAATGTTTGGGCGAGAGGCTCGATTACCCGTTGACCTTGCATTCGGAATTTCCTTGAATCATACTTCCGCAGCCTCCCACAAGCGTTATGTGGACCGTTTGAGAAGGAGTCTTAAGACAGCATATGAGAACGCTCAAGCTAGTTCTGAAAAACGTGAGCAGAGAAACAAACAAAACTTTGATTTGACAGTCCGGATTCAGGATCTACAGCCAGGAGACCGAGTCCTGCTGAGGAATCTAGGTCTTCCAGGAAAACACAAACTGGCTGATCGCTGGAAGTCTCAGCCATATATTATAGCCATATATTATATGCAAACAGCTACCCGGCCTTCCTGTATATCAAATTAGACCAGAAGGGAGTGTGGGCCCTCTAAAGACCTGGCACAGGAATCAGTTACTGCCTTTGGTTTGGCAGGCATGTATTGGTTTCACCCCTGTTTTTTTGTCCTTCCAGTGCTCTCATTTGCCAGACCAACTATAGATAGGGGCAGGTCTAGGTTCCCATCTGCTCCCTGTCTATTAATTAGCACACCTGTGCTCCTCCTTTGGAGGCTATAAAAATCATAGTTAGGACTGCAGTTACACAGAGTGCCTTGACGCTTGGCCTGCAGCTTCCCAGGTATTTGCAAATCTCTGCAACTAAACCTCTGTTTTAATTACACACAGTTAGACAGTTTAATTTGGTTTGTGCTTCTTGGTTTGGTATTTTTGAGCCTGGTCATTATGGATTTTTTTTTTTTTCCATATATATACTTAATCGCATATCGCTAATCGCATCTCATTTAAAGTCCCAACCCTCCATTTTTACACAGTTACTGCCTCTTACTGAAGCAGTTCCCATGCCCTTGGTCACTGACCCCCTGGATTCGCCCTCTACATCCAGACTCTCTGGGCCAGTTACCAGGTCTCAAGCAATACTTCCAGATTCGGAAGATGAAGAGTCCACAGATGAATGGATAGGGTCAGAGTGGTTATGGTCTTCTCAGCAGCCAGAGTCTAATACTTCGTTCCTGCCTTCATCTGAAGTGACGAGTAGTGGGACACTTTGGCCTGAGGCCCCTGAATTCATACCCCAGAATGTGCTTGATGAAGAATTGGCGGATGATGTTGACTTATACTCTACAGAAGGTTCCATGGAGGCCTCAAGCCCACCGAACAGAGACTTAAATGATTCAGGCAATATAGAATCTGTTATGCCAGAAACTAAGGACGACGCTATTCTTCAGAATGATGCAACAGACCTTGTTCTCCCTACTCCCTCAATGCCTGAAGAACCAAAAGAAAGAAGAGCCATTCATCCTCCAAAGAGACTGACCTATAGCCAATTGGGGGAGTGTTCTGAAGAAACTATTCTCACCTCAAAGAGGTCCAATGTTTTGTGTAATCCTCCCTCTGCAAATTTAGTGGAGGATAACCCCTACTCACCCCCTGACACATCTGAAACTAATACCTCAGTGTTAGTAAACAGAGGACAGTGCAGCCTGCCCATACCCAATGATTGGTGGGAGGATCCCCTGTCCTCTCTATGTCAGACAATGAGTTGTTTAGCTTTGAGCAAAGTTAGAAGTGATGCACACTTTGTGCCTTGCATAATCTAACAAACCTTTCTCCGCTTGTATTTTGAGAAGCATGTACCAGGGTACATACTATCACTTTCTTTGAGGACCAAAGATTTCGAGTGGGGGAGTGTGTAGCGGGGTCATCCTGTCAGAGCCTAATAACAGGCCATCCCCGCTGGAACTTTATCCACGCTTGTAAACATGTATGATACCTTTAAGAAGTTGTGCATTGTGGGACTACAAGTAGCGGGAGATATGGACTCCATTGACTCTTAGGAGAAACAGACTACACTTCCAACAATGCCCTGCGTTATTGGAGCATGTGACACCTCCGCACAGACTTATGGGGGAGGTTACTTAAGGAAAGGGAGGGGCTGATCTCAAGCCTCTTGGGACCTGCCTCTTCTCCTTTGCGGAGCTGTGGAGAGCAACACAGCCATGCTGTTAGGCCTAAGTCCACCGGGAGATCATCCATCCTGAGGGAAGCAAGACTGCAGTACCCAGCTCGTGTTCCAGGAGACCGGAGAAGCCATCCAGCTGACAACTGAAACAGTGGAGAGCCTGACACCGGAAACCTTGTGTTGTGGGACAGCAATATACCAACGCTTCCCTCTGAGAAGAATCCAGGCAGCTCCGCCTGCTGGGTGCGAGAGCACAAGCTCAACTTACAATCCTCCTTTAATACACATTATCTAGTGTTACCCTCCAAGCCAGAGACATGTGCTTGGCCTCCAGCTAACTTTGCAGGCCCTCTGATTTGATAAGCTGCTATACAGAAGTGACTGAAGATGACGAGCGATCATTTCCCCAACATTGCTATTTGTTAACACGCCATTTGACTAACTTTATTTCATCATTTATCCCTTTTTGGATTATAAATCTAAGTGCACCAACGGCCGCATCGTGGACTTTTGGTCTCGAGACATTTCTTTAGCTGTTTTGCAGGACTTCCCGCAAGGGGGAGCTTGCGTACATAGATTGCCTATATTAGTTTAGTTAAATGGTACCATTCTTTAGTCTAGATCTTTTCATTAATGTTATTTGCTGATTCCTGCAAGGGCCCTTGCAGAATCATTGTGTGTTATTGCATAACCGTTGTTGACTGCAATTTAAACCTAATGTTTGCTTTCTCTGATCTATACAAAGTAAACTCAATCTTTCTGGTTTAAATATATTGACTGTGTGGAGTGTACTTTCTCACCTGAAGGAGCCACCCAAGAGCAGGAAATACTGTTATTACATTGTCATTACATAGTTACAGTTATATGCCTGCTATTGTGACCCCGGCCAAGCAGAGGTCACAATACACTCACCAGGTATTCTGATGTGTCAAGGGAGGGTTCGAGCCAGTTAAATAGGGGGGTGAGCCAAGTCAAGAGATCAACCAGCGGCCCCCGAGGGGGTATCGCTACATATATACAGTGCAGAAAATAAGTATTTGAACACCCTGCTATTTTGCAAGTTCTCCCACTTGGAAATCATGGAGGGGTCTGAAATTGTTATCGTAGGTGCATGTCCACTGTGAGAGACATAATCAAAAAAAAAAAAAATTCCAGAAATCACAATGTATGATTTTTTAACTATTTATTTGTATGATACAGCTGCAAATAAGTATTTGAACACCTGAGAAAATCAATGTTAATATTTGGTACAGTAGCCTTTGTTTGCAATTACAGAGGTCAAACGTTTCTTGTAGTTTTTCACCAGGTTTGCACACACTGGAGGAGGGATTTTGGCCCACTTCTCCACACAGATCTTCTCTAGATCAGTCAGGTTTCTGGGCTGTCGCTGAGAAACACGGAGTTTGAGCTCCCTCCAAAGATTCTCTATTGGGTTTAGGTCTGGAGACTGGCTAGGCCACACCAGAACCCTGATATGCTTCTTACAGAGCCACTCCTTGGTTATCCTGGCTGTGTGCTTCGGGTCATTGTCATGTTGGAAGACCCAGCCTCGACCCATCTTCAAAGCTCTAACTGAGGGAAGGAGGTTGTTGCCCAAAATCTCACAATACATGGCCCCGGTCATCCTCTCCTTAATACAGTGCAGTTGCCCTGTCACATGTGCAGAAAAACACCCCCAAAGCATGATGCTACCACCCCCATGCTTCACAGTAGGGATGGTGTTCTTGGGATGGTACTCATCATTCTTCTTCCTCCAAACACGGTTAGTGGAATTATGACCAAAAAGTTATATTTTGGTCTCATCTGACCACATGACTTTCTCCCATGACTCCTCTGGATCATCCAAATGGTCATTGGCAAACTTAAGACGGGCCTTGACATGTGCTGGTTTAAGCAGGGGAACCTCCGTGCCATGCATGATTTCAAACCATGACGTCTTAGTGTATTACCAACAGTAACCTTGGAAACGGTGGTCCCAGCTCTTTTCAGGTCATTGACCAGCTCCTCCTGTGTAGTCCTGGGCTGATTTCTCACCTTTCTTAGGATCATTGAGACCCCACGAGGTGAGATTTTGCATGGAGCCCCAGTCTGGGGGAGATTGACAGTCATGTTTAGCTTCTTCCATTTTCTAATGATTGCTCCAACAGTGCACCTTTTTTCACCAAGCTGCTTGGCAATTTCCCCGTAGCCCTTTCCAGCCTTGTGGAGGTGTACAATTTTGTCTATAGTGTCTTTGGACAGCTCTTTGGTCTTGGCCATGTTAGTAGTTGGATTCTTACTGATTGTATGGGGTGGACAGGTGTCTTTATGCAGCTAATGACCTCAAACAGGTGCATCTAATTTAGGATAATAAATGGAGTGGAGGCGGACATTTTAAAGGCAGACTAACAGGTCTTTGAGGGTCAGAATTCTAGCTGATAGACAGGTGTTCAAATACTTCTTTGCAGCTGTATCATACAAATAAATAGTTAAAAAAATCATAAATTGTGATTTCTGGAATTTTTTTTTTTGATTATGTCTCTCACAGTGGACATGCACCTACGATAACAATTTCAGACCCCTCCATGATTTCCAAGTGGGAGAACTTGCAAAATAGCAGGGTGTTCAAATACTTATTTTCTGCACTGTATATATAAAAAAAAAATGTAGGCCAATACGTATTCTTCTACATATTTTTGATAAAAAAAACGCAATAAGCGTTTATTGATTGGTTTGCGCAAAAGTTATAGCGTCTACAAAATAGGTGATAGTTTTATGGCATTTTTATTAATATAATTTTTTTTACTAATAATGGCCGCGATCAGCGATTTTTATCATGACTGCGACATTATGGTGGACACTTTTGACTCTATTTTAGGGCCATTCACATTTACACAGCGATCAGTGCTCTAAATATGCATTTATTACTGTGTAAATGTGACTGGCACTGAAGGGGTTAACCAGGAGGGGGCGCTGAAGGGGTTAAGTGTGTCCTAGGGATGTGTTCTAACTGAAGGGGGATGGGCTACGTTTGTCATAACACTGATCACAGCTCCCGATTACAGGGAGCTGTAATCAGTGTCCTGTCACTAGGAAGAATGGGGAAATGCTTGTTTACTTTAGAGCTCACAATGCTGCATCTTAAAGGGCAACGTATATATATATATATGTTGATCTGCCCAGCCATGCCATTTTGCCAATGTATATCGGCGTGAGCTGGTCGGCAAGTGGTTAAAAAAAAATTACAGCGATGTAATACAGTCTCAACCAGGGATACATAAAAAAACACTGACACGATCCGATTCTGCCTCCATGGGTGAATGATGCTACACCCACCATGACAGCTCTCAGCTGAGGGCGGGGCCACCCGTCACATGCACGGATGACCCCAGCCCCCTCTGACGCAACTGGGTTTCTGGCAGTTTCCTTAAGTTTAGAGGGAGGACTAGTATAAAAGGGAACTTTTATACTAGGGGAGATTGTTACTGTCTAGTCTGGAGTTCTAGACCAAAACCTGCTGGCACCAATTGTCTAACACTGAAAGCTAATATTGCATTTACCTACCTGCATCCGAGCTCAACTGGTAGCTTCTAGCTTGGTGAAAAGTCCCTGGAAAATATTTCTGCAGGTGAGCTATTTTTTGCATAGATAAACATGCTCACAATGTTTTTTCCAGTAAATGGGACTAAACTTTGTAAAATAAGAAAATGAAAAATGTTTTCAAGTACAGTAGATTAGAAAAAAAAAAACAGAAACTATTTTATTACTTTTAGTTTGCCATCAGCATATTAAATTAAGCTATTTAAATGAGCAGAACCTTGGATGAGACTTATTAGATCATCAGTCCATAAAGCCTGAGGAGTTGTTCTTTCCAAGATAGGACGTTTCCTTTGTCATTTTTCATTTCTACATTGCCCAAATCTCTTATGACAAGTTGTTTGTACTTTTGTCAGTTTTAATTTTTGGTTTTACACTTCACTTTAGCAAACACATTGTACATAGAACTTGATCATCAATGGTGGAGAAGTAGCCATGTCCTATTTGAATTAGGTCTATGAAGGTCTGGGTCATGGAATATTTAGCAGCAGTTAGTCACATTCATCTAGACTGGTTCTGTAATGTTGGAGATGTTGTGTAGCTTCCCCAGGCCATTTCTTCCATTCTAATGAGGGTCAGGAGGATACCTCAGCATTTATATCCAATCACCATGAAATATGTCAAGGCAAGATGTTGATGGTGCAAGAACAGGATGAGAGGTATGAAAGTCATGGATCTAGTGTTCTGTTCTCGCTACACGTTTGCCCCTGGTGTGTATGTAGCTCAACATACAGCTTAAACCTTGCATCCTAAAATAACCAGAATGTCTGTAACTTTGGATCTTTATTACAATGAACAGGTGGTGGCCATATAAGAATAGGATGTACTGTACATGTGCGGTGAAACTAGAAATAAACAGATAAATGAACATATAAGAATTACATGAACATAAACAAATGTCTACTAGGTATACAGATAAACAATCTTTAGCATACCAGCGATGCTGCCTTAGAAGGACCAGGATTTTCCTAGGAAACATGTGGTGCAGGCTTAGCTGGCACCATGTGGACTGTCTTAATGAGGAAGATGAACGAGTTGTAAAAGGAAGTGGAGCTAGTTCCCAGTAATATGACAGGAAATGTGTGTTGCCCATTAATAGTCGTTTGTTAAGAGTGGCATCTAGTGGACAATGTGGGAATTGCAAGTCCAGAAGATATTATTTTTCCTTGTAGGCAGAAGGCATGACATTTGGAATAAAACATATATAAAGTAGAACTCCAGCCAATTTGTATCTAATTGGATAAAGTATGGAAAGCTTCAAACCTCTGTCAGGTTTAATGGCTGTCTGTGTCCTGTTAGGAAGGTTCACATTCTCTATTAGTTCCAATGACCACTGTAGCTGGACCTAAAAATAAAGGAAGATCCAACAGTTTGAGTTGTCACCAGAGAAGGAATAAAACTCACATTAGGGAGAAATCCCTTATCTTTAGTTTTAAGATGCACAGCAGAAAGGCAGAGAAAAAATACCAACGTTGACAGTTGTCATCTGTATAGCTGTCCCTATTGGAGAATTCCCCATTAAAGGTAAATGTTTACATGCATTAAGGTGAAAAAACATCTGATGGTACCACCCCCGACCCCCCGTTTTAATAACCTCACCCCTCGAAAGTCCCGCGCGTCCCCGTGATCCTCTTCGGTTCCCAGCCTGGTCGTTGATTGGCTAGGCTGGACGGATTGATAGCAGCGCAGCCATTGGCTGGCACTGCTGTCAATCACATCCGATGACGCGGCTATGGCCGCTTGCTGTATCACAGGAGCGCGCATGCAATTAATCACCACCATGCAAGCTCTCTCGCATGACTGTGTTCAGTACTTGTGGGGAGGACCAGAGACAGCCGCCGAGGGACTCCAGAAGATGTGGATCGGGGCCACTCTGTGCAAAACGAACTGCTCAGTGGAGGTAAGTATAACATGTTTGTTATTTGGAGGCCGGATTCACACCTATGCGAATTGGTCGCGGCTTAAACTGCATCTAATACGCAGAACATTTCTAAATTCATTGTTTTCAATGAGGCTGGTTCACATATGTGCAGGGCTTTTTTTCTGGGGGAACTTGGTGGAACTCAGTTCCACCACCTTTGGCTTAGACCCTTTGGTGCCCGCTCACCACAATCACTTGTGAACACAGAAGTCTGGTTTCTGTGTTTACAAGTGACTGCTTTGTAACCCCCTGAACTCTGCACACTGTATGTAATGCAATTCTGGTATTTAATGCCCCTTTAAGACCCTTCTACTGTTTGTGAAATCTGAACGGGTCGTGGTTGAGTTCCTGCACCTATTTTCTGAGAAAAAAAGCTCTGCATATGTGCGATGCATTCGCACTGCGCATTGCAGAAAAAACGTGTGCGGATTTTATGCCTTGCGGTGCGCCTCAGGTGCAAATTCAGTCCCATTATCTTCTATGGGTACGCAGCTGATTCGCAGATGTGTTCAGTTCTCTTCAGGAATTTCTCTCATTCAGCTCAATACACTTCTCCCCCACTCTCCTCTCACCCGGAACTTCTCCCAGGTCTCCAAATTCTCAGCTAAAATGCAATGGATCTGCTGAACACTTCTCTTATCTATCTGCAGAGATTACAGAGCTGAAATTCTCACTGCACAAGTGTGATTCCGGCCTAAAGGAAAAAAAAAATTCCTTTACTAACCCTTTAGTTCTGTATGATGGCAACTTCAGAATTTTGTTTACCCTCTTTCTATTGTTGTCTGTGGTCTCACTGGGGATATCTATCTCCATTATTTTCTATGGCGATGACGGTCTTAAAAAAACTATATGCATTCACATGATCTAAATGCATGCATAGCATTAAAGCATGTCCATGTACAAACCACCAGCCGGCATAAGGACAAAAATGGCAAGTCAATCCCTTAGTGTCCGTGAACGCAGTGCCATCACAAGACCTGCCCAATGCATACGTGTTTTTACACATAAACTTCCTGAAGAGGAATATGTTTTAATGCTATACCTGCACTTGGATCATGACAGTGCATATGATTTAATTTATTAAAGAAAGCATAGCAGTATTTCAGTTGTTTCTCTTATTCTTTGAGATACATGTACGGGATTCTGGTCTGCAAGATATGATAATTCTTGAAACCTTCAGTTATGAGTGGAGCTGTCGTCCTCTGGCTGGATCATTTGAATGCCTTTTGACCTTCCTTGATGTAAGGATCTAAAAAGAGGGTGAGCTGCTTTTCTTTGATTTATCATTTGTTTGAAAGTTTAAAGATATCACTTTTTTTTTAGCCAATTAGACACATAAGTTTTTGGGTGCTATGTAAAATGAATAGTTTTGAAATACATTTTATAATCCCAAAAATGCTCTTTCCCTCTTGTCTCTATGATACCTTGGCACAGTTATACAGCCTTTTTCTTAGTTTAAAAACATCTCAAGTTCCCGGTCCTTACATAACAAAGAGTTCTGGTCTGCCAGATGCTGTAGGAAAATCACTATGTTCCGACCACCTGCTATGTGTTATTTTTTCTGTCCAGAATGGGTTTAGCATAGTATTTCTTATATTTTACTAAGTCGGATGGAGTAGTTTTATGCTATATTTCTAGCTATCCCTTTTTCAAGCCATAGTGCTGTCTAAAGATTATAGCCAGTAACACAACTT
This sequence comes from Rana kukunoris, assembly GCA_029574335.1. Lineage (NCBI taxonomy): Eukaryota > Metazoa > Chordata > Amphibia > Anura > Ranidae > Rana > Rana kukunoris. The sequence goes on along the minus strand of CM056050.1, from coordinate 97,357,495 downwards.
ATAGAAACTGGAGTCTCAGCAGTCCAAAATCGAATTCTTCCGCAAAGTCATTCATCTCATCCATTTTTTTTTGTCTGCAAACATCACATGGCACGAAAGAACATCCTCAGTTTGTGTTCCGCTGTTCCTGGTACAGAAAGTCCTTATCACTGACATCTACACCTGCATGCGGTCCGGGTAATGTCCCTGAAATCATTAATCAAAACTAAGTACAGTAGTTGCTCTTTTCAAGGAGCTATGGCTGATTTGTTCAATATGACATTGGGAACCTTAATATAAAAGGGAAATAAAGGTAGGAATATGAAATGGGACAATATTGATAGCATCTTCCTAAACAAATATGTAATTACACAAAGGTCGAGCTCAGAGAATCTGAACAAGGGTCAACAGTTTGCAATCTCTAAAATAAAAGCAAATAATTGATTGTACAGTAGTATACTGCTATTTAACAAGTTCAATTTAGGAGTGTGACAAACTACATCTAAAGTGTTTTATAGTCCTTACATATACCCAGTGAGGTCACTGACCTCAGGTCTTACATAGAGATTAAACAAATCATCCTACATAGGATGTACATGTTTATCTGCAGTCCTCTCTTATCCACAGCCTGCTAAAAGCTTTGTCTCAGCTCCAGCAGGCAGGAGGCAGGGATGTGACACCACACCCTCCACAGCATAGGGAGCTGAGTGTAATCTGAGACCTAAATGGAAGAAATTGACACACACCCCTTTACACAGTCTTATAGGGAATCATGCATAGCTGAGGTTGTCAATAACAGGCTGCGTGCTGGAGCTCCCTTTCCTCATCCCCTCTGGAACTCTTGGAGTCAGCAAGCTTAATCTGTCTGAAGTGACTAATGCAGACAGCAGAGGAAGGAAACAGCAGACAGAAATCACACTAAAGCCGCGTACATACTCACAAACGGATTTTCGGATGTTTTTTCCGACAGAATTCCGCTCAAGCTTGGCTTGTATACACACACGACCACACCAAAATCCAACCGTCAAGAACGCGGTGACGTACAACACTATGATGAGACGAGAAAAATTAAGTTCAATGCTTCTGAGCATGCGTCAAATTGTTTCTGAGCATGCATGTTTTTTTCGAACAGACGAACGGATTTTCCGTACATGTTCTCTTATGCCGCGTACACACGGTCGTTTTTTGCGATGAAAAAAAACGACGTTTTTTAAAACGTCATTTAAATTGATCGTGTGTGGGCAAAACGTCGTTTTTTGTCTTCAAAAAAACGACCAAAAAAAAATTCCAACATGCTTGAATTTTTTGTGTCGTTTTTCAAAACGTCGTTTTTTGTTTCACAAAAAGTCACCGTGTGTAGCAAAAACGTCTTTTAAAACGACGTTTTTCAACCCGCGCATGCCCAGAAGCTAGTTATGAAGCGAGCTTCAATGGAAAAGAGTGGTGAACATAACCTTGCTTTTTGTGAAAAAACGATGGTGTGTATGCAAAATTGTCTTTGAAAAGTGACGTTTCAAAAACGTCGTTTTTTACTTCACAGAAAACGTCGTTTTTTTTCATCGCAAAAAACGACCGTGTGTACGCGGCATAAGTCCGTCGGAATTTCCGACGGAAAAAGTCCAATAGATACATACACGGTCAGAATATCAGATGAAAAGCTCCCATCGGACTTTTTCCATCGGAAATTCCGACTGTGTGTACAGGGCATTAAGTGATTTGGATTAAGGCTAATACACAGTATAGAGGGATGCACTTTGTTCCTATTTCATTTCAGAGGTTTACAACCACTTTAAGCTTTAAGGCATTATAAACCTTCCAATCTGCACCTTTTGGTTTTCACCTGCATAAGATGTGCATTGATCATGTAGTTTCATTGAGTCATTTGCTGCCCTGTATGCACAGCCTATAGAAGAGTACATATTCGCATTCCTGTGTCAGCAGTTTCCAATTCTGTCTAAACATAGTTACATAGGCCCAGATTCACAGAGCGATTACGCCTGCGCAACAGGAGATGCGCGTGCGTAAGTCTAAATGTGCGCGTGTGTTTCGTTGCGCGGCATCCCCAGAACGAGATACGCAAAAAATCGACTTTTTTTTGTCCCGCGTAATTTCGTTAGACTGGCGCATCCTTCCGCGCAAAAGTGCGCTAGACACACCATTGATTTGCTAGTCAAATATGCTAATGAGGGACTTACGGGGATCCACAAAACAACGTTGGGGCAGCGCAGGCGACGCAGTGTGCGCAACAGCAAAATGACCTGTCTAAAATTAGAGCATATAAAAGCTGGTCTAAAAAGAGAAAAAAAGTCTACTTGTCAGATAAAGCAACACTGTTAGTGAGGAGTTCAGCAGTCACACGTGTTGCACAACAATCTGTATGCCAACATGCCAGGGGCATCGTCGCGCATAGCTATACTACTGACTTTAGATGAACAAAGAAGGATGAGGGCACTGAGGAGGGCACTGGGGAGGGCACTAAGGAGGGCACTAAGGAGGGCACGGAGATGTTTTATTTTTATTTTTTATTTGCTTATATAAAATTTACAATTTAATCTAATCTAATACAATATTATTATCTGATACAAGCCCCTCACTCTTCACTTGATATATCACACACGCATAGACATCTTTGGCATGAGTGATTCTGAGGTGTCTCGCATCTTCAGATTCACCCCTCATGTCATCCTGGAATGACCACAACCTTGCAGGAGGACATCAGCAGCCCAACACATGGCACCACCCATGACACCCATGACAGCTACATATCCAATCAGAGCCCCATCCCCACAGATTTCGAACAGAACATGTATGGGGACAGCTGGCTGGTTGGTGAGTGACATGGGAGTCAGGCATGACTATCCCCTCCCGTGATGCACACCTCACAAGTGGCACATGCATAACTAACATCCTCCTGTCTTTTCCCTTCCAGGTGACTCTGCATATGCACTGGTACCCCATCTCATGACCCCATCTCATGCCAGCTCACTGTAACAGAATGGCCCGTGACACCCAGAGACGTTGGAAGGATGAGAGATACTCTTGTGCCAGCAGCACCAAAAACTCTTGGGTCGAAATCCACCCTGTGCCCTTTTGGGTATAGGGTGGCTAATAGTGAATCATAATTCATATTACATGAGATGGGACATTAATAATACTTCATATTGCAGGACTGAGATATCACAAGGAGTCATGATGACATGACCAGGTCAGCCAGTGAGTCATACCTTTTGTATAATAGGCTATTGAAATATCCTAAGGTGTTGGCTATTCAATGTAAAGACACCCACTCTCACTGCCATTGTGTGACAAAGCTGTATAGAGAACTTATTCAACTAGATGTCTGTGTTACTATTCAAGGTTAATTGAACACTATTGATAATACGGTGCCGTCATGTCTAGCTACCAATTAAAGAATTATCCTCAGTGAGTGAATAGGGGGGTGGAGATTACATTGTCCTGTGATTAACTGCATTATGTTGTACTGGATATAAGCAAGCTAAGAACCAATAAAGAGATTCATACATTTTGGAAACTAGAGAACGGAGCGCTGTCTCGTTTATTCTGGGAAATGGAATGGATCATGTCTGCCAGGTTGTTGGTGTGTCGGATAAGCTTGTCGTGGTTGGATGGAAGGTTGTAAGCGGTGGTAACCGTTACATTGGTGGCACAGCAGTGGGATGATTCCATCTTCAGAAGGACGGCTACAAGGACACATGACAATGGAGACGGTGTATGAACGGATGAAGCTCTCTTCCCTCATGGACTTACTGGAGAGCCGGGGCAGACCGGCCAGCAACCGTAAGAAAAGGGACATTATCGCAGAACTGGTCGAAATGGATAGAGCTAAAAGGCCCGCCGTAGCAGACAGGACACCCGAAGAAGCAAGTTTTGATCGGGCTGTTAACATAAGACTGACACATTATGGTCCTAACCCTTCACCGGAGATCAGGGACCGAGTTATAGCGGCTCTGAATGCCACCTTGCTACAGAGAAGAAGTGCTGCAGCAGCTGAAGTCACAGCAGCACCAACTAAAGAGAGAGGAGAGGTGCAGATACCAGTCTCCATGGAAGAGGAATTCCAAAGAAGGATACAAGAGATGCGGATACAGCATAGAGGACCAGTATCAGAGGGGGACACTGTGGTAGTGGATGGGACTGTGGTCTCCACTCACAGCAACCCAGCGGGAGAGCTGGCAACAGAGCAGAGTGTCATAGGCCTCTGCTCCTCACTAACAGAAGAGGGGGACCCTGTGGTAGTGGATGGGACTGTGGTCTCCACTCACAGCAACACAGCGGAAGAGTTGGCAACAGAGCAGAGTGTCATAGGCCTCTGCTCCTCACTAACAGAAGAGGGGGATCCTGTGGTAGTGGATGGGACTATGGTCTCCACTCACAGCAACCCAGCGGAAGATCTGGCAACAGAGCAGAGTGTCATAGGCCTCTGCTCCTCACTAACAGAAGAGGGGGTGAATGAATGAATGAATGAATGAATGAATGAATGAAAAACTTATATAGCGCGGCACATGCGAATTAAATCGCCTCTGGGCGCTTGTTGTTCCTGTCTCCTTTGGAATCAAAAGAGATGAGTCTTGATCTTTCTCCTGAATGCTAGGTGGTTCTCCTCCAACCGAATGCTGGTTGGTAAAGCGTTCCATAGTCTGGGACCTTGGACCGCGAATCTTCTATCTCCTTTGGACTTGTAGCTGGCTTTCGGTATCTGGAGTAGATTTTGGTTGGTGGATCGCAAGATGCGATTGGGATTATGAATTTTTATTTTTTCGCACAGATATCGGGGAGCATTCCCATGGATACATCTATGCGTTAGACAGAGTGCTTTAAAAGCAATTCTGTCTTTCACTGGCAACCAGTGAAGGGCTCTCAGTGAAGATGAGATGGATTCCCAGGGTTTTTTCCCAGTCACAAGTCTGGCGGCCGTATTTTGAACGACTTGCAGACGAGCGATTTGGTACTTCGGGAGTCCGAGGTAAAGGGCATTTGCATAGTCCAGTCTGGAGTTAACAATTGTTCCCACCACGACTGCTACGTCTTCTTTAGGAATGAAAGGAATAAGTCTGCGTAGTAGGCGCAGCAGATGGTGAGATCCGCTGACTACTGACCCTATTTGTGCGTCCATTGTCATGTGGGAGTCGAAGATGACGCCAAGACTTTTGACTTTGGCGCTAGGGGTGATGATTTTGCCCAGAATGGGCGGGGGTGTCCACGTTGTTGCTGGTTGGTTCCTACGCTTGGCGTGAAACAGGAGAAGTTCTGTTTTCGCTCCATTGAGTTTAAGATAACTCTTGGTCATCCAGTCTTCTATCAAAGAGAGACATGTCTCTAGATTGAGGTGGTGATCCTTTTTATTGCAAATGCGGAAATACAGTTGCGTGTCATCTGCATATGAGTGATAGAGCAGTTTTTGACTGCTGATGATTTCAAAAAGAGGACGAAGATAGATGTTGAATAACACAGGTGATAGAGGGGATCCTTGAGGGACTCCACATGATACTGTGCGTTTTCCAGAGGTGAAAGGTCCTAACTTCACTATTTGCGAACGGTTTTCCAAGAAAGAGGAGAACCAAGATAAATCGCCTTCTGCGACTCTGGCTACTTCAGCTAGCCGAGTCAATAGAAGCTTGTGGTCTACAGTGTCGAAAGCTGCGCTTAGGTCCAACAGAACCAGGAGACAAGATTCTCCTTCGTCTGCGGCCTCGAGAGCGTCGTCCCATATCTTGAGCAATGCGGTTTCTGTCCCGTGTCCGGGCCGGAAACCCGATTGATATGGATCAAGTAGGTTATGGGTATCTAGATGCTGTTGCAGCTGTTGTACCACTACTTTCTCCATAACCTTAGAAAGAGAGTTTAGGCCTGTTATGGGACGGCGGTGGAGTGGATCCTTGGGGTCCAGGGTGGGTTTCTTCAAGATAGGCCGAATTATACCCTCCTTCAACTGGGAGGGCACTATGCCCTCCCTAAAGGATTGGTTAATAAGCTGCGTGATCGAAGGCGCCAGGAAGTCGTCACATTCCTTCAGCAGTTTAGTGGGGATGATATCATTCGGCGCAGTGCTGTTACGCAGAGCGCCGATGATATTTTTAATGTCATGAGTACAGACGGGTTCCAGCGTGAACTCACCTGATTGTGGTGAGTTTCTGCCGGTGTTGTGTGAATAATTACTGGGGGGGCTACGGGGGGAGTTGTTCTGCTGAATGCTTTGCCGGATTCCCTCAATTTTATTAATGAAGTAATCCGACAATTCATTGCAAAATTCTTGTGTGTCCGAATTGGGGGCTTCAAGACATCCTGGATTCATGGTCTGAGTGACCAGCTTGAAGAGCTCGCGGGGGCGGTTGAGGGCGCTGTTGATAGCCTCAGAAAAATCATTTTTCTTGGCATCGAAAATTTCCTTGTGGTATTTTCTAGTTATTGCCTTGTAGATGGAGAGGTTTTCAACTGATGAACTTCTCTTCCAGGCGGCTTCAGCCCTTCTGCGCTCTTGCTTCAGTGACGCCAGCTGGTTGTTGAACCAGCCTGCGTTATTTTTCCGGATGTGGGTTTTACGTTTCGGCGCTATTAAGTCGGCTGACTGTAATAGGGCTGTGTTAATGGAATCCAGTGTTTCTTCAGCCGATTGATGCGGCTGAATTCTTTTTATTTTTTTCCTTAACGTGGCTTTGAAGAGTTCCGAGTGGAGCTTCTTCTGACATCTAGTCCAGTGTGTTGTCACTGGGTTTGATGTTTTTATTAAGGGGGGGAAATTGGGAATAATGAATTTAATTGCATGGTGGTCTGTCCATGGCAATGGTTCATTTCCCAAGATTTTTATTTCCAGGTCGTGTCTGAAAATAAGATCGAGCATGTGACCTGAAGCATGTGTGGGCCCACTTACTAGTTGCTGAAGCCCTAATCCTTCCAGGTGGTCAATGCAGGCGTCGGCAACGGGGTCTTGCGGGGAGTTGGCCCAGAGGTTGAAATCCCCGAGCAGCAAAAGGTGTTTGCTGTTCAGGGTATAGGTGGAGATAAAGTCCGTCAATGAAGGGAGAAACTGCGATTTTGGGCCGGGTGGCCTATAGCAGAGTAGAATCCGGACTGTCTCCTGGGAGTTTGCTTGCAGTTGTAGAGTAAGGGTTTCCATGAATGGAAGAGGGTTTTGAAGGACTGGTTTTGTGATCGCAAGGTGCGTCTTATGGATCACCGCCAATCCTCCTCCTCTTTGCCCTATTCTGTTTTCCGTTATAATACGGTAGTTATCTGGCACCAATTCTCCTAGAATGGTGTTACAGTCGGCTGTAAGCCAGCTCTCTGTAATAAAGAGGCAGTCTAAGTCATGTTGGGTTCCTGGGGTAGTGGATGGGACTTCAGTCTCCACTGGCACAACCCCAGAAAATGGTACAGGACTGGGACAGGAGGATGTCTGCTTTGCTTTGCAAGCACCGGGGGGTTTTCACCAAGCACCAGTGGATGGGACTTCAGTCTCCACTGGTATACCCCAGGAAGGGGGGGCAGTTGGCCCAGACCCCCAGCAGCATGATGGACTGAGCCCAGCTACCCTGCCTTCTCCCCAGCGGCAGGCGTGTTCTCTGAGAGAGGCAGAGGTTGGCGGGGTGAGTAATGCTCAGTTTGGAGCCATTTATTTGGGGTACAGTATGGATACCAGCATTGGAGGACGGGAACTACTGACGGACTTCGGAGTCAACCCGTTTGGGGTTCCCTCCTGTGTCCGTCTCCCACCGAAAGGGGAGAGATGTAACAGAATGGCCCGTGACACCCAGAGACGTTGGAAGGATGAGAGATACTCTTGTGCCAGCAGCACCAAAAACTTTTGGGTCGAAATCCACCCTGTGCCCTTTTGGGTATAGGGTGGCTAATAGTGAATCATAATTCATATTACATGAAATGGGACATTAATAATACTTCATATTGCAGGACTGAGATATCACAAGGAGTCATGATGACATGACCAGGTCAGCCAGTGAGTCATACCTTTTGTATAATAGGCTATTGAAATATCCTAAGGTGTTGGCTATTCAATGTAAAGACACCCACTCTCACTGCCATTGTGTGACAAAGCTGTATAGAGAACTTATTCAACTAGATGTCTGTGTTACTATTATCCTCAGTGAGTGAATAGGGGGGTGGAGATTACATTGTCCTGTGATTGTCCTGTGATTAACTGCATTATGTTGTACTGGATATAAGCAAGCTAAGAACCAATAAAGAGATTCATACATTTTGGAAACTAGAGAACGAAGCGCTGTCTCGTTTATTCTGGGAAATGGAATGGATCATGTCTGCCTGGTTGTTGGTGTGTCGGATAAGCTTGTCGTGGATGGATGGAAGGTTGTAAGCGGTGGTAACCGTTACACTCACATTATGCATCTTTGCACGTTAAACACACACATTAATCATGGCACAATGAGAATGCATGCATGCACACCACTGTGGTCCCTAGCACATACACATCACATCCTCATCAAATTGGATTGGCACCAGTCCACCATGCTGGACTTGTGAGCAGCAACGCCATGCCAAGGCTCCAATTATGTCACTGTACATTCATACACCATTCACACGGACCTGGGGATCACTTCTCCCTGGTCCTGGGGAACCCTTCTCCACCAAAATAGAGGGTGACACCCCTTTTCCGGCAGGAATGTCACCCCCACATTCACACAGCATTCACAACACAAAAAAAAAAAGAACCAAAAAAATGACCTGCCAAAGCAAAAAATTTCCAGCAAAAAAAAATAAAAATAAAAAAAAGGCAAAAAAAAAAAAAATCTCAGGGGAGACTCATGGGGGAGGGGTAAAACCGGGGAAGGAGGAGCAGCCCCTGATCTCTGCCCACCTGGCGGCCTGCCCTCCAAGGCCACGGCTATTCTGTCCAGGGCAGCACCAAGTGTTGCCGTGTTGGCCTGGATAGCCAGGGTAAGGGCCCTCACATCCTGCCCAACGCCTGCTGATGTCGTCTGCAGTTCGTTTAGGCAGGTTGTGAAAGCCCGGGAGTGGGAGTCCAGGTTCCCCAGCGTATCCTTGATGGAGGACAGGCTCTCCTCCATCCGCACCAATGTCTGGCTGACCTGTCCCAGATGGCGGGTCTGGAGGAACTGGTCCCTTCTCAGGGTGGCGGGCAGGAGATCGGCCAACCCCCTGGTGGTCTGGGATGACATCCTGCCTCCAGCTGATGCTTGTGGCCGGGGAGAAGGGGAGGCCCTTGTGAGGGGAGCCATGTTGGGGGAGCTCCCCCTTAGGGAGGCCTGCCTGCTGCCAGGCAGAAGGGAAGAGTCCTCAAAACCTGGTCAGTGATCCTATCCAAAATCTCCCTCCTCCTGGCCGGGGTGGTGTTGGCACTCTGTGGGCCGTGGAGGAAACGCCCATACTCGCTAATGGCCCGGGCAAGAATCTGTTTTTCCACAAGTGTAAAATTCAGCTTGCGTTTTCTCTCACTCATCCTTCCAAAAAAAATCAGTCCCAGTCAACAAAATTCACGCACACAAACAAGCACAACCAATCAAAAAAAAACACACACACAGAGAGAAAACTACTGAGCAAGAAACAGTCACCAACAAACAAAACAAAAATACAGCAGGAAAAGAAACAAACACAAATATATCAATCAAAAAAACAGTCTCTCAAACACTTATCAAAAACCACTTTCAAAAATCTACTAACAAACACTTGATCACACAGAACACTAATCTGACAACTACAAAACACACCGCAACGAACAACAGGACAAAAGCACTTTGTTAAATGGGAAGGGACAAAGGGATGTACTTTTGCAAAGGAAGTGCGTTTGTGTGTGTCTATTTATGCTGTTTGCGTAGTTCACAACGTTGCCCTAGTCCATTTCCAATTTCACTGATTGCGCCGCTCCCGAGTTGTGAGCATGGGCACAGCGGAGCTGACATGGTCTCCTTCAAGCGCGCATGCGCGAGCCGGCCGGCCCTTCATTTGCATGGGGTCACGGCTCATTTCAATGTAACACGCCCACGTCCTTCCCAATTTGTATTACTCCTCTTTACGCCTCTGAAAAAAACGTTACGTATGCGCAATTTCCTGCGCAAAAGCTACGAGAATACGGTGATTACGCGGCAAAATTGCGCAAGTCTAACGTAAAGGCGGTGCGCTACGCCGGTCCAATCATGCGCAGATGTACCTGAATCTGGGCCATAGTTTGCAAGGTTTGAAAACACAGGTCTATTCCGTTCGATATCTGTGTTTTTATGTGTGTGCAATGTTTACTCGCTTACAATTCCCAGAGCCCTATATAATATGTTTTCCATGGAAGACATCTGAAAGTTTTTTGAAGTTATTGACACTCTCAGCTAGTACCATTTCCAGGAGGGGAATTCCACATTTTTACTGCTCTGACAGAAATAACCTTTTCAGTAATCTAAGCTTATACCTCCTTTCTTCTAACCTATAATCATGGCCACGTGTCCTTTTCAAAAACCTTAGAGTCATCAGTTTATCACAGTTACTGAAGTCACCTTTTATATATTTGTACACTATAAAAACCTGAGGCATGCCTTTTGGCACTGAACTGGTTAAGGTATGACCCATGTCTGTAGTCTAAGAACTGACATTTTTTGTACAGGAACTATATATCCCATAATCCCTGGGTCTCTCATTCTAGTCTTCTGTAGGTGAGAGCTTAACAGTAATTAGGTCAGACACAGACAAAGGCAGGTAGAACGATGAAGGGAAGGAGATGTGTTTAATCATTTTAGCACTCCCACATTTGTGATGCAACACAGAGAAATGACAAGGCATGGAACTGACATTGCGTGACCTGGTTCTGTAGAGCATAGTGAAAAATCCTTTCCTTCATTTATAAGTATTGTGGTCAGACAAGCCCCCCCTTCAACAACGCAGCTAGAAAGATAACAGATCTGTAATTGACAGCTCTGATCTCTGGCTCCATGGGCTCCCTGAAGACAAGCACTGACATTGAATGAATGAATGAATGAATGAATGAATGAATGAATGGGAACTTATATAGCGCAGCACATGCGAAGTAAATCGCCTCTGGGCGCTTGTTGTTCCTGTCTCTCTTGAGATCAAAAGAGATGAGTCTTAATCTTTCTCCTAAAGACTAAGTAGTTCTCCTCCAGCCGAATGCAGGCTGGTAAGGCGTTCCATAGTCTGGGACCTTGGACAGCGAATCTCCTGTCTCCTTTGGACTTGTATCTGGCTTTCGGTATCTGAAGCCGATTTTGATTGGTGGATCGTAGAATACGATTGGGATTGTGAATTTTTAATTTTTCGCATAGATAATGGGGAGCATTCCCATGGATACATCTATGCGCTAGACAGAGAGCTTTAAAGGTGATTCTGTCTTTAACTGGTAGCCAGTGAAGGGATCTCAGTGAAGATGAGATCGATTCCCAGGGTTTTTTCCCAGTCACAAGTCTGGCGGCCGTATTTTGAACGACTTGAAGACGAGCGATTTGGTACTTGGGGAGTCCGAGGTAAAGGGCATTTGCATAGTCCAGTCTGGAGTTAACAATTGCTCCCACCACGACCGCTATGTCTTTCTTGGGAATAAAAGGCGTGAGTCTGCGTAGTAGGCGCAGCAGATGGTGAGATCCGCTGACTACTGCCCCTATTTGTGCGTTCATTGTCATGTCGGAGTCGAAGATGACCCCAAGACTTTTGACTTTGGCGCTAGGGGTGATGATTTTGCCCAGAATGGGCGGGGGGATCCAGGTTGTTGACGATTGATTCCTACGCTTGGCGTGAAACAGAAGGAGTTCTGTTTTCGCTCCGTTGAGTTTGAGATAACTCTTTGTCATCCAGTCCTCTATCAAAGAGAGGCATGTCTCTAGATTGAGGTGGTGATCCTTTTTATTGCAAATGCGGAAGTACAGTTGCGTGTCGTCTGCATATGAGTGATATAGCAGTTTTTGGCTGCTGATGATTTCGAAAAGAGGACGCACATAGATGTTGAATAACATCGGCGACAGGGGAGATCCTTGAGGGACCCCGCACGATAATGTGCGTTGTTCAGAAGTGAAGGGTCCTAACTTCACTATTTGCGAACGGTTTTCCAAAAAAGAGGAGAACCAGGATAGATCTGCGACTTTGGCTATTTTAGCCAGCCGCGTCAATAGCAGCTTGTGATCAACTGTGTCAAAGGCTGCGCTTAGGTCCAGCAAAACCAGAAGAGAAGATTCTCCTTCGTCTGCGGCCTCGAGAACGTCGTCCCATATCTTAAGCAATGCTGTTTCCGTCCCGTGACCGGGACGGAATCCTGATTGAAGTGGGTCGAGTAAGTTGTGGGTATCTAGATGCAGTTGCAGCTGCTGTACCACAGCTTTCTCCATTACCTTGGAGAGAACATTTAGGCCTGTTATGGGGCGCCAGTTGAGTGGATCCTTGGGATCCAGGGTGGCTTTCTTCAAGATGGGTTGAATGAAACCCTCCTTCAGCTGGGAGGGCATTATGCCCTCCCTGAAGGATTGGTTGATAAGCTGCGTGACAGGAGGTGCCAGGATATCGGCGCATTCCTTGAGCAGTTTAGTGGGGATAATATCATTTGGCGCAGTGCTGTTGCGCAGAGTGCCGATGATATTTTTAGTGGTCTGAATAGAGATGGATTCCAGCGTGAACTCACCTAACTGTGGTGAATTGCTGCCGGTGCTGTGTAAATGACTACGGGGGGGGCTGGGAGAGCAATTGTTCCGCTGAATGCTTTGCCGGATAGCCTCAATTTTGTTAATAAAGCAATCCGACAACTCATCGCAAAATTCTTGTGTATCCCAGTTGGGGGCTTCCAGACATCCTGGATTCATGGTCTGAGTGACCAGCTTGAAGAGTTCGCGGGGTCGATTTAGGGCACCGTTGATAGCCTCAGAAAAATAGTTTTTCTTGGCTTCGAAGATTTGCTTGTAGTATTTTCTGGTTTTTGCCTTGTAGATCGAGAGGTTCTCATCTGAAGAGCTTCTTTTCCAGGCTGCTTCTGCCCTTCTGCGCTCTTGCTTCAGTAGCGCCAGCTGGTTGTTGAACCAGCCAGAGTTATTTTTCCTGATCAGAGTCTTTCGTTTCGGCGCTATCAAGTCAGCTGACTGCAATAGTGCTGTGTTTATGGCCTCCAGAGTTTCTTCCGCTGTTTGGTGCGGTTGAATTGTGTTTAATTTTTCCCCTAACGTGGCTTTGAAGAGTTCCGAGTGGAGCTTCTTCTGACATCTGGTCCAGTGTGTTGTCACTGGATTTGATGTTTTTGTTAGGGGGGGAATTCAGAAATAATGAACTTTATTGCATGGTGATCTGTCCATGGCAATGGTTCATTATCCAATATTTTTATTTCCAGATCTTGTCTGAAAATAAGATCGAGCGTGTGACCTGAAGCATGTGTGGGCCCACATACTAGTTGCTGAAGCCCTAATCCTTCCAAGTGGTCGATGCAGGCGTCGGCAATGGGGTCTTGCGGGGAGTTGGCCCAGAGGTTGAAATCCCCGAGTAGCAAAAGGTGTTTGCTGTTCAGGGTATAGGTGGAGGCAAAGTCCGTCAAAGATGGGAGCAGCTGCGACTTGGGGCCGGGTGGCCTATAGCAGAGTAGAATCCGGACGGTCTCCTGGCCGTTTACTTGCAGTTGAAGAGTAAGGGTTTCCATAAATGGAAGAGGATTTTGGAGGCTTGGTTTTGTGATCGCAAGACGCGTCTTATGGATCACCGCCAGTCCTCCTCCTCTTTGCCCTATTCTGTTTTCCGTTATAATACGGTAGTTTTCTGGCACCAATTCTCCTAGAATGGAGTTACAGTCGGCTGTGAGCCAGCTCTCTGTAATAAAGAGGCAGTCTAAGTCATGTTGTAATAAGAAATCATGGATTTCTAATCGGTGTTTTACTGCCGATCTAGTGTTGATCAATGCACATGATATGTGCTTGGGCTGGGGTAAAATGGCTGCGATTTCTGGCAGTCGATCGTCGATCGATCCTCAAAAGTCGCAGATTTCTTAGGGCTTTTTTGGTGGCGGCCGGCAGAATGGCGGCAAATCGACCCAGATCCCAAATGATCTCCGCCGAGTATTGCCGATTAACCATGTCCGCCGTGGAATCAAGGGCGGGGGGGGGGTGGGGTGGATTCACAAGGATAACTGAATCCTCAGATCCAGTGCTTGGTCCAGAGGAAGGCAAAAAAACCCTCACCACGCTGAGCCAATATGCTGCGGTAGGGGAAAAAAATTCCTTCCTGACCCCTGAAGAGGCGATCGGGTATTAGCCCTGGATCAAGTAATAGTGAATAGGGCTGGGTGGAGGAAGATGGCCGCCGACCTGGCAGCAGGATCCAGGCTGGGGGGTATCAGGCTGAGTGGTGCCTGGTGGGCTAAGGGAGATGATCAGAGGGCAAAGGGGCTCTACTGGGGTGGGGGGGGCTTTATGGCCCGATTGATTAGGTGGTGCCGGCTGATTGGGGGGGTGGAGAGCGGCGCGCCGCTAGGCCGCGGGTGAAGCCGCGGCCTTTCCTGAGTAGCGGCTGCCGCGAATCTGCACTGATCGGCGCGGAGGGAACAAAAACACCGCGCCCGAGGGTAGCGGTGGCTTGTGGGGATGGCTGGCGGAAAGGACACCCGAGCGGGGTAGAGGTATGGGGGTGAGGAGCGGGGAGGAGCCGTGGGGATTGGGGGAAGCCGACTAATTGGGGAGTGAGGAGCGGCGCGCCGCTAGGCCGCGGGTGAAGCCGCGGCCTTTCCTAAGTCGCGGCTGCCGCGAATCGGCACTGATCGGCGCGGAGGGAACCCCAAGAAAAAACGCCCGAGGGTAGCGGTGGGTAGCGGTGGCTTGTGGGGATGGCTGGCGGAAAGGACGCCCGAGCAGGGGTAGAGGTATGGGAGCGAGGAGCAGGGAAGAAGCCGTGGGGATTGGGGGAGGCTGCTGTGGCTTGTCCTGAGAAGGACGGCCGCCTGCAGCTCCCAAGAAGTGGCTTACCAGGTCAGGTGGAAATCCAGGAGGGGGGAGAGCAGCTAGTCCGAGTGGTGGCAGATGGATGGCGGGTGGATGACAGGGAGATGGAACCCTGCCTGCCTGTCTGTGAGGCCGGAGCCGCACAGTGGGAGGACCCTGCACTATCCCTGAGAGAGTGACTCGTGGGAGAGCGTCCTGCTCTCTCGATGTCTGACTACATTCACAAACACAGTGCTGCAGTGCTGTGTGAGCTTTACGTTTTTTAAATAGACAATCAGTAAGGTCGCCGGGTCGGGTAATGTTCTACACAGTCCCAGCTTGACATTGCTGATTGTTCATTTATAAATTGTTAAAGCTGACACAGCAGTGTGTGATCCAGCTCTGTTTACATGGCTGGCATGCTTAAAAAATATCCACCAAATTTTTAAATGCTCCCCCACCTCCATGTAAATGTGCAAATGTACATAAATGCAGATATTGGGTGTCCCTACGTACAAAAAAATTCCCACACATGTAATATATTGCTACATACGCCAGAGACGAGAGTGCAATAATTCTCTAAGTTGATGGCCTGTGAGGGCTTTTAAAGCAATTTTAAATACCAAAGTTTGATGCCATTTCACAGGCACATGTCTTGTTAAGGCTTAACAATTTGTTTTCTCAGAGCAACCTCATCTTTGACCAAAAAATGTAATTGGGTGTTATATTGTGTTTGTGCTATTAAACAAAGTCACGCAGAAGTAGGAGTAGGTGCCTTGCCAGTGTAGCGCCCCTTTACTTTCAGTACGGGCACTACGCTAAAGTTAGTGGGTGAATTGGAGAGTTTTTTGGCTCCCATTCATAATTTGTCAAATTTCAGGCTGCTTTCTTCCAGAACTATCCTGTGGGTCAGACTACGTTCCAGGGATGCAATCCCATCACTGGGCGGAAGGTGGCGCTAGAGGGGTTCTGGCAAAGCCACTTTTCCCCAGCAGCCAATTAGAGGAGTTGGTCCAGGCTCGGGGTGCAGCATCCACCTTCAGGGTGTGCGCATCCACGGACCCCGCCGGCATGGCCCATCCGGCTGGATTAGCATGCTGCATGGAGTTCCATCCTGATGTTGAGAGTGACTTACTGGGTCCTGACTTTATTGAGAGGATCCTAAGCTGAGGGATGAATGGTGGGGGATCGGTTTAGGGAGAACCCAAAAGCAGGTTGTCCAGGAGACTTGAACGAACCATCGGGGATCCAGTCACCAAGGCCTTGACAGGTACATGGCAGCTGTCAACCGAAGTACTGAAGTACTAGGCCTGTGGCAGAGGCCCGAGCCAGGTCTGTGGCAGAGGTCTGTTCCTCCCAGCAACCTAAAGTGACATTTTGGCTGCCAGGCTTGTGGCAGAAGTCTGTCCGAAGGCACTTCACCCACTCTGGCTAGAGTGGCAACGTTTGTTACATTGCTACTGAAAGCAGGCTTGTTCTTCTGCTTCATCAACATTTCCTATCCTACTACATGTTGATGTTGGCCGTGTTGTGCCTTGGAATAAAGCATTTAAAAAACCCATTGGATGACTGAACATTCGCTCACTACTACTCACTGCTACTACCCCTAGACATACTACAAGGTAACTTAATACGCTGGTCCCAAAAACAACCAGCGGCTCTTGAATGGGGTATCACTACACCAGCAATATAATTTTTTGTAAAAAATGGCATCGAGGTCGTCCCCCAATCCATACCAGGGTCTGGTATGGATTTTAAGGTAAACTCCATGCCAAAAAATCCAAAAAATCCAAAAACCGTGTGGGGCCCCCCAATCTATATCAGACCCTTATCGGTGCATGCAGCCCAGCAGGTCAGGAAAGTTGGGGATGGGTGAGCAGCCCCCCTTTTAAACCATACCACCACATGCCCTCAACATGGGGGGTGCATTTATTTATTTATTTTTTAATGAAGGAATTGTCAAAAAAAATGTTTTTATCTCTTTTTTTCACTTTTTTGGTGAATTGGTAGGTACTCATTTACATGGGGAATTGTTAAAGGGGGCTTCCAGATTCCAATAAGCTCCCTGTCCGCAGACCCCCCCCCCCCCCAACCACAGCACAGGGTTGTGGGTTAGAGGTTCCTGTTCCCATCAACATGGGGACAAGGTGCTTTGGGGTGGTGGGCTGAGCCTCTCCCGGCCCAAAGCACCCCCCTATTTGAGTGCATGTGGCCTGGTATGGTTCAGGAGAAGGAAACTCGTCTTATCACCCCACTCCTTTCTTGGCCTGCTGGACTGCATGTTCAGAGAAGGGTCCGATATGGATTTTGGGGGGTCCCTCCAAGCGCCCCGCAAATTAGGGTATTCGCCGAACAAGGGAACAGGCGATGTTTGGCCCAAACTTTTGTGCAGCCCTAACAGTTCAACCAACTCTATTGATCGCTGTAGCGTGGGGAGGAGAAGCTGCTGCAGGGCACTGGTCCAGAAACACAAAGAAGTGGAGGATTAAATAAATAAATCTGTTGTAACCACTTACTTTAACCACTTACAGACCACCCATCGCAGGAATACATTGGCTGTTTAAAGAGGAATACCATTGTTATGGTAGCAGCTAGCTATCATAACCCTGGTATCCACTTCTTCAGCGAGCGGTCCGCTACAAGATAAAAGTGGTCTCTACGGTGGATATGCCACAAGACCACTTTTATCAATGGCGGGAGAGGGCCCCCCCACCGCTCTCTGGTGCCCTCCGCCACTTACCAGAGCCTTCGGCAGAGGCGATCGGATCCTATTCCTGCCTGTGTATGGAGATGAGTGAGGGGAAGATAGCCCCCACCCATCTCCATATCACTGTAGGGCAGAAGCAATGTTAAATGTTGTATTTAATTGCTTGCTTAGGTCTAGGGGACTTGTTAACCACCGAGCCTCTTTCTGAGATTTGTTAAAGTTAAAAAAAAAATGTTTTTTTGCTATAAAATTACTTAGAACCCCAAACATTATTAAAAAAGAGAATAAAATGGCAGTCACTGCAATACTTTATGTCACACTGTATTTGCGCAGCGGTCTTACCAGCGCACTTTTTTGGGAAAAAATACACTTTTTTTAATTAAAAAATAGGACAACAAGTAAAATTAGCCCAATTTTTGTGAAAGATAATATTACACCAAGTAAATTCATACCCAACATGTCACGCTTAAAAATTCTGCCCACTCATTGAATGGAATGGCGACAATGGGATACTCTGTAACTCAAAACATGCAACCGGTAGAATTTTTAAACGTCGCTTATGGAGATTTTTAAGGGTACAAGTTTGTCGCTTTTCCACGAGCGGGCGCATCTTTGAAGTGTGAGTGAAGTGTTGGGTATCAATTTACTCAGTATAACATTATCTTTCACAATATAAATTTTTTTATTAAAAAAGGGATTATTTTTCCCCAAAAAAGTGCACTTTTAAGACCACTGCGCAAATACAGTGTGACAAAAAGTATTGCAACAACCAATATTGTATTCTCTAGGGTGTTAGAAAAACATATAGATAATGTTTTGGGGTAATTTTCTAGCAAAAAAAAAAGTTTTTAACTTGTTAACACCAAATCTCCGAAAGAGGCTTGGTCCTTAAAGAGGAAATAAACCCTTTTGTCAAAAAAAATAAATAAATATATAAATTAAAACGACAACCTGTAAGGCCGCGTACACACGATCAAATTTATCTGCTGAAACCGGTCCGACGGACCGTTTCAGCAGACAAATCCGATCGTGTGTACGGGCGAGCAGACAGGTTTGTCCATCGGACACATTTCAAATCATGCTTTGAAATTTGTCCAGTACAAACCTGTCCGTCGGATCTGTCCGCTGGTTAGTACACTAGCCAGCGGACAGAATGGATTCGACGCATGCGTGGAAGCATTTTATTTCCGGGTTTGGTGACGTGGCGGCGTCAACGTCACCGCGTTCCCTGACCGAGGGGATTTTTATCCAATGGTGTGTACACACCGTCGGATGAAAATCCGGAGGAGACATGTCCGCTGGAAACGGTCCGTCGGACATGTTTCAGCGGACATGTCCCTCCGTGTGTACGCGGCCTGAGACAAAGGCATAATGAGCTAGTATGCATAGCATACTAGCTCATTATGAATTACTTATCTGAGATTGAAGCCCCTGAAGCGGCCCTCGTTCGCCTCCTCCGACGCTGCCATGATATACGGAGTGACTTCCGGGTATCGCTGCTCCGGCACTGTGACTGGCCAGAGCAGCAATGACATCGATGACATCATGCCGTTAGTAGCGACACGCTCAGTGTGTCTGCGCCTGATGTTAATGGCGCATGTGCCTTAAACATCGGTGCTGCAATTTTTTGCAAATATCTCCTAGACCGTGAAGGTCTGGGAGATATTTCTTGTACCTACAAGTAAGCCTAAATCTAGGCTTACCCAGGGCCGGCGCTACCACTAGGCGAATTAGGCAACCGCCTAGAGCGCACTGCTGCCTAGAGCGCCCGGCCGCTGGTTAATCTACTACCGCAATATCCATAGAGCTGTCATGTGTAAAGCAGCGCGGCTCTCATCTCTCCGCTCTGACATGTTTTCAGAAACCTCCTCTCTGATGTGTACAGTGTCCAGTAATCCCCCCTCCTCTCGGCTCTGAGATCACTCCCGAGTCCCACCCCTCCTGTGTGCTCCATCCAATCCCCCTTCAGCTTTCTGTCCCAATCAGCTTCACACTTCTCCCGAGTGCCGCCTCTCGTGTGTGCTCCATCCAATCCCCCTTCAGCTTTCTGTTCCAATCAGCTTCACGCTTCTCCGGAGTCCCGTATCTCCTGTGTTTGCTCGTCTGTGAAAGGGAGGTGGGCGGCAAGATTAAAACAAGCAGCTGACAAAATGCTGAATGAATCAGTGAGCCAGCCCCTGGGGACAATGCCAAGTGAGTGAGCACTGCCACTGACCAGACCCTGCTCTAGGGGTGCAACGGATCAAAAAACTCACGGATCGGATCATTTTTCGGATCAGCAAAAAAAAAAAAAAGACAGTGACCCCCCCCCCCCCAAGTAGTACAGGCACACAGTGATCCCCTTCCCACCATAGTACAGGCAGACAGTGACCTCCCCCCCCTCCGTAGTACAGGCAAACAGTGACCTCCTCCCCCCCTCCGTAGTACAGGCAAACAGTGACCTCCCCCCCCCTCCGTAGTACAGGCAAACAGTGACCTCCCCCCCCCCCCTCCGTAGTACAGGCAAACAGTGACCTCCTCCCCCCCCTCCCGAGTACAGGCAAACAGTGAAGGGGGCCCCCCGTGCAGACCTCAGATCAGATAGCGGCGTGTGTGTCCCTTGAGCGCGGTCTCCTCCTCCTCTGTGGGTGTAAACAGAGAGGAGGGGCCGCCGCCGGGTGAGCCAAGATGGCCGCGGCTCCAGAGCTAGGCCGAAGCCGCGGCCTTTCCTAATGCTATGCCTGCGGCGGTAGATCCGATCCGTAGGGGGTGACCCGTTAGGATCACAGATCAACCGTGATACGTTGCACCCCTACCCTGCTCCCTCTCCCCTCTGACCCCCCCTCTCTCTAACCTCTCTCTTTCTCTGTCTGTGTCCCCCCTCTCTTTCTCTGACCCCCCCTCTCTCTTTCTCTGTCTGATCTCTCTCCCCCTCTCTCTCCCCTCTCTCTCTCCCCCTGTCTCTCTCCCCCTCTCTCTATTTCCCCCCTCTCTCTCTCCCCCCCTCTCTATCTCTCCCCCTCTCTATCTCTTCCCCCTCTCTCACTCCCCCTCTCTCTCTCTCTCTCTCTCTCTCTCCCTCCCTCTCTCTCTCCCTCCTCTCTCTCTTCCCCACTCCAGTTTTGCACGTGTGTGCAGATATTTTATTTATGTATGAAGAAGAAAACATCTTGTAACATTCTATTTCTGTACCTCTCACAGGCATGAGAACTACACATTCTCACTGTAGTCCAAAATCAGACTTTTACTATTTTTATTGCATTTTATTTTTTATTGCCTTTTGAGTACATTGTTAGCACATTAGTAAAATAAATGCACTTAGATAAGAGTCAAGGCTTAAATCAGCCCTTAGAACATTTTTTTGTTGCATCTGATCTTCATCTGTCTGATACTTCTTTAAACCGCCCTTCTGTTGAATAATAATGGGTACAATCAAAGAGGGTTAAAGTGGACCCGACTTCTGATTATTATAAAAGTGCCTGCTGCTTTTGGTGTGGCCCAGTGTAATTTTGCCTATTCAAAATTAGATTTTGAATAAGCTTGATGTGCACAAAAGCTTCAGCTCTCTGGGGACTCTCCCTCCCATTGGCTCCCACTGCTGTCAATCACATCTAATGAAGAGAGAGAGAGGGGCAGAGCAGAGTCTCAGCTTCATATCAAAATTAACACAGAGCAGCAGCTCAGGAGCATGTCTGCTTGGGAGCCCCATTGCAAGCTGCTTGCAATGGGGCACTTGACAGGAGGGAGGAGACAGGAGTGCTGGCAAGGGACCCAAAAAGAAGGCTCAGTACTGCTCATTGCACAAAGCAGATAAGTATAACAGGTTTGTTTAAAAAAAACTGTTATACTTATCTGCACAGAGCAGTACTGTCCCTTCATTCATATATATATTATATAAATAAAAAAATAGATGTGGCATTTATGCATTACAGGAATTTAAATAGCACTGACAATTTACACAGCGCTTTACATTCACATCAGCTCCTACCCTCAGAGCCTACAATCTAAGGCCAATATTAGGGCCAATTTAGACCAGAGACAATCACCAGCACCAGCATGTCTTTGGAGTGAGATAGAAAAACCAGAGTATACCCACACAAGCACATGAAGAGCATTAGAACTTAAAGTGGGGTTCCACTCGCATTTTTTTTTTTTTTTTAAGTCAGCAACTACAAACACTGTAGCTGCTAACTTTTAATAAGGACTTCTCCCGAGTGCCGCCCCTCGTGTGTGCTCCATCCAATCCCCCTTCACCTTTCTGTTCCAATCAGCTTCACGCTTCTCCGGAGTCCCGTATCTCCTGTGTTTGCTCGTCTGTGAAAGGGAGGTGGGCGGCAAGATTAAAACAAGCAGCTGACAAAATGCTGAATGAATCAGTGAGCCAGCCCCTGGGGACAATGCCAAGTGAGTGAGCACTTCCACTGACCAGACCCTGCTCCCTCTCCCCTCTGACCCCCCCTCTCTCTGACCTCTCTCTTTCTCTGTCTGTGTCCCCCCTCTTTTTCTCTGACCCCTCCTCTCTCTTTCTCTGTCTGATCTCTCTCCCCCTCTCTCTCTCTCCCCTCTCTCTCTCCCCCTGTCTCTCTCCCCCTCTCTCTATTCCCCCCTCTTTCTCTCCCCCCTCTCTCTCCCCCTCTCTATCTCTCCCCCCCTCTCTCTCCCCCTCTCTCTCTCTCCCTCTCTCTCGCTCTCTCTTTCCCCCCTCTCGCTCTCTCCCTCCCTCTCTCTCTTCCCCCTCTCTCTCTCTTCCCCCCCTCTCTCTTCCCCCCTCTCTCTCTTCCCCCCATCTCTCTCTCTCTTCCCCCCCTCTCTCTCTTCCCCCTCTCTCTCTCCCCTCTCTCTCTCTCCCTCCCTCCCTCTCACTCCCCTCTCTCTCTCTTCCCCCCTCTATCTCTCCCCCTCTCTCTCTTCCCCCTCTCTCTCTTCCCCCTCTCCCCCTCTCCCTCTCTTCCCCCCCTCTCTCTCTCTCTCTTCCCCCTCTCTCCCCCCTCTCTCTCTTCCCACCCTCTCTCTCTCTTCCCCCCTCTCTCTCTCCCTCTCTCTCTTTCTTCCCCCCTCTCTCTCTTCCCCCCTCTCTCTCTCTTCCCCCTTTCTCTCTTCCCCCCTCTCTCTCTTTTCCCCCCTCTCTCTTTCCCTCTCTCTCTCTTCCCCTCTTTCTCTTCCCCCCTCTCTCTCTTTCTTCCCCTCTCTCTCTCTCTCTTTCTTCCCCCCTCTCTCTCTCTCTTTCTTCCCCCCTCTCTCTCTCTTTCTTCCCCCCCTCTCTCTCTCTCTTTCTTCCCCTCTCTCTCTCTCTCTTTCTTGCCCTCTCTCACTTTCCCAATCTCTCTCTTTCCCCCTCTCTCTCTCTTCCCCCCTCTCTCTCTTCCCCCCTCTCTCTCTCTTCCCCCCCCTCTCTCTCTCTCTCTCTCGCTTCCCTCCTCTCTTTCTCTCTCTCCCTCTCTCTCTCCCCCTCTCTCTCTCTCCCCCCTCTTTCTCTCTCCCTCTCTCTCTTCCCTCTCTCTCCCCCCCTCTCTCTCTTCCCCCTCTCTATCTTCCTCTCTCTCTCTCTTCACCCCTCTCTTCCCCCCTCTCTATTTCTCCCCCCCTCTCTCTCTTCCCCCTCTCTCTCTCTCTTTCCCCTCTCTCTTTCCCCTCTCTCTCTTCCCCTCTCTCTCTCTCTCTCTCTCTTGCCCCCCTCTCTCTCTCCCCCCCTTTACTCTCTCTCTCTCTATTCCCCCCTCACTCTCTCTCTCCCCCCCTCACTTTCTCTCTCTAGCCAACAACAGTCTGTTTATCTCCTGTTTCAACTCCTTCCTTTCCATCATCTGCCTATACACTGATGTATAACAGAATTAACTTCATAAACTTAAAGCAAAGCAAAATATTATACTGCAGTTTACCAATTCTTAGATGGGTGGCTGCATTAGTTTTGTTTTTAGGTTTTCTCTTTTATATTCATCTGGTGATCCTTCTAGTAAGTCTGTTGTTTTTCAAAAGAATGAGCTGTCTTGCACATGTAGCAGTTGCATGGTTGAATCAAACAATTTAACACTGGCAATGGGGGTGGAGTCAGGAGTGGAGCCAGAGGGGCGGTAAAATGAGGTTCCGCCTAGGGTGTCAAAAATCCTTGCACCGGCCCTGGGCTTACCTGTAGGTTAAAGTGGTTGTAAAAGGTTTACAACCACTTTGGGTGATTGACAAGTCCCCTAGACCTAAGCAAGCAATTAAATACAACTAAGAGCAAAACTTATTTTTTATAGTTTTGGACTGATTAGATTAGAACCCCTGTCAGTTTATTTAGCTGCCTGTGCCCCTGTTAGGGAGATTCACCCCCTATTTGTCCTGGTTACCAATTATCATGTGAAAGTAATAGAAAATCTCAAATTTTGGGTTGTTCCCAGAAAAGTAGTAAAGGGGAAATCTTCCAATGGGGACATGGCACCTGGGAGTCCCCAAGGGATTTTCCCAATTTGCAGGGAATTCTTAATTTCCAGATGGTCACCAGTCATCTCCATTACCGTCGGAGGCCCGGGGTGCGATGTTATGACGTCATGCCCGGTACCTGCAAGTAAACAAAGCCGCAATTAGAGCTGTTGGCATGTGATTGGTGAATTTTTTTCACCGATTTCATGCTTGTAAGCTTGTAAGCCTGGAGGAGAGATGTGGGGTCTTATTGACTCCACATCTCTCCATAAAGAGGACCTGTCACAGTGATTCCTATTACAAGGGATGTTTACATTCCTTGTAATAGGAATAAAAGTGATACAAAAAAAAAGCGTAAAAATAAAAAAATGAAGTAAAATAAAAATTAAATAAAACATTCTTTTTTTAAAACTGTCCCCAGTAGCTCTCGCGCAGAAGCGAACATGCATGCAAGTCCCGCCCACATATGTAAACACCGTTCAAACCCCACATGTGAGGTATCGCCGCATGCGTTAGAGAGTGTGCAACAGTTCTAGCACTAGACCTCCTCTGTCACTCGAAAATAGTAACCTGTAAAACAAAAATTAAAGTGTCGCCTATGGAGATTTTTAAGTACCGAAGTTTGGCGCCATTCCATGAGTGTGCGCAATTTTAAAGTGTGACATGTTAGGTATCTATTTACTCAACGTAACATCATCTTTCACACTATACAAAAAAAATTGGGTTAACTTTACTGTTTTGTAATTTTTTAAAACAATTTTTTTTCCCTAAAAAAAGGCGTTTGAAAAATGATTGCGCAAATACCGTGCGAGAAAAAAAGTTGCAATGACCGCCATTTTTTTCCCCTAGGGTGTCTGCTAAAAAAATAAAAATATATAAAATATATAAAATTTATAATGTTTGGGGGTTCTAATTAATTTTCTAGCAAAAAATTTTGATTTTTACATGAAGGAGAGTGCCAAATGAAAGTGCCAAAATAGGCCCTGTTGTCAAGTGGTTAATTTTTGCAGGCAAAGCCCCACTGCAAGGGATACTTTTTAATGATTCAGAAATTAGGGCATTAACTAGTCATTAGGGCTAAAATGTGTATTTTAGGATGAGGACACAAATTGAAAAACATGTCTTCGAGAATGAAGTGGTAAAGGAATCATAGCAACCTCAGGAGGAACCACAACATCCTGGTTAAAAAAAGGCTAGAGCAGGGGTGCCCAACCTTTTGAAGAGCGAGGGCCACTTAAGCAACTTGGTAATCAGTCGAGGGCCACAATGAGCAGAGTGGGCGGATGACAGGTCCCGGCTACTCTATAGACCCTCCGATCCACTCAGATGGAAGGGGATGAATTCCCTTCTGTTATTCGGATTGGAGGTAGGTGGGGCGTAAATGGACATCTGTCGCTCTATAGAGGTGAATTGAGGGTCCCATTTGGTTGGGCTGATCGTGTGAAAAGGGCCTAAGACTGCTTTCACACTGATGTGCTTCGGTTTACCCACACCACGGGTGCAGCATAGTGCCCCTGCGGCTATCCTGCGAATTGGCTGAACTTTGCCATAGACTCCACCTGTGGCAAAAGCCGGCGCTGTAGAGGAAGCATTGGCTTATGGGGCTCTGTTTTTCTTCCTCTACCACCAGCTTCATTCACAACACTGATGCTGTGGCATGGCGGGTCGGCAACCTGCAATCTAGGCTTGCCAACCCACTATTCTAGAGCAGGAGGTCGTGGGCCACATCAGAGGGCTCCGCGGGCCACATGTGGCCCCCGGGCCACTGGTTAGCCACCCCTGGGCTAGAGAATATATGCACATTACAGTTACATTATATATGTTTATGTCTATAGCCATATACAAAAATAGACTTCAGTAAAACAGTAATAAGATCAATAGGACACATGTGCATTCAGTAGAAATATTGGATTTTAAAATAGCAGAAGATGTGTCTGGGGCATCACAGACTTTGTGGCTCTTCTAATGGGCTGATTGTATGACAGGTTCACTTTAGTAAGGTGACCAGATTTTTAAAATGAAATCCGGGGACATATTTTTTGTTTACTAGTAATGGCAACAATCAGCGACTCTCTGCCCGTCGCCGCCCGCCTCACAGCCTCTCAAGTCTTACTGTCTGGGCCCCGGCTACTACTGGGTGGGCAGCGGAGGAAGATCACTCCACCAGGGAAGGCAAGGAGATAAGCAGGTGGCTGGCCAAGATTTGTGCCAAGGCAGAAGAACATGTGAGCGAAGCTAAATGGGCATGCGCCGAAACTGAAGAAATATTCCCTCCACTCCGACCAGCACATAATCATCAGAAAGGGGCACAGATAATGGGAAAATACAACCCCCTATGCTAGTAGACACGGTGGAGCGGGGGGTGTGTAATTCTAATTTTTTTATTTTAATTCTGCACTGACTGTCTTTGAAATTGCCCCTGCCCCCTATTAAATCCAATCTGGGGACAAAACCGGGGACAGACTTGGTCCAGGGACAGTGTCCTCAATCAGGGGACTGTCCTCTGAAACTGGGGATGTCTGGTCACCCTACACTTTAGGCAAGAACTAAATAAAAATAAACACAGATGTAAATTTCAAACCACAAAGAAAGATCCCTGTCCATCACAGTTTCTGTTTTCTCTCAGTTTTATGCCTTGATGCTGAAATTTAAGCATTAAAAATTCAAAGCCTCTTTTTGAAAAGAAAACACACAACAAATGTTTGAGATTTATGACATGCAATTATGAAGTTCTGAGCATAGTATCTAGTTGGTATTTCTTATTTGTACCAATTTTAACATTTTGTGGATGCAAATTATATGAATCCTTTCACTGTAAATGCAAAACTTTAGCACATGTAAGTACTGCGAGAAGTGACAACACTGAGGGCTTCAAAGCTTTCATTCTGGGTGAGTTTAATTGTCTATAATTGTGTTTTCAGGAAAGCTGATTATGCTGCTATTTGTCTTGGTAGTTATTGCAAACAGAAAATATGAAAATGAATAGAAAAAATACAATATATCTGTAAACAGAATTTTTTACACAGCAATTCTTGGAATACACAGCTGACTACTTGCCAACTGTCCCTGATTTGCCAGGACAGTCCTGCTTTTACACAGCTGTATTGCAACTGCTACATCCCGGGTTGATTTTCAGTGAGAGGCATCTACATCCCTAATGCTGGGTACCCTGTGGCCTGCACCCCTCATCTTGGATGGTTCCCTGCACCTCTTTCCTATTTAAAATTAGCTGCTGTCAGTTTTTGTCCCCACTGTTAAAGGGGTTGTAAAGGTTGTTTTTTTTTCACCTTAATGCATCCTTTGCCGGCTGTATTACGGGAGCACACCTGCAAGAACTAACCCCCAGTAGTTCTTGTGGATAGGAGCCAAGACAGCTGCTGAGGGACCCCAGAAGACGTGGATCGGGGCCACTCTGTGCAAAACGAGCTGCACAGTGGAGGTAAGTATAACATGTTTTTTTTTTTTTTAAAGGACTTGTAAATAAAATAAAACATGTATGCTGAAATGACTGTTCAAAGGGGAGGGGCTGTGGGGTTTTAGACATACAGTAATCACAACTCCTTGAAGTTAGTGACCACAGAGAGAAAGCTCCCAGCACTGTGGAAAACAGACAACCAGGAAGTGTGGAGATCAGAGAAGAATTACAGCAACTTTTAATCAGAAAAAGTGTTTATTGAAAAAAGGAATCAAACAAAATTACAAACATACACATTACATTGGGCAGCAGAAAGGATACCGAGTACAGTACTTATCCCAACAGTTCTCTTATCCAGAGCTTTTTTTCTCAGAAAATAGGTGCAGGAACTCAAATACGACCCATTCAGATTTCACAAACAGTAGAAGGGTCTTAAATGGGCATTAAATAACAGAATTGCATTACATACAGAGTGCAGAGTTCAGGGGGTTACACACAGAGTGCAGAGCTGTCACTTGTAAACACAGAAACCAGACTTCTGTGTTTACAAGTGATTGTGGTGAGCAGACACCAAAGGGTCTGAGCCAGAGGTGGTGGAACTGAGTTCCCCCAAGTTCCCCCTGAAAAAAAGCCCTGCTCTTATCAAACAAAAGGATACTAAGCAAGGTATCCTGTACACAAACAAAATTATTGACGTTATCATACATAGTGCTGTACCATATCACACCAAATTCTTTCCCCCTAATACCTCAGCATAGAAGAACTTATTGAGAAGAAACAAAATAAAATACAAAACAGAGAGTCGGAACATTGAGAACAAAACAAAAAAGGAAAAAACCTACACAGCCGGGAAACATAAAAAAAAGGGGGGAAAAGTTGCACTGCTCCTATACAGGTATACAGGCCCCACACAAAGTCAGTCACCACATTGGGCATTGCAAGAGGGATAAGGTGGTTGTGCTGCTAATACCTGTCACCACTTGCAGCAGTCTGTGATTGCCTGCGTCCCAAGGGTTGCAGGTTCGATCCCGGCGGGGTCCACTCAGCCTTTCATCCTTCCGAGGTCGGTAAAATGAGTACCATTGAGTTGGGAAATAATGACAACCATTATCAGCGCTTAGATGCAGCTGCATCGCAGCAATTGGCGCTATATAAGTGTAAACATTATTATTATTATTATTATTATTATTATTATTATAAAGCAAAAATTCAGGTCACAGGTTCACCAGAGATAATCAATGCAGAATCCCACACCACGATAAGTCACGTATACCACAATAAGGTTACTCTCTCCGCTCACCCAGTGTCCACATCCCTCACCCACCCTCTACCTTAACAGTCGATCCATCACCAGATCAACCAGGATAGGCCGGGGGTATCCAGCCAAGGTGTGCATAGTCTGTCGAACTTCCCCGACCGACCCCTATGCTGATATATACATTTTCCCAAGCGAATGGTGTCATAAATTTGGGTAATCCATTCCCTCACCGTTGGTGGCTCAATAGCCTTCCAATGTCTAAGAATAATTTTGCGGGCCTGAAACAGGGCCCTAGATACGGCCTGTTTTTATCTTCCATGGGGATGTCGTCCAATATTCCTAGTATGCATGGTTTCGGGTCCGTAGGTATGGAAGCGTGAAAAACACTGTTAACTATGGCCAAAACCCCTATCCAATATAGGTGTAACTTGGGGCACCTCCACAACAGATGGATTAAGTCCCTGTGATCTCTTGCGCATCTGGGGCAATTAGAGTCCGATCGTACCCCCATTTTACACAACCTGTCGGGCGTATAATGTACTCTAAGAATAATATAGAGTTGTGAGAGCCGTTGGGCCACAATGTCATTGACTGTCACTTTGTATTTTTATACCAACTATTGTATTAGGTATCAAACGTATGTTCTGTACTTTTGTACAAGCTACTTGTTTTTTACCATATATTCTACTCTCTCAATACATGAATATTTTGTCTATGGCTTGTTTCATTATTTTTGTCCCCATGTAGCCCACTGTTTCATGTAAAGTCCCAAATTCTCTCTGTTGCAATTTTCCGCATATGGGATGGAGATATAGTATGGATGTATTCTCATTTAAAGTCCCAAACACCTTCGGCTGTCCCCCCCTTTTCCTTACATTCTTCCAGAAGTGCATTTGTGAGGTCAGGCAATGATGTTGAACGAGAAGCCCTGGCTTGCAGTCTCCACCCTAATTCATCCCAAAGGTGTTCTATTGGGTTGAGGTCAGGACTGGTGCACAATCATGTTGGAAGGAAGGGGCCATCCCCAAACTGTTCTCACAAATTTGGGAGCATGAAATTGTCCAAAATGTCTTTGTATGCTGATGCCTTAAAAGTCCCCCTCACTTGAACTAAGCCCAACCCCTGAAAAACAACCCCACACCACAATCCCCCCTCCACCAATTGATTTGGACCAGTGCACAAATCACAGTCCATAAAGACATGGATGAGCGAGTTTGGGGTGGAGGAACTTGACTGGCCTGCAGTCCTGAATTCAACCTGATAGAACACCATTGGGATGTATTAGAGTAGAGACTGTGAGCCAGGCTTTACTCTTACACATCAAGGCATGATCTCAGATTCTTGTACGTGCTGATGGAAAAAAAGGGACGAGTTATTGTTACCTAGAGAAGATGGACAGAATGAACCTTTCAAGTTTGCCTTCATCACTGCATATTCTACTGGGAGGTATTGCGGAATGATAGGGTCTTGGGGCCTCATCTGCCTGAGCTGCCTGCAGTTGTCTATAGAGGAGTCTCCCCAACCCCCCCCCCCCCCCCCCAAGACTACAGGTCTGTAAAAGAGCCTCCCAAAAAGATTTAATTATTTCTTGTAGAAAATGTCCAATTTATAAGATCAATGCCCAGAGGAGTAGAAGGGTAGACTCTTGTGAGTCTAATTTTACCCATAAACATTTCCCCATTAAGCCTTATATAACTTGAACATCTAAGAATGTATATTGGCCATACTATTCCTAAACTCCAGGTCAGGCTAAATGAACATGTGGCAAATATAAAAAAGTGTTTCCCTAAACACATGTACCAGAAATTGGAGAGGTAGTAATGTGATTATGGAGGTGTCAAAAGTGGATATATAAAGCTATGACATACACTCCTTTTGGCATGACTATAGAGTCTTTTAATGAATAGTGCTTGAGTCTATAGACTATTGACAGTAACCATTTAATTGTATTTGTTTTGTTTTTATCATTTTAATATAACTTGTGTTTCATGTATTGAATTAATTTGACATTGTAAAATTCTTTCCACCCACAATGTGGCGATGTTTCCTGGCATAATTGCTTTTAGAGTAATATATTTATTGATTTATGTTTAGATGGTTTACAATGTGTATTCATTAATGATTATGATAATAATAATGACAATTCAATATGTGAGTTAATATTTTTCTATTTTACCCTTTATGTTTTCCGCTAGGGGAGTGTATTTATGATGTTTGTTCCTAAGTAAAGTTCTAGGATTGTTCACCCTAAGCGGGGGTTCACCCTAAAAAATCTATATACCATTAGATCCAGCATACTGCTGACATCTGCAGTATGCTGGGTTTTTTTTCCCCGCTGTACTTATCGTGTTATCGTAGTTTTCACCCGGCTTCCGGGTTCTCTCTGCCCTAGGGAGTAGGCGTTCCTAAGACAAGGCGTAGATGATTGACGTGCTGGTAAAGCGCGTCACGCCTTCCGAAAATACACAAAGTGGGACTCAGCTTTTTACGGTGCCTGCGCAGTCAGCTCTACACGGCAGGCGCAGGCGCCATATAGCGCCGTAAACAGCCGAGTCTCACTTTGTCTATTTTCGGAAGGCGTGACACGATGTACCCGCACGTCAATCATCTACGTCTTGTCTTAGGAACTCCTATTCACCGCGGGAGTCAGAGCTCAGAGCTGGATGAGAACAACCAAAAAGAAAAACAGCATACTGCAGATGTCAGCAGTATGCTGGATCTAATGGTAAATAGTTGATTTTCAGGGTGAACCTCCGCTTTAAGCTTTCCCATTGTGGGGTTGGCCTTTAGTTCCAGTATTTGGAACACAATTGTAGCCACTGCCTATACCTGTCCCGCCTATATATAGAGTTAGAACGCACGTCTAACCACACCGCTGACAACGTAATTTGATTATGAAACGTGTAGGGAGGAGCTGGAGATGAAATTTTATTATGAAACGCGTAGGTAGGAGCTGGAGATGTGTGACGTCGTGTATGCTGGGATGCAGCAGCCATATTGCTGGTTGGGAATGCTGTTTTTAAACTGAGACAAGCGTGTTTTAACTGCTGTTTTGTGAGTATTACTCTTTATCTCACATATAAATTGGATTGATGTTCTGCACCGTGAGGAGTGTCTCTTTTGTCCCTCTATGTGGTTGATCCTTGGAGGATAAGATTGGATTATCTGCTAAGCTACATAAATATTGATGCTATACTTAACTGCTACCAAATGCATTATTGACCTTTGTAATAAGGGACTAAGAGGAGGGTAAGGCTGCATACACACGATCGGTCAAAACCAATGAAAACGGACTGAAGGTCTGTTTCATCGGTCCAAACCGATCGTGTGTGGGTCCCATCGGTCAGTTATCCTTCTGTCAAAAAAAAGAGAACTTGCTTTCAAATTTAACTGATGGACGCCTAACCGATAAGTCAAAACCGATCGTTAGTATTCAAAAGCATCGGTTAAAAATCCACGCATTCTCAGAATCAAGTCAACGCATGTTTGGAAGCATTGAACTTCATTTTTTTAAGCACGTCGTTGTGTTTTACGTCACCGCGTTCTGATACAAATGTTTTTTTAACCGATGGTGTGTAGGCACATCAGACCATTAGTCAGCTTTATCGGTTAACCAATGAAAACAGTCCTTCGGACCGTTCTCATCGGATGGACTGATCGTGTGTACGCGGCCTTAGAGGCAGTGTGATTGGGTGCCGGTGGTGGATTCCTCACATGTGTGCTTTTTAGCTGCACTTTACTTCAGAAGCCATTTTCAGCATATTTTCTGTGGACTTTCTTTCTCCATGGATTATCATGTCACTTAATTTATGTTTAAGTGCTGCACCTCAACTTTCTTGATCTTTCATTAATATTTACACATTTTTACCAAACGCAGCAGATACAAATTATTTGATTAATAGTGTATATGTGCATGGCCAGCGGGAACACGTTAATGCAATAATTGTTCCACCCGGAGTTTTAAAACAGTATTTTTTTTCCACTGGAATACGTTTTTTTTGCCTTCCTCTGGATCAGCTGTGGGTATAGGGTTCTGTATATGGAGGTTTTTAATGTATTTATTCTATTTATGTATTTTTTTTCTATACTGTAGGTTGAACTAGATGGACTTGTGTCTGTTATTCAACCTGACTAACTATGTAACAGCAGGCTTTCCCCTGTTCTGCACATCTCGGTTTGGAAACATATTTTCGACTCCTTTATGTTTATGCCAGCGTGACACCGTAAAATATGCAAACACAGATTGAAAATTGGTGAAGCAGTGAGATATAAAGTATATTTACCAATGACATCTGCCAGCCACCACTGGTAGGGCAGATTGATAATTAGGCAGACAGCATATGGAACAATTTGTACCAGTTCATTATTCCAGCCCATATACCGCCACGATTGAGTTTGTTGAAGCAAAGCCAACTGTTTTCTCTCTTTTCATCTGGCTAATTTACTGACATATATGTATTTTTAGCAACTGTACTGTATACAATAGCATCGCTAAATCCTTGGTTATATTTCAGTTTTGAAGAATTGCTGTTTTAACTTTTGTCATGGAATGACTGTTTTGATCTGCAGAGTATGAAGATTTCCAAAGGCAATCCAGTTATTATCATTTCGTTATTATTTCCCCCATTAGATTTATTTATGCATGGCTGAGCATTAGCAAGAGTTATCGGTAGGCTAATGCCGGCATGTGTAAGACTCCTTTGGATACTTTGGTGGGTTTAAATTGCAATTAAAAAGGAAGCCAGACTTTACAGATTAATATAGTGCATAACATTAATCTTCTTAAACCAATAATGGGAAAGTAATTAAAATGCATGAATAGGTATCATCTTTTGTAGTTGATCTAAGTATTTATTTTTGTCTGTGTTATATATTCTAAGATGTTCTTGCTTTCAAAAAACAATGTAAATGTATGTGTATAGCTAACTTAGCATGATGAACAATGTGGTGCTAAAAAGAGTATCTAAATGTAGAAAGAAAAACATTAAAGTGGTTGTAAAATCTTGTTGTTTTTTTATTTTTTTATTATTATTATTATTATTATTATTAATAAAATAACAAACATGTTATACTTGCCTGTTCTGTTGCAGTGGATTTGCACAGAGCAGCCCCAATCCTTCTCTTCTCAGGTCCCTCTTCTGTGATCCTGGCCCCTCCCTCCTGATGAATGCCCCAAGCTTCTTGCTATCGGGGCAACCAAGCCGAGTCACAGCTCCCTGTGTCCATTCAGACACGGAGCTGCGGCACGGCCCGCCACCTTTCCTCTCTCATTGGCTGACTGACTTTGACAGCAGTGGGGGCCAATGGCGCCACGCTGCTGTCTCACCCAATGAGCAGGGGAATCTTGTAAGGCTGAGACATTCCAACAACGTCTATGGAGCTAGAGGGACCTCGGGTAAGTATTAGGGGGGCTGAGGGGCTGCTGCACACAGAAGGATTTGTATCTTAATGCATAGAATGCATTAGGATAAAAAATGTTCTGCTTTACAATCACTTTAATTGATTTAAGCTTACTAGTGCTGCACTTAAAGGAATTGTAGTCTTATGTTTTTTGTCCTTAATGCATTCTATGCATTAACTGCTTGCCGACCCGCGCACGACTATATACGTTGGCAGAATGGCACGGACAGGCAGAGGAACGTGTATATATACATCCCCTTTAAGAGCGCGGCATTGTGGACATGCGCGCTCCGTAAGCCCGACCTCGGGTCCCGCGGACTAGATCGACACGGGGTACCCACAACTGAGTTCACATACCACCTTAATCAGCCACAGAACCTGTGTACCTAAAAAGGGGTTGGTTTTAAAGGGATGAGGCAACCCTATCAGGAGCGCTGGAGGGGGACCCCAAAAAATGAGGATCAGGGCCGCTCTGTGCAAAACCCTTGCATAGAGCAGGTAACTATACCATGGCCCAGATTCACGTAGAGAGGCGTATTTTTGTGCGGGCGTAGCGTATCTTCTTTACGTTACGCCGCCACAACTTAAAGAGGCAAGTGCTGTATTCACAAAGCACTTGCTCCCTAAGTTACAGCGGCGTAGAGTAAATGGGCCGACGTAAGCTTGTGTAATTCAAAGTAGCAAGGCAGTGGGCGTGTTGTATTATAATGAACCTTGACCCCATGCAAAATGATGGGCGCATGCGCCGTCCGTGGAAGTATCGCAGTGCGCATGCTCAGAATCACGTCAAATAGAATGCCTAAGATACACGTCGAACACTGCCTACGACGTGAACGTCACAGCCCCATTCACGTACAACAACGTACGTACGTAAACAACGTAAAAACGACGGCTGTTCCGACGTCCATACGTTTGCATGGGATGCGCCACCTTTTTGGTGGTTTATCTTTACGCCTTACGTAAACACCGTAGATTACTGCGTCGGGCGTGCGTACGTTCGTGAATCGGCGTATCTTGCTCATTTACATATTTATAATGGGAACGCCGAATGCGTCCAGCGTAAATATGCACCCAAGATACGACGGCGTCACAATGTACAGTGCAGAAAATAAGTATTTGAACACTCTGCTATTTTGCAAGTTCTCCCACTTGGAAATCATGGAGGGGTCTGAAATTGTCATCGTAGGTGCATGTCCACTGTGAGAGACATAATCAAAAAAAAAATTCCAGAAATCACAATTTATTAATTTTTTTAACTATTTATTTGTATGATACAGCTGCAAAGAAGTATTTGAACACCTGAGAAAATCAATGTTAATATTTGGTACAGTAGCCTTTGTTTGCAATTACAGAGGTCAAACGTTCTTGTAGTTTTTCACCAGGTTTGCACACACTGGAGGAGGGATTTTGGCCCACTCCTCCACACAGATCTTCTCTAGATCAGTCAGGTTTCTGGGCTGTCGCTGAGAAACACGGAGTTTGAGCTCCCTCCAAAGATTCTCTATTGGGTTTAGGTCTGGAGACTGGCTAGGCCACGCCAGAACCTTGATATGCTTCTTACAGAACCACTCCTTGGTTATCCTGGCTGTGTGCTTCGGGTCATTGTCATGTTGGAAGACCCAGCCTCGACCCATCTTCAAAGCTCTAACTGAGGGAAGGAGGTTGTTGCCCAAAATCTCGCAATACATGGCCCCGGTCATCCTCTCCTTAATACAGTGCAGTCGCCCTGTCCCATGTGCAGAAAAACACCCCCAAAGCATGATGCTACCACCCCCATGCTTCACAGTAGGGATGGTGTTCTTGGGATGGTACTCATCATTCTTCTTCCTCCAAACACGGTTAGTGGAATTATGACCAAAAAGTTATATTTTGGTCTCGTCTGATCACATGACTTTCTCCCATGACTCCTCTGGATCATCCAAATGGTCATTGGCAAACTTAAGACGGGCCTTGACATGTATAAAACAAAAAACCGCGCTAGGAAACCCCCTCCCCCCAAAAGGACTACAGGCTGCAGCAAGCGTGTGATAAACAGGAAACAATGGGATATAAAAAGCCGCGCCACACAAAGGTTGATAACACCAGTGTCAATGATGGTAAAATTATTATAATGCTAAAGTCCATTAAAGTCCATAGTGATGGAAATAATGATGAATCTCGGAAACGATCCTCTGTGAAGTGTCACCAAACGCACACACGTCAAGAAGGTGCACCCGCCACCACGTGAATAAGCAGCTTACCAGAGGTCAGACATATGCTAGCGTCTGACTATAACCCAGTCAACGGCCTTTAGATCCTTGAGGTTCCCACGATCAACTCGAGTAGACCAGGAGAGGGACACTTCTTAAACTCCGGAAGAAAAGAAGGCGCACATAGCATAATTCCGTGGCGAAAATTTATTGTAAAAAGTAAAATTGTACTTACACAGCACATGTGGTAAACGAGCATAAAAAACAGATACAGGTATTGCCGGCCGGCATGCAGGAGCCCTTCCTCCTCAGCGTGGTGACGTCACTGCGTCGCAGTGACGTCACCACGCTGAGGAGGAAGGGCTCCTGCATGCCGGCCGGCAATACCTGTATCTGTTTTTTATGCTCGTTTACCACATGTGCTGTGTAAGTACAATTTTACTTTTTACAATAAATTTTCGCCACGGAATTATGCTATGTGCGCCTTCTTTTCTTCCGGAGTTTAAGAAGTGTCCCTCTCCTGGTCTACTCGAGTTGATCGTGGAAACCTCAAGGATCTAAAGGCCGTTGACTGGGTTATAGTCAGACGCTAGCATATGTCTGACCTCTGGTAAGCTGCTTATTCACGTGGTGGCGGGTGCACCTTCTTGACGTGTGTGCGTTTGGTGACACTTCACAGAGGATCGTTTCCGAGATTCATCATTATTTCCATCACTATGGACTTTAATGGACTTTAGCATTATAATAATTTTACCATCATTGACACTGGTGTTATCAACCTTTGTGGGGCCTTGACATGTGCTGGTTTAAGCAGGGGAACCTTCCGTGCCATGCATGATTTCAAACCATGACGTCTTAGTGTATTACCCACAGTAACCTTGGAAACGGTGGTCCCAGCTCTTTTCAGGTCATTGACCAGCTCCTCCCGTGTAGTCCTGGGCTGATTTCTCACCTTTCTTACGATCATTGAGACCCCACGAGGTGAGATTTTGCATGGAGCCCCAGTCCGAGGGAGATTGACAGTCATGTTTAGCTTCTTCCATTTTCTAATGATTGCTCCAACAGTGGACCTTTTTTCACCAAGCTGCTTGGCAATTTCCCCGTAGCCCTTTCCAGCCTTGTGGAGGTGTACAATTTTGTCTCTAGTGTCTTTGGACAGCTCTTTGGTCTTGGCCATGTTAGTAGTTGGATTCCTACTGATTGTATGGGGTGGACAGGTGTCTTTATGCAGCTAATGACCTCAAACAGGTGCATCTAATTTAGGATAATAAATGGAGTGGAGGTGGACATTTTAAAGGCAGACTAACAGGTCTTTGAGGGTCAGAATTCTAGCTGATAGACAGGTGTTCAAATACTTCTTTGCAGCTGTATCATGCAAATAAATAGTTAAAAATTCATAAATTGTGATTTCTGGAATTTTTTTTATTTTATTATGTCTCTCACAGTGGACATGCACCTACGATGACAATTTCAGACCCCTCCATAATTTCCAAGTGGGAGAACTTGCAAAATAGCAGGGTGTTCAAATACTTATTTTCTGCACTGTAGGTATAATATTTCCTATCATCTGTGCCCAGTCTTACCACACAGAGTTAATCCAGCTCTGAGCAATCCTTTTTTATTGTTCAGTAAAATAAAACAGACTTCCAGATAAAAATAAAAAATAAATAAAAAGTCCTTACCGCCCCCTTGCTTCGAGTGACAGGTTATTTACATATCTCTCCTGGATGTTATCATAATATGAGGTGATCCACAGTTCATAGACAAGTGACCAGGATGTGTTATGTGGGGAGAGAGAGAAAGACAGAAAGAGAGAAATCCACCCCTCCCCCCACATAACACATCCTGGTCACTTGTCTATAAACTGTGGATCACCTCATATTATGATAACATCCAGGAAAGATATGTAAATAACCTGTCACTTGAAGAAAGGGGGCGTTTTAACGACCACGCCATAGCCGAATGACAGCTACAGCGCAGCTCAATAACTGTGAGAGGGCGTACATTGACGTCCTGCCAGAACCGCCCTCCCACGCACCCCCTGGGGCACGCACACAGATCAAAAACAGCGGGCATATACCACGTGATTGCTCCGTCAAATGACAGAGCAATCCCTTGTAAACAAACCGTCACCTCTCTCCCCTCTCTGCTGAGGGACACAGAGAGATCAGAGAGGAAAAGGGCAGCAGGCGCTGTAAGCGGTGCCGCTACCCACAGGTGTCACTCCTCGAGCAGGTGTCACCCCCCCCCCCCCCCATGGACACCACTGAGCATACCAAGACATTTTGGACAATTTCATGCACCCAACTTTGTGGAAACAGTTTGTGGATGGCCCTTTCCTGTTCCAATATGACTGCGCACCAGTGAATAAAGCAAGGTCCATTGTTATTGTGTTTAGATATACTTTGGAAAAAACATATTTTCTCAGGTTAATTACATACATGCCAAAAGGGTGCAAGGGAAACACATAGGCCGCGTACACACGATCAAATTTATCTGCTGGAAACGGTCCGACGGACCGTTTCAGCAGACAAATTCGACCATGTGTACGGGCGGACAGACAGGTTTTTCCAGCAGACAAATTTTAAAGCAGCGGACAAAAATCCCCCGCATGCGTCGAATGGATTCGATGCATGCGTGGAAGTATTTTACTTCCTGGTTCGGTGACGTGGCGGCGTCAACGTCACCGCCACGTCACCACGCTGTCTGTCCACGGGGATTTTGGTTTGATCGTGTGTTTCATCGGATTTGTTTACTCGTGTGTACGCGGCCTAAGATATCACTAAGCATAAATATGTCATTCTGTGAACCACCAGTGGGTAGTAGTTCAAGAACTTTAAGGCCTCGTACACACGAGCAGAGAGATTTGTTCAAATCTGTCTGTCCGACAGATTTGAACAAATCTGTCTGCTGGGATTTTGGTTTGCTCGCGTGTACACACGAGCAAACCAAAATCCCCACCAGCAGACGGCGCGCTGACGTGTCGGTGACGTGGCGGTGACGTTGACGCCGCCACGTCACCGCACCAGGAAGTAAAACACTTCCGCGCATGCGCCGAATCCATTCGGCAGCGGTGCGGGACGACATGTCTGCTGGTAAGTGTACTAACCAGCAGACATGTCGGGCGGATGGATTCCCACCCGATAGATTTCAAAGCATGCTTTGAAATCTGTCGGGTGGCCAAATCCGTCGGCTCGGCCGTACACACGATCGAATATGTCAGCTGAAACGGTCCAGCAGACCGTTTCCAGCGGACAGATTTGATCGTGTGTACGAGGCCTAAGAGAAACAAATATATACTGTACCTACCAAAGAGAGTATATAACAACAGACAGTTAAAGAATATGTTGAGGTTTGTACATGTGAGACTTTTGCTTGTTGCATAGTAATTGAGGAGTATTTAATGGGTACAGAGGGCTAGATTCAGGATGGAGAGCCTATCTTTAATTTGGCCTAACATATCTCATTTACGTTAGGCCGCCGCAACTTTTTCAGGCAAGTGCTTTATTCATATAAGCACTTGCCTGTAAAGTTGAGGCAGCGTAGCGTAAATGACCCGGCCAAATGCAAATTCGGCGGGTAGGGGGCGTGTATTATTTAAATGAAGCGCATCCCCACGTCGAACAAACTGCGCATGCGCAAACCGTGAATTGATCCCAGTGTGCATGCTCCAAATCTCAATGTCAATTCGACGTCTAAACGACGTGAACGGCACTTACGCAAAGCCCAATTCGCAAACGTTTTACGTAAACGACGTGAAAAAAAAAACGCCGGCACGCCGTCCATACTTAACATTGCCTGTGCCTCATATAGCAGGAATAACATTACGACGATACTACGCTAATGCAAACAACGTAAAAAAATAGCGCCGGCCGGGCGTACGTTCGGGAATCGGCGTATAGGCGAATTCGCATATTTTAGACGGGAACGCCACCTAGCGTCCAGCCTAAAATATGAAAATAAGATTCAACGGCGTAACAGACTTATGCCTGTTGGATCTTATGGAAATCTATGCTTAACTGATTCGATGAATCAGACGCATAGATAGAAGGGCCAGACGCAGAAATAAGAAAGCTTTTCTGAATCTGGCCCAAAGACTGTGGTATATGTGCGCATTGCATCCTGTGAGAACAATCAGACTCAAATTAACCATGCCCTCATTGGCTACATCCAATTTTTATTGCTGTAAAGTGACACCTATTTCTTCTCTGCACTTTAATGTCCTTGTTTCCTCAAAAGTTGGATGGTATGTTTGAAAGTATTTAGGAAGGCAAGGCTGCCAATAGGAGGTTATAAGCTGCCCTTTCATATGAGATTCCATCAAATTAGCAGTAGCCCCGGGTTCTGCAAGTGTCTTTGGACAGCACAAAGTCCTTTTTCCGCAGGTCTCCCCTCTCTACAATCCTCTTCTTTTTCTGACTACAACTCCCAGAATCCCCCACAGTAGTCTAGTAAGGGTACAGAGAAAGTAGTGGGTGGTGCAGGGGGTACAGACATGGGTGTCCACTCCATAGGGCAAGGGGGGGGTGGTAGACCCCCCCCCCATGAAAATTAAGAAGGTGTTGAAGAGTCTCACGGCCACAGGCTGTCTAAAACAGTCTCGGGTTGGATGTTACACAGGCACAGCAAGC
This sequence comes from Rana kukunoris, assembly GCA_029574335.1. NCBI lineage: Eukaryota > Metazoa > Chordata > Amphibia > Anura > Ranidae > Rana > Rana kukunoris. Next base: position 97,316,647 of record CM056050.1, on the reverse strand, counting down.
AGAGTGAAGCAGGAGGGAACCTGCTGCCTGTGCCACGCTGATGGCTGATCTAAAGTCTGGTCTGAAGGGGGAGTTTGTGCTAAATGGAGGGTCCATCTGTGCTGAAGGAGGGTCTGTACTGAAGGGGGTATGTGCTGAAGGGGGGTCCATCTGTGCTGAAGGGGGGTCTGTACTGAAGGTGGGTGTGTGCTGAAGGGGAGGTCATCTGTGCTAAAGGAGGGGGGTCTGTGCTTAAAGGGGGTCCATCTGTGCTGAAGGGGAGTCTGTGCTGAAGGGGGTCTATGCTTAAAGGGGGTCCATCTGTGCTGAAGGGGGGTCTGTACTGAAGGGGGTATGTGCTGAAGTGGGGGTGCATCTGTACTGAAGGTGGGTATGTGCAGAAGGGGGGTTTATCTGTGCTGAAGAGGGGGTCTGTGCTTAAAGGGGATCCATCTATGCTGAAGGGGGTCTGTGCTGAATGGAGGGGTCTGTGCAGAATGGGGGGTCTGTGCTGAAGGGGGGTCTATCTGTGCTGAATGGAGGGGTCTATGTGGAATGGGGGGTCTGTGCTGAAGGGGTGGGTTCATCTATGCTGAATGGAGGGGTCTGTGCAGAATGGGGGGATCTTTGCTGAAGATGGGTCCATCTGTGCTGAATGGAGGGGTCTGTGCTGAAGGGGGGTCTGTACATTCTCTAGGCTATATTATTTTGAGCATGGAGTGAGGTTGAATAATGTCAAGAGCTATTTCACACTGCCAGCTGGCTGTGTTATCGGTAAAGCTCCACTAAAAAGCGGCGCTTTACCATCGTTTTAGCTGTGTTATTCGGACCACTAGCGGGGAGCTTTTAACCCCCGCTAGCATTTAAAGAAAGGGTTAAATGTGAATCACCACTCCCGAAGCGCTGCCCCCCCCTGAAAAAAAATCAGCGGATGCCCATGGGTACAGAGTGAGGTGTAATAGGTATACAATGTGAGGTGTAACTAGGAATAAAGGGGTGCAGAGTGGGGTGTAGATTAAGATGTATTGAGCAATGTAGGTGGTGCTAAGTAATGGATGATGCAGAATGATAGGTAATGGGGCATGGGTGCATGAGGTGTAATGGGGTTGCAGGGGGTGCAATGAGCAATACAGAGGGTGCAGTGTTAGGTGTAATGGGGAAGCAGGGGTGAAGAATAAGGGACGCAGGGGAGTATGTTAGGGTATTGGAGATCCATGGGTTACAGAGCTGTGGGGTAGTGGGGGGTGCAGGGAGTGCAGAGTGTTGCGGTAGTGTGGAATGGAGGATACATAGTGTGGGGAATACAGGGGGTACGAAGTGTGCAAGATGAAAAGTGTACAGAGTGTAGAGTAATGGTATGGATGCCAATAGGGAAGTAGTGGGACCTGTCAGCTAGGCGCCCTATTAAACTATGGACCGGGCCGGTTATAGTCGGGGCAGCCAGCGGAGAAGTTGAGGGCAGAATCTAAAGTTAAAAAGTGCAGCGCAAATGTATAAAATAATAAACAATAAGTACAATAATGAATCAAATCTGAACAGAAAAAATTCATATAAAAAGAAAGTCCACGTGAGTGAAAAGTTCATAAGGAGTGATAAATCCAAACATCCAATCTGTATATCGGCATAAGGTGCAAGTGCAAACAAAGTGACCACAGCATTCTCCCCCACCTCATAAGATGACCTCTCAGGCTCTCTCCTTAAGAAATTGGCCTTAAAAGGTCACAGGGCATGTCAGCAAATACCATAGGTTCAAAATGAGACCTCCATAGGAAAGAAACTGGCAACTCAAGATAGCAAACTAGGTCTTTTTCAAAACAATTCCCAGCAGTGTCAATGGCCATATAGGAAAAAGAAGATGAAATCTAGTGTTCTCTGGTTCAAGAACGTTTAATTGAGAACATAAAAACAAATGACAACTCACATGTTGAGACACTCTGAGGGCAGAATTGCCTCTGCTGCAAAGAGCCGGTGCCTGAGTCTACCCTCCCCCGAGCACCAGCAAGCCAACACTCTACTCCAGCGGAGTCCCAGCGCACACCCTGCCTCTGCTAAACCATTCTCCCCCACCCGGCATCACATCCCTGCGACACTTACTTGCTTGGCTGAGCGGGAGTCCCTACAGGCGCCGCCGGACTGCAGAGCGCATCGCCATCTTGGAGCCTCCGCAGCACGCGCAGGTGTTATGCTAAACAGGGCATCCCCTTCATCCTTCCAGGCATGCCCATGCCGGCGGCTGTCAGGTACCGGCTGGGGTGGGGGGGCTGTGCACACAGTGGAGGAGCCGCTAACTCTGCGTTCACTATACTAAGTATTAGCAGAGCTCCCCCTCAGCTGAGAGCCGGGGCAGACACACCCCCTGCCCCCCCCCCCCCCAGTTGTTACGCCACTGATTTATAATGATTACTCTTTTGGGAGGTATGGCATTATTTTGATAGTAAATTAATCAGAGATAGGCGGAGTTCTGTAGTCTAGCAGAACTTAGGCAGGGCTGACAATACTTGACATTTTTTTTACGGGATTAAACATTGATTTATTTTTACCTGACATACATTTTAACTAGCAAAATCTGTAGGCCAGTAATGGCAAACCTTGGCATTCCAGATTTTTTGGAACTAAATTTCCCATGATGTAGTTTCAAAACATTTGGGGTGCGAAGGTTCACCATCACTGCTCTAGGTCCTAGGCCTAATGCCGTGTACACACGATCATTTTTCAGCATTAAAAAAAACTTTGTTTTTCAACATGTAGAAAAAAACGAAGCTTTTCCAACTTCATCATTATAAACTATGTTGCCCACACACCATCGTTTTAAAATAAAATGATGAGCAAAGCGCGGTGACGTACAACACGTACAACGGCACTCTAAAGGGGAAGTTCCATTCAATCTCCCGTCTCCTAACTTGCTTCTGAGCATGCGCGGGTTTAAAACGTTGTTTTTTTTGTCGTTTTTCTGAAGATAAAAAACGATGTGAAGCCCGATCATTTTAAATTACTTTTTTAAAAACTAATTTTTTTCAAGCCGAAAAACGATCGTGTGTACGGTGCAATAGAGGTGAGAGGTTCCCTGAAGACTGAAGTGTCATATCTGACCTCATGCTTATAACACACTCTAGCTTCAGTTTATGAAGTTAAAACACCAGGATAAGGATCCTTATGATAAAAAGTTATTTGCAGCCCAATGATATTCTTTACGGCCTCCTGAGTATACATAGCAGTGTAATAGAGCCCTGTAGTTAAGACACAAAAAAAAAACAAGTTCCTGTGATTGATGAAAAGTTGGTTTCTTTGAAGCTGAAAAACAGTGTGGGGCCAATTTATAACAAGCAGAGAATATTGATATTCACTGTATTCTGTTATACGCCACAGTATAGTTGAATACTGTGCCTGTCACCTCTTTTTATATTACAGGCTGTGGAATTGAGCTTGCGGTAACTCACAGAATTCTCTGCAGCATAACGCAGCAGAGAGAACTCCATGACTAGAGGAGAGCCAATTGCGGGACTTTGACAAGACATGTGACCAGGTTCTCTTCTTGGATTTTAATTTTTCTTCTTATAGCTCTCAAATGTATTGACTCCCGAAGCAGGTGGAATGCAATGCACTTTGTTTCCTTTCTTTTTGTAGCAGCATGGTAACAACAGATCAATGCTGCCTTTCAAAATGTCCCCCTGTGGGTTCTTGCCATTGATGTGGGCAGCTGACAGTGAGGCCGCGTACAAACGATGAGACATGTCCGCTCAAACATGTCCGACGGACCGTTTCCAGCGGACATGTCTCATCGGATTTTGGTCCGATGGCGTGTACACACCATTAGACGAAAATCCCCTCGGGCTGAGGACACGGTGACGTGGCGGTGACTTTGACGCCGCCACGTCACCAATCCAGATAGTAAAATACTTCCACGCATGCGTCGAATCCATTCAGCGCATGCGGGAGATTTCTGTCCGCTGGTTAGGTGTACTAACCAGAGGACATGTCGGATGAATAGGTTTGTAGCGGACAAATTTCAAAGCATGCTTTGAAATTTGTCCGCTGGACAAACCTGTCCGCTAGCCCGTACACACGATCGGATATGTCTGTTGAAACAGTCCGTCGGACCAGTTTCAGCAGATAAATTTGATCGTGTGTACGCGGCCTCAGACACCAGCATACCTTACAACTTGTGGAGTTCAGAAATAAGTTAATAAGGGGCCGGGGGGCTTGTCTCAGGGGGGATCGCAGGATGGCTGGGATGGGAAGATCGCAGGATGGGATGGGGGGGTGGACGGGGACATTGCAGGGGGATCACATGATGGATGGGATGGGGAGACATTGCAGGGGGATCGTAGGATGGATGGGATAGGGAGATCGCAGGATGGGATGGGGGGGGGTGGACGGGGGCATTGCCGGGGGATCGCAGGATGCATGGGATGGGGAGATCGCAGGATGGGATGGGGAGATCACAGGATGGGATAGGGTGGGTAGACGGGGACATTGAAGGGGGATCACAGGATAGATGGAATGGGGAGATCGCAGGATGGGATCGGGGGTGGTTGGGGAAATTGCAGGATTCATGATGAATGGGGGTGGACAGAGAGCTCAGGAGAGAAACAGAAAACATAAACAGTGCAATTCAGATAGAGACACAGAACACTTCCTGTTCTCAGCACATGTTCTCCTTAGGTTTCCCTTTAGATCAGGCACTGTGGGGGGGGGGGGGGGGTGTTAGGAGGGGTGATTCAGGGATATGAAATAAATAGACAGGGATCCTAAGTCTAGGATACAGACAGCTAAGAGGGGGATAGTGCAGGCTGGATTACAGTGTGAAGTGGAGGGAGCTGGGCTGTGGATGGGAGAAGTATCTGGGGAATGGAGGAGCCCAGGAGTCTATCAGGAACTTCTGGCAGGTAAAGGGTGCAAGCATTTAGTGAAGAGTAGGGTGACCAGACATCCCCAGTTTCAGGGGACAATCCCCTGATTGAGGACACTGTCCTCGGACCAAGTCTGTCCCTGGTTTTGTCCCTGGATTGGATTTAAACAGGGGCTGGGGCAATTTCAAAGACAGTCAGTGCAGAATAAAAAATAAATAAATCAGAATTACACACCCCCGCTCCACCATACCTACTAGCTTAGGGGGGTTGTATTTTTATCCATTATCTGAGCCCCTTTCTAATGATCATGTGCTGGTCAGAGCGGAGGGAATATTTCTTCAGCTTTGCTCGCATGTGAGTGAGTGAGTGAGTGAGTGAGTGAGTGAGTGAGTGAGTGAGTGAGTGAAAAACGTATATAGCGCAGCACATGCGAATTGAATCGCCTCTGGGCGCTCGTTGTTCCTGTCTCCTTTGATATCAAAAGAGATGAGTTTTGATCTTTCTTCTGAAGGCCAAGTGGTTCTTCTCCAACCGAATGCTGGTTGGTAAAGCGTTCCATAGTCTGGGACCTTGGAGCGCAAATCTTCTTTCTCCTTTGGACTTGTATCTAGCTTTGGGTATCTGGAGCAGATTTTGGTTGGTGGATCGCAGAACGCGATTGGAGTTGTGAGCTTTTAGTTTTTCGCATAAATATTGTGGGGCCCTCCCATAGATGCACTTATGCATTAGGCAGAGTGCTTTAAAGACAATTCTGTCCTTTACTGGCAACCAATGAAGGGTTCTCAGGGAAGGTGAGATTGACTCCCATCGCAAGTCTGGCGGCCGTATTTTGAACGACTTGCAGATGAGAGATTTGGTACTTTGGGAGTCCAAGATAGAGGGCATTTGCATAGTCAAGTCTGGAGTTCACAATTGTTCCCACCAAGACTGCTGTCTGCTTTGGGAATGAATGGAATAAGTCTACGTAGTAGGTGCAGCAGATGGTGAGATCCGCTGACTACTGACCCTATTTGTGCGTCCATTGTCATGTAGGTGTCGAAGATGACCCCGAGACTTTTGACTTTGGTGCTAGGGGTGATGATTTGGCCCAGAATGGGCGGGGGAGTCCAGGTTGTTGCAAGTTGATTCTTACGACGAAGTGCTGTTTTGGAGCTGTTGAGTTTAAGATAACTCTTTGTCATTCAGTTTTCTATCAAAGAGAGGCTTTTCTCTAGACTGAGATGATGATCCTTTTTGTTGCAGATGCGAAAATACAGTTGTGTGCCATCTGCATATGAGTGATATAGTAGTTTTTGGCTACTGATGATTTCAAAGAGAGGGCGAAGATAGATGTTGAACAGTATCAGCGACATCTCCTTGCCTATCTCCTTGCCTTCCTCCGCCCTCTCCCCATCCAGTAGTAGCTGGGGGCTAAAACTTGAAACTTGAGAGGCTGTGAGGTAGGGCGGCTACGGGCAGAGAGTAGCTGATTGTTGCCATTACTAGTAAAAAAAATATGTCCCCGAATTTCATTTTAAAAATCTGGTCACCGTAGTGAAGAGGGAATGGAGGTCTGCTGTGTCGGCACAGGAGGGACTGATAACAGGGAAGGGGAGATGTGTATTAGGACCAGAAATGCTGTAGGGAGAGGAGAGCAGTAATCAGAGCTGGGGGAGCATAAATCACTGATTACAGGGAGAGGTGTAGCGGAGCTGTCAGTGGTGGGGAAGGAGTGGAGAAAAGCAGATGACCCGGACTGAGAGGAGAGTTTGCAGGCAGGGGAAAGTGTGTAGGTGCAGTCGTGCAGGGAGAGCAGAAACATCACCTACCTGTCAGATGTCCCTCAGTGACCGCCGACTGCAGTCCCGCCTTTTGCCCTCAACACTTACTTTAGGACTATAAACTAACTGTTGGCAAATGCGGCTTATCTGCCTCCACCCTACAAAAGAGTCCCGCTCTGCTACTGCCTCCTGGGGCCCCACTGATGGAAGGATGTGGCCCTAACAAATGGTGTTTAAGGTTTGGCCAATCTATAAGCTGCTCACAAGCTTTGAAAAGTGCCTGCACCCTACAAGAGTGAGTAGCAGTGGAGGCAATGCGGGGAAACAGCTCAGCTGAGCGGGACTGCGGGACATAAGTCCGAATACGGGGCTGTCCTGCAGAATCCGGGACTGTTGGGAGGTATGCACCAGTGACCTCCAAGAATCATACTCAAGCTAAATAATTTAAGTGGTTGTAAACCCCTACATATACCCAGTGAAGTGACTATCCTCAGGTAATTCACAGAGATTAAACAAATGCTCCTACATAAGTTGGACCTGTTTATGTGCTGTCTTTTCTTCTCTACATCCGTTCAATGTCCAGAATTTATAAAGCTTGTCTGGGTTTCAGAAAGCAGTGGGCAGAGAGCTGAAATTACAATTTGCAGAGCTTAGTGAGGAGAGCTCTGAGAGATGATTGGAGGAAATGCATAGTAGCCCATTATGTGTCACTTACCTGAAACCGAACCGCTGTCCCCACTAGCACTGAGTGTCCATCTTCATCCCTCTTCCTTCCGGGGGCCACAAACTCTGGCTCTGTGACTGGCCGGAGTTGCGTGACATCACTCCACGGCATCACCCCTTTAGAAATGGCACGATTTGCCCTTTCTAAAGTGCGCATGCACCATAGAGATCGGCGCATGCGCCATAGACTTCGGCGTGCAGCATTCTTGTAAATATCTCCTAAACCGTGGAAGTTTAGGAGATATTTCCAGCACCTACAGGTAAGCCTTAATATAGGTTTACCGGTAAGTAAAAGTGGTTGTACAGGGTGTACAACCACTTTAATCCCCTGCCCCTCACCACACTCCGGTGCTTTTTTAGGCTCTTCCACCCAACCAGAGAGACCAGCATCCACACCAGTGGTTGCAGCTAATGACAATATAGGTGATTGGGGACCTCAGCGGTCCATCGGTCCGTTTTCATCAGACGAACCGATCGTGTGTACAGGGCATAACAGAGTAGAATCAGTTCATACCCTATAAATTCTTCTGCTGGAATATATCTTAACCCGAAGGGGAATTCTAACCACACACTGAACTGTGAATGAATTATAAAGGTCTGTACAACATAGGCTGAAAAAAAGTGTAAATAATTAGAAAATTACACCGTTGCAACTTTTAATAATATTGGATGCTATTTAATGTAGGTTAATATTCTTAATGCTAGTAGGAAAAAACTAAAACATCTATTTATTACTGTAAGAACCGTGTTCAGCAGTTTGCATTGCCCAGTAAGATTTGTGCTTCCATTCCTAACACAGCTAATTACTGATCACGCAGCCACCTACTGTTTTCTGACACAGTGAAAAGCTATAGCGGATGAGGGAGAAATTGATGGTGCTTGGAAATGCAGCTCTGCTTCAGCATAAGCAATAATGTAATACAAATATAATGTTTCATGAAAAATAAGTCACAGAAAATCCATTGTAGTATTTGTACTAGATCTCATGAATCACAATACTTATCCTTTCCATCCACAGGAAAAATTCCACAGCATAAACACTTGTCAAGGACCCATTCACAATATGCTGTATTGTCACATGCGTTTTTATGCATATTGTTTCATGATTTTAAATGTGTTGCATTATAGCAGCCCAATCATTTTGAATCAACGCACAAATAAAATACCTGTACTCTTTTTTTTTCAATGCAGTGAACCAAAAGTAGGGATAAGCTCTGCGTTCGATACGAACGTATGTTGGACTTGAACATTGTCTGTTTGTACGTTCGTCGAATTTCGATCAAAACGGGTCGTTCGCGCCAAATTCAAGTGACGCGCAACGGCTCATAATTCACTGCGGCATTGTGCGCTGATGATTGGCCAAACATGCACTATGACCCTTGCATGTTATGGCCAATCACAGCGCGCGAAAAACGGAGAGCCATATCTGGCCAAAGCCACGGTGGCTTTGGCCAATTATGGCTCAGGGCTTTAGCACACGCCCCACACTATATAAGGCTGCCTGCTGGGCGGCCTTGTGTAGTGTGTTGCGGTTCTTAACCACTTTAGCCCCGGGCCTGTTTTTCAGATTCGGTGTTTACGAGACTAAAACATTTTTTTTTGCTATAAAATTACTTAAAACCCCCAAACATTATATATATATTTTTTCTAACACTCTAGAGAATAAAATGGCAGTCATTGCAATACTTTTTGTTACACCGTATTTGCGCAGCGGTCTTACAAGCGCACTTTTTTTGGAAAAAATTCACTTTTTTAAATTAAAAAATAAGACAACAATAAATTTGGCCCAATTTTTTTACATATTGTGAAAGATAATGTTACGCCGAGTAAAATGATACCCAACATGTCACGCTTAAAAATTGCGCCCGCTCGTGGCATGGCGTCAAACTTTTACCCTTAAAAATCTCGATAGGCGATGTTTAAAAAATTCTACAGGTTGCATTTTTTGAGATACAGAGGAGGTCTAGGGCTAGAATTAATGCTCTCGCTCTAACGATCGCGGCGATACCTCACTTGTGTGGTTTGAACACCGTTTTCATATGCGGGCGCTACTCGCGTATGCGTTCGCTTCTGCGCGCGAGCTCGTCGTAAAGGGGCGATTTAAAAAATTTTTTTTTTGTTTTCGTATTTATTTGTATTAATTTTACCAATTTTTAACACTAAAATAAAAAAAAAAAAAAAATTATCACTTTTATTCCTATTACAAGGAATGTAAACATCCCTTGTAATAGAAAAAAGCATGACAGGTCCTCTTAAATATGAGATCTGGGGTCATAAAGACCTCAGATCTCATATTTAGGCTAAAATGCAAAAAAAAAAAAAAAAAAATTTTAAATGTCATTTTTCAAATGACATTTTAAAAAAAATGTCTCTTTAGGACGCTGTTTGGAACTGACGTTTGACGTCACTTCCGCTCAGCAGAGCTACGGGGATGGACGAGGGAAATTTTTTCCCTCACTCGCATCCCCGCTGAACAGACGAGCGCACCCGATCGCCTCCGCCGCTACCGACGGCTCCGGTAAGCGGCGGAGGGCGCGGGAGCGCAGCGGGAGGGGGGGGGCGCTCGCCCGTCACCGATAACGGCGATCTCGCGGCGATTCCGCCGCGGAGACCGCCATTATCGTTTACCCGACCGCCCACAGAAGAGATGGATATCTCGGTTGTGGCAGCAGCTGCTGCCGTTACCGAGATATCCATCTTCAAAGTGCCGACGTATACCTGCGGTGGGCGGTCGGGAAGTGGTTAATGAGAGCAGTCAGAGAGACAGAGAGATATTCTTTTTATATAGCTAGATAGAGCAGGCAGGAAGGCTAGTCAGTTTAGCTTAATTTATAGTGTGTAGAGAATATATATACATCCCTAGGAGTTGTACATATATTTATACACTGTATAGCTTAGCTAGATCAGTTCTTCCTAATTTACTGGCGGGCAGGTGATTGTGCTATTTATCACAGGCATAGACACCCAGCAGGTACAATATTTAAAGGATTTTTTTTTTTTTTTTTTTTAAGCATCAATAAAATCACTGCTCCTGGAGCAGTGATTTAATGATGCTTAAATTAAAAAAATATATCAAAAATTCATTTAAATATTGTACCTGCTGGGTGTCTATAGTTTGCCTGTAAAAACGTCTTTGAGAACCCGGGTCTTGCCCGAGGGACCATGTATCAATGAAAAAAAAAGTTATGTCCGATCGGGAGTTTGATCCGATGGCGTGTACACACCATCGGATCAAATTCCCCGCCGCCGGACGGCGCGGTGACGTGGCGGTGACGCGGCGGTGACGTTGACGCCGCCACGTCACCGCCACGTCACCGCACCAGGAAGTTAAACACTTCCGCGCATGCGCCGAATCCATTCGGCGGCGGCGCGGCGGCGGTGGGGGACGACATGTCTGCTGGTAAGTGTACTAACCAGCAGACATGTCGGGCGGACAGATTCCCACCGGATAGATTTCAAAGCATGCTTTGAAATCTGTCGGGTGGAGAAATCTGTCCGCTAGCCCATACACACGAGCGGAGATGTCTGCTGAAACGGTCCATCGGACCGTTTTCAGCGGACATATCCCCTCGTGTGTACGAGGCCTTAGGCCGCGTACACACGAGGGGATATGTCCGCTGAAAACGGTCCGATGGACCGTTTCAGCAGACATCTCCGCTCGTGTGTATGGGCTAGCGGACAGATTTCTCCACCCGACAGATTTCAAAGCAAGCTTTGAAATCTATCCGGTGGGAATCTGTCCGCCCGACATGTCTGCTGGTTAGTACACTTACCAGCAGACATGTCGGCTCCCACCACCGCCGCGCCGCTGCCGAATGGATTCGGCGCATGCGCGGAAGTGTTTAACTTCCTGGTGCGGTGACGTGGCGGTGACGCGGCGGCGTCAACGTCACCGCCGCGTCATCGCCACGTCACCGCGCCGTCCGGCGGCGGGGAATTTGATCCGATGGTGTGTACACGCCATCGGATCAAACTCCCGATCGGACATATCCGATGGAAATGGTCCGCGGACCGTTTTCATCGGATATATCCGATCGTGTGTATGGGGCCTTAGTCTGAGGATGCAGTCAAGGCTGTGAGCCTTGAACTTATTCTCTCTGGAGAAGAGACGCTTGAGAGGGGATATGATTTCAATTTACAAATACCGTACTGGTGACACCACAATAGGGATAAATCTTTTTTGCGGAAGGGAGTTTAACAAGACACGTGGCCACTCATTAAAATAATAAGAAAAGAGGTTTAACCTTAAATACGTAGAGGGTTCTTTACTGTAAGAGCGGCAAGTATATGGAATTCCCTTACACAGCAGGGAGCATTAATAGTTTAAAAAAATTATTAGATAAGCACCTGAACGACCGCAACATACAGGGATATACAATGTAATACTGACATATAATCACACACAGGTTGGATTGATGGACTTGTGTCTTTTTTTCAACCTCACCTACTATGTATCTATGTAACCCTTCTCAGTTTATTTTAAAAGACCATTTGAGCTTACCGGGTTGGACCCTCTTCTGCCTTCAGAACTGCCTTAATTCTTTGTGGCATAGATTCAACAAGTAAAAATACATATAAAACAACAATTGTCGCGCTAAATAAATAAATGGTGATATGTGAAATAAAATAAAGTGACAATAATCAGTCCATAGGATTTCCATATAAGTACATATGGAAATTAAGTGATATAATGTTGCAACACGTGTCCAAGGATAGTGAGCGACCATACACCCCAGTACGCCTTCCACCATATAGATAAAAGACGTGCTCTTAGCAGATAGCTAAACATATGTAACAGCCCAGTACTTGACCAGTGAAATGTTAGCATTTACAGGGCTGTTACCGAATGCAGAAATACAAAATAATCTGCTGTCCAATAGATTCTTTTCACCAGATGCTTAGGCTCCATGCACACTGGAATAAAAAACGTTGCTTCTACAGTTTTGTGTTCTGCCTGTAGAAGCAACTCAATGTTACCCTTTGTGTCCATACACATTAGGATGTTTACAGGCATATTTTTGAAAACAACGTTTAGAGGCAGGAAAAAAAAAACTTCTCATTCGCGTTTCTGATTGGAGCTTACTGGCATAAAAAAACGTAAAACTTTCCTAAACTTTGGACTAAACTATATGAATGTTTTTTACTCCAAAAAGAACAGATGTTTTTTTAAGCCCAGTGTGCATGGAGCCTTATTTGTCTGGGGGAATCTGATTGACTGCCTGCGCCCTGACGCACAGTTTTTAAGCATAAGTCAATTGGCTGAAGATGAAGAAAACATTTTACATCTCACAGCACTTGGCTACGCTGTGGGGGTTCATTCGCTAAATAATGTGGGGTTTATTCACTAAATAGTGACGTGGGGTTATTCACTAAATGGTTATCAGGGTGTGTACTAAGCACCCTCAGAAAGTTTCCCTGTGTGTGTCTGGCTCTGATACTAGTCAGTGCCTCACCAGTCACTGGCCCCACCGCACGTCCCTGAGTACTTGCGCATTAGTCTAAACCGAAAAAAAATCTAGGGGTGATATTTGATGCCGGTATAACCTTTGAATGTACAAATTGTTGCCAGAATATCTATTTTTCCACTTAAGAAACATTGCTCAGCTGTGTCCTATGCTATCATACACTGTAGCTGAAAAGCTGATCCATATATTTGTGTTCTGAATTGACTGCTGCAATGCTCTACTCGCTGGTGTACCCAAATCCACTAATAATCGACTTCAATATGCACAAACTTCTGCAGCCAGAATCCTAAATAGGTCTGGTACAGTGGCGTAACTAGAACCTTCAGGGCCCCGATGCAAGAAACCAGGAAGGGCCCCCCCCTGACCCCCAGATAGGGCTCTTTTCTCCGAGCCTGGTGGCGTTACAGGACCCGGTCGCAAGTAGGCGGCTGCATATAAATGAACCGATTTCTCCAGTTCCCCTTGCTTTTTTTCCTCTTCCTCCCGCAGGCATTCAGCGGCTGCAGGAGGAAAATGGAGAGATCGATTTTTCTATGTCGGTGTTTCGCAATCTTTTTCCAGTCAGGGCACCCTTGAAGTATACCCCTAGGTGAATGTGGCTACACTACAACCCCCTTGCAACCCCCTTGCAACTGTGTGCATTGCATACAGTTGCAGCATAGTGATGATGTATTTAAGGGGTTAAAACAGGCAGTCAGGAGGCAACAAGCAAAAAATAAAAAATAAACAAATAGGTTCTGATTGTACACAAATAGGATTAAAAGTGCATACATAAAATGTGCATACATACATGTAAACACACATATGAAAACACACACACACATATAAATATATAAATGCACATATGCACGCACATATAAGTGGCAGCTGGTACTCAAAATTTTTAGGGGGGCGCAAGCAAACGGAAAAATGCTTAAAAAAAACATAATTTGCAGTGCAAATCAAAAGCTCTCACTGTGCCCATCAAATGCTGCCACTGTGCCCATTAAACGCCACCACTGTGCCCATCAAATGTCGCCACTGTGCCCAATCAAACGCCACCACTGTGCCCATCAAATGTCGCCACTGTGCCCAGCAAATACTGCCACTGTGCCAAAACTCTGCCACTGTGCCAAACGCTGCCACTGTTTCCATCAAATGCTGCTACTGTGCCAAAACACTGCTACTGTGCCCATTTAAACACTGCGCCATCAAATGCCGCCACGGTGCCCATCAAACTCTGCCACTGTGCCCATCAAACTCTGTCACTGTGCCCATCAAACTCTGTCACTGTGCCCATCAAATGCCGCCAGTGTGCCCAGAAAATACTGGTATGCCCATTTAATGCTGCCAGTGTGCCATCAAATGCTGCCAGCGTGCCATCAAATGCTGCAACTGTGCCATCGAATGCCACCACTGTGAATCCCCCCTCGCCCCGTCCGACTCTTACCCTGTCTCGTGGGGCTGCGGGTGACTGCCAGGGTCCTCCATGCATCTCCTGCCGTCCTCATCTCCCGTCCTCTCCTCCTGATAAGTGTCCAATAGCCGCTCCTATTGTTTCAGCCAATCAGGTGATGGGTAACAGACCCGCACACCTGATTGGTGGAGAGGTGGTTCAGTGTTAGCAAAGTGAATCTTAATTCGTCTTTCTAACACACCTGGGTGGACTGTAAGCGCCCAGCATGGCGCTCGCGGTTCACCTATTTTGAACCCTATGGCCGCGTACACACGAGGGGATATGTCCGCTGAAAACGGTCCGATGGACCGTTTCAGCAGACATCTCCGCTCGTGTGTATGGGCTAGCGGACAGATTTCTCCACCCGACAGATTTCAAAGCATGCTTTGAAATCTATCCGGTGGGAATCTGTCCGCCCGACATGTCTGCTGGTTAGTACACTTACCAGCAGACATGTCGGCCCCCACCGCCGCCTCGCCGCTGCCGAATGGATTCGGCGCATGCGCGGAAGTGTTTTACTTCCTGGTGCGGTGACGTGGCGGTGACGCGGCGGCGTCAACGTCACCGCCGCGTCACCACTACGTCACCGCGCCGTCCGGCGGGGGGGGAATTTGATCCGATGGTGTGTACACGCCATCAGATCAAACTCCCGATCGGATATATCCGATGGAAATGGTCCGCGGACCGTTTTCATCGGATATATCCGATCGTGTGTACGCCGCCTATTAGAGACTATGGCTCTAATCAGGTGCTTCAACACCCCCCCTGTGATTCAGGCGCCCCAAAAAGGAGCCGGACACCTAAATATGGGGGTGGCAGCGGTGGCATAGAGGGAGTGACTGGGGAGAGGGATCGGCACACATGCGTTCTTATGGACGCACTGCCACTGATAAACACATGCACATACATGCACACTCACACACATACAGTACATACATACAGTACATACATATACACACACACACATACATACATACAGTACATACATAAACACACATATACATATGCATACACACATGCATCCATACATACATTCACACACACACATACATACATATGCACACACAGTATATACACACAGTATATACATATACACACACACAATATATACACACACACACAGTATATACATATACACACACAGTATATACACACAGTATATACATATACACACAGTATATACATATACACACACACACAGTATATACATATATACACACAGTATATACATATATACACACACACAGTGTATACATATATACACACACAGTATATACATATATACACACACACACAGTATATACATATATACACACAGTATATACATATACACACACAGTATATACATATATACACACACAGTATATACATATATACACACACACAGTATATACATATATATACACACAGTATATACATATATACACACACACACAGTATATACATATATACACACACACACAGTATATACATATATACACACACACACAGTATATACATATATACACACACACAGTATATACATATATACACACACAGTATATACATATATACACACACACAGTATATACATATACACACACAGTATATACATATATATACACACACAGTATATACATATATACACACGCACAGTATATACATATATACACACACACAGTATATACATATACACACACACACAGTATATACATATATACACACACAGTATATACAGTACATATATACACACACACAGTATATACATATACGCACACACAGTATATACATATACACACACACAGTATATACATATATACACACACAGTATATACATATACACACACACACAGTATATACATATATACACACACACAGTATATACATATATACACACACACAGTATATACATATACACACACAGTATATACATATATACACACACAGTATATACATATATACACACACAGTATATACATATATACACACACAGTATATACATATATACACACACAGTATATACACACACAGTATATACATATACGCACACACAGTATATACATATATACACACACACACACAGTATATACATATATACACACACACAGTATATACAGTACATATATACACACACACAGTATATACAGTACATATATACACACACACACAGTATATACATATACGCACACACAGTATATACATATATACACACACAGTATATACATATACATACACACAGTATATACATATACACACACAGTATATACATATAAACACACACAGTATATACATATACACACACACAGTATATACATATACACGCATACAGTAGATAGTCAAAAAAAAAAAACGTGAGACATTTACCTTGGCACTTCCTGCCGGGTACTGCACTCTAGGGGGAGACAAAGAGCACAGCACTGACTACTTTCACTTTTGACAAGCTCCTTCCCTGCACACTGTGCAGCTGACGACCGTGAAACTCATCTCTGCCGCCGCTACTTATATCAAAGAGTAGAGGGGGCCCTCAAGGGCCCCCTGCAGCAAGGCGATCTCAGCACCCCTATAATTACGCCACTGGTCTGGTACAAGTGACCATATTACCCCTATACTAATTGCACTGTCAAGTTTCACCTAAATCCTTTTGCTCGCTTATAAGGCCCTGCATGGCTTGGAACTAGGGTGACCACGTGTTCCGGATTGCCCGAGACAGTCCCGCATTTTGCAGGTCTGTCCCGGGCACATTCATTCCAGGACAATACAGTGTCCCGGAATGAAACTGACACAGCCACCCCCCCCCCCCCCCCCCAGGCCAATCTGATGCCCCCAAAAAAGGCCATCACATCACTGCTTTACTCACTTTTTTTTTATTTTTGTTCTTTTTTTTTTTTTTTTTTTTTTTTTTTAAGTGTATTTTGTGCGTGAACTCGAGAGAGAGGAGCCGGACTGCAGGAGTTGGGAGTAGGCAGACCCTCCCCCCGGAGGCAATCGCCATCCTTCTCCATGCCCCTGGTGGCAATGGCGGGTGTGAAGGGGGGCCTCCCACTCACCCCGCCCTACCTGCTCCTCTTGGGAGCCCAACTGGGGCCCAACGGGACCCCAATGGGGCAGAGGGACTCCCCCTATGAGGGAGTGAGGGGGCCTAGCCCACCCAGCCAGCCCCGTAGGTCCTTCGCCTCTCTTTATTTTAAGAGACCGCATGGCCAAAGTGCATGTGTTTTTTAAACCAATTTCGTGTGCGTGCAAGTGTGGTGGTTTTTGTGGGGGGGGGGGTGGGCGTACTGGGCACAGGCGTACCTTGCATAGCACACCCACCGGGAGCCGGGCTGAGACCACCAAACTCAATTCACATGTAGCCGAGACCGGGATCCGAACCCTTGGCTGCAGAGGTGAATGGCTTGTCAGCGCAGTGCCAATCACGTTGAGCCACCACAGCTCCCTCTGCTTTACTCACTTGACAGTACTTGTCCTGGCTGGGAATGCCTGGAGGAACACAATCCCGCCCCCTGCTTGTGATTGGAGAAATCATAAATCCTGCCTCTTGTGTCCAATCACTGTGCTGTGATTCGTTACAGGACAAGCTGATTTTTGGAAAGGGAAGGGGTCCCTGAATAGTAGTTTGGAAATGTGG
Source organism: Rana kukunoris (assembly GCA_029574335.1). Lineage (NCBI taxonomy): Eukaryota > Metazoa > Chordata > Amphibia > Anura > Ranidae > Rana > Rana kukunoris. Next base: position 97,298,828 of record CM056050.1, on the reverse strand, counting down.
AACCCCATTATCTGTCTGAACTTTTATCACTTACTCCCCCCCCCCCCCTGTTACCTCTGCTCCTCAAATTCTGGTTTATTTGGTTCCCCCTACTCATCTACTGTACCTGTTGCCGAGAATGTGTTTCCAGCACGACAGCATCGCTCTGATTCTCGGCGACAGGGTGCCGACATCTCGCACTCGCTGAAATAGACAAAGCACATTCCAGCAAACGCAACATAGAAGCGACGGGGATCCAATGGATTCCCGCCAAATCTAGAAAAAGAACATGCTGCAGCAAAAATTACATTTCTAAAGGAAAACAAACTAGCCAAATTCCATTTAAAATGATTTGGGTTGCAATTAACAGCACCCAGTAAAAAGGAAAAAATGTAGGGTCCCCCCAAAAGCCATGCCAGACCTTTATCCGGGCATGCAGCCTGGCAGATTACAAACGATAAAATTATTTTCCTATTGTGGGTTGTCGGCACCCAAGGTAAGACAAGTAATTTGCGCCCCTAACCCACGGACATTTAGCGCTCCCTGAGTCCCTTCCACTCGTACAGTAATAAAACCCTATATAGTACATTTTAGGATGTACCACTCTTTCTCTTTGTTCTCCTTTCTTTCCCTTTTATCTCTCTCTATCCTAATTTCTTGTTTGTTATCCCCATCCCTCTCTAGAAGTCTTTCTTGTTCTCTCTCATGTATTCCAGGGGTTATCTCCTCCAGCCAGTGCCATCTTAAGAGCATTATAGGCCCCCGGGCAATACAGTGCACTGGGGCCTGTCTACACAACCACGCACAAGAATTTACTGCCAAAAATCATGAAATTTACTGGCAGAACCACTGCAAAAAAGTACCTAAAATTACAGTTTTACAAATTTCTTCATTGGCATGAAGGTTAGGTTACTGTAACCCAGCCTGATCAGAGTTTCCACTTGCATCAGAGTCTGCAGGATTCCCCCTTACAGTGAAAGGGAACTCTTATGTAAAGGGGAACACTGCAGATCATGATGTAAGGGGGAACTCTGATGTGGAGGGGGGCTCTGGTGACCAGAGACCACCTTATATCAGAATCCACTGCTTTCTCTTTACATCAGAGTTCCCACTTACATCACGGTCCTCAGACTGAGTTCCCCCTAGCACTGTAAGGGGGAATCCTGCAGACTCTGATGTAAAGGGGAACCACCTTGTGTAGAGTAAATACACTAAGGTAAGGGGGGGCACTAATATTTTTGTATTCACCCCCCCCTTTCATCAGCAACCTCCCGCCTTTAAACTTGCCTGGTGGTGCTATCACTGACCTCCTCTCAGGTGCACCATGCAAGGCTCAGTCAGATGGCTCCAGCTTGGCTGCTCTGGTTTTATCCTATAGTCTCTTCATGATCCAGGTATGCTCTCTTAATGGATGTAGTTCCAGGAGAACCACCACATTCAGTTCCACCTGTACAGCAAAACACTACCCGATCAAACCATTTATCACCTGCACAACCACAGGGGTAGTTTACATGCTGCAGTGCCCCTGTGGCCTACAATATGTGGGCAGGACAAAACGCCCCCTACAGGTTCGATTAAATGAACATATTAATAATATCAGATTGGGGTACACCAAACATTCGGTATCTAAACACTACGTCACCACACACAATAAAAACCCAAAAGGTACTATATTTTTGGGGATAGACAAATTTAGCCCTCATTGGAGAGGAAGTCATCTGGTGAGAACCATCTCCAAATTAGAAATGTCCTGGGTCTATAAACTAAAAAGCTACACACCTTTTGGCCTAAACATAGAAGTTGATGTCAACTGTTTTATAGCTAATTCATGATTGATATGTTTTCATACTGTTTATTCCTTGTTTCCATAATTATTAATTTTAGTTTTCTTTGTTTTTAACCTCCAATATCTCCCAGATTGACTCTGAGGGATATATATGTGATCTATGTCTACAATAATATATCTGAGATTACAAATATATGCAGGCTCGATGTGGAGTGTAGCCAACGCTGAGGGCCCCTTTTTGTTTCATCTACCCATTGGGGTTAGTTTAGCCTCTCCCAGGCCTCCTTTTTTATGGAGACTGATTCTGAGCCTCCATATAGTTTTCTTTATGGTAATTTTTCATAGACTCACGGCCTCAAGTGTAGTCTATGTAATTGTAGATATTATAGATTTTTTTATTTATGGAATTTTATGTTTTTATTTTTGATATAACTTTTCCATGTTAGGTTTATAACATGGGATTCTAAACGCAATACACAGCTGTGTTCGTTGCAGTTTGTCATCGAGAGTGATAGCAGTGTTCTCTCGATTTGTTTCAACAAGCTATGCGATAGTATGTTTTAAATCAATATAAAGCTGATCGCATTTTTTATAATCTTTATATAATTACAGTCCGTGATGAATGCAAATTTTTCGGAAGTGTTTCCCTGTTCAGTCATTTAAATAGTTATTATATATTTTCTTATTTTCTTCTTTTTTTCTTTCTATGCATTTCCGAGTGTGGGCAGAGCGCGGTTAATATCGCCAATCTTACCTAGCCTCTATCCAGAAACCAATATGGCGACAGTGTGGCTGGGTGCTTTCATCCACATCGAGGCTGCATGTGACGTCTGTTTACATTTATTGCAGTGAGTCAGAACGCCGCCTGTATCCCGTGATCAAGTCTTTCAGACGAAACGTAGGGAGGAGACGTTCTGACGTCACCGCGTGCTCTAATCTCTCTACCCGGAATACGGGCTGTTTGTTTCAAGCCGGCCGGCTGATATGTTTTATGCGATGATTTCTTCACTTTGATGTAAGTGCAAGTCGTCTTTTTTATTTCAATAAATGAAGGTTTTATGCTATGTGAGGCCTTTGTTTTTTATGTGCCTGTTGATGACCCATCGGGAGATACCCACATCTGATAACCAGGCTGTATACATTGGAACTCCCCTGTGACCATCATCCAGCATCACAGACCGTATCATGCTTATATTTCGTGTCTTTTTGGTAAGAGGCTACATATGATTTCGGTGGAGGTTTCATCTACTTTTCATCTACTTTTCCAATTTGATTTATTTGGCACCTGTGGGATCACTGGACTATGAACTCTTCCATATGCTGATGGACTTATATTTGTTGGAACTATTTACCTGTGCACATGCTTAATCAGCATTTCTAGTCACTTATACTGTATGTATTATTTAGCGCGATCTCATTTTTGATCACATTGTTTTCTGTGTAGTATAACACTTTATGATTGCAGCTTTATTTCTTTGTCACATTAATGAGCGCAATAACCTTTTTTTTCACTGTATAGTCTCTTCATGTCTGACTTCTCCTGTGACCCCCATCCCAGCGGTGCTCCCACTCTTAACTCCTCTCCAGACTCTTCCTCAGAGACTGTAGACACGATACAGTTCTACAGATCTGACCCGCCGTTCTCCACCATTTTTTACTGGGGTCGCTGGGCAGCCGATGGGGGCCCCCCAGGCAAGTGGGGCCCCCGGGCAACTTCCCAGTGTGCCCAATGGAAAAGACAGCCCTGCCTCCAGCCCCTCCCACTTCACATTCCTCACCAGTCAGCTGACCTCTAGTCCCTGCCTCCCAGCTATGCCATGAACTGAATGGGTGGCTCTGAAGAGGCAGAGTGGGTGGCTGCAGGCTTTGGGAACAGCCCAGGTTTTAGGGGACCCCTGGCAAATCCTTATTTGACCCCCAAGGGGTTCCCGACCCCCAGGTTGAGAACCACTGTCCTAGGGTGACAACATTGCTCTCCAGAGATACCGTGTTTCTGACATAATCACCAGGCAGGGCCGGACTTACCATTGTGCTTGACTGGGCTCAAGCCCATGGGCCAAGGGCTCAAACGCGGCAACCCCCTGTTCGCACCAATCGCGGCAACCCCCTCCCGCAATTTCATGGCAATCCACCATTCGCAGCAATTTCGGCACCCCCCGCTCAACAACTTTGGTGGATGGATGGCTGGATGGCCCCCCGCTCAACAAGTATGATCGGTCGGCACACTCCGCACTTCCCTTGCTCAACAACTTCAATAGGTCGGTTGGTGGATCCAGCCCCCCGCCCCCCCTCAACAACTATGATCAGTCGGTGGTAACAACCCAAACCCCCCCCCTGCTTCTCTGCTCCAGGAGGCCCCTTCGATTATTAAGCCCAGAGGCTCCCACCCCCTAAGTCCTGCCCTGTCACCAGGTGAAAGTAAAGGGGAGATAAGCCTGAAAACTAGTGCAGCCACTACATCTAAGGACTAGCAAAATTTTACATTTTTGTGCTTGGGTTTAGACACACTTTATGCTGCCAAAGCATTGACACACACAACTATAACCCCCACCAATCGCAATCTGCCTATGTTTCCCCATTATGGACATGGGGAAGCAAGACAAGAAGGCAGATTATAACTGTCATCAAATTGACAGAAAACAAGGTGCAGTCCTTCAGATGCTCTTAAACACCGCCAAGTTGGCATTATGTTGAGAAGTCTAAAATGTAAGCTGTAATCAGGGCTTTTTTTCTGGGGGAACTTGGTGGAACTCAGTTCCACCACCTTTGGCTCAGACCCTTTGGTGCCCGCTCACCACAATCACTTGTGAACACAGAAGTCTGGTTTCTGTGTTTACAAGTGACTGCTTTGTAACCCCCTGAACTCTGCACACTGTATGTAATGCAATTCTGGTATTAAATGCCCCTTTAAGACCCTTCTACTGTTTGTGAAATCTGAACGAGTCGTGGTTGAGTTCCTGCACCTATTTTTTGAGAAAAAAAGCTCTGGCTGTAATGATATATAAACGCGTGCATTAATGCTAAAAGACTCAGTGTGCTAGCTCTACCCTCTACTTAGTGTTCTGGCATCAGCTGTGTTTGATTACATATAAAGCCCCTGTTGGCGAGCAGTGCAGAAGCAATAAAAATAAATAAAATGATTATTTCAGGACGCCATTAGAGTTCACCTGGTAGACAGTGATTATTTCAAATGGCAACAAAAGATAATCATGTGTAGATAACATTCAAGTGAAAATATTTTAACTAACCAAACAACAAGCTAATTACATATGGAAAATCTTAAATTGTCAGCACAGAACTGAATGGAGAAGAATTATTATTATTATTATTGGTTGAACTAGATGGACTTATGTCTTTTAGCAGCCAGACTAACTATGTAACAATTGTGCCTTAAATTCTTCCCGAATTTCTGCAAAATGATCAGGAATAGAAGTTGTGATTGCCCTATGGTTATAGACCATTAACGTTAGTAATTTAGTACTTTAGTACAGTTAGTAGATGACTTGCTGCTGAGGGTCAATCAGGAACATTTATAGCCTACTTCTACTTTTGCAGTCAAAATTGAGAAAACCCCACGATATCTTTGCTTTGTGCTCCCATTCACACAGCATGCCTAAAAAAATGTTTATATTACTTAAGTTTTTTAGATGTTTCTCAGGAGATGTCATGGCTGACTGCAAGTTTTCAAAGTGAATCAATCCCAAGTCTGTGCGTTTTGAAAAGTAGTTAATGTTTTAATTTTTCCCGACCTCAGTGCAATTTATCTCTCAGGCCGCGTACACACGATCTGTCCAACCCGATGAGAATGGTCCGACGGACCGTTTTCATCGGTTCACAGACTGATGGTCTGCTGGTCTGATGTGCGTACACACCATCAGTTCAAAAACCAATCGTGTCAGTACGCGGTGACGTAGAACACAACGACGTGCTGAATAAAAATGAAGTTCAATGCTTCCAAGCATGCGTCGACTTGATTCTGAGCATGCGCAGGTTTTTGGACCGATGCTTTTGCGTACTAACCATCGGTTTGGACTGATGGTCAAGCATTCATTGGTCCGATTTTAAAGCAAGTTTTAAAACTTTGGTCCAACGGACCGATGGGCCGTACACACGGTCGGTTTGGACCGATGAAACTGGACTTAAGTCCATTTTCATCGCTTTGGACCGATCGTGTGTACGGGGCCTTATAGACTGTAATGTAAGGCCCCTTTCAGACGGACGGCAGTTTTGCTGCAATTAAAAGCATGTTTTTTAGTGAAATTCAAGGCTCTGGGCACTGCGATTAGCTGCATTTGTACACTGCGATTACGTGCAGTTACATGCGGCCGCGTTTAGCTGCGGTAGTCATTTCCATAGCAACCCTTTTTGTTTTTGTTTTATTATGATGTGCTTCCTGTTGTTCTTTTATTTTTCTCATGCTGCTATCCGCAGTTGACACAAAAGACTGTGATTACCTGCGGTTAAGTGCATATAGCTGCGCTAAATCGCACCTGGACGCATTAAATTCTTTTTTTTCTATTCGCACCAAACTGCATGCAACGAAATCGCAGCTAAACGTTGTGTGTGATTGGGGCCATAGGAAAGCATTAGGGATTATTTAGCTGCGGTAGAAAACTAGAAAATCCGCAGATAAAAGCACCATTCTATACGTCCGTGTGAAAGGCGCCTAAATCACACTGAAATCGCGCCTGTGTCCATATCAGCGCGACTTTGAGACATTTTTTTACTTTTCTTTTAACCCTTTCCTAACAAATTGGCAGAAATTACTTGAGAAAAATAAAAAAGGGTGGGGGTCCACCTTATCCGTACCAGGCCTTTCTGATCTAGTATGGATTTTAAGAAGAACCCCATGCCTAATTTATTTATTTTTTAATCCATACTCGATCCTTTTTAGAGCATGTAGCCTGCCAGGCCCCCCTCCTGAACCATACCACACCACATGCCCTTAACATGGGGGGTGCTTTGGGACACAAGAAGCTCTGCTTGTTAGTGATAGTGTGATAATGTATAACTTAAATAAAAAAAAACTCCTGGGCTGCTATGTCCTAAACCAGTGTTAATCACAACCTATCAGCAGCTCACACTGTACGCAGCCACACTGTACGCAGCCACACTGTACACCATTCAAAACACAGCAAAAACCTAAATATGTAAAACTAGTGCAGTGTTACTCCAATCGAATGTCAACAAATCAATAAACATGAATATGTGACAAACCTATCACCAACCAATCCTGTATAAAGTGCTAAATCATTGTGCACATACATTTATTACAATACATCCTGTGTTCAACCCAAAGGTCTTTTTTGTGTTCATATGTAACATAAACCTGGTTGCAAATCCTTCCATATACCCAGTGAAGGTACTGGTCTCAGGTGACACTGAGATGAAAGAAGAAGTTATAACCTCTTTTATATTTGTCTTTTTTTTGGTATCTGTGTCTTATTGGATAGCTAAACTTTTGGGTGGAGTTTACTCTTATTTTGGGGCATGAAGCTCAATTTCTCACATCCAATGGAGGAGCGCCACGATGCGTGCCGTGATTACCCGGGCAATCATCTGGGACCTGTAACTTCCCAGATGATTGCAGAGAGGGAGGGGTGGAGAGGTGAACTTCCTTCCCAGCGCGCGGAACCCCCGGGAGGAAGTGGGAGCTGGAACCCTATAAAAAGAGGGTTTCCGCTCCCCCCCCCCCCCAAAAAAAATGACATGCCAAATGTGGCATGTCAGCGGGTCACCTTCACTTAAAGCGGAAGTTCCATTTTTGGGTAGAACTCCGCTTCAAGGTAGCCCTAGTAAGGTAGCTAAGGGTTCAGATTCAGTTTTAGGGGGTTAGGTGGAGAGATCTAGTTAAATGTTGAAATTAGGATGTTATGGATTTATACTGGGTGTTAGCTGATGGGTTGGTAAAGCTTTGAGGTTTAGGTTATGAGTTAGGATTTCTTAACTTTATTTTGTTTTTAACCACTTCCCGCCCGGCCAATAGCCGATTTACGGCCGGGAAGTGGTTATGAAATCGTGACTAGCCGTTCTCAAACGGCTTAGCACGATTTCAATGCCGCGCGCGCCCGTAGGGGCGCGCAGCGCGGCGATCGGTGATGCGGGGTGTCAGTCTGACACCCTGCACCTCCGATCTCGGTAACGAGTCTCCGGCGGAGCCTCGTTACCACGTGATCAGCCGTGTCCAATCACGGCTGATCACGATGTAAACAGGAAGAGCCGCCGACGGCTCTTCCTCACTCGCGTCTGACAGACGCGAGTACAGGAGAGCCGATCAGCGGCTCTCCTGACAGGGGGGGTTCGCGCTGATTGTTTATCAGCGCAGCCCCCCCCTCGGATCGCCACACGGACCACCAGGGAGTGCCCACACTAGACCACCAGGGTACTTACAAAAAAAAAGGACAAAAAAAAAAAGGGCAGTAAAAAAAAAATAATGCCAATCAGTGCCCACACATGGGCACTGATTGGCAACAGGTGATCCATCAGTGCCACCCCTCAGTGATCATCAGTGCCACCCCAGTGTCTGTCAGTGCCAATCCATGCCCAGTGCCCACCTATCAGTGCCCACCTGTGCCACCTATCAGTGCCCACCTGTGCCACCTATCAGTGCCCACCTGTGCCGCCTATGAGTGCCCACCTGTGCCGCCTATGAGTGCCCAGTGCCGCCCATGAGTGCCCATCAGTGCCGCCCATGAGTGCCCATCAGTGCCACCTATGAGTGCCCATCAGTGCCCCATACCAGCGCCGCCTATCAGTGCCCATCAGTGCTACCTAATCGGTGCCCATCAGAACTACCTCATCGGTGCCCATCAGTGCCACCTCATCGGTGCCCATCAGTGCCACCATATCAGTGCCCGTAATTGAAAGAGAAAACATACTCATTTACAAAAAAATTAACAGAAAAAAATAAAAACGTATTTTTTTTTCAAAATCTTCGCTCTATTTTTAGTTGTTGCGCAAAAAAAAAAAACGCAGAGGTGATCAAATACCACCAAAAGAAAGCTCTATTTGTGGGGAAAAAAGGACGCCAATTTTGTTTGGGTGCAGTGTAGCATGACCGCGCAATTGTCATTCAAAGTCGACAGTGCTGAAAGCTGAAAATTGGCTTGGGCGGGAAGGTGCGTAAGTGCCTGGTATGGAAGTGGTTAACAACGTTTAAGACTTCAGTGTAAAGGTTAATTTAAGTGCTTAGACTAGGTTAAAGCCCCATACACACCATCAGATTATCTGCAGATTGTTTTCTTCAGATTTACCAAAACCATGTAGTACAAGGGCCTGCCTGATTGCATACAAATTGAAACTCTTAGGCCTCATTCACACATGGATCCGTTCAGGTCCACCTGTCAGTTTTTTAGGGGGACCTGAATGGGCACTCCATGCATGTCTATGAAGCGTCGGATGTCAGCGGAGACATGTCCGCTGACATCCGACCTGATCCGATCCGCTAAAAACAAACGTATGGGGCACACGTCCCCATCCATCCATGCGGATCGGATCAGGTAAGATCTGATGAAAACGGACATGCTGTCCGTTTTCATCAGATCGCTCCATAGAGGACAGCGGGGCTCGACAAGCTCCTCCCCGCATAGTGAGCAGAGAGGAGCTTGTCATCCGTCGGCTCAGCGGAGATCTGCAGACAGATCTCCGGCTGAGGTGGCGGATACAGGTGGACTCCGTTGCGAATGAGAATGAGGCCTTAAGGTTTGACATCATATTAGATGGTTTTGGTAAATCTGAAGACAAAAATCTGCAGAAAGTCTGATGGTGTGTATGGGGCTTTAGTGTTGGGTCATAATACGTGTTAGGTATAGGTGACGCAAAGAAAGTCTGGGTGTAATTTTTTTTTGTTTGAAAACTGAATTGGAAGTTGGAAATTAAGGAGAATTATAAATAAATAAGATATATGTGAACCCTCCCCTTGTAAAACAACATATTCAGTTTAAATAGAAATAAAGGCAAAATGTTTGTTTATAAATAGTAAAATATACACCATTTTTTCCCCCTTTTTTAAATAAATCACCACCACTATCTGTTCGTAGCTGCATAAGTAGCTCAGAAAGGTGGGGAAGGAGAAACAGCAGCAAACTGGTCTTTCTAGTGAATGACTGGGGAGGGGGGCATGTCAGGACTAGCCTTATAATGGGAGGAGAGCACATGCTGTGCTTTCCTGCTTAGTCTGGTCAGTTTTTGATAGGAAAGCAGAGGGACTAGCAGGAACACCAGTGATTTCACACAAAAGGAAACAATACAAAGAGAACTCAATACTTTTTCATACAAGTACATGGTACAGTAGGCACATATTAGAAATATTAAATGCTGGGTTTACATATTTATTAAGCAAACAGTTTATTAATTTTCTCTTTCATTTCAGAGCCTGCTTAAAAACTCTACGGAGCGTCTGGGGAAGAACAGAGATAGTCAAAGTCCTCCTTTCTTAAGCAATATCAACTGGAATGACCTCCAGCAGCTGAAAATGACTGCCCCTTTTATCCAATAGGTAAGTTAGATAAGTATGTAAGTACAGTAAGTATGTATGTATCTAAGTGCTCTAATATCACACTCTTAACAGTGACTTAAACCCAAGTGTTATGAACCTGGAAAATAAATGAATGAGCCTTTCCTTGGTAAATATGTAAAGTGACTGGTGCTTTAAAATACGGCTAGTATTCTAGCAATTAATATCATATACACTTTTCTAAACATCATATGGTGACAAATGAGTGTGCAATCTTATATAAAGTGACTAGTGCTCTAGTGAAAAAATAGATATAATATATATATATATATATATATATATATATATATATATATATATATATAATTATATACACAGTTATTTTTTAATCCACAAAACAAAATCTTTTTAAAACAAAGTCTTTTAAAAAAAAAAAGTGACAGGTGCACTCCAATCGTGTTTTCCTTTAACTATGAACTTGTGATGGTGCTTCATATGGTGCTCCTCTTAAGGTGTTGCACTCACCAGAAATATTCACCCCTCGAAGCAGGGGCGGATTCAGAGCCTAGTCTCGGTAGGGGCAATTCCAGAAAATATGTTTTTTTTGCGGACAATTTATCAGGGAAATGGCTGGTGTCGGAGTTTCAATCATCCCGGCACCATGTTTGTTATAATGTCAGAATGATGGAAGCGCATTATTTCTGTTATTACACTGTAATATAATTCTAAATGGTTCAACTCACCATAATGCAGAATCAGTGGGAGCCCCGATTGTGTCACCTGCCACCGTCGCCTGCCACGCAATGCAGATTGTCACTTGCCACAAGTTGCAGATTGTCACTTGCCACGTCACCTGCCACACGTTTCTGACTTGCAACAAGTTGCGGATTGTAACTTGCCACGTCACCTGCCACACGTTGCGGATTGTCACTTGCCACGTCGCCTGTCACACATTGCAAATTGTCACTTGCCACGTCACCTGTCACACGTTTGTCAATTGCCAAAAGTTTGCGAATTGTCACTTGCCACATCACCTGCCACATGTTTGTCACCTGCCACAAGTTGCAGATTGTCACTTGCCACGTCACCTGCCACACGTTTGTCACTTGCTACAAGTTGCGGATTGTCACTTGCCATGTCGCCTGCCATACGTTGTGGATTGTCACTTGCCACATTGCCTGTCACACGTTGTGGATTGTCACTTGCCACGTCGCCTGTCACACGTTGCGGATTATCACTTGCCACGCCACCTGCCACACGTTTGTTACTTGCCACACGTTGAGGATTGAAACTTGCCATGTTGCTTGTCACACATTGTCACTTGCCTGATCCAAGATGATGTAATCTCTCTGCTGCCCGCAGCTGCCTACACACTCATTGAGGGCAGAACTGCAGGGATGCAGGGCAGGCGGTGAGAGATGATGTCATCTCTCTGCTCCCCCCGCTCGCCTGCTCTGATTGGCTAGCCGTTTAACAAGCCGTCCAACTGCCTGGCCCGCACACTCTCTCAGCCGCCAGCGGAGCCGCCCGCTCTTTTAGCTGCCCGACGGTGGAGCCGCACTTTCTCTCACTTGTTCCCTCACAAGCCCACTGAGCTGCTCTCCCACTGAGCCACCCAGCTGCCTGGCCCGCTCACTCTGACCCGCCCACGGAGCCATTCACGGATCAGCCCGCCGAGCGCTCTCTCACCCACCTGCAAATAGTTTCTTAAAGGGGGGAATAGCCCCGTTGCCACCCTGGATCTGCCCCTGCCTTGAAGGGGTATTCCACATTCACAGTATATGCCACTGTGTAACAGATACCAGATCAATGCCTTTATATACCTCTCCTCTCTTTGCTCCTTTAAAAGTTAATCCCCTTTGTCTCATCCATATGCTGAGAAAAGATTGCTCCCATAGCATGATACCATTTTCAAAAAGATTTTTGTATATTCACAGTTATGAACATACTCACATCTTTTGTGTACTAAAAGCATTTACAATAAGGAATTCCGGGACAATTTGTGTTCCACAGCTTCAAACCGGAAGTGACACAAAGACACTAGAAGCTCCGTCCTGTGCGTTTCGTCATCAAGACGTCATCTGGAGTATCCGCTAGGGAGCTACAGTTCATTGAGGGAACCATGAATGGCAACATGTACTGTGACATACTGAAGCAGAGTATTCCACCATGGTAATGACCCCATACACACGTCCAAGACGACCACTGCCTTGCTAAAGAAGCTGAGGGTAAAGGCGATTGACTGGCCAAGCATGTCTCCAGACCTAAACACTATTAGCCATCTGTGGGGCATCCCTAAATGGAAGGTGGATATCACAACACTGGTAAACAGGAGTGAACCACAACTGTGGATAGCAAGGATCTCAATGCACTTCTCTATGTTATGTGAGAATTCAGTTTTGGACCCCAGGCGTCACTCCAATCAGAAAACTACATCATCTCTCTCTCACATATAGGAATGCGTTGAGCTACTAACAGTGAACGTATTACAACATGCGTCCAACCCCCAGCCTTAAAAGAATATGATACACGTGAAGATTCCAATGCACTTCTGTATGCAAGAGATTATCAGTACGGGACCCCATAAACAAGTAATTACTTATGTCAAGTACGTAGAAGTTAGGAATTGTGATTACAACTAATAGTTGCATAAGAGAGGCAAATATAGGTCAGCTAATTTGAGGGAGTATGTTCCTTTAAGGCTGCGTACGCACGAGGAGACATATCCGATGAAACGGTCTGACAGACCGATTTCATCGGACATGTCTCCTGGGATGTTTTGGTTTGATGTGTGTACACACGATCAAACCAAAATCCCCGCGGACAGACAGCGCGGTGATGTGGTAGTGACGTTGACGCCGCCACGTCACCAAACCCGGAAGTAAAATACTTCCACACATGCGTCGAATTTATTCGGCGCATGCGGGAGATTTCGGTCCGCTGGTTAGGCGTACTAACCAGCAGACATATCCGACAGACGGCTTTCCAGCAGACCAGTTTTAAAGCATGCTTTAAAACTTTTCTCTGCTGGAAACCTGTCTGCTAGCCCGTACACACGATCGAATCTGTCCGCTGAAACTGGTCTGCGGACCAGTTTCAGCAGATATATTCGATCGCGTGTACGCGGCCTAAGATGTACCACAGCAAACAGACTTAGACACCACAGGCAGTCCCAAGCAGTATGTTCTTATTTAACAAGCCAGAGTTATATACAGCAACGTTTATAAGCAATATATGTAGCAGGTCTTTCAGAGGTACTACAAATGAAATAATTGCTACTTATCTGTTTGCAGGGCTTGAGTTTAACAGCAAGGTATTCCGTAGTGTATGGTGTCAGCAAGGAAGATCTCTTAGGGTGTCTCCAACAATGGCAGCATGGATGTAGGAAAGAGAATTGTTACTTGGCCATGATGTTCCAGCCTGGCTTGGTGTCCAGCGTGGGAGCGATGGTACCAGTATTGTAGCGTGGCCGCTACAGCTGACAATAATAGAATGGCGTGTATAATCCACGCCTTTCTGTTCATACTTGAGAGGCATGTGTGCCGAATGCAGTGCTGATTGCATTCGGCATTTCCGCGTTCCAGGCGTATGCGTTCCAGCGTGGATCGCAATACGGCGAATGGCACCGTTTACAGTGGAGGAGCGCAAGGTCTCTAACATCCACCAGCTCGGTGATGTCATCATGGAGTGAAAGAGGACTCCACTGGCAACCTGTGAAGCTCTGGTGAACTCCGTGCCCAAGAGAGTTAAGGCAGCGCAGGAAAATAATGGTGGCCACAAAAAATATTGACACTTTTGGTCAAATTTGTACACACGATCGGACCTTTGTCCGACCAAATTCACATTGAAATCCCGACGGAATTCCATCGGAGGAAAAGAGAACATGTTCTCTATGTACAGAATTAGTCAGAATTTCTGATAGAATTTCTCCAAAGGGGCATACACACAGTCGGAATTTCCGATTGAAAAAGCTTGGATATTCTGATCGTGTGTACAAGGTTTTAGGGGTGTACTCAGTTTTGTTGCCAGCGGTTTGGACATTATTGGCTATGTGTTGAGTTATTTTTAAGGGGACAGCACATTTACACTTACAGTATACATGCTGTACACTCACTACTTTACATTGTAGCAAAGTGTAATTTCTTCAGTATTATTACATGAAAAGATATAATAAAATAGTTACAAAAATGTGAGGGGTGTACTCACTTTTGTGAGATACTGTACATACAAAATCCAGTTACTTCCTGGTTTGTGTGCATGAACGATGACGTCACACAGACTCCACCCAATGCAATTTGTCACAATCATGTGACTTCTTCAGGGGATCTATTTGTATGTTATCAGCAGTTACAGTAAATATTTTTTGATTTTTCCTTTTGGGATAAATATTTTACAAATAAATAAAAGTTGACCCTTGAAGGCACTTGGTTTATTAAAGGAAGCTGAAAAGAACAGACTTACTGGCTGGATCACCAGGTGAAATTAAAGGGAAAAAAGCCTATTCGTACGCCCACTACTAAGCTGCACTTTAATACGTTTTAATTTTTGGGTTTAATACCACTTTAATTCAACAATGAACCTTCTGTAAATGCCATTTGATTTCCCCACTTTTCTTTCCTGTTTTTTTGCTGTTGGAGGCTATGCATGATGTATCTTTCCTTATACTTTGTTTGCTGTAGGTGTCCACTTTTGGCATTAACAGAACCTGGAAACCATATGTCTATGAAATTATTTTGATATTTTAAATGGAAAAAAAAAAAACACACACACAAAAAGGTTAGACACCCGGAGGGACACATCACTTTTCCCAGTAAGCATAACAACTAGGCATGCAGAAAATAAGTGTTCTCCTAAAGGACATCAGTAAATGGGAACCGCTTTACACAAAGCAGCGAGCTGAAGGGCAGAGTGGAATCACTCTCTTTATAGACTTGCTGAGATCCAGGAAGCCTGTCTTCATAAGCAAGGTTATTTCATGTCTAAGAAACAAGAAGCAATCTGAGGTGTAACAGTTACTACTCTACGATTGCTTATCTAGCCTAAAATATTAAAGCAAATGGAGCATTGAACTGAAAATGAGTAACTGTATTGAATGTATTATAAGAAAAAATATATAGGTTTCCTGCATCTCTTGAGCTTTAAAAGTATTTATTTGCTTTCAATTATATTACCATGTATATGATATTACTCTATAACGGCCCTTTCACACATGCTGTCCAATCATTCAGGTGGATCTGATCGGATGCTCCATGCACCACTATGAAGTGACGGATGTCAGCTATGACATGTCTGCTGACATCCGGCGCTATCCGATCCGCCAAATCCAAACAGATGAAAACCCTATTTTCCATCCGTCTGTTGGATTGGATCGCATATAATCAGATGAAAACCGATAGGTGAATCCCTTTTTATCTGATCTCTCATAGAGGACAGCGGGGCTCTGACAGTTTCGTATCTGCACAGTGAGAGGAGGTGGACCTTTCATTCGCTTGCTCAGTGGAGATCCCTGCTGAGCAAGCGGAGTCTGTCAAAATGGACATCCCCGTGTGAAAGGGGCCTTATGCCGCGTACAGAGCAGTGGCGGCTGGTGCTCAAAATTGCAGCCTCACTGTGCCCATCACATGCAGTTACTGTGCCACCAGACGCAGCCACTGTGCCATGCCACTAAATGCAGCCACTGTGCCATCAATTGTCACCACTGCGCCATGCCATCAAACAGCAACTGTGCCATCAATTGTCACCACTGTGCCATGCCATCAAATGCAGTCAGTGTGCCATCAATTGTCACCACTGTGCCATGCAACACAGCAACTGTGCCATCAATTGTCACCACTGTGCCATGCCATCAAATGCAGTCACTGTGCCATCAATTGTCACCACTGTGCCATGCCATCAAACAGCAACTGTGCCATCAATTGTCACCACTGTGCAATGCCATCAAACGCAGCCACTGTGCCATGCAACACAGCAACTGTGCCATCAATTGTCACCACTGTGCCTTGCCATCAAATGCAGTCACTGTGCCATCAATTGTCACCACTGTGCCTTGCCATCAAATGCAGTCACTGTGCCATCAATTGTCACCACTGTGCCATGCCATCAAACAGCAACTGTGCCATCAATTGTCACCACTGTGCAATGCCATCAAACGCAGCCACTGTGCCATGCAACACAGCAACTGTGCCATCAATTGTCACCACTGTGCCTTGCCATCAAATGCAGTCACTGTGCCATCAATTGTCACCACTGTGCCTTGCCATCAAATGCAGTCACTGTGCCATCAATTGTCACCACTGTGCCATGCCATCAAACACAGCAACTGCGCCATCAATTGTCACCACTGTGCCATGCCATCAAACGCAGCTACTGTGCCATCAAACGCAGCCACTGTGCCATCAATTGTCACCACTGTGCCATGCCATCAAACGCAGCCACTGTGCCCCTCAATTGTTGCCACTGTGCCAATTGTCACCACTGTGCCATTTAATTGTCACCACTGTGCCCATTGATGCCACTGTGCATGTCACTGTGCCCTTTAATTGTCACCACTGTGCCCCATGATGCCACTGTGCCCATTGACACCACTGTGCTCCATGATGCCACTGTGCCAATTGTCGCCTCTGTACCCTTTGTCACCACTGTGCCCCATGATGCCACTGTGCCCATTGTCGCCCCTTTCCCTGTAAAAA
The DNA here is from genome assembly GCA_029574335.1 of Rana kukunoris. NCBI lineage: Eukaryota > Metazoa > Chordata > Amphibia > Anura > Ranidae > Rana > Rana kukunoris. The sequence goes on along the minus strand of CM056050.1, from coordinate 97,281,919 downwards.
GCACTTACCTGAAGCTTCCATGTCCTCCCTCGATGTCTTCTGCCGCCGTGGTGAAGCTTCAGCCAATCAGATTCCTGATAACCAGAATTCGGAAACCTGATTGGCTGAAACGGCCGTCAGTCTTATGCAAGGAACGCAGGTTGCTTGCGCTCCGAGTATAGACTTCCGAGAGTCGGAGGGCGGTACTGGAAAAGCCTATGAGAGTCGCTGGCTTTGATAGGCAGTTCCCCTCAGCCTGGCAACAATGATAACACACATTCAATGCATTGCATTGAATGTGTGTTATTTGCGAGAGGGGGTGGCGCTGCAGCGCCCTCTATAGAAGGCCGCCAGAACTGCGGTTAAAATGTCAAAATTACATTTTAGCCAAATAAAAGTTCTTAAAGGGCCCGTTTTTTTTTTTTTTTTTGTGTGTGTGACTGCGGCAGGTGCCCGTGCGTCCCTATGGACGGGCTGCCACTGGTACAGAATGACGATCGTAAAAAAAATTCCGACGGATGTTGGCTCAAACTTGTCTTGCATACAAACGGTCGCACAAATGTTGTCGGAAATTAAGAACGCCAAGAACACAGTGACATACAAGATGTACAATGGCACTATTAAAGGGAAGTTCAATACCAGTCGTGTTAGTAAAAATTTGGCGAGAGACGATTCACGCTTTTCAGCCTTGTGCTTTTCAGTCCATTACAGCGTGACGATTATGCTATCTCCATTACGAACGCTAGTTTTACCAGACCGAGCGATTCCGTCTTGTACTTGATTCAGAGCCTGCGTGAAATTTTGTGCATCTGAATTGTCAACACACGATCGGATTTTGTTGTCGGCAAATTTGAGAACCGGCTCTCAAATTTTTGCTGGCGGAAATTACGTCAGAAAATGTCCGATGGAGCCTACACACGGTCGGAATTTCTAACAACAAGCTCCCATCGAACATTTGTTGTTGGAAATTCTGACCGTATGTACGCGGCATAAGAGTTTTAATGTAAAATATAAGAAAAGTGTGGTGATCAATTGTAACTAATGGTAAGGTTAAAAACCAATAGATCTAATTGCAAGTAGTACAGTATATGTACCGGTACTTGAATTTGTGTTGGTATCGGTCTTTTGCAAAACCTGCACAGCATCATTTAGCCTGGAAATAGCACAAGAAGCTAATCAGATGTGCTGCAGTGCTTGTTTGCTAACAATGAACATGATGGCAGGAGGAGAGAAGAGTCATTAGGAAGAGGAGCTCATCAGTCTGCTGCTACTTCTTAGCGTGATAGTGCTGTACTGCTGGAAGTAAAAATTGGTTCAGATGAATCTACCATAAAGGGCCAGATTCAGGTAGAGTTACTCTGGAGTATCAGTGATACTCCAGCCTAACTCTCACTTTGAGCCGGCGTTTCTGTTTTCTGTAAGCAGAAAACAAGAAACGCCGGGTTGGAGTTCCTATACGAGCGGCGTAATTGTATTTCGCCGTCGTATCGGAACTGCAATTTTAAAAATGGCGCTCGGGGCGTTCCCGCTGATTAACGCCGAGAATATGTTAATCAGCGAGAATCGGCAATTCACGATCGTATTCGGGCCCGACGCAGTGACTTTCCGACGTTTCCGTAAGCGATACGTGACGTAAAGAAAAACATGCCCCCTAGTGGAGTATTCTATGTTAAGTATGGCCGTCGTCATTGCGTCGAATTTAAAAAATGTCACGTCGTTTGCGTAAAACGTCCGTGAATGGGGATTGACGTCATTGATGGTCCCTGACAGAATTTGGAGCATGCGCACTGACAGTCAACGCATGCGCAGTACGTTTGCCGCGGGATCGCGCATAGTTAACATAATACACACCCCCTACCCGCCCAATTTGAAAAACGCCGGCTCATTTTCGCTACGCAACTTTAGGAGCAAGTGCTTTGTGAATAACAGTACTTGCTCCTAAAGTTTCGGCGGAGTAACGTAAATGAGAAACGTTACTCCACCATAAAGATGCGCCCATCTACCTGAATCTGGCCCAAAGTGTTTTTCCTTCAAAGAAGCTAACCTGTGATTGAATTGTAGTATGGATGGACTCTGTTCTGATTCTTGAATGGGTATGAAGGAGAAAACCCTTATGCCGCGTACACACGATCATTTTTTGCGATGAAAAAAAACGACGTTTTCAAAAACGTCATTTAAAATCACCGTGTGTGGGCAAAACTACGTTTTATGTCTTCAAAAAAACGACCCAAAAAAATTCCAACATGCTTGAATTTTTTGTGTCGTTTTTCAAAACGTCGTTTTTTGTGTCATAAAAAGTGATGGTGTGTGGGCAAAACGATGTTGAAAATGACGTTTTTAAACCCACGCATGCTCAGAAGCAAGTTATGAGACGGAGCTTCAATGGAAAAGAGTGCCGTCGAACGTGGTGTACGTCACCACGCTTTGCTAGAGCTTTGTAGAAAAATGATGGTGTGTATGCAACGTTGTTTTGGAAAATGAAGTTTGAAAAACTTCGTTTTTTTTCATCGCAAAAAATGATCGTGTGTGCGCGGCATTAATGCTCTGTGCTACCATTGTAATGGGTGCACCTTGTATTAAATGTTTAAAAATGTTTTACATACTGTACAAATTGTGTATATACTGTACACTATGTTGTCAAAAGTATCGGGACGCCTGCCTTTACACGCACATGAACTTTAATAGCATCCCAGACTGTCTGTAGGGTTCAATATTGAGCTGGCCCACCCTTTGCAGCTCTATCAGCTTCAACTCTTCAGAAGGCTGTCAGCAAGGTTTAGGAGTGTGCCTATGGGAATGTTTGACTATTCTTCCAGAAGCACATTTGTGAGGTCGGCACTGATTTTGGACGAGAAGGCCTGGCTCACAGTCTCCGCTGTAATTCATCCCAAAGGTGCTCTATCAGGTTGAGGTCAGGACTCTGTGCATGCCAGTCAAGTTCCCCCCACCCCAAATTCGCTCATCCATGTCTTTATGGACTTTGCTTTGTGCACTGGTGTGCAGTCATGTTGGAACAGGAAGGGGCCATCCCCAAACTGTCCCCACAAAGTTGGGAGCATGAAAATGTCTTATTATGCTGACACCTTAAGCGTTCCCTTTATTGGAACTAAGAGGCCAAGCCCAACCCCTGAAAAACAACCCCACACCATGAATACTTTTGGCAATAAAGTGTGGATGAGCAAGTCTGGGGTCAGGGGACCTATAGACTAGCCGTGACCTGTCATCCGCCTGCTCCGCTCATTGTGTCCCGCGCTCTTCAAAAGGTTGGGCATCCATGCAATAAAGCAAATACACTGGATAACTTACTTCTTTATATTTAACTGAAGTGAAAATCATTTTTTCATGAAGATACTGTACGTTTGCTGTGAAAAACAGCATTCAGCAGTAAAGTATAGACTATCCTATTGAATGTAATGTCATTTTGTTTATTGATTAATCTGGTTCATGTGACAGTTCAACTTCCCTTCAGTGAGATGAAACCATTGTGTGTTGTCTGTGACCTTTCTCCACCTCCCTCTTCATTCCAAGTAACAGGATAGATTTTATTAATAGCAGGCACATAACAATGTAGGTTGAGGAGTTTTGAAGAAAGACAAAATGTACAAAATAAATATTATAGAGATAAAGGCACTCCAAATACAGCTTTATGGGTTTATCCTCATATCCAATATATTGCAGAAGTGTCCCTAAAGCTAATACACAGACCAGAGGTCAGGAAACAAGCAGGGCATGAAACATTACTGCAGAATCATGACAAAACCACTGCACAGAGCAGGTAAGTATGACATGTTTGTTATTTTTCAAGAAAAATAAATAAAAATTATCTATACCATTAAATGTGATAAAGGGTCTCCAAATGATGATTATGCCAACTCAACAGAGATAGATTAAGGGAGAATGTGATCATAGGCAAGGTAGCAGCTTTTGAACAAACATCGGCAAAGTGATCGTTCTGTTTCTACTAGTTTATTTTATTCTTATATATATTTGATTTTTTTTTTTGATTTTTTTTTTACCTGTTTCCTACTGGGCTAAATTCACACTCGTTTTGTATTGTACCGTTGAATGTAACTTTTCAATAAAACCCTTTGTATAAGAACAAACATCGGCAACAGGGTAAAGATAGAAAAAATCGTTATTGAAAATTAGGAGTAAAATGTACCAGAGCATGACCCTCACTAATGCGTTTCAGTCCAGAAAATACCTTATTCATTCAATCAGGCATGAATACGGTATTTTTCTGGACAAAAAACATTATTTTCAATAAAGAATATTTTTTTTACCTTTTCCTTGTTGCCGACGTTCGTCCGTATCTACTGGGAATCAGATGGAGACCGCTAGTCTTGCACTGTGAAGTTCCGTACAGCCAGAGAGAGGTATAATTGGGTTGCAGCACTTTACTTGTGTGGAACTGTGTAAGATAGCAGCTTTGCCCACATGATGCCCATGAGAAACACAATGCTACAGCAAGTAAAACAAATCCCCAAAACGGTTTCAAATATATCAATAGTAAAAAGGTATTGAAAGAACAGATAAGCTTTATAACCAGGAGGGGGCGACAAAATCCGGGCGCCAGGTCGCAATTGCGACAAGAAATTGTGACCTGGCGCCCGGTAATTGAGGCCGCAGCTTTGCGGCCTACAAGGCCGCAAAGCTGTGGCCTCAATTACCAGCCGTCGCGGGCGGCGGAGGTGGTGGGGGCGCTAGGAGGCACAGGATCCTATGTCTCCATGCGCCTCCACCTCCCCCGCTGCGCGATCGTGGCGGGCCCGCGACGGCCAGTAATTGAGGCCGCAGCTTTGCGGCCTTGTGAAGTCCCAAGCTCTTCCTTCTGTGAGCTGTGACCTTCTGTGAGCTGGCACCATCTGGTAGTGGCCGTTGGCATTACAAGTTAGGCCGCGTACACACGATCTAATTTATCTGCTGGAAACGGTGTGACCGTTTCAGCAGACGAATTCGATCGTGTGTACAGGCGGACAGACAGATTTTTCCAGCAGACAGATTTTAAAGCATGCTTTAAAATCTGTCTGCTGGGAATCCGTCCGTCCGATATGTCTGCTGGTTAGTACGCTAACCAGCAGACATATCTGCCCGCACATGCATTGAATTGATTCGACGCATGCGTGGAAGTTGTTTACTTCCTGGTGCGGTGACATGGCGGCGTCAACGTCATCGCCACGTCACCGCGCTATCTGCCGGCGGGGATTTTGGTTTGATCGTGTGTACAGCGATCAAACCAAAAAAGCCCAGTAGACAAATCTGATCAAATCGGTCTGTCTGACCGATTTGAACAGATTTATTTAATGGTGTGTACGGGACCTTAAACAGCTTTCTAATGTGCAATCTTTCACTATTTTGACTGCCATCTCCTTCCCTCTAAGTAGAACCCCCAAACATTATATATATATTTTTATTCTAACACCCTAGAGAATAAAATGGTGATCGCTGCAATACTTTCTGTCACGCCGTATTTGCGCAGTGGTCTTACAAGCGCACTTTTTTTGGGAGAAAATAAAAAATTTTAATTAAAAAATTAGACAACAGTAAAGTTATCCCAATTTTTTTTTATTGTGAAAAATAATGTTACACCAAGTAAATTGATACCCAACATGTCACGCTTTAAAATTGCATCTGCTCGTGGAATGTCGACAAACTTTTACTTTTTAAAATCTCCATAGGCGATGTTTAAAAAAATCTACAGGTTGCATGTTTTGAGTCAGGCCCCGTACACACGGCCGAGGTTCTCGCCAGAAACCAGCGAGAACCTCGCTGGGAGCTGCATTCCAGCGAGAACCTTGGCCGTGTGTACGCTCTCTGCTCGCCCCGCCCGTCGGGAAACCCGTCGAGCAAATAGAGAGCAGGTTCTCTATTTGCTCGACGGCCCATCGGGATGAATGGCTGGTTGCCATTCCCGACGGGCGGGTCGCAGATTCTGACGGCCAGCAGAGAACCTCGACAGGCGGAACGATGTGTTCCGCCCGTCGAGCTTCCCTGTCGTGTGTACGGGGCTTCACAGAGGAGGTCTAGAGCTAGAATTATTGCTCTCGCTCTAACGATCGTGGCGATACCTCACGTGTGGTTTGAATACCATTTACATATGCGGGCGCTACTCACGTATGCGTTCGCTTCTGCATGCAAGCTCGTCGGGACGGGGCGCGTTTTCTGGCTCCTAACTTTTTTAGCTGGCTCCTAGATTCCAAGCAAATTTGTCAAACCCTGCTTATAACAGATGGACATGGGAAGATGATTACAAATCACAAGGTAAAGGCAGAAGTATTATGTCATTTTTCGATTCAGTTTTTACAGTTAAAAAAGGTGGGCTTGATCTTTGTCTAATATTAATTGCTGCATGTTTTAGAGCAGGGGTCTCCAAACTTTCTAAGCAAAAGGCCAGTTTACTGTCCTTCAGAGTTTACGAGGGACGGACGTCGGTGGGACTAACTAACACCCCATTATTTGTTTTAGTAGTAATTGAGCAATTGTGCCCCGTCATTGGGTCCCATTGTTGGTGTCATCACTGATGTCATTTCCCCCCCCATTGTTGGTATCATTGAGAGAAACTGTGCCCCATTGTTGATGTCATTGAGAGGAATCGTCCCCTATCACCTGTGTCAATAAAAGGATTTGTGCCCCATTTTTTGTGTCATTATAAGGATTTGTGTCACATCGTTGGTGTCATTGAGAGAAACTGTGCCCCACTGTTGGCGTCATTGAGAGGAATCGTCCCTATCATTGGTGTCATTGTAAGAAATTGTTCCCCGTTTTTAGTGTCATTATCAGGATTTGTGTCCCATCATTGGTATTATTGGGCCCAATTGTTGGTGTCAGTAGGACAAATGATGTCCCGTGGTTGGTGTAATTGAGAAAAACTGTGCCCCATTGTTAATGTCAGTAGGAGAATTTATGCCACATTGTTGGCATCAGTGGAGGAAATAGTGCCCAAGGGGCCGGATAAAAGCAAGCAAAGGGCCGCATCTGGCTCCCGGGCCGCAGTTTGGAGACCACTCCTTTAGAGCAAAGAGAACATGGCCAAGTAACCCAGCATTTTCAAGAGGAGGTCAGAAATGTCAGACTCTCATAACAGACTAAGCCCATCTTGTGAAAGGTTTCACATCACCGCTGTACAATAAAAATGGCAGATTGTTCTTGCAGCCTGTCATTCGGAGAACTTATGGAGAGCCTCAAAAATGTCTCCCCAAAGTGAATATGTCACAACAAATAAATGGCTTGGAATGTGTGGTTTCTGAATGATACCTTTTTTTTTTTTATAAAGACCCATTGTTGTACATAGCAAGAACATAATAAATGCATGGGCACATGGTTGTTTATATTAATAAGGGAATGTTATTAAAAAGTTGAGGATTCTGGGCATACTTCACAAGCCCTAAAAACTTCAAATTACGTGGGACATATGTAATATGCCTGATCCTTATGCCCCATTGTAACTCCCTCCCTCACATGCAGGCAATTCCTGACTGTCAAAATGACAGCCATGATTTGCATGTTAATACTGCAACTGTAGAAGTTGCTTGTGTCAAACAATTGACCGTCTTGACAGTGTTTGTAAACACTGTTCTCGGAGCCAAAGAGAAAAATACAAAACAACATTGTTTCCTTTGTGTCTACTGTTTCATTAATTTTAAGATCAGAGGGCTGAATTTTGATCTGTATGTAATGTCAGTTAAAGTGGTAATAAATCCAAAATAAATATTTCATATATTGCAGTGTACCAATTTTTATATGTGATGGCTGCATTCATTTCCTTTTTTGGCTTTTTTTTAATGTTCACCTGTTCCTGGCAGTAATTCTGTTATTTGCAACTGTTTTTCCTAACAGACATTGCTGTTCAGCAAAAGTTGCAGTTAGAGGGTTTAGGCCAGGGGTGTCCAAACTTTTTTCAAAGAGGGCCAGATTTGATGGGCCAGATTCAGGTAGATGGGTGAATCTTTATTTTGGAGTAACGTTTCTCATTTACGTTACTCCGCCGAAACTTTAGGAGCAAGTACTGTTATTCACATAGCACTTGCTCCTAAAGTTGCGTAGCGAAAATGAGCCGGCGTTTTTCAACGGCGGGTAGGGGGCGTGTATTATTTAAACTAGGCGCGATCCCGCGGCGAAACGTACTGCGCATGCGTCGATTGTCAGTGCGCATGCTCCAAATTCTGTCAGTGAACGTCAATGACGTCAATCCCCATTCACGGACGTTTTACGCAAACTACGCTAAACTTTTTAAATTCGACGCGATGACGACGGCCATACTTAACAAAGGATACTCCACCTAGGGGGCATGTTTTTCTTTACGCCGCGTATCGCTTACGGAAACGTCGGAAAGTCACTGCGTCGGGCCCGCGTACGATCGTGAATTTCCGTCTCTCGCTGATTTACATATTCTTGGCGTAAATCAGCGGGAACGCCCCGAGCGCCCATTTTAAAATTGCAGTTCCGATACAATTACGCCGCTCGTATCTGAACTCAATCCCGGCGTATCTTGTTTTCTGACTACAGAAAACAGATAAGCCGGCTCAAAGTGTGAGTTATGCTGGCGAATCACTGATACTCCAGAGTAACTCTACCTGAATCTGGCCCGATGAAGTGAACATGCTGGATGGCCGACCATTTTGCCTGCCATTCTTTAAACCATTAAAATTTGGTCTAAGTGTGTTCATCCAAACACTAATACACAATGCCCAAAAATAATTTTCTTGCTTTGTGACTGTGTGTGGTGAAGACATGAGCTCAGGCGTGTTATTTGGATATACCATATTAAGCGGCTTATAAGACACACTTTCACTTTAAAAAAGAAAGTTTCGGGGAAAAAAATCTTAAATTTTAAATAAAGAATTGTGAAGCAAAATAAGGGTCAGTGCTTATCAATACAGTCGAATCAGTGCCCATCTCTGCAGCCTTATCTTTGTCATGAATGCAGCACCCACTGTATTGCCATGAATGCAGCACCCACTCCATTGCCATGAATGCAGCACCCACTCCATTGCCATGAATGCAGCACCCACTCAATTGCCATGAATGCCGCACCCGCTCAATTGCCATGAATGCCGCACCCGCTCAATTGCCATGAATGCCGCACCTGCTCAATTGCCATGAATGCAGCACCCACTCCATTGCCATGAATGCAGCACCCTCCATATGGCCAACGTGACCCTGAGGTGGAAACTGACAACACATTCCTGAGACTAGGAGGGCCCTCAGATAAAAGGATCACTAAAGGAATTATTTTTTTTAGCTAAATAGCTTCCTTTACCTTACTGCAGTACTGGTTTCATGTCCTTATTGTTCGTTTTTGCTTTGAAGTTGCTGTAATCCTGCTCTGTTCTCCACACTTCCTGCTTGTCTGTTTCCTTATAACCACCATACTGGGAGCTTTCTCACAATGGTTTAAGCTGTCATTACTGCGTGTCTAAAAAGTTCCCAGAACCAATCAGATTCATTTTAAAAACAAAACACTGCCCTGGATTTGTTTGTTTTTGTGTGTCTATTTCTACTTCGCAGAAACATGAAGCCAGTTCAAAAGTGAAACTAGCCTGCAGGCACATTATATGATTGATTTTTATTAGTGTTGCTCACGAATATTCGCATTGCGAATATTCGTAACGAATATTGCTTATTCGAGTATTCGCGAATAAATCGAATATCGCGGTGAATATTCGATATTGCGAATATTCATATTTTTTCTAATTTATTTTTAAAACAGATCACATCCTAGTGATCTCCATCGACGTCTAAAAGCATTGCTGGTATGATTAAAGACCCTGGGCCGAGTAGCTGAGACGATCCTTTTATGTTGCCGAATATTCGCAATGCGAATATTCGTATTACGAATATTCGCGAATACTTTCTCTGCCCTTCTGTGTTTTGTGTATAAAAAAAAAAAAAAAATTGCTTTAGTTTAGTCATATAAGTTTGTGTAAGTGCATATTAGTTTAGTAATCCAGGAAATGATCTCCGTTTTCGCGTGTTGATGAGAATTTCGCAATCAATTTCGCATTCGCATTAGCGAAATTTCGCATTAGCATTAGCGAAATTTCGCATTCGCATTAGCGAAATTTCGCATTCGCATTAGCGAAATTTCGCAAAATTTTTTTTTTTATAAAAGATCACGAATATTCGATATTAACGAATATTTCACGAATATTCTTCTATATATTCGTGAAATATCGCGAAATCGAATATGGCGTATTCCGCTCAACACTAATTTTTATCTATTTTTAATCATTTTGAAAAGGAATCAGTTAACTTTTATGTCTCTATACCCTGTAAACAGTCATTTCAGCAAAAAAATGTTTTTCCTTTAGTGACCCTTTAAGTACCATCTCCCAGAATGCATAGCGGGTTCACCACGGCCCCTGGGCTGCTTCTAGGAAAGAGGCACCCAATGCATTCAGCCTGCTGCCTTTCCAACCTTGACCAGCGGTGACAGCGACACCCATCGTCAGAAGGAAAATCGTGCAACCAGCTGAACTGAGACAGAGCCACAGTTTAGACACAATTCTGCTGAGCCAACTACTGCTCAGGTAACTATAATTTGAACACATAGCACCCACTCATTGGGAGCAGGGCGCTACACTTGTCCTGGAATCCAGCGATCTTGGCACCCCAGCCGATGTTTGCATCGGCTGTCAGGTGCTGCCGCCACCATTGCTGGTAAGGGAACCCGGCAGTGAAGCCTTGTGGCCCTGCAGCAGGGAAAGGAGGAGGAGGGGGCCGGACTTCTGAAGTTCCCACAGAAGTGGGGACAGGGTACCTGTCAAAAACCGTTTCCTGCTCCCCCCTCCCCCCCAAAAGATGTCAAATATGGCAGCGAAAGAGGGAGGACTCAGACAAGCGGAAGTTCCACTTTTGAGTGGAACTCTGCTTTAAAATGTGTTTCTATTTATCCTTTATTAACCCTTAGTTTAGCCTAATCAGCCCATATCCTGTTAACTATTATTTTCCAGTTGATGTTTGGTTTCAATTTATCTAACCATTCAATTTTTTTTCTTTTTTATTTCATTTGTTCATTCATATTTTTAGTGTCACGGAAATAAAAGAGCAATACCTAAAGAAAACAGAGCCTTTGTTTAATTTATAAATGACTTGCAAATCTGTGTACCAGAATCAAAATGTTAGTGTTATTTGAAATCAGACAAATTGTGTAAAAAATGTATAGATTTAAAGTAATCACGATTAAAAAGTCTCGTTTTTTTAGTCGTGCGACGTGGCTAGGTCCTGCAATGGAAAAGTTGCAGAACACTGCCCCTAGCGGTCAGTGAACTGGTACTACGGCAGTCCAAGTTTAGTGCAAAGAAATAGCAGCAAAAAGGAAGTAAAAAAAATAGGCAACAGGTCTTCTGCTGAGTCTTCCGATGCTGTAGAGAAGTTGACAAAGTTCCATTCTAACTGACTGATCCCAAAACCCCTCCCCAGAGTACTTCACATGTGCACCAGATGCGGATCTGGAGAGGCAAGGGGGGATAGGGGAAACGGAGCATGAACACAACTTGAGTGGGGGCGAGTACCCTTGACCAAAAACTTCTCTAATGTAAGTAGGTCAGGCAAATCAGTCATTTGGCCTACTTATAAAATCGAGGGTCAGGCAACAAAACAGTATCCCCTTTTGTGGCCATGAATGGCACTGAAAAGGTCTGATCTTCCTTCCCGGGGCACTTCAACACAACCCGGTCCCGATAAATATGTCTGCCCCAGCTCCAGTCACTGAGGCCGCGTACACACGGAGGGACATGCCTGCTGAAACTGTCCGACGGACCATTTCAAGTGGACATGTCTCCTCCGGATTTTCATCCAAAGGCGTGTACACACCATCGGATCAAAATCCCTGCCGGCAGACAGTGCGATGACGTGGCGGTGACGTTGACGCCGCCACGTCACCGCACCAGGAAGTAAAAAACGGCCACGCATGCGTCGCTTGTGCGGGCAGATATGTCCGCTGGTTAGTGTACTAACCAGCGGACATATCCGATGGACATGTCACCGGCGGACACATTTAAAGCATGCTTTAAAATTTGTCCACCGGTCAGACATGTCCGCTAGCCCATACACATCGGATTTGTCTGCTGAAACGGTCCGTCGAACCAGTTTCAGCGGACAAATTTGATCGTGTGTACGCGGCCTAAGACAGTCCTTAAAATGTTTTCCCACACAAATAAAAGCATAAGGGGTCTCACGTTCTTCCGTTGATTTGTCACCGATGGAGTTCCACACAGACGATCGTTTTTTTCTATTGGTTTTTTATCTATAGGAAAATTTTAAAACATGTTCTATTTTTTTTTCACCGAAACCGATGGGGCCCACACACGATCGGTTGTCCGATGAAAACGGTCCATCGGTCCATCGGTCCGTTTTCATCAGACAAACCTATTGTGTGTACAGTGCTTAAATGTTTTTTTTCTTTGTCTGTATTTTTCACTTTCTGATCCTCCTCAGTAAGCTTACTGACAAGGAACAGGAAGTGAGAAATTTAAAGAAAAAAAAAACATTTAGATCTGTAGCGCTACCCCATTCAGAAGCCGCTGTGTATAAGTGGGGTCGGCGTGTTGTGTTACCTGGCAGGTGTCTAGGGGTGATACTTGTGAGTTGAGGAAGAGAGCGAATGTCCAGTCTTTAGTTGGGTTTTCTTCAATGCTTTATTCCAAGGCCCAACATGGCCTTCATCAACATGGTATAGGACAGGAAAGATTGATGAGCAGAGACAGAGAGCTTGAGTATCAGGCCTTGGATATGAAGAAGAAGAAATGAGCATTTTTGCTCTCAGCAATGAAGCAATGAAGTTCGTCGCCACTCCAGTCGGAATGGGTAAAGTGCCCCCGGACAGACCCCTGCCACAGGCCCTGCAGCCGGAACATCACTTGCAAATTTTGGGAGGACCAGGCCTCTGCCACAGGTCTGGCTTGGGCCTCTGCCACAGGCTTAGTACTTGAGTGAACGTGAAATTGAAATGAGAAAGTCCTCCCAATAGATTTAGTTAGTCACTGGATCCCCGATGGTTCGTTCAAGCCCTATTGGATCACCTGCCTCTGGGTTCTTCTCAAGCTGATCCCCCACCGTACAGCTCCCAGCCTGGGATCCTTTCAGAAAAGGTTTGGGACCCAGCATCTACTGGGATCCCTCTCTATGTCAGAGTAGAGCTCCGCATGGTGCGCAACTCCGGCTAGGTAGGCCAAGGCTGCAGGGTCCATGGATGCGCGCACCCCGAAGGTGGGTGCCGCACCTGAAACTCAGACCCCACAGAAAGCAAAAACGGCCCTCAGGCCAAGGCGGCTGCCTGAGATATAGCCTCCCTCAGCACGCCTTAAGCCCCATACACACCATCAGATTATCTGAAGATTTTTGTCTTCAGATTTACCAAAACCATATAATATGAGGTCAAACCTTAAGAGTTTCAATTTGTATGCAATCAGACAGGCCCTTGTACTACATAGTTTTGGTAAACCTGAAGACAAAAATCTGCAGATAATCTGATGGTGTGTATGGGGCTTTAGCGAGGGAACCAACCCCTCTGATTGGCTGCTGAGGAAAGCGAGTCCGCCAGAACCCCTCTAGCGCCAGCTGCCGCCCAGGGGTGGAAACACACCCCTGGAGCGCAGACCGTCCCACAGGACAGTTCTGGGAATGACAGCAGCCTAAATTTGACAAATTGTGAATGGGAGCCACATAACTCTCCCATTCCCCACTAACTTTAGCGTAACGCCCCTACAGAAAGTAAGGGGGCGCTACAGAAGGGAAATCGAAGGAAAAAATAAGTGAACCAACAATGCACTAGCTTAAAGAAACCCAATTAGAAAATAAAAAACGAACCTTTAAAACCCTTTTAAATATAGACATTTAAAGCTAAACCACTTGAAAAAAAAACTATATTATTCTACAATCACTGTGCTTAAAGGGGTTGTAAAGGAAATATAATTTTTTCCCTAAATAGCTTCCTTTACCTTAGTGCAGTCCTCCTTCACTTACCTCATCCTTCAATTTTGGTTTTAAATGTCCTTATTTCTTCTGAGAAATGCTCACTTCCTGTTCTTCTGTCTGTAACTCACCACCGTAATGCGAGTATTTCTCCCTGGTGTGGAGGAATGGGGGGGGGGGGATGTGCTTAACAACCCCTTTAACTTCTTAAAAAATATTGATGGGGATTAGCAAAATTTCGAATTTTAATTTCCCACAAATGTTGACAGAGTTCTGAAGATTTCCTCAAAATTCCATTGACCACAGGGGAGCCAAAAAAAAGGGATTTTTAAATACAGCTTACCTGTAAAATCCTTTTCTTGGAGTACATCACGGGACACAGAGCGGCATATTCATTACTATATGGGTTATATGGAGTACCTTCAGGTGTGGACACTGGCAATCTCAAACAAACAGGAAGTCCCTCCCTATATAACCCCCTCCCCTAGAGGGAGTCCCTCAGTTTTGTAGCAAGCAGTATGCCTCCCAAAATGTTCCCAAAAAGAGGGGTGGGAGCTCTGTGTCCCGTGATGTACTCCAAGAAAAGTATTTTACAGGTAAGCTGTATTTAAAAATCCCTTTTTCTTTCTCGTACATCACGGGACACAGAGCGGCATATTCATTACTATATGGGATGTCCGAAAGCAATGCTTTAATGAGGGGAGGGAGACATCTTCCAAAGAAGGATTTAATTTAGAGGTATACTCAAATACTAGTAAATCCAACTTAAACGAGAAAAGTAAATCTCAAATCAAATCAAGGGAGCCCCCTCAGATCCTGAGGAGCTTGAATCGCGGCCTGTAGTACTGACTGCTCAAAGGCTGTATCCGCATTCCTTCTTACGTCCATTTGATAAAATTTTGTAAACATGTGGACTGACGACCACGTTGCTGCCTTGCATATTCGAGCCGTAGAGATCTGATGATGTGCTGCCCAGGAGGTGCCCATGGCCCTGGTAGAATGGGCCTTTGCCGACAAAGGAGGAGGCAACCTCTTCAAACCGCAGGCCTGAATGATTAATTGTTTAATCCATCTTGCGATGGTGGATCAAGCAGCTGCCTGACCCATCTTGGGCCCTTCCGGTAAAACGAACACCACATCTGTTTTCCGAACCTTCTCTGTAGCTTTAAGATAGGCCTTTATGGCCCTGACAATATCCAACGTATGCAGCAACCCCTCCTTTCTAGAGGTGGGTTTTGGAAGAAGGATGGAAGTACCACATCCTGGTTCAGGTGGAAACTGGATATAACCTTTGGTAGAAAGGAAGGATGAGGACGGAAACCCGCCCTATCCTTATGTAAAATGAGATATGGTTCCTTACAAGATAAGGCTGCCAATTCCGATACTCTCCTGGCCGAAACTATGGCGATCAGAAATACCGACTTTCTAGTCAGTAAAACCAAAGGTACCTCAGCCAACGGCTGAAGGGGTTGTTTCTGTAGAGTTGACAGAACAAGATTTAAGTCCCATGGACAAAGTGGTGATTTGACCGGAGGATTAACACGTAAGACTCCCTGTACGAAGATCTTAACCAGCGAGTGGGCGGCCAGCGGCCTCTGAAACCACACTGATAAGGCTGAAATCTGTCCTTAGATCGTGCTTAATGCCAGGCCTTTATCCACTCCTAGCTGGAGAAACTTAATACTCTATCAATGGTATACTTGCGGGAAAACCATCTCTTAGACTCACACCAGCCTACGTAGGCCCTCCAAACCCTGTAACAAATTACCCTGGAGGCCGGCTTTCTAGCCTTAATGAGGGTAGGGATTACCTGCCTAGACAGACCTCTACCCCTGAGAATTAGGGATTCAGCCGCCAGGCCGTCAAATTTAGATGCCGTAATGCAGGGTGGAGGATCGGGCCTTGTGAGAGTAGGTCTGGCCCTAGAGGAAGAGTCCAAGGGCCTCCCGCTGCCAATTTCAGGACTAGTGAGTACCATGCCCTCCGGTACCAAGCTGGGGCTACCAGGATAACCAGCCTGTGGTATGATCCTGCGCCGCAGGCGGGGTAGTAACTGCAGTGGGGGAAATGCATATACAGTGCGGAAAATAAGTATTTGAACACCCTGCTATTTTGCAAGTTCTCCCACTTGGAAATCATGGAGGGGTCTGAAATTGTCATCGTAGGTGCATGTCCACTGTGAGAGACATAATCAAAAAAAAAACAATCCAGAAATCACAATGTATGATTTTTTTAACTATTTATTTGTATGATACAGCTGCAAAGAAGTATTTGAACACCTGAGAAAATCAATGTTAATATTTGGTACAGTAGCCTTTGTTTGCAATTACAGAGGTCAAACGTTTCTTGTAGTTTTTCACCAGGTTTGCACACACTGGAGGAGGGATTTTGGCCCACTCCTCCACACAGATCTTCTCTAGATCAGTCAGGTTTCTGGGCTGTCGTTGAGAAACACAGAGTTTGAGCTCCCTCCAAAGATTCTCTATTGGGTTTAGGTCTGGAGACTGGCTAGGCCACGCCAGAACCTTGATATGCTTCTTACAGAGCCACTCCTTGGTTATCCTGGCTGTGTGCTTCGGGTCATTGTCATGTTGGAACACCCATCCTCGACCCATCTTCAAAGCTCTAACTGAGGGATGGAGGTTGTTGCCCAAAATCTCGCAATACATGGCCCCGGTCATCCTCTCCTTAATACAGTGCAGTCGCCCTGTCCCATGTGCAGAAAAACACCCCCAAAGCATGATGCTACCACCCCCATGCTTCACAGTAGGGATGGTGTTCTTGGGATGGTACTCATCATTTTTCTTCCTCCAAACACGGTTAGTGGAATTATGACCAAAAAGTTCTATTTTGGTCTCATCTGACCACATGACTTTCTCCCATGACTCCTCTGGATCATCCAAATGGTCATTGGCAAACTTAAGACGGGCCCTGACATGTGCTGGTTTAAGCAGGGGAACCTTCCGTGCCATGCATGATTTCAAACCATGACGTCTTAGTGTATTACCAACAGTAACCTTGGAAACTGTGGTCCCAGCCGTTTTCAGGTCATTGACCAGCTCCTCCCGTGTAGTCCTGGGCTGATTTCTCACCTTTCTTAGGATCATTGAGACCCCACGAGGTGAGATTTTGCATGGAGCCCCAGTCCGAGGGAGATTGACAGTCATGTTTAGTTATGTTTTCTAATGATCGCTCCACCAGTGGACCTTTTTTCACCAAGCTGCTTGGCAATTTCCCCGTAGCCCTTTCCAGCCTTGTGGAGGTGTACAATTTTGTCTCTAGTGTCTTTGGACAGCTCTTTGGTCTTGACCATGTTAGTAGTTGGATTCTTACTGATTGTATGGGGTGGACAGGTGTCTTTATGCAGCTAATGACCTCAAACAGGTGCATCTAATTTAGGATAATAAATGGAGTGGAGGTGGACATTTTAAAGGCAGACTAACAGGTCTTTGAGGGTCAGAATTCTAGCTGATAGACATGTGTTCAAATACTTCTTTGCAGCTGTATCATACAAATAAATAGTTAAAAATTCATAAATTGTGATTTCTGGAATTTTTTTTTTGATTATGTCTCTCACAGTGGACATGCACCTACGATGACAATTTCAGACCCCTCCATGATTTCCAAGTGGGAGAACTTGCAAAATAGCAGGGTGTTCAAATACTTATTTTCCGCACTGTAGAAGTTATGATTGATGCCAAGGGCAAACCAACACATCGGTTCCGCAGGCCATAGGGTCCCTCGTTCGAGACATGAACCTGTCTAGCTTCTTGTTGAATCCTGATGCCATGACCTCCACGTCTGGCACTCCCCACTTCTGGCAGATTGTCTGAAAAAACTTGTGGATGCAGAGACCACCCCCCCGGCGACAGGGTTTGGCGACTTAGGAAGTACGCCTGCAGGTTGTCCACCTCGGGAATGAATGTCGCCGATATGCAGGGTACATAAACCTCTGCCCACCGAAAAACCAAGCTTCTCTCACTCTGAGTGGCTTGACTCTTGGTTCCCCCTTGGTGGTTCACCTATATGCCACCGCTGTGGCCTTGTCTGAATGACTTCTCACCGAGGACCCCTGTAATCTGGATGTCTATGCCAGGAGGGCTAGCTGAGCCGCTCAGAACTCCCAGACCTTGATGGGCAGCTGCCTCTCTGCCTCTGCCCAAGTTCCTTGGCGAGTGAACTTGTTCAAGACCGCTCTCCAGCCTTCCAGACCACTGGGCAGAACCAAGCTGCTAGAATTGCTGCCTGTAGGACACGAGCGTGGAAGCGTGTGGTATTGCCTCGAACATGGCCATCGCATACATAGGCGAATAGTTGGCTCTTTTATGCTTAGAACCAACTGAATCAATCTCTTGATAGCCTCGACCTTTACCAGGGGCAGGAACATCCATCTTCTGTTCTGTGTCTAATCTCGTGCCGAGATATTCCAACTGCTTTGTAGGTTGAAATGCTGATCTTTCCCCGGTTTAGGACTCAGCCGAACCTCTCGAGGTACTGAACCATGAGGGCTACTACGCATTCCACCAAGGAAGCGTGTGATCTTATGATTAAGAGGTCGTCCAGGTATGCTAGGACCGAGATCCCTTGGATCCTTTGGACTGACTAGAATAGGAGCTAGGACCTTCGTGAATACCCGGGGGCCGTAGCCAGCCCGAAGGGGGGCGCCACAAATTGGAAGTGACGCTGTATCACTGCGAAGCGTAAAAACAAAAATATTTGATGTGGCTGAAAGACCTGGTACATGAAGGTAACCCTCCTTTATGTCTATAGAAGCCCGATCCTTCTGGAGTGTGGCGGCTGCTGGCCAAACGGATTCTATCCGGAAAGAGCGAACCCTTAGGTAAGCATTTAAACCTTTTAGGTCCAAAATTGGTCTGACATTGCCGATGAGCCTTGGTATGACAAACAGATTGAAATAGAAACCTAGCCCCTGTTCTTGGGCTGGTACCTCTACCCTTATGCCCTGGTAAAGCAGGTGATCCAATGCTGCCCGCATTGAGGCCTTCCTTGTGGAGGAAATTTTAGAAATTCTAATCTGTAGCCTGCGGCCACAGATGATCGGACCCCTTCTGTCGGGGACCGATCCCCAGAGGCCTGTCCTTGCGATCCATTGTTAAAAGTTTGATCGCGCAGGAGGACCATACTGCCTGAAATTTGAGGGCCCTGGAACCGGGGGGAGCTGCCCTTTTAAACGCAGGACCCCGGAACTTCCTTTGACTGGTAAAAGGGTACTTTTGCCACTTGAAACAGTCTGAATGTATTTATCCAGATCTTTCCATGGAAGGGCAAACCTGCCAGCAGTCTTTTACATGGGGCTCGGCCGCCCAGTTCTTCAACCAAAAGAGCCTTCTCATATGCACTAAAAATAGTGACAACGAGACGCCTGCTGGATGGAGTCTTTTTATAGCCTCTACCGCAAAGCACAGAGCTCTGGGAATATCCAATAACTCCTCTGCCTATCGGGCAGGGATGTCTAAGCATCTGTTTTGTCTGGTTCCTTAATGCCTGAAAAAAAAACTCCAATTGTAGCCACTGCTGGCTGTAGCCAGGGATGCTGGAAAGTGTCTCTAAGCGTTTATCGACCGGGACCTTAAACATTTGTATGTTTCCCCTTAGGCCAGTTAATGATTTATTCACCCATGAGATGGCTGCGTCCAACGTTGGGAGCGCCCCCTTTCTTTAGAAAAATGTCTTTTCCATAGGGTAAATAACAGAAACCTTCCCGGTGGTCTCCCATCCAGGCACTAACCAGGCCCTACCCTGCTTAGTCTCCGAGATCAGACGAGATCGGGCGCTTTCCGGGAGATGCGGCCTCAAGGACCTCACGGGTAGTTGAAAAGCATTGCCCGAACCGGGACCTGAACCCTGGACCCTCAGATCAAAAGTCCGATGCTCTACCAACTGAGCCATCCGGGCCCCTTTTAAAGAGCACTTGGTCAGGGGAAAGAGTGCCTGCAAGCACAAATATTTCCTGGCAGACGTGCATAAAGACTACCCTCTCGTCAGCTTTTAGGCGGCAGAAAAAATTCTGTCCGGTCGTCCCAATCCTGGAAAAACCAATTCCTCTAACAGAGGATGGGCCAGAAAAGCTGCGTTGCTTAAAGGCGCTTTTAAAAGAACCCAAAGAGGATACCGCAGGAACCTGAGGCTCTGGAAATGGCAAATTGAATGCCAAGCGGGCCATGTCTGTCAAAGACTGGACCCACAGACTCTCCGCCTGGGAGGCTGAAAACGATTCTACAGTGGTAGATCCTCTAGGTTCTGTCCCTTTTGGCGATGGGGATCTAGTCCGCTTCTTGCCAGAAAAAGAGTCAGCGATCATAGCTGTTAACCTCTTTTCTCTAGCCCCCCTAGGGTGACGGCTAGCATCTCCTCTGTGATAACACAGGGTTGGGCCGACCTGGGCCAGCCTCAGCACCAGACCCCCTTAATGGCTTATCCAGGGTGACCCCTATAGGAATAACCTGTGGGGAAAGTATTGGCATATTATCAGAACCAGAGGAGAAACCCCTTTGTCTTTGCCTTTTCTCTTTATTTTTTTTTTTTTTTGTTTTGATCCTGAACCCTTGGAAGCCATAATACAAAACCGAAGGACTCCGCTTACAACAACAGACTGTTATAGCCAGGAGTACAAAAAAATAAGGTTTAGGGGACAATAGGATCACTAATGCCCCAAAACCGGTGGGGCTCAGTATGTTTTCTTTTATATATTATTCACCACATACACCCCCAACATGTTTGCCAGCATTCAACCTGTTGCCAAGGGGATTTTGGCTTAACAAAAAGTATTGGAGCTGACTCCAGCATGTAGTACCCCTTCTCGCCACCGGGAGTCACTGTGCTGCCAGCTCTACGTCCTCTCTCTCCAGCTCAGCTCTGAACTGAGCTAAGAACGTGCCTGCTGTGTATAACAGCAATTAAAGGCACGCCCACTCTACACTGCAGTCACACTCCCCGCCCCCCCCCCTCCCGAACGGCGCGAAAATTTTCTATATGCATGCGCGCGTGCACGCGCGCGCGCGCGACTGTCGGGGGAGGAGAGCCCAGGAGGAGACGCACTCTGGAGCCCAGGAATGCAGGTTGGAGGACGCATCAGGCGGCAGATTTGAATCCCGGCAAGGTAAGGCTAACACAGGCCCCTAAGGAGTCCCTTTAGCCTAGAGACAGATCTTTTTTTTTTTTTTTTTTTTTAAAAGATCTTCAACCAGCGAGCAGCAGGTAGCTAGCAAACATACATAGATAGGTAGGGGGATCAAGTTATGGGGGGAAACATTTCAGGGCATCCTGTCTATCAGACATAGTGACCATGGTGCCAATGCAGAGCATACTCAGGCTACCCCCCTTAAGATCTCCCCTGGAGAGCCTGCTGTCGAACCAAGTCCCGCAGGCTCCCCTCTTACCTGCTCCATGCCGCAGGACGTTTTGCAAAACGGTCCAATCTTCTCCCATCTCCGTGGGTAGCGTAGTAGACCTTCAGGCCCTGGGGTCCTATGAAGGTACCCACTGTCCTGGACCTATATAGCACCCTGGCAAACAGGAACTTATGGTCTTTACAAACTCCAAGTCCTGGGCCCAGGGTCCAGCCCTCCAAAGAGGAGCATTATAGGCAAAACCCCACGGTTTGGGGCCCGGGTACTGTCCACTTTGGCACTGAGGCTCCTTGGACAGATCCGGTTAGCCCGCCCTTAATCCCAAGGATGTGGAGCAAAGCTATTCCGTGACCAACACCTAAGACACTGGCGAAAAAACTGAGGGACTCCCTCTAGGGGAGGGGGTTATATAGGGAGGGACTTCCTGTTTGTTTGAGATTGCCAGTGTCCACACCTGAAGGTACTCCATATAACCCATATAGTAATGAATATGCCGCTCTGTGTCCCGTGATGTACGAGAAAGAAATCTAAGTTTACCTAGCTTTTCCAGCAGCCTATCTAGGAGGGTGCTGCATATGGTTGCTATGTGATCTGATGGAGCCTATTTAAAGAATTGACACATTTTAAAATCTGATCGATCAAACTAGGAAACATCTAGATTTGACAAAGCACTATTGTCTGTCTTAAAAGAGAAAAGCAAATGAGGGCGAGTGGGATTTTAATTTGGAGGTGCACATGTGTTTCATGGGAAAAAAAGAAGCTTATCATTAGGATGAATTTACCAACATTATTTAATGTTTACACAGTGGTTGATACATTGCGACATAATAATTATTTTTTTATTACATTTGGAATACATTGTGTAAATGTTATATTTTTTTGTTGAAAAGTATTGATTGTTAGTTCCGGTTCACACAGGGAAGAGACAACTTCAGCACGACTTCAGCACGACTTGGAGCGACTTACAGCACAACTTCAAGTTGCCTCCAGGACAGACGACGTTGCCAGTGGTCAATCAAACAATAATCAGCTCTGAGGGAGGGAGGGGTTTTCCGGAGAAAAAAAAAATTCTTCCTGTAAAGTTGCTTCAGTTAAGACAGTGATCTGACTTTGGAGGCAACTTCCATTGAAATCAATGGGTACAAGATGTCTTCCAGTTAAACTGCCTTGAAGTAGTACAGGAACCTTTTCTAAAGTCAAAGCGACTTCAGTAGTGCACATTAAGATGGCTCTCAATCACTTCAATGAATTTCTCATGCCGTGCAACTTGGGGCAACTTGGGGCGACACAAGTTGGATCCCAAGTCGATGTAGTGTGAACTGGCACTTAGGCTCCTTACACACGGAGCAGTCCGTTTTTCGGTCCGCTCCGTGTGTCCGTCAGCTCAGCGGGGGGTCTCCGCTGAGCTGTGGGGCGGACAGGGCGGTCCCCACACACTGTGCAGGGACCGCCCTGTCTCTCCTCCACTCTCCCCTATGGGGAGTTGGATGGAAACGGACCGTCTGTCCGTTTGCATCCGATCCGTTTGGCCGGACGGAAGAAAAATAGGACATTCTTCCGTCCGCAAAAACGGATGCGGATCTGGCGGACGTTAGCGGATGCATCATCCGCTAACGGATCCGCTCCCATAGGGGTTCATTACAAGTCCGTAAACGGACTTGTAATGAACGGACGAACGGTCCGCTAGTGTGAAAGGACCCTTAGGCTCCATGCAAACTGGGCTTAAAAAAACATCCATCAGGGAGTAAAAACGCTTATATAGATCTTTTTTGTACAAAGGCTAGAGGAGTTTAGGAGAGTTTTACATTGTCTGTTAACATCCTAATGTACATTGACACCTAGGATAACGCTGATCTAGGCACATATATCTGCAGTGTTTTCTTATCTCCGTGTTTATGTCTTTCTGCTGCTCCGTTCTTCTGTTATCCGCATGATAACTTCTGTCAAGCTCTCCGACAACTGAGATAAAACCAGTCTGAAATTTGTGTCAGAGTGGGTGCTATAGATAGATTAGTAGAGAGCTGGCCTGTACAGTACAGTACATTCCTTCCTTCCTCTGCCTGGGAGTGTGTGCCTTTCCGCCAATCAGCTGTCACACAGCATATGCCAAGAATCCACTCCTAGTGCTGAACTAGAAGAGAACATTTCTAACACGATCTGCACTTTCTAAAGAGTATAGAAAGCTGAAGACAGCAGATATAGATGTTAAACTTATGTAGGGACATTTGTTTCATCTTTGTGTATCATCTTAGGCTGTTCACTTCATGTGAGGGTTTACATCCACTTAAAGACGGCAGTTTTTTTTTTCAATATGAAGCCAAGAGTAAGCACACATGGACTTGACTTCAAACTAGCAGGAGGAAAGTTCTAAACTAATCTTAGAAATATTATTTTACCAAAAGTATAGTTGAAGCTTGGAATAGACATCTAGCGGAGGTAGTGAGTCAGTCAACAGTAAGTGGATTCAAACATACCTGGGATAAACATACATCTGTGCACAGAATTTAAAATAAATAAATAAAAGAAATGTAAAAAAAAATGGGGCAGACTTGATGTACCACTTGGTCTTTTTCTGCTGGCAGTCTCCTACATTTCTATGCTGTAAAAATCAAGTTTTTATTTATTTTATTTGCACATGGCTGTGCATTAAACATAAGGAATGTAGAAAAAAAACTTTTTTTTTTTTTTTTAAATTCAGGTTGAATGTGGTGATATAAACAAAGCGTCATAAAACAATGCTCTGTTTTTCTATTTTTCAAGAGGATATTATGTTCAACGATTGTAAGAAATAACGAAATCCCGAATGTGCACACATAAAACATGACAGTAGTTCACAAAACTTTATATTTGTGTAGTATATGAAATAACTACTGCAGCTTTTCCCTGCACGACCACAAGATTCATTTTAGGAGAGAGCAGAAATATTATTAGCCCTGGGCATCAATTGTGCGAGACTGTCCCTGAATTACCACGCATATTTCATCACTTAATTCATTTTCAGAACAGTTAAGCATCGGCTTACAGATGGTGATAAGACCTGATTATTGCATGAAAATGTAGACAAACAGAATAATAATGATAATAATAACAATAATGTTAATAATAATACTATAACACATATTGTACATCTCTATTTAAATATATATAATGGTAATAATAACATTATGCCATATATTATTTAAAATTGTTTTATTTTTATATGTTTGAATAAGGATGATATCCATCTAAAGATTGCCTAGACCTAGATGTACATAGATAGGGAGAGAGAGAAAGGGACGAGTATAAAAAGATACTGTACATAGATAATAGAAAGAGATGTAGATTGATAGCTAGATAATACTGTAGATAGTTAGATGCACGGAAAGGAAGAAAGTAAAATAGAGATGGAAAGTAAACATACACTTGTATATTTGTGAGTATGGAATATTATTGGAATATTAGTTATGATATCAACAGGTCTTTCAAACAATCATAGAATATTTTAGCAATATACAATATATATATATATATATATATATATATATATATATATATATATATATATATGTTTGTACTCATAAGTTTACATACATAATTTATGATTTCTTGGCCATTTCTTGGCCACTCCACGGCAATTTTTTGTTTTTTAAATAAACGGCATGGGTTCCACCTCTAACAGCATACCAGGCACTTCAGTCTGGTATGGATTTTAAGTGGAACCCCCTATACCAAAAAAATGGTGTGGGGGTCCCCCCAAAGTCCATACCAGACTCCCTCTCCTTAACCGCACCAGGCCACATGCTCTTCTGGGCTCTCTCTCCGGTTCTTCTCCCTCTGGCTTCTACCGGGTCTCCTTCGCAATCTTCTGCTCTTTTGCTTGCTCTTGCCCAGTCTTCTCCATTGTCTTCTCCCCTCTGCTCTTCTTCCGATGTTGACACAACGCTCTGTCCCGCTCTAATGCCCGATGCGTGGTGTCCCACTACTTATATTGGCTTGGGGCGGGGTCATCGTGTGACGTCACTTGGAGGCACCTCCCCTTATGGCATGACCACCGGGGGGTGAGCGGTGATGTCATAAGGGGTGGGCCTCCGGTGACCCCGCCCCATGCCAATATAAGTAGTGGCCTACCGAGCATCGGGCATTAGAGCGGGAGAGAGCGTTGTGTCAACATCAGAATAAGAGCAGAGGGAGGACAACAAAGAAAAGATCAGAAGATAGCGGAGGAGACCTGGCAGAAGACAGAGGTAGAAGAACCAGAGAGAGAGCAGAGAAGAGCCAGAGAGGGAGGAGAAGAAATCGGAAGAAACACCCGGAGCTGCCTAATATATTGTATGTAGTGTAGTGTGTTTTATTTTTTACACTTTTTTTTCAGGTGAATGGTTAGGGGTACAATGTACTCCATACTCATTCACATAGGGTGGGAGCTCCCAGATTCCGATAAGCCCTCCGCCCGTAGACCCCGACAACCAATGGCCAGGGTTATCGGCAAGAGGCCCTTGTTCTCATTAACATGGGGACAAGGTGCTTTGGGGTGAGGGGGTTCCGGGCTCCTCTGCCCCAAAGCATCCACCCCTTATGTTGAGGGTATGTGTCCTGGTACGTTTCAGGAGGGGTGTTCGTTTGTCCCCATCCCCTTTCCTGACCTGCCAGGCTGCATGCTTGGATAAGGGTCTGGTATGGACTTTGGGGGACCCCACACTGTTTTTTCTGCATTTTTTTTTTAATTTGGCGTGGAGTTCCTCCTCAAGATCATCAGAGCACAAGTCGCATGCCAAAGTCAGATCATTCAAGACAGCGACTTGACTTTGATCAGACTTCAGTGATATCAAATGGGCTGAAGGAGGATCAAAGTCGGACAAAAGTAGTACAGGGAGCATTTTCAAAATCGGACCGACTTGTGTCAGACCAGTTAAGACGGCTCCCAATGTCGGAGCGTTTGACAGACCGTTGCATCTTTCATCTAGTACTGCACGGAAGTTTCTGGATTCTGAGTTATGCGGAAAGCAAAATAATTGTCAAAGGATCTACGGGAAAAGGTAGTTGAACTGTATAAAACAGGAAAGGGATATAAAAAGATATCCAAGGAAATGAGAATGCCAATCAGCAGTGTTTAAACTATAATCAAAAAGTGGAAAATGAGAGGTTGTGTTGAAAACAAATCACGGTCAGGTAGACCAACTAAAATTTCAGCCACATCTGCCAGGAAAATTGTTCAGGATGCAAAGAAAAACCCACAAATAACTTCAGGTGAAATACAGGACTCTCTGAAAACATGCAGTGTTTCAAGATGTACAGTAAGGAGGCACTTGAACAAAAGATGGGCTGCATGGTCGAGTCAAAAGAAGAAAGCCATTACTATGCAAATGCCACAAAGTATCCCGCTTACAATACGCCAAACAGCACAGAGACAAGCCTCAAACATTCGGGCACAACGTTATTTGGAGTGACAAGACCAAAATGTAGCCTTTTGGCCACAACCATAAACACTACATTTCAACAAGGCGTATGATGAGAGGTACACCATTCCTACTGTTAAACACGCAAGTGAAAGGCTGATGTTTTAGGGATGTGTTAGCTATGAAGACACATGAAATTTGGTCAAAATTGATGGCAAGATGATGGAGATGGAGGAATGTTTGCATTCATCAGCCAGGAAGCTGCGCATGGGATGTACTTGGACATTGCAACATGACAATGATCCAAAACACAAGGCCAAGTCGACCTGTCATTGGCTACAACAGAATAAAGTGAAGGTTCTGGAGTGACCATCTCAGTCTCCTGACCTCAATATCAGTGAGCCGCTCTGGGGAGATCTCAAACATGCCGTTCATGGAAGACAGCCCAGAAATTTACAGGAACTGGGCCGCTTTACCATCTGAGAAGATAAAAAGCCTCATCCACAAAAACCACAAAAGACTTCAAGCTGTTATTGATGTTAAAGGGGGCAATACACGGTATAAGAACTGGGGTATGTAACCTTTTGAACAGGGTCATTTGAGTATGAAGAAAATTGCAGCTCTCAAACCTCTAATGACCTTTGTCCGACCAAATTCACATCGGAATTCCGACGGATTTCCATCGGAGGAAAAGAGAACATGTCTACTAGACTCTTGTTTGGACAGATTTAAAGGGGTGTTCCAGCCCAAAATTGTGTTTATTAAATATCAGCAGCTACAAAAAGTGTAGCTGCTGGCTTTTAATAAACACTCACTTACCTGGTCCTGCGTTCCAGTGACGCGCCGACCGGGGCTCCGCTCCTCTCCCCCCCTCCCCAGCCGGCGTCTCCATTCCTACTGTGGGCACCCAGCCGTGACAGCCTTCGGCTTCACGGCCGGGCACCCACTGCGCATGTGCGAGCCGCACTGCGCATGCGCGCGCGGTGCGGCTCGCCGCTGATTGGAGAGGCGATTACATGGGACCTGTCAGTGTCCCATGTGATAGCCTACAGGGAGGGGCTGGTGTAGGCGATTAAGGCTTAATCGCCTAACCAGCCCCTCGGCGGAAGCAGGAAGTGGGACAGGAAGTCCCACTCCTACTGAAGCCCCCACTCCCCCCCAAAAAAAATGACATGCCAAATGTGGCATGTAAGGGGGAGGGGAGTGGATTAAAAAAAAAGTTATTTTTCAGGTGGAACTCCTCTTTAAGTGAGTTGTTTCCTAAGAATTGCAGGCCTACAATGTAGAACGCCAAATTTCCATGTAAAACAATTGAACCGCTTTCAGCATCAAAAACCTGACATAATCATACCACCAGGGAGGTTAATTAGGAGGAAACTGGCTTTTAAAACTATCCCCTATTTTGTAAACGCTATAAATTTTGCGCAAACCAACCGATAAACGCTTATTGCGATTTTTTTTACCAAAAATAGGTAGAAGAATACCTATCGGCCTAAACTGAGGAAAAAAAATATTTTTTTATATATTTTTGGGGGATATTTATTATAGCAAAAAGTAAAAAATATTGAATTTTTTTCAAAATTGTTGCAAGTTTATAGCACAAAAAATAAAAACCGCAGAGGTGATCAAATGGCACCAAAAGAAAGCTCTATTTGTGGGAAAAAAAGGACGCCAATTTTGTTTGGGAGCCACGTCGCACGACCGCGCAAATTGTCTGTTAAAGCGACGCAGTGCCGAATCGCAAAACCTGGCCGGGTCCTTTAGCTGCCTAAAGGTTCGGGTCTTAAGTGGTTAATAGGCACTTGACCAGAGTTCTAGGCTTCACCCTCCTGAGGAGTCCAGGCTTGCAAGAGAGAAGCTAGAGTAGTGAATATGTGCAATGGTACAGACTGAAACCCAAGCCTGAGGGTCAGAGCAGCGAGGGGCTACTGTCTATGCAAGGAGTGTGGACAAGAAAATTAGCTGTGGGAGACAGACAAGGACCTAAAGTGAAGGTCACAACTGCAATGTTGCATGTGTAAGCCAGTGTATATACACACACACACTATATTACCAAAAGTTTTGGGACACCTGCCTTTACATAAAATTCTATGACCCCCCAGTCTTAGTCTGTGGGGTTTAATATTGAGTTGTCCCACCCTTTGCAACAGCTTCAACTCTTCTAGGGATGCTGTCCACAAGGTTTAGGAGTGTGTCTATGAGAATAAATGACCATTCTTCCAAAACCACATTTGTGTGGTCAGGAGCTGATGTTGGTTGAGAAGGCCTGGCTTGCAGTCTCTGCTCTAAATCATCCCAAAGGTATTCTATTGTGTTGAGGTCAGGACTCTGTGCAGTTCCTCCACCCTAAACGTGCTCATCTATGTCTTTATGGACTCTGCTTTGTGCACTGGTCCAAATCATTTGGTGGAGGGGGTGGTTATGGTGTGAGGTTGTTTTTCAGGGGCTGGGCTTGGCCTCTAAGTTCCAGTGAAGGGAACTCTTAAGTCATCAGCATACCAAGACATTTTAGACAATTTCATACTCCCAACTTTGTGGGAACAGTTTGGGGATGACATCTTCCTGTTCCAACATGACTGAGCACCAGTGCACAAAGCAAAGTCCATAAAAACATTCACTAGCCTTCACAGAGTCCTGACCTCAACCCGATAGAACACCTTTGGGATGAATTAGAGCGGAGCCAGGCCTTCTTTGTCCAACATCTGACAGTGCCTGACTTCACAAGTGCTCTTCTGGAAGAATGGTCAAACATTCCCATAGACACACTCCTAAACCTTGTGGACAGCCTTCCCAGAAGAGTGGAAGCTGTTATAGCTACAAAGGGTGATCCAACTCAATATTGAACCCTACGAACTAAGGCCCCTTTCACACTGGGGCAGGAGGTGCAGTGGTGGTAAAGTGCCGCTATATTTAGCGCTAATTACACAGCGCTATTCGGCCGCTAGCGGTGCGGTTTTACCCACCGCTAGTGGCCGAGAAAGGGTTAAAACTGCCGGCAATGAGCGGTTGCTCTGCAAAGTATAGCCACTGTGTCCCAATGATTTCAATGGGCAGGAGCGGTGAAGGAGCGGTATACACACCGCTCCTTCACTGTTCCAAAGATGCAGCAAGCAGAACTTTTTTTTTCGTCATGCCAGCGCACTGCTTCAGTGTGAAATCCCTCAGGCTTTCACACTGGAGAAACAGCAGCAGCTGTTTAGGGTCGGTTTTCGTGCCTGCAAACCGCTTCAGTGTTAAAGGGGTCTAAGACAGAGATGTCATTAAAGCTCATGGGCATGTTATGGCAGGTATCCCAATATTTTTGGTGATATAGTCTGTATATATATATATATATATATATATATATATAAATATATATATATATATATATATATATTTCTCATCCCCATAGACACAGGATTGATATTAGGGAATATTATATGTGCCACTCTTCATAAGTAATCTATGTAATTACTGTAAATGCCCATGTGGACTCGTCTATGTGGATGGGACCACACAAAAAGTGAAAGATGGCATTGCACGCCATAGATGTTCAATCAGGGATAAACTCACACAGTTACCTCTTGCTAGGTACTTCATTGAAAAAGAGAATGTGATTTCTCAGTGAAAATGTATGGGTATTGATGGGGTTAACCGCAATAGAAGAGATGGCAATCGTGAGCTAATCTCAGGGGGAAAAAAGTACAGTGGATACACACTTTAGCCTAGGGGGTTACCTTGGACATGGATCTGTACCTCCTTGTGTGAGTAAACCTCTTTATAGATGGTTCTGGCTATTTATTTCTGTGTAAGATAATATTGAGGGTTTTTTAAGAAGTAATTATGCTTTGAAATAATTTTATGAAAATTATAAGGATGTGTATACTTAAGAGCCGGTTCACACAGGGGCGACGCGACTTCAGCGCGACTTGGGGCGACTTACAAGGTGACTTTAAGTTGCCTCCGGGACAGGCGACTTCGCCAGTGGCCAATCAAACAGTAATCAGCACTGTGGGAGGGAGGGGTTTGCCTGAGAAAACTAGTTTCTCTTCCTGTAAAGTTGCTTCAGTTAAGACAGGGGATCCAACTTGGAGGCGGCTTCCCTTGAAATCAATGTGTACAAGTCGCCTAGAAGTCGCCTTGAAGTAGTACAAGAACCTTTTCTGAAGTCAGAGTGACTTCAGTAGTGTGCATTTATACGGCTCTCATTCACTTCCATGTAGTTTGTCATGTCGCGCGACTTGGGGTGACACAAGTCCCCCCCAAGGTTGCGGTAGTGTGAACTGGCTCTTAGAGCAGTGATGGTATATGGGTATAAAATGTTTTGTATCTTTATTATCATTACTGTTGTTGTTTTTTTTTCCCACACTATGGGGGTTATTTACGAAAGGCAAATCCACTTTGCACTACAAGTGCAAACTACAAGTGCAAAGTGCACTTGAAATTGCGCTGAGAGTGCAGTCGCTGTAGATCCGAGGGGTACATTCAAGGAAAATAAAAAAACAGCATTTTATTTTTTTTAAAGTGTATTTTTTGTACGTGAACTCGAGAGAGAGAGGAGCCGGACTGCAGGAGTTGGGAGTAGTCAGACCCTCCCCCCGGAGGCAATCGCCATCCTTCTCCATGCCCCTGGTGGCAATGGCGGGTGTGAGGGGGGGCCTCCCACTCACCCCACCCTACCTGCTCCTCTTGGGAGCCCAACTGGGGCCCAATGGGGCAGAGGGACTCCCCCTATGAGGGAGTGAGGGGGCCTAGCCCACCCAGCCAGCCCCGTAGGTCCTTCGCCTCTCTTTATTTTTTAGGAGACCGCATGGCCAAAGTGCGTGTGTGTTAAACCAATTTTGTGTGCGTGCACGGTGCAAGTGTGGTGGTTTTTGTGGGGGGGGGGGGGGTGGGCGTACTAAGCACAGGCGTACCCTGCATAGCACACCCACCGGGAGCCGGGCTGAGACCACCAAACTCAAAAAACAGCATTTTAGCTTGCACATGATTGGATGATAAAATCAGCAAAGCTTCCCCTCATTTCAGATCTACCCCTCAGATTTACAGCGAATTCTCTTCCAAGTGCACCTGTAAGTGCACTTTGCACTTGTAGTTTGCACTTGTAGTGCAAAGTGGATTTGCCTTTTGTAAATAAACCCCTAGGTGTCACCACAAATGAAAAAGTGGTGTCAGGGATTATATTCCAACTCGCTGTCATTTTTTTTTTTTTTTTCGTTACAGATTGAATTTTTTTTTTTACGGATGTAACTTTAATTGATGATGTAATTAACTTGATTGATTCCAAATATGCTTGTGATATAAATACCGATGCATATGCATTTGAATCGTGTTGCGTTCCTATCTGTAGAAGGGTACTATCAATAATAGCCTGAAACTGTAATGATGGAATACCCTTAATGGACTTTTTTGTGTGACTTTTATTTTAATAAATGTTGGTGCAGCAATCCTTTGAATTTTCTCTCTATATGTTCATATGTAGTTCATCACTGATGGGAACCAGATTTAGCAACTTTATGGAATGAATTTGCAGAAAAAATATGACCTATAAGCAATCCTTTTGGAATGCATAAAAGGACACATAGCTGAGCTGCAGATAGCTAGAGGACAAGGTGACTGTTAGGAAGCAGAGTGAACCTTGCTCCCCTGTGGCAGGCAGGGAGTTAATGTCAGTGGATCCCCTCCAGATGTTCCCTCCAGCTGCCAGATACTGATGTTAGAGACCTCACCTGATCTGAGTTCCACTGCTGCAGGAGGACACAGGTGTCATTACATATGCTGAGTGCCAATGAGTCTGGAGCTGTCCTCACCAGTGGTGTGGGAAATATGCCATCCTTCACATCCCTTTAGGTGTGCATGCTCCTCTCTTGTGGATTGGATGGCTGCACATTTAGAATTATGTTTAACTGTTCATGTTCAGATGGAAATAAATGCATTCACCAAATTGTGCATGATTGTTATGTTTCAGTTTATTAACCACTTCAATACAGGCCTTTAAAACCCACCTCCTTCCCAGGCCTATTCTGGCACTTCTCTCCTACATGTACAAATCATCATTCTTTTGCTATAAAATTACTCAGAACCCCCAAACATTATATATGTTTTTTTTAGCAGACACCCTAGGGAATAAAATGACGGTCATTGCAACTTTTTATCTTGCAAGGTATTTGCGCAATCATTTTTCAAACGCCTTTTTTTTGTAAAAAAAAATTGTTTCGTGCATTAAAAAATAACAAAACAGTAAAGTTAACCCCATTTTTTGGGAAATATGAAAGATGATGCTATGTCGAGTAAATAGATATCTAACATGTCATGCTTTAAAATTGCGCACACTCATGGAATGGCGCCAAACTTCGTTACTTAAAAATCTCCATAGGCGACGTTTTAAAATGTTTACAGGTTAATATTTTTAAGTTACAGAGGAGGTCTAATGCTAGAATTGTTGCACACGCTCTAACGCATGCGGCGACACCTCACATGTGTGGTTTGAACGACGTTTACATACGCGGGCGGGACTTACGCGTGTGTTTGCTTCTGAGCGCGAGCTACCAGGGACAGGGGCGTTTACATTTTTTTTTTGTTTACTTATTTATTTATTTTTTACACTTTTTTTACATTTTTTTTTTGGCCGCTTTTATTCCTATTACAAGCAATGTAAATATCCCTTGTAATAGGAATAGTGTGTGACAGGTCCTCTTTAAGGAGAGATGTGGGGTCAATAAGACCCCACATCTCTCCTCCAGGCTGGAAAGAATGAGATTGTGAAAAGAAAATTCACAGATCTCATTCTTACTAGCTGCAATTGTGGTTTGTTTACTTACGTGACGTCATCACATCGCGCCCGGGCCTCCGACGGTCATAGAGATGGCTGGTGACCATCTGGTCACCAGTCATCTCTATGTCTTCCATTCTGGCGCACAGCGATTATCTCTCTGGACACCCAATGGCACGGGAGAGCCCGGAGAAGCACCGGATGGCGGCGGGAGGGGGGGATGTCCCCTCCTGCTGCCTATAAGAACGATCAAGCGGTCAAACTGCCGATATGATCATTTTTATGGTGCGCAGGATCGCCGCCAGAACAAAATGATATCTGAATGATGCCTCTAGGTGGAGGCATCTTTCAGATATAACCGCACAAAGTACAGGACGTCATATGACGTTCACCCGGGATAAGAGATCCCCTTTTTGGACGTCATATGACGGCGTGCGGTTTTGAAGTGGTTGAAGGACCGCTATCACATAAAATGTTGACGGGAGTTCAGTATAACATTAACCACTTCAGCCCCTGAAGAATTTACCCCCTTCCTGACCAGAGCACTTTTTGCGATTCGGTACTGCGTCGCTTTAACTGACAATTGCGACTTGGCTCCCAAACAAAATTGACGTCCTTTTTTTCCCACAAATAGAGCTTTCTTTTGGTGGTATTTGATCACCTCTGCATTTTTTTTGTGCTATAAACAAAAAAAAAGGGTGGAATATTTTCTACATTTTGCTGTAATAAATAACCAAAAAAAAAGATATATATTTTTTTCTCAGTTTAGGCCAATATGTATTCTTCTACATATTTTTGGTAAAAAAAAATAGCAAAAAGCATATATTGATTGGTTTGCGCAAAAGTTATAGCATCTACAAAATAGGGGATCGTTTTATGGCATGTTTATTATTATTTTTTATTAGTAATAGCGGCAATCTGCGATTTTTATCATGACATTATGGCGGACACATTGGACACTATTGGTGCTATTTTGGGACCATTGTCATTTATACAGCGATCAGTGCAATAAAAATTCACTCATTACTGTGTAGTTGACACTGGCAGGGAAGGGGTTAACCACTAGGGGGTGAGGAAGGGGTTAAGTGTGTCCTAGGGAGTGATTCTAACTGTGTAGGTGCTGGGCTACCAGTGACACAACATTGATCACTGCTCCTGATTACAGGGAGCAGTAGATCAGTATCCTGTCACAAGACAGAGAAGGGAAATGCCTTGTTTACATAGGCATCTCCCTGTTCTGCAGCTCCGTCACACCAACGTGGGGCACACTGGCGGACATCGAGTCTGCGGGTCCCACGGGCACGGTCAGGGAGCTCGCGCGGCGGCAAATTTAAAGCAACATACCTGTACGTTGCCATTCTGCGGACGTATTTATACAGGAGGTGGTCGGCAAGCGGTTAACTTCACTTTTTTGGCAGTAGTTTCCTTTTGAACTAGCTGCGCCTAATTTGCTCCAGTTTAGATAACATTACTGACTAGCAAGGTACTGACTAGCAAGTGCCACTTTAAGAACCTGTCACTATGGCAGCAGCAGACTCTTAAAGAATTATCGTTGTTCATAGATTAGGCAACTGGCGGTAATTAAGACCAACTGTGAGCAGGTGTAGAAAGGTTTGCCAGCGCTCATGGTGGGCATATCTGTGCTGGGAGGTTGTCATGTATGTGACAGCTTCCTGCACAGGACTATATTTCTGGCAGTTTTCACCGATCGAAAGCTAAATGTAAAAAAAGGGTTTGGGGACATTGGTGATCTCACTAATGCTCATATCACCTATGCCCATATTTTAAGAAATTATTTGTCACTGTATGGGAAAAGCCTGGTGGGGAACAGAGCAACAAGTTCCCCATTAGGTCCATCTTACATTTTATTGAGAGTGGATGGCAGTGGGCAAACTCGAATATCAATTATGGCTCTGCCCATTGAAATGCGCTGTCACTCAACAGTCAGATGGACCTGATGGGGAAACCAGTTTCTCAGTTCTCCATCAAGCTTTGCCCACTCCTATTACAAAAAATACCCGGTGATAAGCCTGTCAATGTGACTGGCACAGTGGTCAGGGGGTCCAGTATAGACACTCTGACCTCAGTGCCCGGTACCTACAGAATAATGTTCCTGTCTGTGACAATTTTGGCGACACCCTTTATGAATACTCCAATTGTTCTGTAATAACTGTATGTATTAAAACCTTGTATTGAAAAATTTTCCACATGTGAATCCTTATTTTTATTGTTTTTGTTTTCTCATATTGACATGTGGGACCAACCTTTCTAAAGCCTCGTACACACGGTCGGACATCCAACAAATTTTCCCTTGGATTTTTGTCCGAAGGGAGTTGTCCGTCACACCCATAGCATACACACGCTCTGACTTTTTCGGCAACAAACACGAACGTAGTGACGTTTCAACGTACTGACGAGAGTTTAAAAGAGGAAGTTCAATTCTTCGGTGTCACCCTTTCTTTGCGCCCCTTCTGCTAATCGATAGTTTAGTAGAGGTTTCAAGTGTGTGCTTTCGAGATTTAGATTTTCGTGCAATTTTGGACGTTTCTATGCGTCCGTTCGCCAAAATAAGACACGTTGCACAATCGTGCGAGAGAGTGTGCTGTTTATGGGCTTGGAGTTCTGGCTATTGCTCAAGCCCGGTCCAGGTCCAGGAGTAGGAGGAGGACTGTTTGGACCAAAAATTGGTTGCTTTATCGGGACCAATTTTCCCATATGCCATTGCTCAGGGAGCTGCAGGAGAACAATCCGAACGATTTTCGGAACTATCTTCAGATGACGGATTCCTGCTTCCAGCATTAGTGTTGCTCACGAATATTCGCATTGCGAATATTCGCTACGAATATTGCATATTCGAGTATTCGCGAATAACTCGAATATTGCGGCGAATATTCGCTATAGCGAATATTTGTAATTTTTCAAATGTATTTTTAAA
The DNA here is from genome assembly GCA_029574335.1 of Rana kukunoris. NCBI lineage: Eukaryota > Metazoa > Chordata > Amphibia > Anura > Ranidae > Rana > Rana kukunoris. The sequence goes on along the minus strand of CM056050.1, from coordinate 97,245,595 downwards.
ACAGATCACATCCTAGTGATCTCCATCGATGTCTAAAAGCATTGCTGGTATGATTAGAGAGAGACCCTGGGCCGAGTAGCTGATGCGACTCTTTTATGTTGCCAAAAATTTGCATTGCGAATTGTCGGCAACATAAAAGAATCGCATCAGCTACTCGGCCCTTCTTTTGCATCAAAGCCAATCAGAATAACTCGAATATTCGGCAAAAGGAATATTGCGCGATATTCCTTTTGCCGAATATTCAAGTTTTTCTGATTGGCTCTGATGCAAAAGAAGGGCGGAGAAGAAAATCGTGCAATATTCCTTTTGCCGAATATTCGAGTTATTCTGATTGGCTCTGATGATGCATGCTGCATTAGCGAAATTTAGCAAAATTTTTTTTGGATAAAATATCACGAATATTCGATATTAGCGAATATTCGCGAATATTCTTCTATATATTCGCGCAATATCGCGAAATCGAATATGGCGTATTCCGCTCAACACTATCCAGCATCTTTTAAACTTGCTGTCCCTGTATATCAGTAAGCAGGACACCTGTATGAGGCCTGCTATTCCTGCAGAGCAACGGCTCATAGCCACTTTGCGATACTTGGCGACAGGGAGAAGCCTCCAGGATATAAAGTTTAATTTAAATACAAACTCTTTAATAACCCTCCATTTCCCAAAATGCTTAATCACCTGATACAACTATTTGTTGACTTTAACAAAACATATACGCATTATACCCCTTTTCTTGTTGTAATCTTTCTGCCATTTTTGGAATTGTTAAATTAGGCATGTTTAAATGTTTTTATTTTTTTTTGGTATATATTATGTCACTTCTTATCTGCCCACTGGGCTGCCAATCCAAAAAAAACTGAGTTTCTTGCAAAATGAACCTTCATTTGTTCTCCATATTGGTCACATGGAAGTGGACAGGGTTATTACTACTCACCAAACTTTACCCATTCAACCTCATCTCCCTAACATTTTTGTAATGTGCCACCAGAGGGAGTGAGGAAGCATATTACTTTGAAAATTAGAATTTTTTAGTCAACAAACTGCTTTGAATGTTATATTGTTATCTTGCCCCTATAAATGCATGTGTCAAAATAGCTTGCAATTGTATGTGCTCAAGTAGTAACTAATTTTTCTTTGCTTGACTCCACAGTTTCCTTCCAACCCTGAGCAATGGCAGGATGTGGCGGCCCAGTTTGCCAATCAATGGAATTTTCCCAACTGTGGGGGTGCCATTGATGGCAAACATGTCAGGATTGTCCCACCACCTGACTCTGGCTCTTATTTTTACAATTATAAGGGCTTTTGCCGCATAGTTCTGCTTGGTATTGTTTCTGCGAACTATGAATTTCTGTATGTGGATGTTGGTATGAATGGTCGCCACTCTGATGGAGGTGTCATGACACATACAGAGTTTTACCAGCGTCTGACGAATGGCACCTTACGTTTGCCACCTGCGCAGGCCAACGTGGAGGGCCTCAACGTTGTCTTTGTGGCAGATGAGGCCTTTGCTCTTGTGGAACATCTGTTGAAGCCCTTTCCGATGAGTAACCTCACCCCTGAGCAACGGATCTATAATTACAGACTCTCACGTGCCAGAAGGGTGGTTGAAAATGCCTTTGGGATTTTGTCAAGTTGTTTTCGGCTTTTTCTTACTGCCATTAACTTGGCTGAATATAAGCTGAACCATGTGGTGTTGTGCTGCTGCATCCTCCACAATTTTCTATGGAGGAATGCTGCCAACTACATTGGCTCCGGCCACACTGATGACCCCTCAGGTGGACGGCCAGCTGAAGAGGCAGTGATGCCAGCCTTGCAACTTCCTCGACCTGCTGTCTCCTCCCAGAATGCCCGTCTTGTGCGTGAGCAGTATATGGATTACTTTGTGGGTAGAGGGGCAGTGCCTTGGCAGCAAAATGGCCTGTAGAGTCTGCTGTATATCTTTTTTTTCTGGACCTACTCTTGTCTGTGTTTATTATTATTTTATCAAATTATAATAATATTTGTCATTTCACCAACTTTTGCTAACCAAGCAGATGTGCACATTTCCCTTTTAAATCTTGCATACAGCTACAGTATGTAGAGTATTATTATGTGTTGTGGCTCTGCTACACCCCTTTTCCAATACACTGTCAATGTATTGGAAATGTACACTGTCAATGTACCTACACCAAATTTGCAAATATACCGATAGTAGTGATCATATAAATAAGAAGCCACACATTTTAGGCCTCAAAATTTGTTTTTAATTCCAGTACAATCAAATGTGTGTTTTTTTGTCTTGTACAAAACTAAAACATCAGTATTTTTGTGTCAACACAATTATATTTTCCTTATTTTCTCTGCTGTTCTCGTTTTTCTTGTAAAACATGCATCTTTTAGGCTGCATTAACACCTTCGCGTAGGCGTTTTGCGGCGATTTGCGGCGACAAAAAATAGGCGTTTTGTCCCGCGATTTGCGTTTTTTTTTACATTGTATTGTCGGCTATGCGGAACGCCGAAGCTGCCCGATACGCGCGTCGGAAAAGGGTCCGGGACTTGTTTGAATTTCGGCGTTCTTTCGACGTACGGCGTTCGGAGTTAGGAGATCTCCATAGAGAATAACGTAAATCCGACTGTCCGGCGTATTGTAGCATTGGGCGTAGGTGTGAATGCAGCCTTAAAACAGAGCAATACACATCGCCAATGTTTAACACCAGAAATCACAATATTTTTAGCTTAAAATGCAATCTGTGACATTATTCAAGACTTTTCGCAACTTGGGAATATCTTGCCTTCCTCAGGTGGTATGAGCTCACCACTTTCCTTGTCAAAATTAGAAGAGACCTAAGGGTCCTTTCACACGGAGCGGACATTTTTGTGTCCGCTCCGTGTGTGTCCGTCGGCTCAGCAGGGATCATCCATAATCCCCGCTGAGCTGTCCGCAGACAGGGCGGTCCCCGCACACTGTGCAGAGACCGCCCTGTCTTTCCTCCGCTCTCCCCTATGGGGAATCGGATGAATACGGACCGTGTGTCCGTATTCATCCGATCCGCCGGAAGGAAGAAAAATAGGGTTTTCTTCCGTCCGAAAAACCGTATCTTTACGGACGCGGATCTTTGCGGACGTTAGCGGATGCATCATCCGCTAACGTCTGCAATCCCATAGGGATGCATTACAAGTCCGTAAACGGACTTGTAAAAAACGGACGAACGATCCGCACATGTGAAAGGGGCCTAAATCTAAAATTTCCCTCTTGATACAAATAGAGTAGTTGGTACTTTGAACATAATAAATATAGGGGATAATGGGGTTGTGCGAACTTGAGCCCCAAAATAAAAGATCATTTTGCTTGATTCATATAACCAAAATACACTAATCCAAAGTAAATACATTTGTTTTTAATCCGTCTGTATCACCAGCAAAGCAGGTTTTAGTATTATGACATTATAAAGAAGAAGAGAATATGCGCTGCTTTTCTTGATTTCTGAACTTGCCGCGTCACGAATGTGCACTTTCAAATGCAAACGCTAGTTTTAGTACACAGAACGCTTCTGGCTGGTCTTTGCTTCTGAGCATGCGCATTTGTACTTTCTCCAAAAGTCTGATTGCTTGCTGTACACATGGTCGGACTAGGCACCATCGGACTTTTGTTGACATAAAGTTTGTCTGTTTGCAGACCAAACTTTTTGTACGATGAAACCCGAAAAAGTTGGTCCGATGGAGTGTACACACGATTGGACAAATTTAAGCAGTTCCTGCCTGGACCCCTTCAATGATCGAGCAGTAAGGTATCTAGTGAACTGGATTGTGAGCTGCTGCCGTGCTACATTGGAAGGCTTGTACTTAAGCCAATAGAGGTGAGAGGCTGGTGAGAGAGGGATCACTCTGAGTGGAACACCTGGCAGTGTTTGCGGTGGATTATTTGTGTCACTATACACTTCGGAAGTTTATGGACTTTAATTTAATTTTTTTTTTAATTTTCACCTTCTTATCTGCATGTCAATAGACAGTTTTTATCTATAACTGTTAAGGACATTTTTTTTAGATTATAAATTTAGATTATGCACATAAATTGCATGAAGTTTGGTCTATTTATATCATTCGCACAATTGCACTTTATATTGGATACACCTGTTTATCTGCACATAATTTCATTTCTGCTTGGATTTTTATTTATTTATTTTTTGTTACCATTTTCCATTCACACTGAATCTTTTTTACTAGTGGTTTAACTAGTGGTTTAACACAGTATTTATTCATCGACACATTCTGTGCACACAGTCATCAGCATTTTTTTATGTGTTAGTGGATTGATGCTTTCACTGAATATTATATCATTTTTATTAACAATTTTATTCACGTTATATATTATAGTTAGTGCGCCAGCACTGGGCTCTGGATGGTATCCCTACCATCTTTGCTATTCTTTATATAATATCACTCTTTTCACCCATTCAGTTGATGTTGGGTGGTTATCATTTGGAGTGGAACACATTTTTATGACTCACAAGAAATTGTAATTTTGTCTATTTTATTAATTTTATTATCAGCAAGCGTCACCCCCCCCCCCCCCCCCCCCCCCGATTTTAAGAAGGGGGAACCTGCCACCTGGATGGGGTTAGTGCAGGGGCTGGCGACATGGGCGTCCGCAGAACTTTTTCAGATGGTGGGCATAATTTTAAGGTTCCCAATGCTCTGGCCCTTTTTAACAATGTCATGAAGGGGAGGAACTTAGTAATTATCACATGTACCCATAAAGCTGCTGTTGTGCATCTATATGGGCTCCAACTCCCCCATTTGTTTAGAGTCCTCTAATTTCAGCCCCCCCCCCCTTTAGAAGCCTCTATTAGATCAGGGAACTAATAGTGTATTCCCTGCCCCTAAAGATCCCCAGTAGATTGCCTTACCAATAGAAACCTCAGTCAGGAGACACACAGCTTGCGCCAGGCAGAGAGGCGGAACTCCAGGAACAAGCGGCCGCAAACACAAGTGCCTCAGTTGCCTTTCCCTCCTAATTGGCTGAGACTCACAGTGGGTGCCATTGGCTCCCTCTGCTGTCAATCAAAGTCAGTGAGCCAATGAAGAAAGAGAGGGGCGGGACTGAGCCACAGAGCTCTGTGTCTCAATGGACACGGTTCTGCTCGAATGCCCCCATAGCAAGCTGCTTGCTATGGGGGCACTCAGTAGGAGGGAGGAGCCAGAAATGTTGGCGAGGGATCCAAGAAAAGGAGGATCGGGGCTGCTCTGTGCAAAACCCTTATACAGAACAGGTAAGGGTGACATGTTTGTTACTTTTAAACAAAAAAACTTTTTTAGACTTTAGTATCATTTTAGGTCATAAGATTAAATACATATTTAGTTTATATTTTTATGTATACTGCTTTTCAATGTTATGTAATCTTTTATTTGAAGCAGGTGGCTCAGTCTGAGGTTGCAGTCAGACAAAGAAAGCAGGCAACCTTTTCTGTACTGTGTATTAAAGTGGAACTAAACTGACTGATTGAACTTTTTCAGAAAACAGTTACATTCTAGGCATACCTTAAATAACAGAGACAGGAAGTGAGGTGAAATATCCCCCAAAAGTTTACAAAAAACATGAAAAACCCAACAGAGACACTGTCTTGTCTTTGCAATCAACATCATCATAAGATTATAAACTGCTTTGAAAAACAGATTTCCAGGGGTATCTAGGGTGTAAATAATAGGACACTGACCCTTTTTTTTTGGTTTTGCAATACATTAGCAGATGAACTGATAATGAACAAAGGCAAATCAATAAGGCCAGTTTAACACGGTTGTCCTGAGGTAATTCACACATTACCAAGTGTGTTACTGCAAAGTGTATCAAATGTACATTACACACGTTGGTGCTCTGTGGTGCGATTCATTCTAAATGGCACTCCAATGCGCCTTTTTTGTGTATTTGTGGTGTATTAGAAATACACAAATGAATAGGTTGTTTTAATACAGCTCATATTAATGTGCAGCATTTGGAACATGCATTATTCACTACAAAGATGTCATTTGGCCTTTAAACTATAAAATAACCCTGTATGACTGTATGTAGCTAGAACCTTTCAGATAAAATGTGATTTCATCAACAATCACTGTGGTAATACAAACCACCCTACTTTGTTAAAAGTTAGCTATAATAGCTTGGAGTTCATTTTATTTATGCTTTTTTAAACTGTTACTTTACATAAAAAAAATAACTAAAATATATATTTATAAGCAAGTTTATAATTTGTAGTGGAACATATGCTGTACAGAGACTCTGTGACAATGGCATCTGTTTTTACTCAAAAAAAATTGTTTTCGTTCTGTGGCTATTAGGCAAATAGCTGTCTAAGTGCTCTATAACTATTTTATAACTATTTTATTTAGGCCCATGAATGCTTGACCTTCTCCAGTGCCTATATTTATAATTATTGGCACACCTTATGTCAATTCATAATAGGTCATCTCCCCCCTGGCCCATGACTCGTCCCATGACTGGCCCATAATAGGGAAGTTTTCCTCCACCTCCACATGTTTTTTATCCTTGCAATGGACCCTACTTATTGAAATACTATTACTATACATGAGAATGACTGCTGAGAAGCATAGGTGCAGTTTAAAGTGGAGTTCCACCCAAAAATAGAAAACTTACGCTTTTCTTAACCTTTCGGTTTCATATTTGGCACCTTTCAGGGGGGCAGATACCTGTGTAATACAAGTATTTTGCTCCCACTTCTGGGCATAGATACCCGAGCCACCCGTGGGTATCTATGCCACTTCCGATGCCTTTTCCGACCCGTCCCCTGCTATCTTCTGCGAGGCACACAGGTCCCAGAAGACAGCAGGAACTAGTGGGAACGCGCATCGCGAGTCACGCATGCGCAATAGGGAACCAGGAAGTGAAGCCACAAGGCTTCACTTCCTCATTCCCTTACCGAAGATGGTGGCAGCAGCAGACGAGAGCCAAGGGATAGATTGGCTTCAGGAGCCGACATCGCGGTCGAGCTGGAGAGGTAAGTGTCCTTATCAGCAGCTGCAGTATTTGTAGCTGCTGACGGCGGCACTCCGCTTTAACCAGCTATTGCAAACCAATACCTTGCCCCCCAAAAAGACACCAGACTAATTTAGTGGTGTGAACTATGGAAAAAAATTGACTGATTTCCTCTATATACCAGTGGCGGCTGGTGCTCTGTTTTGGGGGGCAAACAAATCAAGCCACCCCTGTCGCTCCGTAAATCAAACACCAGCCCCCCATCGCTCGCCCGTCCACTCACCAGCCTGGCACTTACCACATCTAGGTCATGGGTAGGTTCTGCTTGCCAATATGGTTGCTTCTCCTCTTGGCCAATCGGGTCCTGATTGGCTGGAAGGAGAAGGAGGAAGACAATAGTGAATATTAATTTGCTATTGTCACACAACCACCTTTTTTTTAAGCCAATTAGAGCCTCAGGCTCTAGTCATGTGCTTAAAAAAAAACACATTGAAATCCATGTGTTTGGATTGGGGGGTGGCACCCCTGGGCCCCTAATGGAGCGGCCACCACTGCTATATACTCATATAATGGACAACCCAAGAATCTCGAAAAGCAGAGAATAAGCAGCATTTACAATGTGGGAACAAACAATCCTCCAAAGATGCAGCATCTGTTCTCTAAAAAAAAGATACAAACTAAGGGCCAGATTCAGATACAATTGTGTATCTATCCGGCGGCGTAGCGTATGCTCTTTACGCTACGCCTCCGCAACTTTTATGGGCAAGTGCCTTATTCAGAAAGCACTTGCTCCATAAGTTGCGGCGGGGTAGCGTAAACTGGCCGGCGTACGGGCGCCTAATTCTAATTAGTAATGTGGGGGCGTGATTCATGTAAATGAATCATGACCCCATGTAATTTACGTTTTTTCTGAACGGCGCATGCGCCGTCCGTGGACGTATCCCAGTGAGCATGCGTGAAATCACGTCGCAAGTTGTCAATGTAAACGACGTGAACGTAAATTACGTCCAGCCCCATTCCCGAACGATTTATGCGACGCTGTCCCGACGTCCAAACTTAACATTGGCTGCTCCTCATATAGCAGGGGTAACTTTACGCCGGACTAACGCTTACGCAAACAACGTAAACTAAGACGCCCGGTCCCAAGTACGTTTGTGAATCGGCGTATCTCCCTAATTTACATATTTGACGTGTAAATCGACGGAAGCGCCACCTAGCGGCCAGAGTAAATATGCAACTAATATACGACGGTGTAACAGACTTACGCCGCTCGTATCTTAGCCAAATTCCAGCGTATCTTGTTTTCTGAATACAGAAAAAAGATACGCCGGCTATTGTTAGTATTTATGCGGCGTATCTCTAGATACACCAACGTAAATACGTTCTGAATCTGGCCCTAAATCTTTGAGGGGCAGTTCACATCACATGCAGTCCAGTGCATTTTTGTTCAGCATCAGAAACGCATGGTAAAGTAGGTTATATGTTTTCCAATGGCATAGTTCACATCAGTGCAGTCAGTTCCAGGGCTTTTCAGCGCCAGAAAAAAAAGTAGAATATGCTGCATTTTTCCTGCACTGGACTGTACTGGAGCGCAGTATAACCCATCAAAAACGCACTGAAAAGTACTGGAACACATCAAAAACTCATCAAAAATGCACTGGACCCTAGTATAGTGGGACAAAACAGGAAAAAATAAGAAAAAAGCACAAAGAATGCATCCGGAAACGCATCCAAAAGGCACCAAAAACTTACTGGAATGCATCAAAAACGCACATGCAGAAATGCATCCAGTACAGATCTGGAGTGCGTTCAAATTCACAATGGGCACAGTTGAACCAAACTGCACCCCAGTTTGACTGTCCCCACTCTTCTTCCCCCCGATGATCTATGCTCACACTGCTTTAACCACTTGCGCTTCGGAAGATTTTACCCCCTTCATGAACTGGCTTTTTTTTGTTATTGGGCACTGCGCTACTTTAACTGGTTATTGCGCAGTCATTCAAACCTGTACCCAAACCAAATGTATGTAATTATTTTCGCACAAATAGAGCTTTATTTTGGTGGTATTTGATCACCAGTGGGTTTTTTATTTTTTGCGATATAAACGGAAAAACACCAAAAATGTAAAAAAAAATATCCACTTTTTGTTATAAAACATATCCAATGAAAAAAAGATCTTCAAAGATTTAGGTCAAAATGTATTCTGCAACACATCTTTGGTAACAAAAAATCCCAACAGATGTATATTGATCAGTTTGCGTGAAAGTTATAGCTCCTACAAACTATGGCATATCTGCTGAAATTTGTATTTATTTATTTTATACTTAGTAATGTCAGTAACTTATAGTGGGACTGTGATGGTGCAGCGGGCAATTTGACACTAAGTGACACTTTGTGTGAAGTGACTAACTGCCACTGACATCTCCAGTTTCACCAATACAGTGATCAGTGCTAATAATATACACTGTCACTGTACTAATGACACTGGCTGGAAAGGGATTAGTATGTAGGGCGATAAAAGGGTAAACTGTGTGTCTAACAAGTAGAGAGCCCGGTTTTGTTAAAGCGGTTGTATACCCCTTTAGCACATTTTTACCTACAGGTAGGCCTATATTAAGGCTTACCTGTAGGTAAAATGAATATCTCCTAAACTTCTACGATTTAGGAGATATTCCCCTGGCATATAGCCGCTGACGTCAGCGGCGCATGCGCAGTTAAGGTCCAGCAAAGATCCGGCGTATTGTGCCGTAACTTGCCAGGTTGGAGGGCTCCCGCGCACATGCCTTTGCCTTACAGGTTTTTTTATTCTGGGTATACAACTACTTTACCTAACACAGGGCTCTCTTCTGTCTTTCGCTCAGCCGATCAGAGGGTGCCGACCATAAATCATTGGGGGGGGGGGGGAAGCAGATTGGCTTGTGCTGCAGTGAATGGCAGCTCAAGCTTTAGGGTGCGTGTGCGCATGCACGAGTGGACCTGGAAGAAAGCTTCAAAGTACAGGTACACGATTGTGCCTGTATGAGCCGATCTGCTACAGTAAATGTAGTGTGGCGGGTCGGTAAGCCTTCCCGACACTCTGACCCTGCACCGACCAACCAGGACTGGAGGGAAATGGGGCCAGGAGGAAGAGGATGAGGCATCATCCACACAGACAGAAGCCCCTTCTTACCAACAGCTGCACGGACATTGTGAGTATGCCTCTACACCCCCTCAGGGATGGACTGGCCATTGGGACTACAGGGAGTTTCCCGGTGGGCCGATGGCTCAGTGGGCCAGCTTCAGTGACAGCGGACCGTCGCCCCCCTCCGCTCCTCTCTCTCTCCCTTCCCGCAGTGCTCACCTCCTCTTCCTCCCTGCAGCACTCACCTGGGGGGGAACAGAGAAGCAGGGGAGGACCAGAGGAGCAGGGGGGGCGACAGAGGAGCATGGGGGAGGGGACAGACAGCTGTCTCAACAGATATGGCCTGGGAGTTTCTCACTTCTGCCTAATCTTGTCCCATAAGGGGGGCACTGAACTGATTCTTTGCCCCGGGTGAAATAATGTCTAGCTTCCCCACTGGTACTGCCTATAAGAGTACCAGTACCAGCCATTCTACTCTAATAAAGTAGAATGGCTAGTGGCTAGTGAAGGGGGAGAGGGGGCTTGGGTGGCCGGGGGGGGGGTGCGGGAGTTGTCTGGCTGCCATGGGAGAGACCTGTCAAAGTGGGCCAGTCTGGATGAAGTCCAGGGCCAAATTTTTGTCCCAGTCCAGCCCTGCACCCCCTCATCCCTGCAAGCCACACACAGCTCATCTCCTCAACCCTGAAAGCCACACACAGCCCACCCCCTCATCACTGCAAGCCACACACAGCGCACCCCCTCATCCCTGCAAGCCACACACAGCGCACCCCCTCATCCCTGCAAGCCACACACAGTGCACCTCTGAACCCTGCATTGCGTACAAAGTGCATCCCTCAACCCTCTTTGCTAATAATTAGTTCTATTTCTTCTTGTCTGTCTATTGGTGTGTCCCGTCACTTCTGCAGTCTGTGGTGTGCAGGCAGTGAGATGATGTGCTGTAACCTTAAGCAACAAATCAGTGGGTTGTAATGATGTGCTGTAACCTCTAGCTACCAATCAGTGAGCCGTAATGATGTGCTGCAATGTCTAGCAACCAATTAGGGGGCATTAATAATATGCAGTAATCTCTAGCAACCAGTGAGTGGTAATGATGTGCAGTAACCTTCAGCGACCAATCAGTGAACAGTAATGATCTGCTGTAATATCTAGCAAGCAATCAGTGAGCAATAATATCTTGCAGTAACCTCCAGCAACCAATCCGTTTGTAGTAATGATGTGCAGTAACCTCTAGAAAACAATGGGTAAGCTGTAATTATGTGCATTATCGTCTAGCAACTAATCAGTGAGCAATAATAATGTGTGTAGTGGACAGTGAAGAAATCAGGTAGGTCAGTGTTAGAGGTCAGTATAGGAATCGGGTAGGTCAGTGTAGTGATCAGAATAGGAATCAGGTAGGTCAGTGTAGTGGTTAGTATAGCAATCAGATAGGTCAGTTTAGTGGTGAGTGTAGGAATCAGGCAGGTCAGTATAGGAATCAGGTAGGTTAGTATGGTGGTCAGGTAGGTCGTTGGCTAGCAGAAGGGACTCAGAGAGTGCTAAAATCCATGGGTTAGGGGGCGCAAATCTCTTGCCCTGCCCCGGGTGCTAACAACCCACGCTGCGCCACTGGTAGTCACACTACAAAAATAAACCAGACCGAGGGAATGAACAGTGCCCAAGTATGCTTAACACTGCCAGTGTCATTACACCTTAATTATTTACTACAGGTACTTATATAGAGCCATAAATTTACACAGCGCTTTACATATATATTTTTAGAGGTGTAACTAGAATCTTTAAGTCCCCGGTGCAAGAAAACATGAAGGGCTTCTGGGTCTACAAAAGATCTAGGGCTAGAGCCCATAGCAGCAAAGTAAAAAATGTCATACACTTGGGCAGGCATACACATGTATATAATATACATGTGTGTGTGTGCATATATATATATATATATATATATATATATATTATCGTTGCATATCTCAGTGCAGATGCCCCACTTACATCTGAGTCCCCAGAGCCCCCTCATTATATCAGGGTCCCCAGAGAGCCTCCCCTTACATCAGGTTGCCCAGAGGGCCCCTCTTACATCAGGGTGCCCAGAGAGCCCCCCTTACATCAGGGTCCCCAGAGAGCCCCCCATACATCAGGGTCCCCAGATAGCCTCCCCTTTACATCAGGGTCCCTAGAGAGCCCCCCGTACATCAGGGTCCCTAGAGAGCACCCCTTACATCAGGGTCCCCAATGAGCCCCTTCCTTACATAAGTGTCCCCAGAGAGCCCCCCCTTATATCAGGGGGCCCTGATATAAGGAGTGTACAAGCAAAGCTGACTGATCATCGTCTCCCACCTTCCCCCACTGCAATCTAAACGGACAGCCAGAGGTGCAGGGGAAGATTGCTGGTCCCCCCCCCCCCACAGTGACAGAATGGCAGGACCCAGTAGCAAGTGAGATTGCTGCGACTATGATAGTTCCGCCGCTGTATATTTTACTTTCACATCAGTGCCTGCCCTCATGGAGCATAAAATCTAAGGTCACTAACGCACATTCATACATACACATGCTAGGGCCAATTTAGACAGAAGCCAATGAACCTACCAGCATATGTTTGGCGTGTCGGAGGAAACCGGAGTACTTGGAGGAAACCCACACAGGTACAGGGAGAACATACAAACTCCAGGCAAGTAGTACTGTGGTTGGGATTCAAACCGACAACCCTAGTGCTCGCAGAAATAATACCCACTTAGCCACTGTGTTGTAGAGGCCTTCAGAATTGTTTCTATTTAGTGATCTAGAGGGTACAGATGGGACTAACCCCTTTTTGTATGTGATAGTTGGTTTTTGGGACATGTGTTAGGGTCTCTATTAACCCCTTGGCGCCGACATAACACAAATATGTGGTCCCACTGCACTGGGCTTTTTGCCGTGAGGCCGTATATTTGCATACCTCCCTTTATACTGGGTGCACGCTGCACGGCGTCCTCCCAGCACAGTGACCAGGGTCTCACGAGAGCCCCGGGCCCCGCTCTAACCGGTGGGACCCAAAAACGTCCGATTCCGGGTCACCTGATCGCTGTGATAGCCTCTGATTGGCTATCACAGTGATCAGTCACTGTGAAGCCTGCCCTCATGTTTTTCTGTCTTTGTGAATGGACGAGAGAGATACATTGGCCCGGATTCACATACATTGGCGCATATTTATGCCGCCGTAGCGTATCTTCTTTACGCTGTGCTGGCGCTCCACAGAGAGGCAAGCATGGAATTCACAAAGCCATACTCCCAACGTTGCACCAGCATGGCTTATATTTCGTCGGCGTAAGCCGGTGTAGGTGGAAGTGGGCGTGAGCCATGCTAATGAGGTGTGACGCCATGCAAATGATGGGCCGAGTGCCAGACAAGTACTCAGAACGAACGGCGCATGTGTTGTGTCCTCAGCCCAGTGCGCATGCTCACAATCACGTCGAAACAACTGCCTAAGATACGTCAAATCACTGCCTACGGTGTGAACGTAACCTACGCCCAGCCCTATTCATGTACAACGTAATCTACGTAAAATTCAACAGCATTCGTTCCCTGGTCCATACCATTTGCATGAGTTGCGCCTCCTATATGGGGAATAACTTTACGTCGAACGTACGTCTTACGCAAACCGCGTATATTATGCGCCGGGCGCAAGTACGTTCATGATTCGCCATATTTGCCTAATTTGCATATTTGAATCGAAAATCAATGGGAGCGCCACATATATGCGCCCACTATACGCCGGCGTATGAAAGTTACGACGGGCGGCTGAAGCCTATTTTTCGACGTATCTTGGTTTGTGGGATGGCGCATAGATACGACGTTTGTACTTACGACGGCGTATCTGGAGATACGTCGGCGTAAGTGCTTTGTGAATCCGGGCCATTGTATCTTTCTCTATCCTTGCAGAGATAGAAAATAAAAGTGTGTGTAGAAAAAAAAAGAATAATTAAAAAAAAAAATGATTACATTTTTTAAAAAACAAACAAAAAAAAAACCAAGATCAAGGTTGGATCTAGGCCAATGTTATTAGTTAGTGTTTGGTTCAGGGTTAGGGTCAAAGGTCAATGTCATGTCAGTATTTATTTAGTGTCGGTGTGTTTCAGGTAAGATTAAACAAGAGCAAAATGCACACTATTGTTTCTGGACTGTGCAACGGGTACAAACAACAACTAACATACATCTATTTGGTATCGTCAGGAGTGGGAGAATTTGTTTTGGTGGTAGGTTATGGTAGTAGAAAGACCTATACAGCTAAAGTTGATCATTTTGATAAAAATATTTGTATTACTATTTTGGGCCAGTTTTCCTTTGATAATAAAAAAAATCAGGAGATCTCCATTACCGTTTACCACCAAATGATAGCCCAATTTGTCCTACAAAAACAAAACAAGGTATAATCCACCTGGATACACAAACGTAGTTGTGATGATATGTACTGTTTTACGAAGTTACAAAATTGTGCTTAGGCATTAAGATTTGTTTTACCCTTAGACCCCTTTCACACTGAGTGGTTTTGGAGGCGCTATAACACTAAAAATAGCGCCTGCAAAGCGCCCTGAAAGAGCTCATTAGTACAGTGACAGTGTATAATATTAGCACTGATCACTGAATTAATGACAGTGGTAATGTCAATGGTAATTAGTTAGTTCCTAAGGTGCGTACACACGTTCGGTTTGGTCCGATGAAACTGGCCTTGAGGCCAGTTTCATCGGGCCAAACCGATCGTGTGTACGGTCCATCGGACCGTCGTCCGTCGGACCAAAGTTTTAAAACTTGCTTTAAAATCGGACCGATGGACGCCTGACCATCGGGCCAAACCGATGGTTAGTACGCAAAAGCATCGGACCGAAAACCCACGCATTCTCAGAATCAAGTCGACGCATGCTTGAAAGCATTGAACATCGTTTTTTCAGCACGTTGTTGTGTTCTACTTCACCGCGTTCTGGCCCGATCGCATTTCGAACCGATGGTGTGTACGCACATCAGACCATCAGGCCATCAGTCTGTGAACCGATGAAAACGGTCCGTTGGAACATTTTCATCGGTTTGGTCCGATCGTGTGTACATGACTTAATAGCATCAGTTAGTGGCAGATTGTTGCAGTATCATAGTCCCATTATAAGTCACGGATCGCTGCCATTAGTATATATACTGGAGCCCAATCAATAAGATGAAATTGGAGGTGTTAGTTACAGCTGCCCTGCCCTATAAAAAACACACACCAGTTCTGGGTTTGCTTTTCACAAGAAGCATTGCCTGATGTGAATGATGCCTCGCACAAAAGAGCTCTCAGAAGACCTACGATTAAGAATTGGAAAAGGGGTAAATATTTTACGCCAAATTATAATGAATAATTTATACAAATTAAGCTGCACCCCAATCACAGTGCAATACTGAAATAAGTGATGAATAAAAAGAGGGTGGGGGCACTAAGTTAAATAACAAACTTGCATAAAGCTGCAAAGGGTTATAGAAGTATCCGCAAAAGCCTTGCTGTTGATCAGTCCACGGTAAGACAAATTGTCTATAAATGGAGAAAGTTGAGCACTGCTGCTACTCTCCCTAGGAGTAGCCGTCCTGTAAAGATGACTGCAAGTGCACAGCGCAGACTGCTCAATGAGCTGAAGAAGAATCCTACAGTGTCAGCTAAAGACTTACAAAAGTCTCTGGCATATGCTAACATCCCTGTTAGCGAATCTACAATACGTAAAACACTAAACAAGAGTGGATTTCATGGGAGGATACCACAGAGGAAGCCACTGTTGTCCAAAAAAAACATTGCTGCACATTTACAGTTTGCACAAGAGCACCTGGATGTTCCACAGCAGTACTGGCAAAATATTCTGTGGACAGATAAAACCAAAGTTGAGTTGTTTGGAAGAAACACACAACACTATGTGTGGAGAAAAAGAGGCACAGCACACCAACATCAAAACCTCATCCCTACTGTGAAGTATGGTGGTGGTGGCATCATGTTTTGGGGCTGCTTTGCTGCATCAGGGCCTGGACAGATTGCTATCTTTGAAGGAAAAATTAATTCCCAAGTTTATCAAGACATTTTGCAGGAGAAATTAAGGCCATTTGTCCACCAGCTGAACCTCAACAGAAGATGGGTGTTGTAACAGGACAACGACCCAAAGCATAGAAGTAAATCAACAACAGAAGGGCTTAAACAGAAGAAAATTCACCTTCTGGAGTGGCCCAGTCAGAGTCCTGACCTCAACCCGATTGAGATGCTGTGGCATAACCTCAAGAAAGCGATTCACACCAGACATCCCAAGAATATTGCTGAACTGAAACAGTTCTGTAAAGAGGAATGGTCAAGAATTACTTCTGACCGTTGTTCACATCTGATCTGCAACGACAGGAAACGTTTGGTTGAAGTTATTGCTGCCAAAGGATGTTCAACCAGTTATGAAATCCAAGGGTTCACATACTTTTTCCACTTGTACTGTGAATGTTTACATGGTGTGTTCAATAAAAACATGGTAACATTTAATTCTTTGTGTGTTATTAGTTTAAGCAGACTGTGATTGTCTAAGTTTGTTCACATACTTTTTATTGCAACTGTATATATATATTTCTATATATAATTCCAGTATGTATAACACAGTTTATAGATTCTATATCCTTCACGCAAACCAGTCATTTTATACTATAATTATAAACCAGTCAATATTCACCTACTGGGATGTTTTTTTTTTTGTTAAAATTGTAACAGAATACATTTTGTCCAAAATGTATAAATAATGTTTTTTTTTTTTATTATTATTGGATGTTTTATAGCAGAAAATAAATCAAAATATTGTTTTTTTTTTAGCACAGAAAATAAAGAACCCAATATTAATCAAACACCACCAGAAGAAAGCTTTTAAATAAACATGAAAAATATGTTATAAAAATGATATACATTTCAAAAATCCTAGCTTTTTATGATCATGGCTAGAGATATTATACTGCTGTGTGTGCAGATAATTGGTTATAGCTTTGTAATCAGTGCATGGATTGCTTGTCTATTGGTCTGCAGGAGGTCTCAGTCACACCATCTCCTCTCCCCTATGGTGAGTCTAGGCTGCGCTGAGATCTCATGTGATACAATGTAACTGAGCAATTGATTGATGAATAAGCAGCAGCACCACCTTGCGGCCACATTGGGGAGTGTACACATCTAAAGGGATTATCGGGCTGCGCTGATTGTAGAACAGCGGGCTCTCCTCTCACTCATGTCTCCGCTCCTCTCATACAGCTCTGTGTGTTCTCCCGGAGCCGCCCGTACACTCCGTGCATGGCTGGGGCTGCTCCCTCTGCCTCTAGTGATCACACCCTGGCAGGACACACACTGATGACACCCCGAGAGGGCGAGGACTGAGAAAAGTTGCCTGGATGAAGCCCAGCCAGTCCCGGGATCGCCATTCCTCTGGGAATGAATATACAAACAGATTCCATTTCCCTGACAGGACCGGGACTTCAGGTGAGTCCTACTACTACTCCTACTGACTGATATTACCGGGACTTCGGGTGAGTCCTACTACTACTGACTGATATTACCGAGACTTTAGGTGAGTCCTATTACTCACTCACCGACTGACAGGCCAGAGAGCCTATCGTTTGCTTCTCTGCCTGGTGCTGGACTTACCGATAAGTGTATTTACTGTTAGGTGCTGGACTTACTGCTAAGTGCTGGAATTACTGCTAGGTGCTGGACTTACTAAGTGTACTTACTGCTAAGTGAACTCACTGTTGGGTGCTGGACTTACTGCTGATTGCTGGACTTACTAAGTGTACTTACTGCTTCTGGACTTACTGCTAAGTGAACTTACTGTTAGGTGCTGGACGTACTGCTGAGTGCTGGACTTACTGCTAGGTATTGGACTTACTCCTAAGTGTGCTTACTGCTAGGTGCTGGAATTACTGCTAGGTGCTGGAATTACTGCTAGGTGCTGGACTTACTAAGTGTACTTACTGCTAAGTGAACTCACTGTTAGGTGCTGGACTTACTGCTGAGTGCTGGAATTACTAATTGTACTTACTGCTTCTGGACTTACTGCTTAGTGAACTCACTGTTAGGTGCTGGACTTACTGCTGAGTGCTGGAATTACTAAGTGTACTTACTGCTTCTGGACTTACTGCTAAGTGAACTTACTGCTAGGTGCTGGATGTATTGCTAAGTGTTATGTACTTACTGCTAGGTATTGGACTTACTACTAAGTGTTAGACTTACTTCTAGATGTTGGACTTACTGCTAGGTGCTTTACTTACTGCTAAGTGGACTTACTGCTAAATGTTATGTACTTACTGCTAATTGCTAGACTTACTGCTAGATGTTGGACTTACTACTAAGTGCTAGATATACTGCTAGATCCTGAACTTACTGCTAAGTGTGCTTACTGTTAGGTGCTGGACTTACTGCTAAGTGCTGGAATTACTAAGTGTACTTACTGCTTCTGGACTTACTGCTAAGTGAACTTACTGCTAGGTGCTGGATGTATTGCTACAGTGCCTGCCGCCGAGAATGTGTTTTTAACACCCCAGCATCGCGCTGAATCTCGGCGACAGGCTGCCGATATCTCGCACTCGCTGGAATAGTAAAAGCACATTCCAGCGAGTGCGTCATAGAAGCGACGGGGATCCGACTTGGATTCCCGCCAATTCTACACGTGGGCGGAGTTTGTTATGAATCCTGAAGGAGAAATCCCCGCCGGATTTTTAAAGAAAAATCCGGCATGGGTTCCCCCCTCAGGAGCATAACGGGCCCTTAGGTCTGTTATGGGTTGTAAGGAGACCCCCTACGCCGAAAAAACGGCGTGGGAGTCCCCCCACAATCCATAACAGACCCGTATCCGAAGCACGCCGGCCGGCCGGTCAGGAAGGGAGTGGGGGCGAGCGAGCGCCCCCCCCCTCCTGAGCCGTACCGGGCAGCATGCCCTCAACATGGGGGGGTTAGGTGCTCTGGGGCAGGGGGCGCACTGCGGCCCCCCACCCCAGAGCACCCTGTCCCCATGTTGATGAGGACAGGGCCCCTTCCCGACAACCCTGGCCGTTGGTTGTCGGGGTATGCGGGCGGGAGGCTTATCGGAATCTGGAAGCCCCCTTTAATAAGGGGGCCCCCAGATACCGGCCCCCGACCCTAAGTGAATGAGTATGGGGTACATTGTACCCCTACCCATTCACCTGCAAATAAAAAGTGTAAACACAAATAAACCACACAGGGTATTGAAATATTTTATTAGTTGGCCGCCGGGGGGGGGGTGTGTATGATCGCTTTTATAAAAGCGCCCCCCTCCGGCGGGCTTCTGTGGGGGGTGGGTGCCGCCGTCTGGTTCTCTTCCGCCGCCGGGGGGGGGCGCTTTGATAAAAGCGCCCACCACCCGGCGGGCTTCTTTCGACGTCTTCGGCGGCTGGGGGGTCTTCTCCCACTCTCCGGGGTCTTCTCCTGCTCTCCGGGGGTCTTCTCCGCTCTCCGGGGGTCTTCTTCTTCTTCAGTCCCCTCCTCTGTGACGTCTTCTTCTTCTTCTCCAGATGTTGACGCGACGCTTCCTTCCGCTGTTATGGCTGGCGCGCAGCGAGTTATATAGGCCTGTCTTGTGACGTCGCAGTCCCATCATGCTCCGGTAGGTACCACGTGGTACCTACCGGAGCATGATGGGACTGCGACGTCACAAGACAGGCCTATATAACTCGCTGCGAGCCGCGCGCCAGCCATAACAGCGGAAGGAAGCGTCGCGTCAACATCTGGAGAAGAAGAAGAAGAAGACGTCACAGAAGAGGGGACTCGCCGCCGCTAGTAATTGAGCTAACACACAAAGTTAGCGGCGGCGAGTCCTGAAGAAGAAGAAGACCCCCGGAGAGCGGAGAAGACCCCCGGAGAGCGGAGAAGACCCCCGGAGAGCAGGAGAAGACCCCGGAGAGTGGGAGAAGACCCCCCAGCCGCCGAAGACGTCGAAAGAAGCCCGCCGGGTGGTGGGCGCTTTTATCAAAGCGCCCCCCCCCCGGCGGCGGAAGAGAACCAGATGGCGACACCCACCCCCCACAGAAGCCCGCCGGAGGGGGGCGCTTTTATAAAAGCGATCATACACACCCCCCCCCCGGCGGCCAACTAATAAAATATTTCAATACCCTGTGTGGTTTATTTGTGTTTACACTTTTTATTTGCAGGTGAATGGGTAGGGGTACAATGTACCCCATACTCATTCACTTAGGGTGGGGGGCCGGTATCTGGGGGCCCCCTTATTAAAGGGGGCTTCCAGATTCCGATAAGCCTCCCGCCCGCATACCCCGACAACCAACGGCCAGGGTTGTCGGGAAGGGGCCCTGTCCTCATCAACATGGGGACAGGGTGCTCTGGGGTGGGGGGCCGCAGTGCGCCCCCTGCCCCAGAGCACCTAACCCCCCCATGTTGAGGGCATGCTGCCCGGTACGGCTCAGGAGGGGGGGGGGCGCTCGCTCGCCCCCACTCCCTTCCTGACCGGCCGGCGTGCTTTGGATACGGGTCTGTTATGGATTGTGGGGGGACCCCCACGCCGTTTTTTCGGCGTAGGGGATCTCCTTACAACCCACAACAGACCTAAGGGCCCGTTATGCTCCTGAGGGGGGAACCCATGCCGGATTTTTCTTTAAAAATCCGGCGGGGATTTCTCCTTCAGGATTCATAACAAACTCCGCCCACGTGTAGAATTGGCGGGAATCCAAGTCGGATCCCCGTCGCTTCTATGACGGCTCTGTCTCCATCGCGGCAAGCCAGCTCGGCGCTGGCTCCCGCGATGGGGCTCGTAGGTGGTCAATCTCGCCGAGAAAGGGAGCGAGATTGACACAATATCCCAGTCACCTACTGTAAGTGTTATGTACTTACTGCTAGGTATTGGACTTACTACTAAGTGTTAGACTTACTTCTAGATGTTGGACTTACTGCTAGGTGCTTTACTTACTGCTAAGTGGACTTACTGCTAAATGTTATGTACTTACTGCTAATTGCTAGACTTACTGCTAGATGTTGGACTTACTACTAAGTGCTAGATATACTGCTAGATGCTGAACTTACTGATAAGTGTACTTACTGCTAGGTGCTGAACTTACTGTCAGTGCTAGCTGTTGGACTGCTATGTGCTTAACTTACTGCTAGGTGTTGGACATACTGCGAAGTGTTATGTACTTACTGTTCGGTATTGGACGTACTGCTAAGTGCTGGACTTACTGCTAAGGGTTATGTACCTACTGCTAGGTGCTGGACTTACTGCTTTGTGAACTTACTGCTAGGTGCTGGACTTTGGAAAGAAGAAATGATCCTGGACTGCCACACTCTGAGGCCGCGTACACACGATCGAACATGCCTGCTGAGACTGGTCCGCAGACCAGTTTCAGCGGACATATCGGATCGTGTGTACAGCCTAGCGGACAGGTTTCCAGTGGACAAAAGTTTCAAAACATGCTTATCCGCTGGAAACCTGTCCGTGGGACATGTCCGCTGGTTAGTACGCCTAATCAGCGGACCGAAATCCCCCGCATGCTTCGAATGGATTCGAAGCATGCGTGGAAGCATTTTACTTCCTGGTTTGCGGACGTTGCGGCGTCAACGTCACCGCCACGTCACCGCGCTGTCTGTCTGCAGGGATTTTGGTTTGATCGTGTGTACACACCATCAGACCAAAAGATCCCTGGAGACATGTCCGATGAAAACGGTCCGCGGACCGTTTTCATCGGACATGTCTCCTCTTGTGTACGCGGCCTGAAAGGCGATTTATTGAAACAAAATAAACAAAGGATAAAATCCAAAACGGCATAATGTCCAAAAATTCATACAACACTGCAATCAATGGTAGGAAGTGGACACGGGACAAAAAGGCTAACATGTTTCACATCCAGCTATGAGTAAGCATCTATCCATGATGTGAAACATGTTAGCCTTTTTGTCCCCTGTATCCACTTCCTACCATTAATTGCAGTGTTGCATGAATTTTTGGATATTATGCTGTTTTGTATTTTATCCTTTGTTTATTTTGTTTCAATAAATCGCCTATCATGGTGCGGCAGTCCAGGATCATTTCTTCTTTCCACAGATCAGCGCAGAGTCTGCACCTGTCAGTGCAACAGGGCCGGGGCACAGGATAGGTTGTAAGGCTTGGAGCGGTACTTTTTTCTATTAGGTGCTGGACTTACTGCAAGGTGTTATGTATGCACTGCTTGGTGTTGTGGACTTACTGCTAGGTGCTTGACTTACTGCTAAGTGTACTTACTGCTAGGTGCTGGACTTACTGCTAAGTGTACTTACTGCTAGGTGCTGGACTTACTGCTAAGTGTACTTAATGCTAGGTGCTAGACTTACTTACTGCTAAGTGTACTTAATGCTAGGTGCTGGACTTACTGCTAAGTGTACTTAACCACTTAAGACCCGGACCAAAATGCAGGTAAAGGACCTTGCCCCTTTTTGCGATTCGGCACTGCGTCGTTTTAACTGACAATTGCGCGGTCGTGCGACGTGGCTCCCAAACAAAATTGGCGTCCTTTTTTCCCCACAAATAGAGCTTTCTTTTGGTGGTATTTGATCACCTCTGCGGTTTTTATTTTTTGCGCTATAAACAAAAATAGAGCGACAATTTAAAAAAAAATGCAATATTTTTTACTTTTTGCTATAATAAATATCCTCCAAAAATATATAAAAAAACATTTTTTTTCCTCAGTTTAGGTCGATACGTATTCTTCTGCCTATTTTTGGTAAAAAAAATCGCAATAGGCGTTTATCGGTTGGTTTTCGCAAAATTTATAGCGTTTACAAAATAAGGGATAGTTTTATTGCATTTTTATTTTTTTTTATTTTTTTTTTACTACTAATAGCGGCGATCAGCGATTTTTTTCGTGACTGCGACAATATGGCGGACACTTCGGACAATTTTGACACATTTTTGGGACAATTGTCATTTTCACAGCAAAAAATGCATTTAAATTGCATTGTTTACTGTGGAAATGACAGTTGCAGTTTGGGAGTTAACCACAGGTGGCGCTGTAGGGGACGTGTGACCTATGTGTTGTATGGGGGTGTGGCTGTAGGTGTGACGTCATCGATCGCGTCCCCCTATTACAGGGATGACGCGATCGATGCTACGGCCACAGAGAAGCACGGGGAAGCCGTGTGTACACACGGCTCTCCCCGTTCTTCCGCTCCAGGGACGGATCGCCACACTGCAGCGGCGATCGGGTCCGCGAATCCCGCGGTCCCGATCCTGGAGCTTCGGACCGGGTCGCGGGCGTGCGCCTGCGACCCACGGCTGGGTACTAACATCAACGTATATATACGTTGATGTGCCCAGCCGTGCCATTCTGCCGACGTAAATGTGCAGTAGGCGGTCCTTAAGTGGTTAATGCTAGGTGCTGGACATACTGCTAAGTGTACTTACTGCTAGGTGCCGGACTTACTGCTAAGGATTATGGACTTACTGCTCGTGGCTTACTGCAAGGTGTTACGTGTGTACTGCTTGGTGTTGGGGACTTACTGATAGATGCTGGACTTACTGCTAGGTGCTAGACTTACTGCTAGGTGCTAGACTTACTGCTAGGTGCTAGACTTACTGCTAGGTGCTAGACTTACTGCTAGGTGCTAGACTTACTGCTAGGTGCTAGACTGCGTACGACTTACTGCTAGATATGTGATCTAGATGGCTTATCTGCTAGGTGACTAGACTTACAGGAAGTAAAAGACTTAGGTTCTGGACTACTACATGTGCTCAAAGCATGGTGTCTATCTGTCCGCTAGCTCATACTGAAACTAGACCGTTTTGACTAGACTTACTGCTAGGTTCTGGACTTACTGCTATGTGTACTTAATGCTAGGTGCTGGACTTACTACTAAGGGTTATGGACTTCCTGCTAGTTGCTGGACTTACTGCAAGGTGTTGTGTGTACTGCTTGGTGTTGGGGACTTACTGCTAGATGCTGGACTTACGAGATGTTGTGTACTTCCAGATAGGAGTTGGGTACTTCTAGGTTCTGTGAACTTACGGAGGTCATATGTACTTACTGCTAGGTGTTAAACACTTACTGGGTGTTTTGTAGTTTCTGGTGCTGGTCTTGCTCATAGATGCTGTTTTTTTCTTTTTTTGCTAGGTTCTGTGCACTTGCTGAGGTTATATGTACTTACTAATAGGTGTTACACACTTACTGCTAGGTTCTACAGTATGTGCTTTCTGCTACAGTGCCTGCCGCCGAGAATGTGTTTTCAGCACGCCAGCATCGCGCTGAATCTCGGCGACAGGCTGCCGATATCTCGCACTCGCTGGAATAGTAAAAGCACATTCCAGCGAGCGCGTCATAGAAGCGACGGGGATCCGACGCGGATTCCCGCCAATTCTACACGTGGGCGGAGTTTGTTATGAATCCTGAACGAGAAATCCCCGCCGGATTTTTAAAGAAAAATCCGGCATGGGTTCCCCCCTCAGGAGCATAACGGGCCCTTAGGTCGGTTATGGGTTGTAAGGAGACCCCCTACGCCGAAAAAACGGCGTGGGGGTCCCCCCACAATCCATAACAGACCCGTATCCAAAGCACGCCGGCCGGCCGGTCAGGAAGGGAGTGGGGGCGAGCTAGCGCCCCCCCCCTCCTGAGCCGTACCGGGCAGCAGGCCCTCAACATGGGGGGGTCAGGTGCTCTGGGGCAGGGGGCGCACTGCGGCCCCCCACCCCAGAGCACCCTGTCCCCATGTTGATGAGGACAGGGCCCCTTCCCGACAACCCTGGCCGTTGGTTGTCGGGGTATGCGGGCGGGAGGCTTATCGGAATCTGGAAGCCCCCTTTAATAAGGGGGCCCCCAGATACCGGCCCCCCACCCTAAGTGAATGAGTATGGGGTACATTGTACCCCTACCCATTCACCTGAAAATACAAAGTGTAAACACAAATAAAACACACAGGGTATTGAAATATTTTATTAGTTGGCCGCCGGGGGGGGGGTGTGTATGATCGCTTTTATAAAAGCGCCCCCCTCCGGCGGGCTTCTGTGGGGGGTGGGTGCCGCCATCTGGTTCTCTTCCGCCGCCGGGGGGCGCTTTGATAAAAGCGCCCACCACCCGGTGGGCTTCTTTCGACGTCTTCGGCGGCGGGGGGGTCTTCTCCCACTCTCGGGGGTCTTCTCCCACTCTCCGGGGTCTTCTCCGCTCTCCGGGGTCTTCTCCCGCTCTCCGGGGGTCTTCTCCGCTCTCCGGGGGTCTTCTTCTTCTTCAGGACTCGCCGCCGCTATCTTCGTGTGTTAGCTCAATTACTAGCGGCGGCGGCCCCCTCTTCTGCGACGTCGGCGTCTTCTTCTTCTGCTCTCCAGATGTTGACGCAACGCATCCTTCCGCTGTTATGCCGGGCGCGCGGCTCGCAGCGAAATATATAGGCCTGTCTTGTGACGTCGCAGTCCCATCATGCTCCGGTAGGTACCACGTGCTACCTACCCACGTGATACCTACCGGAGCATGATGGGACTGCGACGTCACAAGACAGGCCTATATATTTCGCTGCGAGCCGCGCGCCCGGCATAACAGCGGAAGGATGCGTCGCGTCAACATCTGGACAGCAGAAGAAGAAGAAGAAGACGCCGACGTCGCAGAAGAGGGGGCCGCCGCCGCTAGTAATTGAGCTAACACACGAAGATAGCGGCGGCGAGTCCTGAAGAAGAAGAAGACCCCCGGAGAGCGGAGAAGACCCCCGGAGAGTGGGAGAAGACCCCGGAGAGTGGGAGAAGACCCCGGAGAGTGGGAGAAGACCCCGGAGAGTGGGAGAAGACCCCCGGAGAGCGGGAGAAGACCCCGGAGAGTGGGAGAAGACCCCCCCGCCGCCGAAGACGTCGAAAGAAGCCCGCCGGGTGGTGGGCGCTTTTATCAAAGCGCCCCCCGGCGGCGGAAGAGAACCAGACGGCGGCACCCACCCCCCACAGAAGCCCGCCGGAGGGGGGCGCTTTTATAAAAGCGATCATACACACCCCCCCCCCCGGCGGCCAACTAATAAAATATTTCAATACCCTGTGTGTTTTATTTGTGTTTACACTTTGTATTTGCAGGTGAATGGGTAGGGGTACAATGTACCCCATACTCATTCACTTAGGGTGGGGGGCCGGTATCTGGGGGCCCCCTTATTAAAGGGGGCTTCCAGATTCCGATAAGCCTCCCGCCCGCATACCCCGACAACCAACGGCCAGGGTTGTCGGGAAGGGGCCCTGTCCTCATCAACATGGGGACAGGGTGCTCTGGGGTGGGGGGCCGCAGTGCGCCCCCTGCCCCAGAGCACCTGACCCCCCCATGTTGAGGGCACGCTGCCCGGTACGGCTCAGGAGGGGGGGGGGCGCTCACTCGCCCCCACTCCCTTTCTGACCGGCCGGCCAGCGTGCTTTGGATACGGGTCTGTTATGGATTGTGGGGGGGCCCCCACGCCGTTTTTTCGGCGTAGGGGGTCTCCTTACAACCCATAACCGACCTAAGGGCCCGTTATGCTCCTGAGGGGGGAACCCATGCCGGATTTTTCTTTAAAAATCCGGCGGGGATTTCTCGTTCAGGATTCATAACAAACTCCGCCCACGTGTAGAATTGGCGGGAATCCGCGTCGGATTCCCGTCGCTTCTATGACGGCTTTGTCTCCATCGCGGCAAGCCAGCTCGGCGCTGGCTCCCGCGATGGGGCTCGTAGGTGGTCAATCTCGCCGAGAAAGGGAGCGAGATTGACACAATATCCCAGTCACCTACTGTACATTGCCTTGAAAAAGTATTCATACCCCTCTTGAGATTTTTCACATTTTGTCATGTTACAATCAAAAATGTAAGTGTATTTTATTGGGATTTTATGTGATAGAACAACAAGAAGCACATAATTATGAAGTGGAAGGAAAATGATAAATGGTTTTCAAACTTTTTATTACAAATAAATATGTGAAAAGTGTGGTGTGCATTTGTATTTGTAGCCCTCTTTACTCTGATACCCCTAACTTAAATCTAGTGGAACCAATTGCCTTCAAAAGTCATCTAGTTAGTAATCAGAGTCCACCTGTGTGTTATTAGTAGTGCCCTCCACATATCTGGCCTTTATGGAATAGTGGCAAGAAGAAAGCCATTGTTGAAAAAAAGCCATAAAAAGTCCTGTTTGTGAGAAGCCATGTGGTGGCGCAGCAAACATGTGGAAGAAGGTGCTCTGGTTAGATGAGACAAAAATTAACATTTTGGCCTAAAAGCAAAACGCTATGTGTGGCAGAAAACTAAAACTCCACATCACCCTGAATACACCATCCCTACTGTGAAACATGGTGGTGGTAGCATCATGTTGTAGGGATGCTTTTCTTCAACAGGGACAGGGACTGGTCAGAGTTAATGTGAAGATGGATGAAGCCAAATACAGGGCAATCTTAGAAGAAAACATTTTAGAGTCTGCCAAAGACTTGAAACTGGAGTGGAGGTTCACCTTCCATCAGGGCAATGATCTTAAACATACAGCCAAAGCTACAATGGGATGGTTTAGATCAGGGATATGCAATTAGCAGACCTCTAGCTGTTGCAGAACTACAAGTCCCATGAGGCATAGCAAGACTCTGAGGGAACTTGTAGTTTTGCAACAGCTGGAGAGCCACTAATTGCATATACCTGGTTTAGATCAAAGCATATTCATGTGTTAGAATGGCCCAGTCAAGGTCCAGACCCAAATCCAATTGAGAATCTGTGGCAAGATTTGAAAATTGCTGTTCACAGACGCTCTCCATCCAATCTGACAGAGCTTGAGATATTTGGCAAAGAATGGGCAAAAGTGTCACCATCTAGATGTACAAAGCTAGTAGAGAAAAACCCAAAAAGACTTGCAGCTGTAATGTCAGTGAAAGGAGGTTCTACAAAGTATTAACTCAGGGAGGCTGATTACATATGCGTGCCACACTTTTCACATATTTGTAAAAAATTTTGAAAACTTTTTAGGCCCCGTACACACAAGCAAATACATCTGATCAAATCGGTCGGACAGACCGATTTGAACAGATCTGTCTGCTGGGATGTATTGGTTTGATTGTGTACACGCGATCAAATCAAAATCCCCGCCGGCAGACAGCGCAGACACCGCCACGTCACCGCACCAGGAAGTAAAACACTTCCGCGCATGAGTCGAATCAATTCGACGCATGTGCGAGCAGATATGTCTACTGGTTAGCGTACTAACCAGCAGACATATCGGTCCAAAGGGTTCCTAGCCGACAGATTTCAAAGCAGGCTTTCAAATCTGTCGGCTGGCCAAATCCGTTTGTTTGACCGTACACACGATCGAAACTGTCTGCTGAAATGGTCCGTCAGACGGGTTTCAGCAGACAGATTTGACAGATTTTGACAGATTTTTCACTGGCCACCAGGTAATGGGCATTAATTATTAGTGGCCAACAAGCAATGGGCGATATTTATTGTTGGCAGCCAGTAAATGGCCATTATGTATCACTGACCACGAGGAAAAGGGCATTATAAATCACTGGCCATTAGAGAAAGAGAATTATTTATCACTGGTCACCAGGGAAAGGGTACTGGTTATCTTTGGCTAGCAGGGTATTGACATTGTTGTTCATTGGCTAGCTGGATTTGGACATTGTTCATCACTTACAAACAGGGATTATGCATTGACTATCAGTTATCTTTTATCTGCAGCCACCAGAGAATAGGTTTTATTTACCACCAGACATTGTAATTTTCCTGGTGGCCAGAAACATCAATGTCGATCACTGGTTACCAGGAATGTGCATTAATTCTCACTGCCAACCAGGGGATGGGCATTATTTACCACTGGCCACCAGGGAATGGGCATTTGGACTTTATACTTATATGGATGTTTTGTCTATATGTCATATGCCCACTTATGGTTTGTGTGCAAAATGGGTATTGTTAATAGTTTGCCACCAGGGAATGGACATTATTTATTCCTGGCCACCAGGGAATGCTTTTTGAAGATGGTTGGTTACCAAGGAAATGAACATTGTTGATTGTTAGCCACCAATGAATGTGCGTTGTAGATAGATGGCCACCAGGGAATGTTCATTATTGATCTTTGACCGCCAGGGAATGTGCGTGGCTGGTCATTGGCCACCAGGGAATGAGCATTATTGATCTTTGACCACCAGGAAATGTGCTTAGTTGATCATGGATTTCCAGAGAATATGCAATGCTGATCATAAACCTCCAGGGAATGTGCATTATGATCTTTGGCCACCAGGGAATGTGCATTGTTGATAATTGGCCACCTGGGAATGGGTATTGTTGATTGGTGACCGCTAGAGAGTGGCCACTGGGTAATGAGCATTGTTGATTGTTGGCCACTGGGTAATGAGCATTGTTGATTGTTGGCCACTGGGTAATGAGCATTGTTGATTGTTGGCCACTGGGTAATGAGCATTGTTGATTGTTGGCCACTGGGTAATGAGCATTGTTGATTGTTGGCCAATGGGTAATGAGCATTGTTGATTGTTGGCCACTGGGTAATGGGCATTGTTGATTGTTGGCCAATGGGTAATGGGCATTGTTGATTGTTGGCCACTGGGTAATGAGCATTGTTGATTGTTGGCCACTGGCTAATGAGCATTGTTGATTGTTGGCCACCTGGGAATGGGTATTGTTGATTGGTGACCGCTAGAGAGTGGCCACTGGGTAATGAGCATTGTTGATTGTTGGCCACTGGGTAATGAGCATTGTTGATTGTTGGCCACTGGGTAATGGGCATTGTCAGTCTAATTCTGTTACGGTAAATTACAAGGCACAGTAGCTCATAATAAAAAATAAAAAAAATTCTCCCTTCGCTAGTCTAATGTAAATGCAATAAATTCCTGACTGGTTGTTTGTTCTGTTGTGTTGAATAAAACCGTAAGTACTGGTGGATTATAAATGGATCCTTATGAACTAAATTACAGTCCAGATGCCTGTTAATGGTTTTGTTAACTAAATTAAACAATTAACAATTTAAAAGAAAGCTTTGTCCTTATAAATGTGGTTTGCTGAGCAGTTTTCCCCTAGATAGATAAAATCTTGTTTGCGTTTGGCAGCGTTCAGGGTCATAGTTTTATCCAATACTGAACGCAGTCTATGGCTGGCCATACATTATACAATTTTACTGTTACATTTACCAAAACCATATAATATGAGGTCAAACCTAAACACTTTACATTGTATGCAGCCAGGCAGGCCCGTGCACTACATAGCTGAAGGTAAATCTAAAGGAAATTGAAAAGGAAAATAATATAATGACTGGCCTGCTTAACTGGTGAGATTTTGAGTAATAATTTCCAGTGTCCAGGCACAGAAGAGTTGGAAATCCTGAACTCCAAATGGCTTTCTGCTGTGGGTCCAGAAATTACAATTGAAGCACTCAAAGCAGCTTATTTGTTTCGACTGTCATTTACTCAGCACCCAGCAGCATGAGTGTAAAATGTCATATCTAAATTGTGTCAAAATGTTCTGTCCATAACCGTGACACATTCCCAGATCATGGCCTGCTGTGTTTGTAAGTTGGGTGTAATGGCGCCTTTATTGCGCATTGTTTTCTAATTTGTATTGATATTTCTAGAGGAGTCGACTGACGTCACAAAGCCAGTCAAGGCTGGGGAAAGATTGTGACAATATGGTCGGGATCCTCCCACAATCCTGGACCGGCACATGGCTCAGCCTCTCAGCATGCCACTGAGAGCCTGAGCCGCCACCCCCTCCACAGCCCAGCGCTCCAATGAGCGCTGGAGGGAAAGAGCAGACAAAATGGATCCTGCTCTTTTAAAGCATGTTATATGACACAGTGCTTGTGCTGTGTCATTTGACCCCCTGTAACACCTACAAAACCTGGCTGTTCAGGCCAGTTTCTACCTTCCCCTCACCACAGTGTATCATGGCTGCTGAGCCCTGACACCGTGGTCAGTTTACGTGCCTCCATCATCCGCAGCCTGCTATCTATCATTTATGCACCATCAGCACTGCCTCCTATTGCAGTGCCCCCCCCCCCCTCTGTGTGTGATTTATTAAAAAAAAAAAAAAAGTTGTAAATACCTAATTTCAGAGCCGATATTATTTTTTTTTTATAAATCACATGCAGAGGGGGACACTGCAATAGGAGACAGTGCTGATGGTGCATACATTTTAGAGTGGCTTAAGGTGGATGTAAACCCACTCATCCTTTCTAAACTACTGCCATAGTGCTGATCTATAAGGATATAGATGCCTCCTGCCTGTATCCTTACCTGTCAAATGTTTCCCCTCTGTCTGTTATAATAACTGAAAAACTGCAGATTCTGTGGGTGGATCTGTTGTCTGGAGCTCTGTGGGTAGAATCGTGATGTCAGTAGACTCCCCGCCCTCCTCCACACTCCCCTTGTCAAGATGCATTTTTTCCTATGTATTCCTTACACTAAATTCTGCTATGATCACTAACATCCAGCCAAAATCCAGAAAAGAAGTGGGGGTGTGAATTAAAAAATAATGCCTGTCTCCAGGCTAGTGCATGAGATATGTAAATAACCTGTCACTCACAGCAAGGGGGCGGAACGGACTTAGGTTTTTCTCCGTAAGTACGTTTTATTTCACTGAACAATTAAAGAGGATTTCTCAGAGCTGGATTAACTCTGTGTGGCAAGACTGGGCACAGATGATAGAAAATCTTATACTGTACATCGTGACATAAAAAAAAAAATTGGGTTTACATCCACTTTAAAAACCACTTTAACCCTCTACATGCTCAGTAATGTGCCTCTTCCACCGTGTGTCCTTCCTGGATCCCTGGGCCCATCATGATGGAGCAGCCAGAGATCAGCGAACATCTGTGTTTATCAGTCCCATTTTGGTAGCAATAAAGTTATGTTAAAGAAGAAAGAAATGTTAAAGAAAAGAAAGTTTAATAATAATATAATAAAAAAAAACACAAATTCTTCTTTTAGAAGCCTCTGCCCAAACATTCGCATACACATTGGGACATACTGTGCTGGCTTCACAACACTGTGTTCTTCTCCTTGTGATCACATTATATATAAAGGCTGTTTTTTATTTATTACATTTTTAGCCAAGGATTTTATGCTATGCAGCTATTTTTTTCTCCTGTATGACTCCTTTTTGTTGACTGTTGGAGTCAATGAGTCTCTATATGCTGAGCTTGGATCGTTATGCTTTCTTGATTTTGGTCCCTGAAAGCTTGATTGTGGAATCTGCACTGCTGTACAATCCACATGCTGGTTCCTGTGATGTTAAAGACCCCATCAGTTTTGCTTGTTTGGCTCTCTGCTGCTGGCAGGTAGCCCACACCGTTTGGTAAGAGTACCCTATTACCTTCACTGGTGGTGGTAGCACATTTGATGGTCAATATTGTTTCCTTGCTGAATTGAGCACACACCTCTGACTGTCGTCTTTGGCTGGAAGTCCGAATATCTGTCTTTTACACCATTTGTGAAATTACTTTTTTCATTTTGGACACATCTAAGCATCCGCAGTTTAACCACTTGACGACTGAGGACATCCATGGACGTCCTCGACTTTGTGCGGTGATATCTGAATGATGCCTGCAGCTATAGGCATCTTCAGATATCACCGCCTTCAGCCGCCGATTCTCTGCACGATAAGAACAATCAAAGTGTCAGTTCTGCCGCTTGATCGTTCTTATAGGCAGCGGAAGGGCACGTCCCCCCCTCCTGCCACCATCTGGTGCTTCTCAGGCCTCTCACGTGCCATCGGGGGCCCGGAGAGCAAATCGGCCGTCGCTCGCTGGGAAGCATAGAGATGACAGATGGTCACCAGTCATCTTTATGACCGTCGGAGGTCCGGGCGTGATGTTATGACCTCACGCCCAGTACCCGGAAGTAAACAAAGCCACAATCGCGGTTGTTGGCATTAGATCTGTGAATTTGTTTCACGGTCTAATGCTTGTAAGCCTGGGGGAGAGATGTGGGGTCTTATTGACCCCACATCTCTCCATAAAGAGGACATGTCACAGTGATTCCTATTACAAGGAATGTTTACAGTCCTTGTAATAGGAATAAAAGTGATCAATTTTTTATTTATTTTTTAAAGTGTAAAAATAAAAAAATGAAGTAAAATAAAAAAAACACACATGCAAGTCCCGCCCACATATGTAAACGTCATTCAAACCCCACCCCGTTGCCTATGGAGATTTTTAAGTACCGAAGTTTGGCCCCATTCCATGAGTGTGTGCAATTTTAAAGCGTCGACATGTTAGGTAACTATTTACTCGGCGTAACATCAACTTTCACATTATACAAAAAAATTCGGCTAACTTTACTGTTTTGTTATTTGTTCATTCATGAAACCGTTATTTTTTTCCCCAAAAATTGGTGTTTGAAAAACTAAAAGTTGCAATGACCGCCATTTTATTCCCATGGGTGCCTGCTAAAAAAAAATATATAATGTTTGGGGGTTCTGATTATGTTTATGTATATGTTGTCTCACTATTTTGCATACTAGTCTTGCTTTGCAGACAATGTCATTAATGTATGTTTAATTGTGCACTGTCACTTATATTTTTGCATTATTACATATATAACTAGTTACTGAGCGCTGCACTTAAATCCTTACTACTTTTTTTACACGATTTGTATTGTCGGCAGCTCATTTATTGAGTGTGGTGGCACAGTATTTTCCTTCCTTTTTGCATGCAAACAAATATATCAACTATGGATAATTTGGGGTTTGCTGCTGTTTCACGGACATGTACAGTTTTGAAGTTTGACATATTTGGTATCTATGTACTTGATACAACTTCATCTTTTATATTTTCCCAAAAAAGTGAGCATTATTTTTTGATTATTTTTTGTGCACTAAAAATACAGACAATATTAATTTGATAAATAGTAGTGTAATTATCGTGTGGCATTAAAAAAATATAAAACAAACTGCCAGCATTTATTCTTCAAGGTCTCTGCTTTTAGAAAATATTTATGTTATGGGGGTTTTAAAAAAAAAAAAATCCGGGCATGGTATATTTAATACATAGTTACATTGGTCTAGCTTAGGCCAATATAACTACTGTATGTATACCATACCTGGATGATGCCCTTGGAAGCTGGAAGTCATTGTAGTAGAGATTGCTACCCAGTCATATTCATTTGCTTTTGGGGTCAAAGGCTGAGCAGCTGCATTGTGAACACAGGAAGTCACCTGCCCACCCATTCGTAGAATGCTTTGCATTTTCAAAATGAATGCAAAGCATTTTCTGACTGGATGAGGTAGAGAGCGTGGCATCACCTCCCTACCTCTCTACCTCATCCAGTCAGAGAATGCTTTGCACCATGACCCGTTGGTGCAGGCTTTTATGATTTAAAACAGGCAGCGATAAGGTCACCACCTATCAAATGCTCTCTGAAAAGCAATCCATCGCGTAATGCCTTTTTATAGGGGAGATGCTAGTCTAAATGAGCCCTTATACCTATATGTGTTTTGTAGAAACTGCTGTTTGATATCCTCCCTCAGACTGATTTCTGATTGATAGGGTCTACATTCATTCTAATCACCTGATCCAATTCTTTTAGGTGTGGATGAACCTAGAAGGGTTTTCACCAACAATGGAACTCCCTATGCAGTGGGATTCTTAAAATGTACAGATCAGTAAAGACTTTGGAGAACAGCGGAGAGCCAATTCCATAAGCAGGAAATTAGATTTCTGAAAGCATTCTGTATGCAAACCGTGTTCAGAACGCCTGCAGATTGACATGCTAAAAGATGTAAGATTTGAATTGAAGTTTGACAATTTTAGGAAACTACAATGTGTCCAGACTGAAATGTAATGGTAATTTTTTTAATACCATTAAATTAGGAAATCACACTTTTTTAGTTATTATACGTATTGTATCAAAATGAGAGCAAAAGTGGAGTTTTCTTTTCACCTTCATTTTAACTGTTGAATTGCTTAGTTTCAGACCTTGGTACAAAGGAAAAATAGTGTCATTACTGATAGCAACCAGCCATTTATACTTGGTGTGTGTATATATACTGGAAATTGTATTTATTCATTTATTTTTTATACTAGTAATGGCAGCAATCATGAAGGGGACTGCAAAATAGCTGCAGACAATCTGACACTAATAGACAATTTTGAC
Organism: Rana kukunoris; assembly: GCA_029574335.1. NCBI lineage: Eukaryota > Metazoa > Chordata > Amphibia > Anura > Ranidae > Rana > Rana kukunoris. The sequence continues at coordinate 97,210,450 of CM056050.1, read as the reverse complement.
ACTTTGTGGGAACCAGTGACACTAATACAGTAATTAGTGCTAAAAATATGCACTGTCACTGCAAGGAATTAAACATATAGAGCAATCAAAGGGTTACATTTGTGCTTAACCAGTGTTTGTATGTACTGTGAGATGCTTTAACTACGGGATGTGCTGGTTTTTATTTCCTGTTTTGCAGGGAAACAAACACATCCCTGCTGCAAATAAATGGATTATATAAAAACTGTTTAACCACTTTCCAACCGCATATATACGTGATTCTGCTCTACCAGGTAGGGGGCTCACCGCTTGTGCCGTTATTAGTCAGCAAAAGCCAATCAAAAATGGATGACTGCCGCCACTGACATATCTGTGAGAAAGAAGACTGGATAGAGCTCTGCATAGGTAAACAATGCAGAGCTCTATTCTGTCTTCTTCCTCCCAGATCATCGACTGGCGTTAGTCATCCATGGCCTGCACCTGCTGATCCGCTTGTGCTGTGACTAATAAGGGCACAATCGGTGAGCCCCCTACCCGGTAGAGCAGAATCGTGTGTATATGCGATTGACAAGTGGTTAAACTGTTTTTGAATAATCCATTTATATTTTCATATATTTTAAAGAAATTAATATATAAGGAAGGATTTCCAAATACTTCTTTCTTAGAAACTGCTTCCTCCTCCCTTTTACCTCTTCTATCTGCCCCCTAGCCCTTTAACACTAAATGCTGGGAGGCGGAGACAGACATTCATGTGACTGCTATGATTGGCAGTCACAACTGTCACATGGTTGCAAAGCTATGCATCAGGAGCTTCCCGGTACCCGGTCAATGCTGTGCGGGAATGCACAGAGCACACGCTCTCTGCACAGGAAAATGTTTACCTAGGGACGAATATATGCAGCCAATCTGCATTAAAACCCACCTGCTGAGAGGCTGCATATATTTCATATATATGTATAGTCTAATAAATATTCCAATCGCACACCTTCCTGGGCAAAAGGCTTATAAATACAAAAATGGGTGCTGAAGTGATCGCCAGCTGGGTACTGGAACAATCAACCGCATGAACATATTCGCCAGCACACCACGGATCGTATATAACGTCCAAAAGTTGTAACACACAAAAAACATCACAAGAAGAGCAACGTTTCCAGGCCATGCAGGACCTCTTCATCTGCCTGACGAAGAGGTCCTGCGTGGCCTAGAAACGTTGCACTTCTTGTGATGTTTTTTGTGCATTAAAACTTTTGGACGTTACATACGATCCGTGGTGTGCTGGCGAATATGTTCATATATATGCATAGGTCAGCGGGAAGAGGTCATAGGCTAGTTCCTACCAATTTATGCTTTCCAGATGCATTTTTTATACATGTTTACATGTGTATTTGATGTGTTTTCACTTTGTTCCAGTGTGTTTTTTTTTTTTTTTTTTTTACTAGACCCTTTATATTCATTCAGCAAAGTGTGTGGCTGGTACATTTACATGCCTTTTGCTACATTCCAAATGCATTCTAGATGAAAAATGCAGCAGGTTCTACTTTTGTTGACTACACTGACTGCACTGTCAACTAGGACGATTGGAATACATGCAGAAGACCGTGCATGCAAGTTTTGATGCAATGTAAAAACATACAGTAACCATACTTTGGATTGCAAGCATAATTTGTTCCGGAAGCATGCTTGTAATCCAAAGCACTTGTATATCAAAGCAAATTTTCCCATAAGAAATAATGGAAACTCAAATGATTTGTTCCACAACCATTTATTCATAAGTCCTTCAGTCTATAGTCCATATAAAAAGATTAAAGCAAGATTAAAGCAAGGTTGTGTAACCATAAAATGTCCATCCATAAATAGAAGCCCCCACAAGGGGATTAGCAGAAATCCAGCAGAAGCTACAGAGTATAAAAGAGAAGGGAGGCGCCTCTTAGTGTAGCAATATGGTTACATTTAATGAAGGTACAACATTTAGCAACTCACATGGGTGATGATTAAAAGAGGCACATCTAATGCTGGCCATACACTATACGAAAATTCGTCCGACATTCGATCGTTAAGAAAGATCTTTCATTTTTCGAACAGTTAATAGGCACAAAATCGATAATTGTCGGGACATTTTTGAGCCGAAAAAACGAAGGACAAGTTTTGAAATTTTTTGACGAACGAACGATAAATCGGAGGGTTAATGTGTTTCCCGTCCAAACTTTCTGCACTAGGTATATGTACAAAAAAAAAATGAACCATTTTTTAATTTATTTATGTCCACTGAACGATTTATCGGTCATTACATGATGGCACTATCGTTTGCGCTCACGACCGAACGTGCGTTTTTCGAAAGTTCGTTCGGACGATTTTTTGTGGAGTGTATGGCCAGCATTAGTATGCAGACATCTGGGGTAAAGCTGTCCACATAGACCGTCCTCTCATCGCTGACTCTCACCGCAATCATGACGGGTAAGACTACCCTGCTGTAGAGCGATCTGAAAGCGAGACTTGAAGGGCTTGTGGAAGGGATGACATCAATGGTGGTGCAGAGGATGGTCTATGCATACTTAGATGTACCTGTTTTAATCATCAACCATGTGAGTTTCTAAATGTTGTACCTTCATTAAATGTAACCATATTGCTACACTTAGAGGCGCCTCTCTTATATTTTATACTCTGTAGCTTCTGCTGGATTTGGCTTCTAATCCCCTTGTAGAGGCTTCCATTTGTGGATGTACATTTTATGTTAATGTTAATGTTTTAACAACAAGAGCTCTAGAGCACTACTGTAAATGTGTAATTTCTTTGGTAAATTATAAAGGATGAGGTTGCTCTGATATACAGTGGGGCAAAAAAGTATTTAGCCAGCCACCAATTGTGAAAGTTTTCCCACTTAAAAAGATGAGGCCTGTAATTGTCATCATAGGTATACCTCAACTATGACTATTTGTGGAAGCAAATCCAGACAATCACATTGTCTGATTTGGAAAGAATTTATTTGCAAATTATGGTGGAAAATAAGTATTTGGTTCTCTACAAACAAGCAAGATTTCTGTCTCTCACAGACCTGTTACTTCTTCTTTTAGGGCCCTTTCACACTAGCGGACGAACGGTCCGCTCATTACAAGTCCGTTTACGGACTTGTAATGGGTCCCTATGGGAGCGGATCCGTTAGCGGATGATGCATCCGCTAACGTCCGCTCGATCCGCATTCGTTTTTGCGGACGGAAGAATGTCCTATTTTTCTTCCGCCCGGGCAAACGGATCGGATGCAAACGGACAGACGGTCCGTTTCCATCCGACTCCCCATTGGGGAGAGCGGAGGAGAGACGGGGCAGTCCCTGCACAGTGTGCGGGGACCGCCCCGTCCGCCCGACAGCTCAGCGGAGACCCCCCGCTGAGCTGACGGACACACGGAGCGGACCGAAAAACGGACCGCTCCGTGTGTAAGGACCCTAAGAGGCTCCTCTGTCCTCCACTCATTACCTGTATCTATGGCACCTGTTTGAACTTGTTATCAGTATAAAAGACACCTGTCCACAACCTCAAACAGTCACACTCCAAACTCCACTATGGTGAAGACCAAAGAGCTGTCGAAGGACACCAGAAACAAAATTGTAGACCTGCACCTGGCTGGGAAGACTGAATCTGCAATAGGCAAGCAGCTACTGTAGATACCCAACATATCAAGCCTTAAAATCATGTGGACCCTTGAAATAGCGACAAACTTTCGTACTATATTTTCCATAGGCAACACTTTAAAAGCCCCTACAGCGGGTATTTACAATCGTATATGGGTATACAGGGGCCTCAAAATATTTTTGGGGAAGAATTGTGCTTGGGTATACCTTAAATTTTTTACATGTTTTTACATTTTTGTTAAAAAAATAACTATTATTTTGATTTATTTTTTGGTGGCAGGTTGGTTCTCTTAAACCACTTCAGCCCCAGAAAAATGTATCCCCTTCCTTACCAGAGCACTTTTTGCAAATTGGCACTGCGTCGCTTTAACTGACAATTGCGTGGTTGTGTGACTTGGCTTCCAAACAAAATTTACGTCCTTTTTCTCCTACAAATAGAGCTTTCTTTTGGTGGTATTTGATTACCTCTGCGTTTTTTTTTTTTTTTTTTTTGCGCTATAAAGGAAAATATAGCAACAATTTTGAAAAAAAAATCTATATTTTTTTACCTTTTCGCTATAATATCCCCAAAAAATCTAAAAAAATAAAATTTTCCTCAGTTTAGGCTGATACGTATTCTTCTACATATTTTTGGTAAAAATATCGCAATACTGTAAGCGTATATTGATTGGTTTGCGCAAAAGTTATAGGCCCAGATTCACGTACATCGGCGCATTATCAGTCCGGCGTAGCGCACCGCCATTACGTTAGACTTGCGCCATCTAGCCGCGTAATCCCCCGATTCACGTAGCTTTTGCGCAGGAAATTGCGCAAGCGTAAGGTTTTTTCCAGAGGCGTAAGGAGGAGTAATACAAATTGGGAGGGACGTGGGCGTGTTACATTGAAATGAGCCGTGACCCCATGCAAATGAAGGGCCGGCCGGCTCGCGCATGCGCGCTTGAAGGAGACCATGGTCAGCTCCGCTGTGCGCATGCTCACAACTCGGGAGCGGCGCAATCAGTGAAATTGGAAATGGACTAGGGCAACTTTGTGAACTACGCAGACAGCATAAATAGACACACACAAATGCACTTCCTTTGCAAAATACATCCCTTTGTATCCCTCCCTATACAGCAAGGTGCTTTTGTTTGTTTGTGACGTGTCTTTGAGATATTTGGGGACTGTTTTGCAGAGTGATTTTTGTCTTTTATGTGTTTTCTTTGTTGTTATTTTGTTTAAATTATATTTTTGCTGGGCATTTTTTTTTTTTTGCTCGTCATTTATTTAATTTTTTTGGTTCTGTTTGTGTATGATTTTGGAATGTGGGGGTGATATTCCTGCGGGAAAAGGGGTGTCACCCTCATTTGTGGTGGAGAAGTGATCCCCAGGTCTGTGTGAATGGTGTATGAATGTACAGTGACATAATTGGAGCCGTGGCGTGGCGTTGCAGCTCACAAGTCCTGCATGGTGGACTGGTGCCAATCCAATGTGATGAGGATGTGGGGTGTGTGTGCTAGGGACCACAGTGGTGTGCATGCATGCATTCTCATTGTGCCATGATTAATGTGTGTGTTTAACGTGCAAAGATGCATAATGTGCGCTGGCATGAGATGGGGTCATGAGATGGGGTACCAGTGCATATGCAGAGTCACCTTGAAGGGAAAAGACAGGAGGATGTTAGTCATGCATGTGCCACTTGTGAGGTGTGCATCACGGGAGGGGACAGTCATGCCTGCCACCCATGTCACTCACCAACCAGCCAGCTGTCCCCATACATGTTCTGTTCGCAATCTGTGGGGATGGGGCTCTGATTGTATATGTAGCTGTCATGGGTGTCATGGGTGGTGTCATGTGTTGGGCTGCTGATGTCCTCCTGCAGGGTTGTGGTTAATTCCAGGATGGCATGAGGGGGGAATCTGAAGATGCGATACACCTCAGAATCACTCATGCCAAAGAGGTCTATGCGTGTGCGGTATACCCTCTCCCGTGCCATCCTCCGTGCCATCCTCTGTGCCCTCCTCCTTCTTTGGTCATCTAAATTCACTAGTGCAGCTATGAGCGACGATGCCCCTGGCATGTTGGCAGTTAAATTGTAGTGCAACACGTGTGTGTGGTCTGCTCCTCAGTAACGGTGTTGCTTTCTGTGAGATGTAGACGTTTTTTCAAAATTTAGACCAGCTTTTAGGTGCTCTAACTTTAGACAGGACATTTTGCTGTTGCGCACATCGCGTAGCCTGCGCAGCAACTGCGTTTTTTTGTGGATCCCCGCAACTCCCTCATTAGCATATTTGACTAGCAAATCAATGGTGTGTCTAGCGCATTTTTGCGCGGACGGATGCGTCTGTCTAACGAAATTACGCCGGACAAAAAAAAGTAGATTTCTGGCGTAAATCGTTTTCTGAATCGCGCGCATCTAAACGCACGCGCACATTTAGACTTACGCACGCGCAACACCAGTTGCGCAGGCGTAATCGCTCTGTGAATCTGGGCCATAGTGTCTACAAAATAGGGGTTGTTTTTTTTCCTAGCAGTGGCGGCGATCTGCGATTTTTTATTGTGACCGTAACATTGTGACAAACATATCGGACACTTTTGACACATTTTTGGGACCATTCACATTTATACAGCGATTAGTGCTATACAACTGCACTGATTACTGTATAAATGTGACTGGCAGGGAAGGGGTTAACGCTAGGCGGCGCTGAAGGGGTCAAATATATTCCCTAGTGAGTGATTCAAACTGTAGGGGGAGAGGACTCACAAGGGGAGGAGACCAATTTGTGTTCCCCTGTACTGGGAACACACATCGGTCTCCTCACCTTTGACAGGACATGGATCTGTGTGTTTAAACACACAGATCCATGGTCCTGCTGTGATTGAAATCTCGAGTGCCCGGCGGACATCGCGGGCGCCGGGCACGTGCACCAGGTCCCGAGTGGTGCCGCGGGAGCGCATGCCCCCTAGACGGCCGGGAGGCCCAGGACGTCATAGGATGCGAGATCTCATCTGTGGATGTCATTTGACAATGGGCGGGTAGGGAAGTGGTTAATGAGACATTAAGGATCTAAAAGACCACTAATGTCTCACCTGTCCTCCAATGAATATAATGCAGCACAGACCGCACTGCTTTGGATAAAGTGACACAAGGACTCAGAAGTTTACATGTCGCTTCTGGGTTATTAACAGGAAGGGGAGACCAACAAAAAGGACATTCCTTGGTCTCTCTCCCCTCTACTTGGTGGAGCCAGCCATGCCCATCCTGGGCCCATCAATGGGCGCACAAAGCCTGGGGCCCAGAGGCGTGCACGGAGGGTGTAGCTGTATGGAAGAAATCAGGCAACTGCATAATCGCCAGGAATTTCCTTTTTGTTGGTCTCCCCTTCCTGTTACAGACCCAGAAGCGATGAGTGAAAGTCGCCATACATTGGGAAAAATTTGGAATTGTAGCTGAATGTACCTTTATTTACAAAATGTTCATTAGAAAAAATCCAAAATATTCTATATGTATTTGCCACCTCTTTTTATAAATAATTTTGTAACATAAAATTGAATATGAGTTTGTTCATTTTCCGTATGTATGGAGACACCCTGTATATCTAGATTCTAAATCTATTTTCTAGTATGTTTGGTATCATGCCTCGCTGTGTACAGTTTTTTTAAGCAAATCGTTTTGTTGTGCCTTGGAGATCCTGCTAATAATGTTGCAGTGTCTGACAATGCTAAGCCACTTTCTTACAGTTAGGCCTCGTACACACGACCGTTTTCCTCGGCAGAATCCATCAAGAAACTTGGTGGGAGAGCTTTTTTGCCGAGGAAACCGGTCGTGTGTACGTTTTTCATCGAGGAAACTGTCGAGCAAGTTCTCTTTTTCCTCGACGGGAGTCCAAATTGGCTTGTCGTGTTCCTCGTCGGGCTGCTTTTCGATGAGAAACTCAAGCGTGTGTATGCTTTGAAACCCGCGCACCTTCAGTAAAAGTAGTATTTGTAATGGAAATAGCACATTTGTCATGCTGTAACAGACTGAAAAGTGAAAATGTCTCTTACCAAACCTAAACCGAACACGCAGTAACATGAGATTAGCAAAAGCAGCCCGAGGGTTGTGCCAGTGGAATTGAACTTCCCCTGTCGTAGTATGTGGTGAAGTCACCGCGTTTGAGAACGAGGAGATTTGGTCTTGACAGTGTGTGTACGCAAAGACAGCTTGTCTGTGTCTGGAACGACGAGTTCCTCGATCGTGTGTACGAGGCCTTACAGTAGTTGACCTATTGAGCTGCCAGTCTGATATATGTGACAGGCAGTCCAAGGCTGAACTTAAGGACAACACTGCTGCTATTTATGGGGTGCTGTCAGCCTACAACAGAAAATCCATTAGTGGCAGGATCTCCAGGTAGGAAACTGCAAAAGATTTGCAAAAAAAATACTTGCAGTGGACAGCTTTATATAGCGAGGTATGACTCCACATGTATTGAAAAATAGATTTGCGTTATCCTTATCATTTTTTTGTTGTTGGCCACTGTAGATCCATAGATGCATACAAATATGTGCTTTAAACTTTAAGTATTGATGATCTTTTGATATTTTGGGGCTGTACTTACGGTCTCAATGTTTCACATTTTGCTGTAAAATCGCAGGCGTTACTTAGGCAAAGACTTTGGAAAATTGAATATTTATGTGTGTTAATGCTTTGTAAAGAAAGGTCTTTGTTGTATTAGAAAACAGTGTGGGAGTTTCGTGAATAGATGGTCGGCACGTTCTCTGGAGTTGGTCATGCAAATTAGGTAAATAAGCTGCAGGTAATTCACTTTCTTATCAAGCTTGAATGATCAGGCTGATGAATGCGTGTGGATAATAGAGGAGAAATACAATACCTATGCATTTCGTATACTTTGTAGTTTTGTTGTGTTCATGCACCATAAGCTAGGCAGAATTGCATCATTAGATGGAGCACATTTAACAATAGATGGACTTTAAAGGAGAGGAGACCATTATATTCTGTAAGCCAAATGGATCATTATGAACATTATTAAATATGAACAGCTACTGCTGAGCCCATTACTTATTCCAGCCCATTGTTCAGAACTCTTGGTTCATATAACAAGAATACCAACGATGGAACTATAGCAAAGAAAAGCCAAAACAAAAACTTTCCTTACACATGATTGGATAATTGAAGTTAGTGCAGTTTCACCTCATTCAGTGAGCTGAGTAAATAAAAAATCACTTTCCAAAGTGCATATGCTATACCCCTTTAGTAAATAAACCGTAGTGTCTCTGCTGGTAAGCTGTTATGTACTCACCCTACTTGTGCTCTCTTTTAGCTGCTATGATCTGTTCCCCTGCAAAGGTGCCTGGACATAGCCAATCACTAAGCCCAAGCACTGTCACATCACTTCTCCTCTGATTTGCCAAATCCGCCAGCCAGTCAGTTGTGGCAGAGTACATGTAAGGTATAAGGGACACACAGGCATGTACCTTTTCATGCATTGGTAAAGTGACAGTATTTCTTTAAGAACATTGGTCATCAGTGTGGGTTATGATTTGTCCGTGCCAACCCCTTACCTCTTTATCATCACGTCAGATAACATGTAGGTTCATGAAAGCTGTTTTTGCTACTCAATTTAGACCTGCTCAAGAGGAAAACCCTTTTTGAATTATTACACACACATCATTGCAGGCATTGTGACCCTATAATATTAATTATATATATTGTGTATTGTACAGGACTCCAGGGATGGGTCCTGGACAGCAGATGCATTTCCCCATTATTTGGGTTATGGAGCAATTAAGGGGACTGAAGGAAGATAATTTTGAGTATTTAGGTTGCACCCATTCATAGTGAAGGGTTCTGGGGTAGTCCAGTTGGAGAAGATAAGGCTGACTTACAGTGCTCCTGGGACTGGTAAGTCCTCATTTGAGACCTGGATTTTAGAGACTCAAAGGGACTTTGGGTGGGAAAGAGTTTCCAAACCCTGATTAGAGGGTATTTGGTCCTGAAAGGCTCAACCTGCCTGCAGGGAAGGCCCAAAGAGGAACAGGAAGCCATCAGCAGGTGTCCGTGAAGCGGAGTGTGTAACAGGACACACTGACTCTGCATTCACACCTGAGCGTCGGTCGTTCGGTCATTTTTTCGGGCGTTTTTTGTCGCGCGTATTTAATCTTATTTGCGCGTTTGCATACAGCGTCGTCCGACGTTTATGTACTTCAATGTTTTTTATTTTAGCCAATAGGAAAAATTATCATCTTTTCATCACTTGTTGCTATGTTGGTAGATTTTTTTATTCTTCTGCCTGGGTGAAAAGTTCTATTGATTAGAGCGACAAAACGCCCGTAGCAAACGTTGTCGCGCAAGTCACTTGAATCAAGTGTTTCCATGACTTTCTATGGGAAATGGAAATGCTCAAATACGCCCAAACCGCCCGATACGCACGACAAAAAATGGTCCGAAAATTGTTTGAGCTTCAGTCGTTCGGCGTTCGGTGTGGAGACGTGAACCATCTTCATAGAGAATAATGTTATTTTTCCCCTCCAGTGTATTGTAGCGCTTCAGACGACAAAGCGCCTAGGTGTAAATGCAGCCTGAGAAGTCAAGGGGGTGGGCTGCATATGCCTCTGTTTAGCAGCTGGAATCCTCCTCCTTGGGACTCCTGAGGTAGACAGGGACATAACCCGGTTAAGGGAACATGTTTTGCAGGCAGCGAGCCAAATGTTTGATTTTTGTGTCAGGAGACCGTTTTGTTTTGTCTTGTCCTGCAATCAAGCTGTTTGGTTTTTCCTTTTGAGTAATAGACTACTTTGATTTTGCCAACTATGTTGATGATCTAGAGCTCTCTAGTATTATTAAAAATGTATATACACCATATTATCAAAAGTATTGGGTGCCTGTCTTTACACACAGATGAATGAGCTATGAGAGAAAGAGCTGGTAACACAACCCTCAAAGCCACCTGTGAGGATCTGATGAGCTGCTCAAGAGATCCGGTGCCTGCCTGGTCCGCAGACAGGTAAATCCAATGGAAGCAAAGAAGAATGGCGGCACATCTGCAATAAAATCAAAAGGATTTATTCAAGCGAACATGACAAACGTCAATCCAAAATAGGTGCTCAGTGGACGTGTTTCACAAAGACGTGCTAACTCATCACAGTGATGGGGTGAAGGAACTTGACTGGCCTGCACAATGTCCTGACCTCAAACCAATAGAACACCTTTGGGATGAATTAGAGCAGAGACTGCGAGCCAGGCCTTCTCATCCGCATCAGTGCCTGACCTCACAAATGGTCTTCTGGAAGAATGGTCAAACATTTCCATAGACGCACTCCTAAACCAGGTGGACAGCTTTTCTAAAGGAGTTGAAGCTAGTATAGCTGCAAAGGGTGGATCAACTCAATATTGAACCCCAGGGACTAAGACTGGGAGGCCAATAAAGTTCATGTGCGTGTAAAGACAGTCTTCCCTATAATACTTGGTAATATAGTGTATGTGTGTATATATACAGTTGTGTGAAAAAGTATTTGCCCCCTTTCTGATTTCTTTTTTGCATATTTGTTACACTTAAGTTACTCGGATCATCACATTTTTATTATTAAACAAAGATAACCCGAGCAAATACAAAATGCAGTTTTTAAATGATGGTTTAATTAATTAAGACAAAAAAGCTGTCCAAACCTGCCTGGCTTTATGTAAAAAAAGTAATTGTCCCCTAAACCTAATAACTGGTTGTGCCACCCTTGGCGGCAACAACTGCAATCAAGCATTTGCGATAACTGGAAATGAGTCTTTCACATTGCTGGGGAGCGATTTTGGCCCACTCTTCTTTGCAGAATTGTTTTAATTCGGCCACTATGGAGGGTTTTCCCAGCATGAACTGCCTGTGTAACAATCTCAATTGGATTTAAGTCCTGGCTTTGACTAGGCCACTCCAGGACCTAAATTTTGCTTTGTTTGAATCATTTGGAGGTGGACGTGCTGTTGTGTTTCCGATCATTGTCCTGCTGCATAACCCAAGTCCACTTGAGCTTGAGGTCACAAATTGATTGCTAGACATTCTCCTCATTTTCTGGGAGAGCTCGGAATTCATGGTTCCATCAACTATGGTAAGTCGTCCAGGTCCTGAAGCTACAAAGCAGCCCCAGACCATCACGCTACCACCACCATGTCTGACTGTTGGTATGATGTACATGTTATCAAATGCTGTATTAGTTTTATGCAAGATGTAATGGGACGCACCTTACAAAAAGTAACATTTTTGCCTCGTCAGTCCACAGAATAATTGCCTAAAAGTCTTGGGGGTAATCAAGATTCAGCAGTGGCTTTGGCCTTGAAACTCTCCCATGGATGACATTTTTGCCCAGTCTGATCTTACCTGAGGCAGGTGAGGCCTGCAGTTCTTTAGATGATGTTCTGGGTTCTCTTATGACCTCCTGGATAAGTTGTCGTCATGCTCTTGGAGTAATTTTTGTGTTCGGCCACTCCTGGGAAGGTTCACCACTGTTCCAAGTTATCTCCATTTGTGGATAATGGCTCTCCCCGTGGAGTTCCAAAGCCTTAGAAATGTCTTTGAGGACCTTCCTAGACCGATACATGTACATTACTTTGTTTCTAATCCATTCTTGATTTTTTTTTGATTGTGGCATGATGTGTGGCTTTTTGTGATCTGTTAGCGTGCTTCACTTTGTCAGCTTCTATTTATGTGATTTCTTGATTCAACAGGTCCAGCAGTAATCAGGCCTGGGCGTGGCAAGTGAAATTTATACTCAACTTTCCAAAAAATTGTGGTTAATCACAGTTCATGATGCAGCATGGGAGGGGCAATTACTTTTTCACGTAGGGCCAGGCAGGTTTGAACAGCTTTTTTCCCTTAATACATAAAATAATAATTAAAAATCTGCATCTTGAATTTACTCAGATTATTTTTGTGTAATATTAAAATTAGTTTGATGATGTGAATCATTTAAGTGTGAAAATATGCCAAAAAAAATTAAATCAGGAAGGGGGAAAATACTTTTTCACTACACTAGATGGGCAACAATGAGACGACCTCCAAAACAGGAATGTTTTTTCAGGTGGAGGGGTTTAAAACATTTTTTTCCCTACTCATCTTTTCTGACTGTTTTTCATTAGTTTTGCATTTGGCTAGGGTCAGTGTCACTACTGACACAAGGCGATACTTGGACCCTATAAAGGTTGCACAGGCAGTCCAACTCCTCCAGGATGGAACATCAATACGTGTCATTGCCAGCACAGTTTTAAGAGCATGGACGAGATTCCAGGAGACAGGCAGGAGACTCTAGTAGAGCTGGACAGAGCCGTAGAAGGTCCTTAACCCATCAGCAGGACCGGTATCTGCTCCTTTGTGCAAGGAGGAACAGGATGAGCACTGCCAGAGCCCTAAAAAATGACCTCCAGCAGGCCACTGGTGTGAATGTCTCTGACCAAACAATCAGAAACAGACTTCATGGGGGTGGCCTGAGGGCACGTCATCCTCTAGTGTGCTCTGTGCTCACTGCCAGACACTGTGGAGCTCGATTGGCATTTTCCACTGAACACCAGAATTGGGAGGTCTGCCACTGGTGCCCCATGCTTTTCACAGATGATAGCAGGTTCACGCTGAGCATATGTGACAGACGTGAAAGGGTCTGGAGAAGCCACGGAGAATTTTATGCTGCCATCTAGAAAGACATTGAATCTTCCCATCATCTTGGGACAAACCATCAACCCAGGCACGAAAGTAAAAAGCCTAGGAGTTATCTTTGACTCAGATATGTCTATGGATGCACAAATAGGATCAGTGGTCAGCGGATCTCACTATCTTCTCTGCTTGCTGCGTAGACTCATCCCCTTCATCCAGTGGCGTCTCCAGCTTTCATATTTAGGGGGGGCACATAGGGGGATAGGGACAAAAGTAGGGGGGCCCAACTATAAAATGCAATAATATATATATATCCTGGGGCCCTTTACTACGATCCCACAACGGGCCCTTTTACATGTTCTGCAGTGAGCTCCCTTCCTACTATACTGGGGCCCCCCAGGGTGGCAGAAAACAAGAGCTATGTGTCACCAGCACACCAAGAAAATATATGGGTCCAAAGCAGTGGGAGAACTTTCAGGGTTGCAAAGGTTGTCTTGCCACTGAGCCCTGGTGTTCTGCCACTGTGGGGTTCCCCAGCTGTCCTGTCCCTGCTATTGACAGCGATGGTCTGGCATCTGTCTCCTTGGCAGCGGCGGCAGTCCATTAGGACCTAGTGCTGGTGACAATACGGATGCATGCAGGGGAAGGCTGGCACTATTGGTTATAGAGAGCTGAGCCCCCAGCTGGTCACCTAGCAGCAGTAATGCTGTATAACCTTCTCTGTTGACATGCTGATCGGGATGTGATCCAGGTAATGCTCCCAGTCAGATCTAATAAATACAGTATTTATTAGCATCAAGAGTACAACCACATTATATATATATATATATATATATATATATATATATATATATATATATATATATATATATATATATAATCAAATGTATGTTCCGCAGCCGTGTGGGCTCTATGCCTGTAAAGTGTGGGCTCTATGCCTGTACAGTGTGGGCTTTGATCAATAAAATCTCTGATATTTAACACTAGGATTTGACTGGGAGCATCACCTGGATTGCATCCCGATCAGCATGTCAGAGAAGGCTCCACTGCTGCTAAGCAACCTGCAGGGAGCTCAACTGTCTACAACCAATAGAGATGGGCTCGGGTGTGTTTGAAATCCCACATGCCCAATCCCGCCAGGAAGCCAACACTCCACAGTGCTAATCACAGGCAGTGAGACATTTCCTGATCTGTGCAGAGCTGCGGACCGGGAAATCTCTCACTGCCTGTGATTAGTGCTGTGCAGTGTGGGCTTCCTGGCAGGCTCTGGCATGTGGATTTTTGAACATGCCCAGCCCATCTCTAACAACAAATTGTGCTGGCCCTCCTGTACATCAGCCCCATAAAGTAGCCAGCACTGGGTTTCAATGTGCTGCCGCCGCTGCCAAGGAGACAGAGACCAGCGCTGTGAAGAGCCGGGACAGGACAGCAACTCTGGTTATTCCAGCACTGGTCCACACTGGGAGGATTCCCCCATCCACCTATAATGTGTAGATGGGGGAATTGGATATTTTTTTTTTTCATTCAACCTAATAGTTGAATGAAAAAAGTGATCAATGTATGGGCTGCCTAAGAGCTAAGACCAGCCATAGATAGTTTAAATCTCAGCTGGTTCAGCAAGAACTGGCTGAGATTTGAACCATTAATGAGCAGATTCTCTTATGATTATCAATAGTGGTTGCTGTATAGCCACTAGTGAGAATCACTGTTTGTCGGGAGAATACAATTGCTGGGCAGGAGGGATATTCCCGTCAGCACTGTCTGTGTTGATGGGGGAATCATGCAAGTTTCTTTCCTGCAATCTGTGGATGTAGGAAAGAAATTTGCACTGTATATTACCTGCCTAACGGAAAGTGAAAGTGTAACAGAATGGCCCGTGACACCCAGAGACTTTTGAAGGATGGGGGGTACTCGAGTGCCAGCATCACTAATGACTCTTGGGTCTAGGGTCATCCTGTGCCCCTTTTGGGCATAGGGTGACTGAGAAATGATAAATTACATGGGATGGGACATTACCGATAATTCATGTTTTGCAGGATATCTTTAAATATTACAAGTTGGTAAAGTCTGACTCCGACAGGTCAATAGAGTGTTTTTATTCAATGTGGGGACACATGCTTTTGAGGTGTTAATTGAGTCTGCTCCTAGACATTCCATTGTGTGATGCTAATACTGTTTTGTGTCCATTGCGCTAATCAGGTCTGCTCCTAAGACCTGTTTATTGTGTATGCTAATGACACTGTTAAGATGTGGAATGTGACTTGTCAAGCTGTAGTAATTTACCCCTCTAAATGCGGAGCCAGACCGTCTGGGTAATGAGTAGTAATTAACTCATCGGAATGTCATTATCTAAAAGAATGTGTATGAAGCCCCCATTGTGTGATGTGTGGGTGGAGTGTGTCTTTGTCCCTGTGATTAACTGTAACATGCTTGTACTGTATGTAAGAAAGCTAAGTTACCATTAAAGGATTCATTCATTTTGGAACCAGTACCAGAGCTTGTGTTATCTCGGTTATTCTGGAAAATGAAATGGGTCATGTCTGATGTCTGTCGGACTGTAGGATAAGCTGTCGTGGGGCGATGGAATGGAATATCGTAAACGGTGGTGACAGTTACAGAAAGTAAATTGTAAATGTCTTGAAAAAACAGGAGAGGGGAGGGAGACAGATGAGGGGGAGAAGGGATGGAGATAATGCAGTTCAGTGATTACAGTGTACTGCAGTCTGCAGTGCACACACTTACCCACGGTCCAGGCTAGAATCTCAGGCATCATTCACACACATGCTGCTGATTTTAATGTTTCCTGAACACACATCCCCTCTCTTCAGATACAGCACACTGAGATAGTGTGGGCGGAACTGAAAGGAGGAGGAGCTGTATTCCTCCCTGCTCGTATGTGAGGAGAGTGGGGGGAGGTGGCTGGACTCGCTGGGCTGTAAAAGAGTGTCAAAGACTGACACTCGGCTCAGCTTGCAGTCACCACTCTCGGAATTTACAGGCTGGTTCTCCTGTCCTAAGGACGGAAGAAATCAGTCTGTTTTTTCAGTAACTGAGATGAAGGATTGGGCCCCCCCTCCCCCACAGTGCTCATGGAGTCCTTTCTGCAACTCACTCTTCTCCGTGCCAATGAGGATGCAGGGGAAGGAGCAGATCGGGCAGCTGTGGTTGTGTGAACGATTGCAATATGCAGTGTCAGCGAGCAGAGGGAGGGGGAGGAATGCCCCGCAGAGCTGACTGGGGACACTCTTCCTCTCAGGAGAGACTGTAACTCCAGGGGCGCCCGAAAAAAAAAAAAATTGGGGGGGCACATGGTGGGGCACAGCATAATGTTGGGGGGGTCAGGGCCCCCTCTGCCCCCCCCCTAGAGACGCCTCTGCCTTTATCCCGGAAGAAGACACATCAGAAATCGGGGGAAAAAATCTCATGCTGGATATCTATACTGATATGGACTGGGTAATGTATTAGGAATGAAAGGATGGCACATCATTTGATGGAAATTAAAATGATCCACCTACAGAGGGCTGAATTCAAAGGCCACCGCGAAAATCAAAGTGAAAAAATTATTAGGGTCTGACAATGGGTCCAAGGATTTCATCCCGATACCTAATGGCAGTCAGGGTGCCATTGTGTAGCCTGTAGAGGTCTGTGCGTCCCTCCATGGATATGCCTCCCAGACCATCACTGACCCACCACCAAACCGGTCATGCTGAACGATGTTACAGAGTGAGTGAGTAACTTGTATAGCGCTACAAATGCGAACTAAATCGCCTCAGTATAGATATCCAGCAT
Organism: Rana kukunoris; assembly: GCA_029574335.1. Taxonomy (NCBI): domain Eukaryota; kingdom Metazoa; phylum Chordata; class Amphibia; order Anura; family Ranidae; genus Rana; species Rana kukunoris. The sequence continues at coordinate 97,193,451 of CM056050.1, read as the reverse complement.
GAGATTTTTGCCCGTTGCGATTATGTTTTTAAAGTGTTCCTTTTAATTTTTTGGAGCAGTGTGTGTGTGTGTGTGTCTATATATATATATATATACTGTATATATATATTTATATATATATAGTGTGTGTGTGTGTATATAATATATATATATATATATTTCAAATTATTTTTATTTTTACAGTAAAGAACGCAGTTTTTCAGAAATTCTATTTGGGCTTGTTCCTTGTAAAGACTGAATGACTTTGGCAATTGGTGGATAGTGTCCTGTGATTTGTTTATAAAAAAAAAGTATAAGGCCCCTTTCACATGGGGCGCATCCACTGGATGGACTCCGCTAGCTGATTGAAGGATTGCTATCTTGTTCCCTCCTGAGCAGGCGGATGTCAGGTCTATCTCTGCTCACTGTCAGAGCCCCACGGTTCTCTATGTGGTGATCCTATGAAAACGGACAGCCTGTCCATTTTCACCCGAACCGATCCGCTGGACAGATGGTGAACTAATAACCATCTGTCTGTTTTGAGCCTATCTTGTTGGATTGGAAGGCAGGCGGGTGTCAGCGGACACATCTCCGCTGACAACCGCCTGACCATAGAAGTCATGGGGTGGCCCACTCGTATCCTCCGAAAAACGGACAGGCAGATCAGAGCAGACCGATCGTGTAAAAGGGGCCTAACACAGTAGCCTTCTTTTTTGTCAATGGGATGCGTCTGTTGGCAGGCAGAATTTTTCACTGCATGTCACTATATAGACATCAGGGGACAGGCAGTCTGCTATTTCATTCATGTACACTGAACTCAGCAATGTTTGATTAGTATCTATTTCCTATTACCACATCACATTTGCTCGGTTACAGCAAATAGCAAAGTGTATAAAGTCAGGAGACACTCATTTGTATGTTATAGAATATTATAAATAGCACCCTAAAATGACTGCCACTGACCTTATCTTTTGGAAGAATTGAAGTCACTGGGCTTAGGACTTGTTCTTCACACCATACATGCATGAAAACTGATGGGAAAACTGAGAAGATTTCACTTGCAGAGACATCAGTTTCACATGCATTTACCTCAGTTTTTAGGCACGTTTCATGCTTGTCAGTTATGTGCCCTGTTCACACCAATGTTGATGCCATGTCAGTTTTTTCCTATACAGAAAACTACATACACATGGCAGATTCCTGGCCAGAGAAAATCTGCACGTTGTGGTGTGAACAGGGCACATAGAGAACCATTGTTTTTTTTTTTTTTTTTTTTTTTTGAGCCCTTGCTAAACAGGTGCAGAAAAATAGACATCTCTGCACCATGGTGTGAATGAGGCCTTAAAGAAAACCAGAAACGCCATTGCTGTTCTCATTTAAAAAAAAATGCACATTATTAAGTGCCTATGTCACATTAACAACCAAATTAAGCTACTGAAAAGTATGGAGAGCAGGTATGTAGAGGTATCTGTACATAACATAGAACGTTTTCAGTGCTTCCCCTTCAATCTGATTGTGCAAAGTTTAGGCGCTTACTAGTAGTAGTGAAGCCACACATTATTAATAGGAATGTACAGAAGGTTTGTCAAGCTTCTACATTTTTTTCCTATGATAGTATTATTTAGGATTAGATTATATATTATATGCACACTATTAGGGTTGCCCTATTACTAAGCATTTGCACAAGAACTCGTACTTGTGCAAATGCAAATAACATACTCCACATCATTTACCTCTCTACACTGTGCTGTATAACATAATCCACATCATTTACCTCTCTACACTGTGCTGTATAACATAATCCACATCATTTACCTCTCTACACTGTGCTGTATAACATACTCCACATCATTTACCTCTCTACACTGTGCTGTATAACATACTCCATCCACATCATTCACCTCCATACACTGTGCTGCATAACCTAAATTGTACACTGTTCTACTCTGTGTACTGTGGTGTATTTTCTGTACTGCACAGCTCTTTACTCTGTGCTGTAAAATATATCCTCTCTTATGAACGAGTACATCTATCCTTATTCATCCTTATGCATTGTCTGCTTTTTAATATTTCCAGACTTGATAAGCAGAGATAAATTTCTAGACATAATTCATCAATGATTTATATAAAATAATGGAACTTTTACATTTGTACATTATCTATGTCTGGATTCATACAATATAAAGTACGTTATTTTAGCACACACCTTTAATGAGAGTTCAAACTTTTGCATAGTTTTTAATGCTGCAAGATTTATCTAAAATGCAGAATCAAAGCCCATTAAAGACACATGCTAAAAGCAATCTATTTATAATGCTATAGTGTGAACCTAATAACTCTCTTACGGAACAGCTAGTGAAAATACAGAGGCCAGTTTCCAGGTTGAGCAGTTCTCCAAAGGACCTTTAGGTGGCGCCAAAAGCTGTTATTTTAGCAGTTTGAGTTCTTTTGTAGATTGTTTTTTAGGTTTTAGGAAAAAGAAAGAGGACCTTGCTGTAAAATTCATGCTCCACTTACACTGCCCCATCACCCTTCACAAATCAGCTACTATATTAGTAGTGTAAAATGTAAAACTGAACCTGTAAAGAAAAAAGTTAGGGTTTATACTTACCTTGCCCCCATTTCCACCCACAGTGCCTAGGTGAGAATGATGTCACATTTCTTTCATGTAGATCCTGGGAAGTACAAAGCTGCTGACATTTTACAAAAAGGTTCTCTTGTAATATCCTCTCGCAAGATTTTGACTGCTCTCCTATTTCCAGGAATCTTCCAGAAAGGTCGGTGACATCACATCCAGTAAAATGCTCCTGCAAAAAAAATAAAGTTTGATTAATACTTGTCTCACTCCTTTCTTCTGCATCACTGTGCTTGACGTTGCCTAATAACAGTGAATCCCCGTACACACGTCCGAGCTTCTCGGCAGAATCCAGGGAGAAGCTCGCTGGGATCCATATTCTGCCGAGAAGCTCGATCGTGTGTACATTTTCACAGAGAAAACTGTCGAGCAAGGCGTCGAGCCAAAATAGAGAGCAGGTTCTCTATTTCCTAGATTGGCCATCGGGACTAATGGCTCAACGCCTTTTTCGACAGCCTGGTCGACGAACTCGACGGCCGGCCGAGAACCCCGTTGGGCGGAACGATGAGTTTAGCCCGACGAGGTTCTCGTACGTGTATACGCGGCCTTAGTGATTTGTAAAATTGGAGAAAACCTGGCCAATTTGAGCCGCTCTGGAAAGGTCCACTTTAAAGCGGAGTTTTACCCAAAAGTGGAACTTCCGCTTTAAGACCTCCTCCCCAATTTCTAATGGTGAAACTGTGCTTTTTTTGTGAGGGGGAGGGGGGGGAAGGTGCTCACAGCCACTTCCATTTCAGTGATTAAAAGTAAAAGTTATCCTTCCCCCTCCCTCCGGAAGTCTTCCGGGACACAGGACAGGTCCTAAAAGAATTCTGGAGCAATCACAGAGCGCAGCAATGCTCAGCGCATGCGCAAAGGGCACCTGGCTGTAAAGCCGAAAGCTGTCACAACCTGCAGAGTGCCCATAGTTGTAATGGTGGCGCTGCCGAGAGAGGAAGAAAACTGCCAGTGTGAGTGCACGCCTCGACCATGGGACAGCTAAGTGTGTGTTTATAAAAAGTCAACAGCTACACTTTTTGTAGCTGCTGCCTTTTAATAAACACATAAATGACTGTTGCTCAGCTTTAATAAAATACAAAGCTCTATGAAAAGTTTGGTTATCTCCTGTATTGGGCTGTGATTGAAATTTGCTGTCTCGTCATTCAGTAATGTACAAAATGCATTGTTGTATATATTAGCAGCCTTCACCACTGGACGCATGGCCCATTAATCCTACTATATTTTGGGGTTAATTTGTCAATACAATAAGAAAACTATAATGCATACACACAATCGGAATTTCCGACAACAAATGTTCGATGTGAGCTTTTGGTCAGATATTCCGATCGTGTGTATGCTCAATCGGACATTTGCTGTGAAATTTTCGACAACATATGTTTAAGAGCTGGTTCTCAATTTTTCCAGTTCTTGTCGGAAATTTCAATTTCTGTATGCAATTTCGACGCACAAAAATCCCACGCATGCTCGGAATCATTGAACTTAAAATTTTTCGGCTTGTCGTAGTGTTATAACGTGACCGCATTCTTGACGTTCTAAATTTCCAACAACATTTGTGTGACCGTGTATATGCAACACAAGTTTGAGCCAACATTTCATCTGAAAAAAAATCAATGGTTTTGTTGTTGGAATGTCCGATCGTGTGTACGTGGCACGAGGCTTAGTTTATACTTGCAGGTGGGCCAGAGAGCTGTGTGCTTTTATCTCTGTGCACAAAGCCCAAAAGGCCCCAAAATATAACTTTTATTGTACCTTCAAAAAATTTGCAAAAATTGGCAAATTCCTACAGGTACATGCAGGTAATAGAGGAGCAATAGGAGAGAAAAGCTGCTTAGAGTGAACCAACTAGTAAGAAAGTTTACATAACTGCTTATATCATGTTGGCCAAACTGGCAGTACCAAAGTCAAAAAAACAACAAACAAAAATGTCCTGCTCATTTACCAGCCAGCCTGCAATAAACAGAATTTACTCTGTCTAACAGTTCATCTTAAAACCAAGGGGTTTGGTTTGCACACATTTGCAGATACATGCATAAACTGCAGTGTACTGCAGTCCTAACTATAATTTTGAGAGTCTCCTGAGTTGATGCACAAATATAATAATAGATATATTAAGGACAGTTATGCCTGGATGGAGCCCACCCCTACATAAAGGTACAGGGACCAGTGGTGGCCCATCCATTGAGGGCGCACGGGACACTGCCTCCCCTATCCATGCGTCCGGCCACCTGATCTACAAATCAAAGAGCCGTACCATTGATTCCAATGTGGGGTTGTTGTTTTTATTCCAAAGGCTCTAATAGGCTTTAAAAAAGGGTGGCCGCAGAGCATTGCCCTCCGATTCCACACTTTGGTGGAAAAGGAGACACAAGCTTGACACAAGAGAGGAGGAGAGGACACCACAGCCCCACCATACGAGCAGGGAGGTGCCGGACTGCCCGGGGAGTTGTTGTTTGTTTGCCGCCCCCCAAAAGAAAGAATCCATCAGCCACTTTCAGGAAAGCACGGGACACCCAGCAATAGCACAATGGCAGCAAAAGTATCCAGTGCGTCCCTTCACTGGTACCAAAGTTGCCTTCAAAGTCCTGATAATAAGTAGCACAATAAACATATAAATACAGTATGCCCATTAATTCAACTAGTTTAGTCCATACAAGGGCTTCATCAAGAATAAAGAAGCACACACAAAGCTAAAGATTTATCCAAATCAACCTATTTGTGGTTCTACCCCTTCCCTATTCTATTCAATACTATACAAATCACATTTTGGGTTAGTAGACTATTTAACTGGAATAAATTACTGTGTCTAGTCCTGACCTTTTACCGATTACTATTAAAGCATGTGTCAATAGGCTTTTCTTCACATCACAACTGCTTCTTTGCAAATATGGGATTGCAAAGGAAGCTTGAAACAGGTTATGTGTCTTAAAACTTGATCAAGTAAGGGTCAGAAGTAGATAAACTGCACCTGTCAATCAACTCCAAACAGTCTCAGGACCATCTCAAACAGGATCGAAAACAGAATTCCTTATCCTTCACGCAAATCGGAAATTGAATTCTAGGACCACATGAACACCGCCCACCATACTTGGACAAACCATCAACCCAACCAACAAAGTCAAAAGCCTCGGAGTCATCTTTGACTCAGACATGACTATGGACGCACAAATAGGAGCAGTAGTCAGCGGTTCTCACCACTTTCTCCGCATGCTACATAGACTCATCCCCTTCATCCCGGTAGCGGATAAAGCAGTAGTGGTTGGTACAATCATCAATTCCAGACTCGACTACGCAAACTCCCTCTACATAGGACTACCCAAATACCAGATGTTGCGTCTTCAAGCCGTCCAGAACACGGCGGCCAGACTGGTAACGTGTAAAAAACCGTGGGAGTCCATCGCCCCGGTCTTGCGGTCCCTCCACTGGCTAGCCGTAAAGAATCAGATCACATTTAAGACACTCAGCCTCACTCACAAATGCGCACAAGGAAGCGCTCCACAATACTTAAATGAGAAAATTAAACCCTACGTCACCAATCGGGTGCTCCGATCAACTAACCAAAACCTTCTGGAAATCACCACAGCCCGCTGCAAATCTAAGGGAGAACGTAGATTTACACTCCAAGGACCTCGGCTTTGGAATGCTCTACACACGTCCATGCTCATGGAAGAAAACCATCGGGCTTTTAGGAAAAAACTGAAGACCCATCTCTTCTGAAGGATCAGCATGACTCTGGATACAAACCTTGAGGCGATTTGGTTCGCATTTGTCAGCGCTATACAAGTTACTCACTCACAGGGAGTTTCCCGGTGGGCCGATGGCTCAGTGGGTCGGCTTCAGTGACAGTGGACTGCCTCCCCCCTCTGCTCCTCTGTTTCTCCCTTCCCACAGCGCTCACCTCCTCTCCCTCCCCGCAGCGCTCACCTGGGGGGGAACAGAGATGCAAGGGGAGGACCAGAGGAGCACGGGGACAATAGAGGACCATGGGGGAGGGGACAGACAGCTGACTCAACATCTATGGCCTGGGAGTTTCTCACTTCTGCCTAATCTTGTCGTATAAGAGGGGCACTGAACTAATTCTTTGCCCCGGGTGTATTAATGTCTAGCTGGTACTGCCTATAAGGCCGCGTACACATGACCGAGAACCTCGTCGGGCTAAACTCATCGTTCCGCCCGATGAGGTTCTCAGCCGGCCGTCGAGTTCGTCGACCAGGCTGTCGAAAAAGGCGTCGAGCCATTAGTCCCGATGGCCCGTCGAGCAAATAGAGAACCTGCTCTCTATTTTGGCTCGACGAGCTTCCCGACGGGACGGTCGACGAAAGTGTACACACGATCGAGCTTCTCGGCAGAATATGGATCCCAGCGAGCTTCTCGCTGGATTCTGCCGAGAAACTTGGTCGCGTGTACGGGGCCGAAGAGTACCAGTACCAGCCATTCTACTCTTATAAAGTAGAGTGGCTAGTGAAGGTGGAGAGGGGGCTTGGGTGGCCGGGGGGTTGTGCAGGAGTTGTCCGGCTGCCATGGGAGAGAGCTGTCAAAGTGGGCCTGTCTGGATGAAGTCCAGGGCCAAATTTTTGTCCCAGTCCAGCCCTGATCTCAAACTTTTCTGAAACGCAAGCAAAATACACCTAATACTAAAAGCAACATGTTTTCCCTATTGGCAGAAGTACAAAACCCATTGACACAGGCCAGTATACAATGTGTGTCCTCTAACAGGTAAAGTGTCCCCTGATTGTACATAGATTTGTTTAATTTATTTATATTTTGTGATTTGAAACAAACACAATTCTCTGCTTCAGCCTTCATTCATTGACTACACATCCAGTTAAAAAAAAAAGAAAGTCGGTGCAGATACATTAGAGAAAACAGGAGACAGCACAATGGGGAGAATAGAGTATGAATCTAATCACTGCATTGTTTCAGCTTGGACAGATGTGGTGTAGTACATTGAATCTGTATCCACTTAATGAGGGAGATTTACTAAAACTGGTGTACAAAGAAACTAGTGCAGTAACCAATCAGCTTCTAAGTTTTAAGCCCTTTTCAGCGGAATACGTCAAATGCATCCATCTGCGCTGCGGGGGGAGCTCTCCGCTGATCAGGCGGATGGCAAGTCTGGGTCTATTCCACTATGCAGAGTGAACACGGACACAGGTTTACAATCGACTGCCATTTGATTCGCTGGATGGATTTTTGCAGATTGGATGCCAGCAGGTGTCAGCGGTTACGTTAGCTGAGATTTGCTCCATAAATAGCAAAGGGTGGTCCGATCGGGTCTTCCTGAAGAACGGATTGGTGGACCCCTGCCGGCCCGCTGGTGTGAAAGGGGCCTTATTGTCCAAGCTTAAGTTATACGCTGACTGGTTACTATGCACAGCTGCACCAGTTTCTGTATGCCCAAGTTTTATTAAATCTTCCCCAGTGTCTACAGATAAAGATGCTAAACACTTGAAAAAAAATCTCAAAAGAGGGTCATGGTGTATTTATGGTGTAGTCATTCTTATAATTTAAACAAAGGTAGATTAGTCATGTGCAAAAAAGTAGGTACACCCCTACGTTTGTCAACATTTCAAATCCCTGAAATTAGATTAGATGTCAATGACTGGAATCTCCTTAGCTAGTGTAGTGCCCCTGTACTTCCAAGTACGGACGCTGTTTAGATTTAGAGGGGAATGAGAGAATTTCTTAGCTCTCATCCATGTGATTTATTTTAAATTTAGTCACTGTGCTGTGCTGTCGTTTCATTCTGTGTTCCAAAGATGCCTTTCCATCTCAAAACGACAGGTGGCAGCAGTGTAGACCAGTGGGAGCGCCTTCTTGCCAGCAGCCAATCAGAGGAGGTTTTCCCTTGCGGTGCATGCTGGGGAAGGGTACTTCTATAGGGAGCCATTTTGGCGTGGGGAGTTTGAGGTTGGATCCGGGTGTGGCACCCATCTTTAGGGTGTGCGCACATCACGGGCCCCGGCGATATGGCCTACCAGGCGGGGCGCACGTGGTACGCAGAGTTCCTGACTCTGGGCCTTCATGGCCCAGGGAAACTAAAGCTGCAGAGGGGCCCCAGTGACTTACTGGGTCCCCCACTATTATGAGAAGATCCCAAGCGAGTTGTGCTGTTCGGTGGGGAGTCAGTCTGAGGAGAGCCCAGAGGCAGGCAATCCAATAGGGCCTAGACGAGCCATCGGGGATCAAGGTGACCGCACACTGGGAGTTTGTTTTATGGCAACCTGTCAGTCGGTAACCTAAAAGTCAAGGACTGTCTGAAGACAATTCAGGTAATTACTTTACTGAGAAGGAATCGCTCCATAAAGTTGCATTCCAGAGCTGGGGCCTGTGGCAGAGGCACCACTCCTATTTCCATTGAGCCAAGTCTGTGGCAGAGGCTTTTTTTCCTTCTCAAAGTTCCGAGTGATACCCCGGCTGCCAGTTCTGTGAGAGAGACTGTCCGGGTGCACTATACCCACTCCGGCTGAAGTGGCGACGAAGAAAAAGGTATCGTTGAAGCAGGACTGCTTCTGTATAGTTAAGGCCTGAATCAGCAACTTCTTCTTTCACCATCTTTCCTCTATTCACCTAAAGTTACCTGTTGCCGTGTTGGGCACAAGAATAAAAGCATAGAAAACGACACCTTGCTTTTTGGACATTCTATCATTACTCACATTATCTACTTTTCATCATACCCCTAGACATGCTACAAAGGTGGCACACCGATCCCAAATCTAACCAGCGGCTCCTGTGGGGGTAGCGCTACACTAGCATGCAGATGACACTTGTCTTAATTAAACTTTGTGTTCACTTTGCTATTAATAGGTGTGGTGTTACCATGTCATGATCCAAAGGGACCCCTTTCACATTGAGGAGTTTTTCAGGCGGTAAAAATAGTGCTGCTATACTGCCTGAAAAACTCCTTCACTGCATACTCAATGTGAAAGCCTGAGGCGATGTGCTGGCGGGAGAGAAAAAAATCTCCTATCAGCAGCATCTTTGGAGCGGTGAGAGAAGCGGCGTGTATACCGCTCCTTCACCACTTCTTCCCATTGAAAACAATGGGAAACCGCGGCAATACTGCGGCAATACTGCCCGCAATGCGCCTTTCTCCTAGAACATTTTAGGAGAAAAATAATTCTTACCTATTTTGTTACATTACATCCTTTAGTTCAATGTTTTTTTATTTTTTTTATCTGAATTATATGTGATGGATCAGAACACAATAGTCTTGGTGAAGTAAAATTAGAAAAATAAATACATATAACTATTTTTCAGAAATAAAAAAATTATAATTGGCATATGCATATGTATTCACCCCCTTTGTTATTTGTATTTTATTTACCATTGCTAACTGCTGGATTTGGTTTAGGGATTGGGAGAGCCAAGATATACTCACCTAATCCTCCCGGCTTAAGACATGTCCCATTCGGCTTCTGCTCCACCACACCCAGCATCCCCACCATCTCAGTCCAGCGGCCTTGTGCACTGGTCATAAATACGCCAGGAACAGTCCACCATTGGAAGTGGGAGAGCACCAGGTATCAGCCGGGGAATGACAGCTCTGAATCCAGAAATGATAAAATAATCATCACTTCCGGTTTCATTCTGGTCAGAGGAAATTAACAAACTGATGTCTCTTCCCACCTGCAATTCTAAGCCCTCTGATGTGGTCCCAGGCTCCCAGTCAGAGCTGGAGACCAGAGGGACCATAGGATGGGGGGGGGATGTTGCCACGCTGCCTGTGACAGTGATCGGCGAATGAAGGAGTTTTTATGCTTTTGCAATAGTAACGCCATTTTGTTCACTCTTCATCTCCATTTTAGATATTTGCTTTTGCACGTCCATGTCTGTGGTATGTGTTACCTTGAAACTGTCTTAGATCTGTCTTCTCAGCCTTTCTCAGAACAATATGTTCTTATCTTCCTTTACACTCCTCTGCAGAACAACATGTTCTTGTCCTCCTTGGTTTTTCTCTGAGATGTCGGTCACAGCTGGTTATAACCTCCTCATTTACATCTACCTATAGAATGTTAATAAGTTATCTTTTGTAAATGTATTCTACACCCCTCTTTATACCATATAAAAGATCTAGACGAGCCTAAATAAAGGGAGAGCTCTGATTTCACTTGCTGCATGACTCTGTGTCCTTTTCTATGGTGAAATTGATCTCCCGGGTACCCTTGGGCACAACACGGGCCAACCGATAGTCAGGGACTATCTGAACGGGGGGACGGTCCGGGCACCTATCTCCGAGGAACATCTACCTTCAGTCTGGGGGCTCGTCCGGGAGTGATGGGGATGTAAAGTTTAGATCCGGGGGGCACAGCGTACCAACTAATCCTTAATATTGAAAACCCACAAAAGGGGGATGAGGGAGCTTACTGGATGGGAAGATGGATTTATGGGGGGGCCTTGTTGCCATTCTTTAGAGTTATACATATCTTTTATTTCAAACTTGCCTAAAGGTCTATCAGTCCCTCCCCGCACCCATCTTCCCATCCAGTAAGCTCCCTCATCCCCCTTTTGTGGGTTTTCAATATTAAGGATTAGTTGGTACGCTGTGCCCCCCGGATCTAAACTTTACATCCCCATCACTCCCGGTGAGTGAATACCTACCGGTGGCACATCATTTGGGGGGTGGGCCCCTCCATGACAATGTCATCCTGGAGATAAGGGATTTCCCCATTTCTATCTTTCCTACCTAGTGCTGACTGAGGTTTGTATGCCCAATCTTGTCCTATGCTCCATCCCACACTTCCCCAATGTTTACAGTCTTGTCCCCAATAATTGTCCGTGACACATATATATATTTCCGGGTCTTGATCTCTTCTTTCATGACACTGCCATGCAGCGCCGGGACATGGCGCAACATCACAGTAGTCAAATAAGAAGGTGGCTACCTGTGTATTGGAGGAGTTAAACCAGAGTTGTGTCAGACCTGTTTTCTGTGTGATGGCTACCTGTTGGGGATTTGGGGAAGAAAGAGGGACACTTCTCCTTGTCCTGCATGGTTGTTTGCTTGTATAAGTTTTACCACAAATAACTTGTAGCCCGCCCAAGTCCTCTGGATGATAAATGCAGTTAGTTGTGATCCACACAAGGGTGAACACTGAAAATGAAACCAGTCCTATCAGTAGCCACAATTTGCTTGAGTCCGGTGAAATCAGGATTGTCATTTTCTACAGGGTCAGGGCTGTCTGCCCCCGTTATTACCCCCTTTTCTTGACTGTCCTGTTCGAGGTCAGAGCTGTCTGCTCCCGTTAGTACCTCCTTGCTTGCTTCTGGGTCCTGTATGGACCCAGAAGACCGGATTAATTTGCAAAGAGGGGAAACCATGCATCCCCCAACACAGCGCCCCGATCTACATAGCACACTATCATGGGATGGGACACCTGGGTTGGGAAACGCATGGTTTCCCCTCTTTGCAAATTAATCCGGTCTTCGGATTCTTTTGCAATATCGGGTAACACCAGTCTCTTAATTCTGTAGTTGTAGCAGAAGCTTGTAGATCAGTTAACAGTTGCGTTTCATCTGGAAGGAGCGGTACGAGGTTTGGCATGGAGATTAAGGCACCTAGAGGTGATTTAAGAGCAGCCTGTTTTCGTACCGCTCCTTCCAGATGAAACGCAACTGTTAACTGATCTACAAGCTTCTGCTACAACTACAGAATTAAGAGACTGGTGTTACCCGATATTGCAAAAGAATCCGAAGACCGGATTAATTTGCAAAGAGGGGAAACCATGCGTTTCCCAACCCAGGTGTCCCATCCCATGATAGTGTGCTATGTAGATCGGGGCGCTGTGTTGGGGGATGCATGGTTTCCCCTCTTTGCAAATTAATCCGGTCTTCGGATTCTTTTGCAATATCGGGTAACACCAGTCTCTTAATTCTGTAGTTGTAGCAGAAGCTTGTAGATCAGTTAACAGTTGCGTTTCATCTGGAAGGAGCGGTACGAGGTTTGGCATGGAGATTAAGGCACCTAGAGGTGATTTAAGAGCAGCCTGTTTTGCTGCACTGTCAGCTAGGGCGTTACCCTCAGAGACATCATCAGATCCTCTCGTATGGGCTCTACAGTGAATGATTGCCACTTCGGAGGGCAACATTATTGCAGCAAGGAGTTGTGATATTAACTGAGCGTGCGAGATCCGTTTACCATCTGCACCGATGAATCCCCTCATAGACCATAAGACACCATGGTCGAAGACGACGCCGTGTGCGTATCGGGAGTCAGTGTAGACGGCAACGGGTTTTGTCAGCATAAAGAGTGCATGCTCTGGTTAGAGCAATAAGCTCCGCAGCTTGGGCTGACTGGTAAGGGATGGACTTGGCTTCTAAAACCACATCAAGAAATTTAACTACTGCATACCCTGCCAGGCAGGTGTTGTCATTGGGCCTAGTACATGAACCATCCACAAAAACAACATCTGTACCCGGGATGGGTGTGTTCATCATGTCCAGTCTGGGGGAAGTAACCATTTTGATTGCCTCCAGACAGTGATGACAATCGGGTCCTTTATCCTCAGCTGACTTCATGCCTAGAAGTGCATCTAGGATCATGGCCGGGCCCGAGTTACTGGCACTATACTCAATGTACAGCTGTGGATTACTGAGCAGAATAACCTCATACTCACTTAATCCCTGAGCTGACATGTGTTGGATGTGTATGCCTTTAAGCAGGCTTACTACATCATGTGAGGTATGTAAGGTTGTAGGATGTCCTAATGTGAACACAGATGCCATTTCTACCACCACCATAGCGCATGTTGCCAGAGCCCTAAAACAGGACGATAAACCCTGGACCTATAGAGGCATGACCTTTGAAAAATAAGCTACAGGTCGTAGCTTGCCCCTGTGTTCTTGGGCCAGCACACCCGCCATGGTTTTACAATTGTCTCTAGCATACAAATTAAACATCAATGAAAAGTCAGGGAGGCTCAGTCAAAGACTCATTACTATAGCTTCCTTTAATGCCTCAAAGGCATGCAACATTTCATTAGACCATTTAACATTTTCAGAAGAATTTTTCAGAGTGGCTTGTCTCAGAACATTATCATAAAAAGAACAATCAGGGATCCATTGCCTGCAATAGCGAATATAAAGGATCTCTTTCATTTATAACCTGGAGTTTCATGAGCTTAGCCCCATGACTAAGCTTTGGGGGGTGGAGTAAAACACATTGGGGGTGTAGCCTGGGGGATCCCAAGCTGAGGTTGCCTCTCATTATCACACAACCTTGTGAATGTGTGGCACCAGAGACTCTTTCCTTCTTTCCTCTAGTGATCAAAATCGCTGCAACTAGCTCCATACCTTCATTGGCACTCCCGTAGCAGTGGACACAGAACTATTTATACTACCCCCCCAGAGTCAATAACAAGCCTGAGCGGCACACCCATCTATTGTGGGTCACAGCTTCTTGACGAAACATTGGGCACAAGCTGATTAACCAACTCTTCACAAGAAAGAATAAATGCAGTCCAGACAATCTTTTATATATTGTTTTTGTGAACTGGTGCCCAAAATTAAACTGCATATTCTAGATGAGGTATTATGAAATGTTGTATTATGATTTGTACCGGGGAATGAGGATGTATCTCTCTCTGCAGTCTATTCCTCTTTTAATAGAAGGAAGGATTTTGCTACCTTTAGAAATGGCAGCTTGGCATTGCATGCAACTAACTTTATGATCTACCAAAACACCCAAATCTTTCTTAACCAGTGACTCACCCAGCTGTTCTCCTAGTATGTATGATGCATGCATAGTTTTAGCCCCCAAGTGTATAACTTTACATTTATCAACATGAAACCTCAATTGAAAGCCCAATTGAAAGCATCCTTGTGCTCCAATTCAATGACTTTGCCTAGGCTGAGGTCTACTAGAGGCAAGGAGATAACATTTCCTCAGGCCCCGTACACACGGCAGAGAACCTCAACGGGCGGAACACATCGTTCTGCCCGTTGAGGTTCTCGCCCGGCCGTCAGATTCGGCGACCAACCCATCGGGAAAGGCGACCAGCCATTCATCCCGACGGGCCGTCGAGCAAATAGAGAACCTGCTCTCTATTTGCTCGACGGGTTTCCCGACGGGCGGGGCTCGCCGAATCCGTACACACGGCCGAGGTTCTCGGCAGAATTAGGCTCCCAGCGAGGTTCTCGCTGGTTTCTGCCGAGAGCCTCGGCCGTGTGTACGGGGCTTCAGTGTTCTCTCCCCCAGTCGCCGTGTGTACGGGGCTTCAGTGTTCTCTCCCCCAGTGATCAGACTCAAACTTTGCAACAAGTCACACTGTGGAGGGCTCATCGGTGTCGGGTATTTGTGAACACCAATGCCAAGAACTGCACAGACACCAATATTATATGAGTGTGTTATCTTTGAGCCAGCATCAGTCCAGAAAGTAGATGCTGACCCTGGATCTTAAAGCCTGGACAAAAACAGAGAAAACCAGATACAGGCAGTCCCCTGATTACAAACAAGATATGGTCTGTAGGTTTGTTCTTAAAGGGGTTGTAAAGGTTATTTTTTTATTTTCTAAATGGGTTCCTTTAAGCTAGTTCCGTTCAGGGCGGAACGGAACGGCGTTTGACGTCACCACCTACTACCAGCAGGAACGGGTTTATCTGTGTGTGTCTGGCCGGCACCACATTTTTAAGGCTGTTTATACCGCTTCAATTGCATGACATCTGGAGTTGGGAATTTCTGGATGTGCGCTGTCCTGGATAACGATACTCGGTTTTGATTGGACCAGATCGGGCAATTCAGTTCAAAGCTTCTCCTGATCCCCTGTAGTGGGGGGTCATGGAGATCTGGTAAGCAGGCATTTGTTACATTTTCAGTGGTAGATCTCAAAAGATTGCTTCATGACAAGAACATCTACTATCTGGAAGAATTAACTTTAGAACTTTTGTGCACGGGTGTTTCAAATTTATTTTCACTACCGGTATTACACATCTCAATGTTGTTGTGTGTAGATTGGTGCACTGCATTTTTTATCTGTTAAAATTATTTTTATGTTTTTATATTAAAAATTTCTAAATTATTCTTATTTGTTTTTTATCACATCTCATGGCTTATGCATATACTCATAAGAGCCGGTTCACACTGGGGCGACCTAGGATCCGACTTCAAGTCGCCCCAAGTTGCCCCAAGTCGTACGGTTGTGAAAATGAATGGAAGTGAATGGGAGCCGTCTTAATACACACTACTGAAGTCGCTCCGACTTCAGAAAAGGTTCCTCTACTACTTCAATCCGACTTCTAGGCAACCTGTAGGCAACTTGTACCCATTGATTTCAATAGAAGTCGCCTCAAAAGTCGGATCACTGTCTTAACTGAGGCAACAATACAGGAAGATAACATACATTTCTCAGGCAAACCCCGCCCTCCCCTCCCTCCCACAGAGCTGATTGTTGTTTGATTGGTCACTGGAAAGCCTCCTGTCCTGGAGGCGACTTGAAGTTGCCTTGTACTGTCCTGGAGGAAACTTTAAGTTGCCTTGTAAGTTGCCTGATGATTCATACTCAAGTCGTGTCCAAGTTGCCTCCCAAAGTCGTGCTGGAAGTCGTGTTGCCCCTGTGTGAATGGGCTCTAACTGAATATTTGTCACATTGGGTCTAGGCACTTTTTGTGCTACCTTCTTGTAATTAGCACAACCTATATTTTTCCATCCTTTAAGCTTGTGCATTGTTGGTTCACTTACCTTTTCCTTCGATTTCCCTTCTAAATGTTTTTTTTTCTTTGTCTGAATTTCTCACTTCCTGTTTCTCCTCAGTAAGCTTGTCCCCATCATCCATGGGGGTTAGTCAGCCAGAACAGCTTACTGAGGAGGAACAGGAAGTGAGAATTTCTGACAAAGATAAAAAAGAAAAAAAAAAACATTTAGAAGGGAAATCAAAGGAAAAGGTTAGTAAACCAACAATTCACTAGCTTAAAGGGGTTGTAAAGGTAAACGTTTTTTTACCTTAATGCATCCTATGCATTAAGGTAAAAAAACATCTCACAGCACCGCCCCCCCCCCCCCCCCCCCGAGTCCCCGTTTTACTTACCTGACCGTTCAAAACTCCCGGGCGCGTCCACGTCATCCTCTTCGGTTCCCAGCCTGGCCGTTGATTGGCTAGGCTGGGCGGATTGATAGCAGCGCAGCCATTGGCTGGCGCTGCTGTCAATCACAGCGGATGACGCGGCACGCGGCCCAATGACATTTTAAGAATTTGGGGTTTTTGTGGAAACAAGTATTGGTGATAAGGTCGGGTTCACACAAGATGCTGATGTGGCTCCCAACAAGGGTCCTGTGCATCCTGGTTCACCGTTTCAGGTCCGATTTCAATCCACATTTTTGGCTGAATTCGGACCTGAAACGGACCAAAAGATGCACAGGTCTGTCTAAATTCGCATCGGAGCTGCATCGGAGATATGTGAACCGGCTCGATAGAGAGCCATTCACATTCTCCTGCTATTGCGAAATGGATGTGGAGATGCCGCATTCATTTCGCAATAGTGTGAACCCAGCCTAAAGCTTCAGTAGAGACCTTTTTTCCCATGGTAATTCTTACAGGATTAAATTACCTTTCCCCTAGATTTCCTCTCGTTTCTTGACCCCCCCCCCCCCACCCCCAGTCCGTTTGTAAATAGGAGTCATTTGTAAGTCAGATGTTTGTAACCCGGAAACTGCCGTATAGGTATTGCCAGAAGGAGTACGGTAACCTCTGTGAGGATTAACCACTTCAGCCCTGGAATTATTTACCCCCTCCCCATTATTTCACTGTGCTGCTTTAACTGACCATTGTGCATTCGTGTGACGAAACACAATTGACGTCCTTTTTTCCCCCAAATAGAGCTTTCTTTTGGTGGTATTTGATTACGTCCGTGGTTTAAATTTTTTTGCGCTATAAACAAAAAAATAAGAAAATTGAAAAAAAAATTTTTTTTTTACTTTTTGCTATCATAAATATCCCAAATAAAAAAAAAAAAATCTTCCAGTTTAGGCTGATATCTAATCCTCTACATATTTTTGGCAAAAAATCACATTAAATCTATATTAGTTGGTTAGCGCCAAAAATATGGCACCTACAAAATAGGTTATTGATTTCTAGCATTTTTATTTTACTAGTAATAGCGGCGCTCTGCGACATTGCGAAGGACAGATCTGATACTTTTGACACTTTTTTTGAAACCATTGACATTTACACAGCAATCAGTGCTATAAATGGCCACTGATTACTGTATAAATGTCACTGGCAGGAAAGCGGTTAACACTTAGGGGCGATCAAGGGGTTAAATGTGTTCCCTCACTGTTTGTTCTAATTGACTGACTAGGGGAAGGAGAGCGATCAGTGTTTCTATATACTAGAAACACACGTTCTCCTCTCCCCTGACAGGACGTGGATTTGGGTGTTTACACACACGGATCCAGGCTCCTGCTCTGTCACGAGCGATCGCAGATGCCCGGCAGACATTACGGCCACCGGACACGCGCATTGGCTCCTCAGTGAAGCGGCGGGCATGCACGTGTCCCCTATACCCTTACAGGGGAGCCATTCTGCCACCGTTAGACGGCGGGAGGTCAGCATGTGGTTAATATACCTACAAGAAGTTCACTGAGGCCGCGTACACACGAGGGGATATGTCCGCTGAAAACGGTCCGATGGACCGTTTCAGCAGACATCTCCGCTCGTGTGTATGGGCTAGCGGACAGATTTCTCCACCCGACAGATTTCAAAGCAAGCTTTGAAATCTATCCGGTGGGGATCTGTCCGCCCGACATGTCTGCTGGTTAGTACACTTACCAGCAGACATGTCGGCCCCCACCGCCGCCGCGCCGCTGCCGAATGGATTCGGCGCATGCGCGGAAGTGTTTTACTTCCTGGTGCGGTGACGTGGCGGTGACGCGGCGGCGTCAACGTCACCGCCGCGTCACCGCCACGTCACCGCGCCGTCCGGCGGCGGGGAATTTGATCCGATGGTGTGTACACGCCATCGGATCAAACTCCCAATCGGACATATCCGATGGAAATGGTCCGCGGAGCATTAAAAATATACACTTTATTAGGTACACCTGTTCAATTATTTGGTAACACAAATTGATCAGCCAATCACATGGCAGCAACCCAATGTATTTTAAGTATTTAGACGTGGTGAAGATGACTTGCTGAAGTTCCAACCGGGCATCATAATGGGGAAGAAAGGGGATTTAAGTGACTTTAAACATGGCATGGTTGTTGGTGGCAAACACGCTGGTCTGGGTATTTCAAAAACTGCTGATCTACTGTGATTTTCATGCACAACCATCTCTAGAGTTTACAGAGAATGGTTCGAAAAAGAGAAAATATCAATTGAGCAGTAATTGTGTGGACAAAAATGCCTTGTTGATGTCAGAGGTCAGAGGACAATGATAAAAACAAAAGGCAATAGTAATTCAAATAACGACTCATTACAAACAAGGTATGCAGAATACCATCTCTGAATGCACAACACATCGAACCTTGAAGCAGATGGGCTACAGCATCAGAAGACCACACCAGGTGCCAGGCTTACCAAAATTAGACAATAGAAGATTAGAAAAATGTTGCCTGGTCTGATTAGTCTCGATTTCAGCTGTGACAATCAGATGGTAGGTTCAGAATTGGGTGTAAAAACCATGAAAGCATGAATCCATTCTGCATTGTATCAATGGTTCAGGCTGGTGTTGGTGGTGTAATTATGGGGGGGGGAATTTTCTTGGCACACTTTGGGCCCCTTAGTACCAATTGAGCATCATTTAAATGCCACTTCTATCTCCTCACATCTTACCCCTCAACACGGTTGGCATTCTCTATACCCAGGATCTTCCCTGTCATCCATGCAGCTTCAGCCTCCAGGTACTCACATCTTGATGCTGTGGTTTATTATGTCCACTGGTTGGCTGCTCCATGACTGCTGAATGTCTTTACTTTTTACTCCTCATACCATATGGAATAAACACTTTTTTGATTTTACCTACCCAATGTTTAGTTTCATTCTTTTGCCATGGCACAGTGCTTTTCCCATTTTTGGTTCTTTTTTTATGTCTTGTTGGTATTTGAGTTTGGGATAGTAGCGGCTCTAGTTTGGTTAACCTCATCCACTTGGGCAGTTGTCCTGGTGCCTAAATATTTGTATGTTTGACTACAGTGTTCCCATCTTCTGATGGCTACTTCCAGCAGGATAATGCACCATGTCACAAAGCTCCAATCCTCTCACCACTGGCTTCTTGAACATGAAAATGAGGTCACTGTACTCTAATGGCCTCCACAGTCACCAGATATCATCCAATAAAGCACCATTGGGATGTGGCAGAACAGGGGATTTGCATCATGGGATGTGCAACCGACAAATCTGCAGCAACTGTGTGATGATATGTCAATATGAACCAAAATCTCTGAGGAATGTTTCCAACATCTCGTTTAATTTTTGATACAGAGAGATAAGACAGTTCTGTAGACAGTAGACAAAAGGGGGTCTAACCTGGTACCAGGCGTATCTAGTGAAAATGGTGCTTATGGCAAGCACTGAAACTGCGCCCCTGCAAAACATTTGAAACCCATCTTTCAGATAACCAGGGACATGGCGGGCACAGAGAGGGACACTGGGGACCACTGGCGGCTGGTGGGGGACGCAATCTCACATGATGACTTAAAAGTTTTAAGTCATCATCATGTGCGATTGTGTGTGCGTGCCAGGCATCAAATATCGTGCTCATTGTGGAATAAATAAATTATAAATATGCATAGCCTTAGATGTCATTAATAAAGTGTAATAGAGTGATTTGTGCAACAGCTGTTCACAAATCACTTTTTTTATTACAGTTTATTTATGATATGGCTATGCATATTTATCTAATCCACTAAGCACTATATTTTGCTGCTTGCTTCTGGTTGGCAGTTGGCACACATGAATATGATGATGAGGATCAAGTAGTACCTGGCTGCTATCCTTGGTGCTGCTGCTGGGGCTGAGGTTCTCCATCGGGCCGCCAAACATTCCTTCTCTCCTGTCCTCTCTTCTCCTCACCTCACGTCCCATTCCCCGCTCTGGGGGATAAGATGATAGGGTAGGGTAGGCGGAGCATTAAGCAGGACAGGGAGATTAGTGCAGGAGGCGGCCACGGGAGGACGGGTGTTTTCTTTTTCATGTGGAGGGTGGCTTTTTGCCGCCCCCCTCCCCATGGCGCCCATGGCACTTTCTATAGCTGCCATACCCTAGATATGCCACTGCCCGGTACTAGCTTGCTTACTGTACCTAACAAAGTGGCTGGTATATCTGATGATAACTATACTTAAGGCATTTAGTGAACGTCAAGTTTCATTATTTATATCTATAGGGTATGAATAAGCTAAAAAAAAGGTTCCAATAGAATACAACTGTAGCAGTATTTCCAGTGGCAAATTGCTATTTAAATTATGCAACATTGAAGTTTATAAATCCTTTTTATTACAGTTTCTTAAAAACAAAACCCACACACATAATAGGGTGAGCCTCGCAGTCCTAGTATTCAGTATATCAGCTTAATTAAAAGAAACTTTACGTTTTCATCAGTAAGAATCGAGTATTTGATTTCTGAAAGGCTTTGATAACATAAGACATATCACTTATGTAAAACAGTACGTTCTGATTATGATCCGTCAGTATATAGAATATACTTTCATCCATCAACTTGGCTTTAACAAGACAATGTTGCTTATCAATCTCCTGCAGTGCTAAGAAACTGGTGGAGCCAGGTAATTCATGAACACATGCAGAGATCAAGAGAATATATGATTTCAAAAAGAATTGTGCATAATTTTTAATTAAAACACTTTGCAAGAATGACACAAGAATCCTTTCAGCTGCCTGTCAGGTAATGGAAGTTTAAATAGCGATTACTGTAATAAAGTAATAGCTCCAAACTTTGAAGAAAAAAAAAATCTGAATAAGGAAAATTACAATGAGCATTTTAACTTTCAGGTAAGGAAGTAGAGTAGTGAGCGATTTCCAAAATCGGGCTATTGAGTCAAAAGTATGAAGGGCTGGTTTATGTTCATATCTCAAAGCTTCTGTTTTTTAGCTTTAGAAAACTCAGGGTTTGCTTTTAGTTTTGCATTACTATTATTATTGTTGTTATCATTTCTATTATTAGTATTTCAATACAAAGTGGTATACTGCACTAAAAAATATAAAAAATTAAATTAAATACAGCAGCGACAGATGTGATATAAATAAAAAATAAAGTCCAGGCAGGACCGTCTTAATAGCATCATGGGCAAAGTAATGCTCTGTGGCCCCTACAATGATGACAGTGCAGTTAAACAGACATTAAGTAGGTAGGAGGCAGACTGCCTCCCCTTTGCATCTATCACTCTCAGTGCCATCATGGGGCCCCCAATTTCAGGGGAGCATGGGCTCAAGTACCAGCTGCTTTGTGGAAAGTGCAGGGGCCCCCCATGCAGCTGGGGCCCCAGGGCAGTGCCCAGGTGTGCCCTCTCATTAAGACAGCTCTGCCTACATGTAATGCCGCGTACACAAGATCACTTTTTGCGATGAAAAAAAACGACGTTTTTTAAAACGTCATTTAACCCCTTCCTTACCAGCCCATAGGGGAATGACGGCATGGTCATCCCCTCGCCGATGAGACTGGACGTTGCACAACGTCCAGTCTTCACGGCGTTCTAGGGCGCGCGCACCCGCGGCACCACTCGTGATCCCGCGCGCGTGCCCGACGGCTGCGATTGCCGCCGGCCACCCGCGATTTCCAGCAATCACGTCAGGAGTGTGGATCTGTGTGTGTAAACACACAGATCCACCTCCTGTCAGCAGTGAGGAGATCGATGTGTGTTCCCAGTTCAGAGGAACACACATCGATCTCCTCCCCCTGTGAGTCCCCCTCCCCCTACAGTTAGAACATACTTTAGGACACATTTTAACCCCTTCAGCGCCCCCTAGTGTTAACCCCTTCCCT
Source organism: Rana kukunoris (assembly GCA_029574335.1). Classification (NCBI taxonomy): domain Eukaryota; kingdom Metazoa; phylum Chordata; class Amphibia; order Anura; family Ranidae; genus Rana; species Rana kukunoris. The sequence goes on along the minus strand of CM056050.1, from coordinate 97,170,913 downwards.
GCCAGTCACATTTACATAGTAATCAGTGCAGTTTTATAGCACTAATAGCTGTGTAAATGTGAATGGTCCCAAAAACGTGTCAAAAGTGTCCGATATGTCCGCCGCAACGTCGTGGTCACAAAAAAAAACGCAGATCGCCGCCATTACTAGTAAAAAAAAAAAAAAAAAAAATGCCATAAATCTATCACCTATTTTGTAGACGCTATAACTTTTGCGCAAACCAATCAATATACGATTATTGCGTGTTTTTTTTTTACCAAAAATACGTAGAATACGTATCGGTCTAAACTGAGGGGAAAAAAAGTTTTTTTTAAAAAAAATATTGTGATATGTATTAAATAAAAAGGAAAGAATATTGTGTTTTTTTTTTAAATTGTCGATCTTCTTTTGTTTATAGCGCAAAAAATAAAAACCGCAGAGATGATCAAATACCACCAAACGAAAGCTCTATTTGTGTGGGGAAAAAAACATAATGATTTAATTTGGGTACAGTGTTGCCTGACCGTGCAATTGTCATTCAAAGTGCAACAGCGCTGAAAACTAAAAATTGGTCTGGGCAGGAAGGGGGTGAAAATGCCCTGTATGGAAGGGGTTAAATTGATCGTGTGTGGGCAAAACTTTGTTTTTTGTCTTCAAAAAAACGACCAAAAAAAATTCCAACATGCTTGAATTTTTTGTGTCGTTTTTCAAAACGTCATTTTTTGTGTCATAAAAAGTGATGGTGTGTGGGCAAAACGACATTGAAAACGACGTTTTTTAACCCGCGCATGCTCAGAAGCAAGTTATGAGACGGAGCTTCAATGGAAAAGAGTGCCGTCGAACGTGGTGTACGTCACCACGCTTTGCTAGAGCTTTGTAGAAAAACGATGGTGTGTACGCAACGTCGTTTTGGAAAATGAAGTTTGAAAAACTTCGTTTTTTTTTCATGATTGAAAACGTTGTTTTTTTTCATCGCAAAAAACGACCGTGTGTACGCGGCATAAGACTTATATATATACAGTGCCTGCCGCCGAGAATGTGTTTATAGCACGACAGCATCGCGCTGATTCTCGGCGACAGGCTGCCGACATCTCGCACTCGCTGGAATAGTAAAAGCACATTCCAGCGAGTGCGTCATAGAAGCGACGGGGATCCGACGCGGATTCCCGCCAATTCTACACGTGGGCGGAGTTTGTTATGAATCCTGAGAAGGAAGTCCCCGCCGGATTTTAAATAAAAATCCGGCATGGGTTCCCCCCTCAGGAGCATAACGGGCCCTTAGGTCTGGTATGGGTTGTAAGGAGACCCCCCTACGCCGAAAAAACGGCGTGGGGGTCCCCCCACAATCCATACCAGACCCGTATCCAAAGCACGCCGGCCGGCCGGTCAGGAGGGGAGTGGGGGGCGAGTGAGCGCCCCCCCCTCCTGAGCTGTACCGGGCAGCATGCCCTCAACATGGGGGGGTCAGGTGCTCTGGGGCAGGGGGCGCACTGCAGCCCCCCACCCCAGAGCACCCTGTCCCCATGTTGATGAGGACAGGGCCCCTTCCCGACAACCCTGGCCGTTGGTTGTCGGGGTATGCGGGCGGGAGGCTTATCGGAATCTGGAAGCCCCCTTTAATAAGGGGGCCCCCAGATACCGGCCCCCCACCCTAAGCGAATGAGTATGGGGTACATTGTACCCCTACCCATTCACCTGCAAGAAAAGTTTAAACACAAATAAACCAATACACTGTGTGGTTTATTTGTGTTTAAACTTTTCTTGCAGGTGAATGGGTAGGGGTACAATGTACCCCATACTCATTCGCTTAGGGTGGGGGGGCCGGTATCTGGGGGCCCCCTTATTAAAGGGGGCTTCCAGATTCCGATAAGCCTCCCGCCCGCATACCCCGACAACCAACGGCCAGGGTTGTCGGGAAGGGGCCCTGTCCTCATCAACATGGGGACAGGGTGCTCTGGGGTGGGGGGCTGCAGTGCGCCCCCTGCCCCAGAGCACCTGACCCCCCCATGTTGAGGGCATGCTGCCCGGTACAGCTCAGGAGGGGGGGGGGCGCTCGCTCGCCCCCCACTCACCTCCTGACCGGCCGGCTGGCGTGCTTTGGATACGGGTCTGGTATGGATTGTGGGGGGACCCCCACGCCGTTTTTTCGGCGTAGGGGGGTCTCCTTACAACCCATACCAGACCTAAGGGCCCGTTATGCTCCTGAGGGGGGAACCCATGACGGATTTTTATTTAAAATCCGGCGGGGACTTCCTTTCTCAGGATTCATAACAAACTCCGCCCACGTGTAGAATTGGCGGGAATCCGCGTCGGATCCCCGTCGCTTCTATGACGGCTTTGTCTCCATCGCGGCAAGCAAGCTCGGCGCTGGCTCCCGCGATGGGGCTCGCAAGTGCTCAATCTCGCCGAGAAAGGGAGCGAGATTGACACAATATCGCGGTCAACCACTGTGATATATATATATATATATATATATATATATATATATATATATATACACTGTACCATTAGGTAAAAGTTGTGTAATAAGGTTTACAACCACTTTTAGTCTGTTTTCTGTATCATTATTCATTGAGAAGACAGATGTAGAAGGGAGCTTTGTCCCTCATTAAGAAGATAAGAAACAAAGTGAAAACTAACTGCATACAATATTACAGATTATATCATTACAACAAACACTGTCCAATACAGTATTTTCTACTTTAATGCAGTGTTTTAACCCCTTCCTTACCAGCCCATAGGGGAATCACGTCATGGTGATCCCCTCGCCGATGAGACTGGACGTTGCACAACGTCCTGTCTTCACGGCGTTCTACTCGGGCGCCGCCGTGGCGGCGCCACGCGGCACCACTCGTGATCCCACGCGCGTGCCCGACGGCCGTGATTGCCGCCGGGCACCCGCGATTTCCGGCAATCACGTCAGGAGTGTGGATCGGTGTGTGTAAACACACAGATCCAGTCCGATCACTAGTCAGATACGGTGAGATCGGAGACTGATGTGTGTTCCCAGTACAGAGGAACACACATCGATCTCCTCCCCCTGTGAGTCCCCCTCCCCCCGTACAGTACTACGAACATACTTTAGGACACATTTTAACCCCTTCAGCGCCCCCTAGTGTTAACCCCTTCCCTGCCAGTCACACATTTACACAGTAATCAGTGCAGTTTTATAGCACTAATCGTTGTGTAAATGTGAACGGTCCCAAAAACGTGTCAAAAGTGTCCGATATGTCCGTCGCAACGTCACGGTCACAAAAAAAAACGCAGATCCCCGCCATTACTAGTAAAAAAAATAAAATAAAAATGCCATAAATCTATCACCTATTTTGTAGACGCTATAACTTTTGCGCAAACCAATCAATATACGATTATTGCGGGTTTTTTTTACCTAGAATACGTATCGGTCTAAACTGAGGGGAAAAAAAGTTTTTTTTTTTTAAAAATATTGTGAGATGTATTAAATAAAAAGGAAAAAATATTGTGTTTTTTTTAAAATTGTCGATCTTCTTTTGTTTATAGCGCAAAAAATAAAAACCGCAGAGATGATCAAATACCACCAAACGAAAGCTCTATTTGTGTGGGGAAAAAAACATAATGATTTAATTTGGGTACAGTGTTGCCTGACCGCGCAATTGTCATTCAAAGTGCAACAGCGCTGAAAACTAAAAATTGGTCTGGGCAGGAAGGGGGTGAAAATGCCCTGTATGGAAGGGGTTAAGAGCCCGATGCAAATGGTCACCAGGACGAACATAAAGGGTGAATCTCCACAAGTGCGACACAAAGAATTTGTGGTTCCTCTGTTTTTTTTCTTTTCACTCTATGCACAGCTAGAAATAAAGTTTTGACTAAGGTTGGATTCACACTGCCCCGACATGGAAGTCTGAAAACTTCTGATCTGACTTTGCCCTATGTCTTCATGTTCGACTTCGATGCAACTTCAATGTATGGGATCTGACTTTCACAATACCAGGCCCTTTGAGTCTGGTATAATTTTTTTTTTATTTTTTAAATGGTGTCGGGTCCCACCCCATGACCATACCAGACGCTTTAGTAGGATTTTAAAAGGAACCCCCACGCCAAAATAAAATAAGAAAAGGCGTGGGGTCCCCCCAAAATACATACCAGGCCCTCATCCAAGCAAGTAGCCCAACAGGTCAGGAAAAGGGGGGAGCGCCCCCCCTAAACCATGCCAGGCCACATGTCCTCAAGGGCCTCCTCTGGACAAGGGCCTCTTTCCAACAACCGTGAGCTGTGGTTGTGGGGGGTCTGCAGGCAGCGGGCTTATCAGAATGTCCCATGAGGCATTGTAAAAATTCCGACATTCGCAGACATGTCTAGGTAAGAGGGGCATTGTGGTTCCCAAACAATTGGAGGGCTATAGTTTAAAGATCCATGCTCTAGATTGCTTGCTTGCTTTTATCCGACCCTTGGGGCACTAATCCTCCCTCTGATATAAGGCACTATTCTGCCATCGAACACCAAAAATGGAGCACCATTTCTCCCACTGACACTAATAATAGGGCACTATTCCTCCTTATGATACCAACAATTGGGCACTATTCCTCTAACCTAATACCAAATGTGGTGATGTTTAGTGTTGCTCACGAATATTCGCATTACGAATATTCGCTACGAATATTGCATATTCGAGTATTCGCGAATATCTCGAATATCGCGGCGAATATTCGCTATTTCGAATATTCGTATTTTTCAAATTTCGCAATAAATTTCGCAATAAAATTCGCAATCAATTTCGCACTCGCAAATTTCGCAATAGCGACATTTCGCAATTTTTTTTTTTTTTTTTTATAAAATATAGCGAATATCGAATATTCGTGATATTTTATAAAAAAAAGAAAATCGCGAAATTTAGCATTTGCGAAATTTCGCAATTTTTTTTTTTTTATAAAATATCACGAATATTCGATATTAACGAATATTCGCGACCGCATATGTGAAATTTCGCTTTTTTTTTTTTTTATAAAATATACCGAATATTCGTAAATATTGAATATTCGTGATATTTTATAAAAAAAAAAAAAAATCGCGAAAATTCGCATTGGCGAAAATTCGCAATTTTTTTTTTTTTTTATAAAATATCACGAATATTCGATATTAACGAATATTCGCGAATATTCTTCGAAATATTCGCGAAATATCGCGAAATCGAATATGGCGTATTCCGCTCATCATGCTGCCAGAAATATTTGCACTCCCACTGGCCACGATCTGGCCCTCCTGAAGTCTGTAGGTCAGTAAACCGGCCCTTTGCTTAGAAAGTTTGAAGACCCCTGCTCTAGAGTGTCACCCCGCTACTGAACAGCCAATAGACAGCCAATAGAAAGTGTCCATATCGGCCAATCATTTTGTTTTAACCCAGCAATTAGTTAAAGGTTGGTCCGCACTCCTGGATATCAACTTTAAAGCTGGCGAGGCTGCCTATTACATTGGCAGGCCATTAGTAATGTTTGAGATGCAGGAGGGAGTGGGGCCAGACTCCTGACTGAGGAATGGATATCTATCCATAAAGATAATGATATCTATCTGCCAGAGTGGCTTTGCTTTCAGGGATCCCGGGACCTTAACCTCTTTCCCACCGCGCCATAAGCATTTTACTGCTACGGCGCGGTGGAGTTATCTTGACACGACGTCCCTGGGACGTCGTCCTTCACTTCAGCGATTGCGCGTCCCCTGGGACGCGCTCGCAAAAGTGTCCGTGCTCGCCGGGTCTAGAAGACCCGGCAAATCACGCGATCACTTGTAAACAAACCGGCGTCATTTGATGACGCCGGTTCCTCCCTCTCCTCTCTGTACCGTTCGGTACAGTGTGCGAGGAGAGGGGGGGGAGCGGGGTGTCAGCAGCTGAGCTGTGGCTGGATCAAATGCAGTCACAGATCCAGCCATCTCTCAATCCATCCCAGCTCTGCAATCCCCCAGTACCCAGCAATCCCCCAGTACCCAGCAATCCCCCAGTACCCAACAATCCCCCAGTACCCAACAATACCCAACAATCCCCCAGTACCCAACAATACCCAACAATACCCCAGTACCCAACAATACCCAACAATACCCCAATACTCGGCAATACCCCAATACTCAGCAATACTCCAGTACTCAACAATACCCCAATACTCAGCAATACTCCAGTACTCAGCAATACCCCAATACTCAGCAATACTCCAGTACTCAACAATACCCCAGTACTCAGCAATACCCCAGTACTCAACAATACCCCAGTACTCAGCAATACGCCAGTACTCAGCAATACCCCAGTACTCAGCAATACCCCAGTACTCAACAATACCCCAATACTCGGCAATACCCCAATACTCGGCAATACCCCAGTACTCGGCAATACCCCAATACTTGGCAATACCCCAGTACTCGGCAATACCCCAGTACTCGGCAATACCCCAGTACTCGGCAATACCCCAATACTCGGCAATACCCCAGTACTCGGCAATACTCGGCAATACCCCAGTACTCGGCAATACTCGGCAATACCCCAATACTCGGCAATACCCCAATACTCGACAATACCCCAATACCCTGCATGATACTTTGCAATACCCCAATACTCTGCAATACCGCCTATGGCGATTTTTAAGTAGCGAAGTTTGGCGCCATTCCACGATTGTGCGCAATTTTGAAGTCTGACATGTTGGGTATCTATTTACTCGGCGTAACTTCATCTTTCACATTATGAAAAAAAATTGGGCTAACTTTACTGTTTTGTTTTAAGCACAAAACAGTTTTTTTTAAAAAAACACGCGTTCAATAAATTTCTGCGAAAATACCGTGCGAGATAAAAAGTTGTAACGGCCGCCATTGTATTCTCTAGGGTCTTTGCTAAAAAAGCATATATAATGTTTTGGGGTTCTATGTAATTTTCTAGCAAATAAATGATGATTTTTCCATGTAGGAGAGAAATGTCAGAATTGGTCTGGGTGTTCCAGAACGCCTGATGGCGTTTCCTGCATGTTGGGCCTCTGTATGTGGCCACGCTGTGTAAAAGTCCCACACATGGGGTATCGCCATACTCGGGAGGAATAGCAGAATGTGTTTTGGGGTGTAATTTGTGGTATGCATATGCTGTGGTGTGAGAAATAACCTGCTAATATGACAGAAACAAGTTTTTTTTTTTTTTTACAGAATTTTCAGTCGTTTTTCTTTTATAGCGCAAAAAATAAAAAAACCCAGAGGTGATCAAATACCACCAAAAGAAAGCTCTATTTGTGTGAAAAAAAAGACAACATTTTCAAATGGGTACAATGTTGTATGACTGAGTAATTGTCATTCAAATTGTGAGAGCACCGAAAGATGAAAATTGGTCTGGTTAGGAAGGGGGTTTAAGTGCCCAGTGGTCAAGTGGTTAACTACTAGCCGACCAGCCGCCGTCGTTCTACGGCGGCAGGTCGGCTCTCCTGGGCGAGAGCCCGTAGCTCTACGTCGGGACTTTCGTGGCCCCTAGGGGGCCAGGCACGCGCGCTCGTTCGTTACAGAGCGGGGAACGAGAGCTGTGAGTGTAAACACACAGCGCTCGTTCCTGTCAGCGGGGGAAACGCTGATCTTCCGTTCATACAATGTATGAACGGAAGATCAGTGATTCCCCCTAGTGAGTCCACCCCCCCATACAGTTAGAACACAAATAGGAACACACTTAACCCCTTCCCCGCCCCCTAGTGTTAACCCCTTCACTGGAAAAAAGGGGTGATACTGCGCTGTCTAAATTCAATACAAAGGAAAAAATTGCATGCGGCTTAAAATGGTGAGATACTCACAACAAAAAACAGTGAAAATATAAAGCAAGCTGCGCAACTATGAGAAGCTCTATGGTGATGAAGAGCAATACCAAACAGTAAAAACATGTACTGTATATAGTCCATCAATCTATTAATGCAAATGGAGGAACGTCTGATGGTATAAAACAACAATGAAATTTCTTGTGTTCAAGCAGATGGTGACATCACAAACAGGAACCTCAGAAAAGTGAAACTGATAGGAAATACACCTTCACCGATGGAAAACACTGTCCCTTACCAGAGGGGAAGATCCCAACTAGAGACCTTCTGACCGCAGATGGCTTTTTCCCCAGCCAGGGGGTTCAATGGCACGAAATCCTATGGTCAACAGCTCCTCCCGTAGTGGACAGGTAGTCAATGTTGGTTGATGGAAAATTATAAGAAAAAGGGGTACATAGTGTAAAACCATTTACCATTTATTAAAATAAAATTAAAATTGCACTTACAAAAATGTAGGTAAAATATGCATGTAAATGTAGCCGGCCGGCTAGCACAACTCGATATCTCCTGGACACGATTTGCGGTTATGGGCGTCAGCACACCGTCTCCCTACGCCATTTCGTCTAAACAGACTTCGTCCTGGGGCACGAGCGGCGTGCTGACTCACCGCAATTTATACCTCATATGCACAAATGGTAACGCCCCCATCTGAGCTCCCAGAATCCCCGAAGCTACAATCGCCATCTTGGATGAGGGAAATGTTCGTTTTATGAAAGTGGTCTGTCCACTAATTCATATGATCATTTAGCTAAAAATCTCTGCGATGAATAAGTAAAGGCAAGACTAAGAAAAAGAGGAGAAGAAAAACCGTTTTATCTTTCCCTCAAATGTGGGGATTCAATCACATACCATAAACAGTAGATAGCAAAACGAGACACGTTTGCAAATTATGGGAACATAAAGGACTAGTGGATCCCCTAAAAAACCATCATAACTGCAAGATGTCCTTAAAAGGTTTAGGAAATAGTTCTTTGTATTGTTTCGATTCTCTGCTTTCAGTTAGAACGTACAAACAAAAGTCACATGACCGGGATAAGCCTCCCCGGTCAGGTGACCGTGAGCCAATAAGCCCTCGCCACAGAAGAGGGCTGTACCGCTCAATTAGACTAAGAATGAGATAGGATTGCGCGCTTCCCCGGAATATGACGCGCGCATCCACGAGATGTGACGCGCGTACACACACTTCCGCGTTGGCTACGGAGAGTGGGCAATACTGCCCACATCCAAAATGACCAACAGTGATGGCGTGGGTCGCGTGATGCGACGCAACAGACATAATGGGCGGAGATGTTAGTGTCCGCCCATCAGAGTGCGCTCATTGAAAGAGGCTGAACCGCCTGCCTCGCAAAAGTTGATATGGATACTGCGCGGGCACCTGAAGCTTCCACTTTCTTTGCGAGAAGTGTGGACAACACTGCCCATACTAGATTGAGCATCTAACTGACTTGTATATTGTTAGAGCATCAATGGGTGGAAATATTGATACTCGCCCCCATCATTATGCTATAAACAAAATAATCATTAAGGTGTACTGAAAAAAATAATGGATTTTAGCTATGACTTAGTAGGTCTAAGAAACCTGCCTTTATATCTGAGTTATATTGATCTTCCAAATATTAAATATTTATATACTGATGACGTAAATGTAAAGATTGTTGTATGACGTCGTAAACATAAAGCAATCCAATCATATAATTTCAAAACTTTAAAAGAAATCAATGAAGCCAAATGGGTACTCTCGCCCTCTGCTGGACAAAAATTATTATTATGAGTGTTGTTTATAACACAACTCTCGCCCCCTGCTGGGCAAAAATTATAAGTAAAATATTAGACTTAATTTAGCCATTAATTCGACAGATATAACCGCCAAAATTAAATTATAAAATCAGGATTAATCTGGGAGCTCAGATGAAGTTCACAAACGTACTGTTTCAGCTGTTGTCAATAAATGCATTAACATCTATGTCGATGTTCAACCCATAAGGTGTATAGCATTTTACTTTATGGATCCACATCATTTCCATTCTGGATAATTGTCTAATAAGTGAGTTTCCCCTCCAATGGGGGGTATATCGATCTATCCCCAAAAAAAGGGTATTAGTAGGGTCACGATTGTGATAAAGGTCATAGTGTTTCGAAACAGAGTGGTCTTTGTAACCATTTCTAATGTTCGTTAGATGTTCTCCCAAACGAACCTGCATCGCCCTCTTGGTCCTCCCTATATATTGTAGGCCACAGGGGCATTCCAATAAATAGACGACCCCTGTGGAACTACAGGTAACAAAAGAGTCTATTTGATGTTCCCTCTGCGTGCTCGTTGATCTAAAGGATTCCGTTTTTTTATTCCTAATACGGTTGAGAGAGCAAAGCTGACATTTACGGCATTGGTGGTAGCCTTTTAGTTCTTTTTGGAAAAAGGACACCCTTTTTGGGGGTGGATCCACTACATTAGGTGCCACCCTATCTCTTAGTGAAGGTACCCCTCTGAATATCACCTCCGGTTTAGGAGGTAAAAAGGTGCTAATAACCCTGTCATTAGCCAAAAGGTGCCAATGCTTCCGAAGGATTTTGTTAATTAAAAAATATTGTGAAGAGTAGGTGGTGACAAACGGAATTGACAACCTCTCCTTTTTAAATTTAGGGACATCAATCAATAATGTACTTCTCTCTAACTTTGCTACCTCTTTTTGAGTTACTTCTAGGTAATCCTGATCATAACCTTTTTTGATCATTCGATTTTTCAAAATGTCTGACTGTATTTGGTAATCGGTAGCTTCAGTGCAATTTCGCCTCATACGGATAAATTGGCTTTTGGGAACAGACTGAAGCCACGATCGCTTATGACAACTCTCCAACGGAATATAGGCATTGCGATCAGTCTTTTTAAAGAATGAAATTGTTTTAAAATGATTTTCTTCTTTAGTAATCGAGAGGTCTAAAAAATTCACACTTTTCTGACTAGCCTCATAAGTGAAATGTATTCCTCTATCATTCTGATTGATAGAAAGGAAAAAGTCTTCCAATTGCGCAGCAGAGCCCCCCCACAGGAGGAGGACGTCATCAATGTATCTAGCCCAAAAGGCAAGACAGGGATGGCGATCTTTATGTATGACGTCCTCCTCCCATTTGGCCATAAACAAGTTGGCCAAGCTGGGGGCATATTTGGCCCCCATTGCAACGCCTCGTTGCTGTTTATAGAAGTTAGAGCTGAACCAAAAATAATTATGGTCTGCTGCGTACTCCAACAGATTCATAATGAATACCTGCTGTTGTTCTGGTATGGAAGAAAACATGTTCAAATAATATTTTACCGCTGATAAACCTAAATTATGCGGTATGATCGTGTAGAGGGACGTAACGTCCGCTGTAACTAACCATGTCTGATTATTACACGATTGTTGAGACAATAGATTCAGAACATGTTTTGTATCCTTTAGATATGAGGGAACTTGTTGAACGAGTGGTTGGAGAAAATGATCTATGTACTTGCCCACCCGGGAAGTAATGGAATCTATCCCACTGATGATAGGACGTCCCGGGGGGCAAGTTAAACTTTTATGGATTTTAGGCAAGCAATATAATATAGGGACTCTGGGAGCCTGTGGTATCAAAAATAGTTGTTCCTTTTCATTTAGTATGCCTGACTGGCCACCTTTCCGAATCAGATCCTCTAGTGTCCGCTTGTATTGTACAATCGGATTTCCTAAAAGGGGAACGCATGTTTCTTGATCACTGACTATCTTAGTGAGCTCCTGTAGGTAGTCTTTTCGATCTAATACTACTATGCCACCGCCTTTATCCGCTGGGCGGATCACCAATTCTTTATTTTTACACAAAGTAGTTAGGCCTTCCTCCAACATTTTATTCATTTTGGATTTGGATATCTCGATCTTGTCCAAATCGCGCAGAACAACATCCCGAAAAACCCGAAGAGAGGGGGCCATCAAACCTGAAGGATTAAAAGTTGAGGCGTTGGATAACCCAGAATGGTGATATTCCTGTTGGGTTCTAGTTCCAGTGTTACCTGGTATGCTAGCAAAATATCTTTTTATATTTACCTTACGGATGTATTTGTGCACATCCATGTATGTTTCAAGTTTATTTAACGCTCGGGGGGGGCGAATTTTAAACCCTTACTCAATATGGAAATTTCCGGCTTAGTCAGAGTCTGAGAACTAAGATTGAAAATTCCCTCCTCAGTTAGGTCCTTGATTTTTTTTGACTGGATTCTCCTCCCCCCTCGTGTTCCTCTTTGTTTTCTATAGGTCTTTTTTGGCCTTGACTGGTTCTGGGAAAACCCCAATGGTATGGTTCAGGATTTGATTCACTAGACCTGTTTGGATGGTCTTTAGCTGGCCATACATAGTCAAGATCTCTTGCATCATACTCGATGTGTCTGGGACTTTCATATCCTGAGCGTTCATTCTCTCTTAGAGGGAAGAAACGGTTAGAGTAGTCACCATTATCTCTACCTTGAGGTTGGGACCCCTGATCGTAATGGCGTGATACCTGGGTTGGGGGTCTCTCTTGATAAGAGTTTCTGGGAAGGGCCTCTATCACAATTTCTACTATGGTATGGAGATTCCCTATGTCCTAAATAATAATTTTGTTGTGTTTGGGAGCTATATCCATGGCCTCCATTGGGACCATAGTATTGGTTTTCCCTTCCATAAGGCTCTCCCTTTTGTGAGGAAGTCCCTGGCCTTTGTGGTGATTGATAGGATTCGCGCCTACCTTTCTTCCCTTTTATACTTTTATTGGGAAATTTCTTTGGGACTTTCTGTGTGGTAGTTTTCAAGGGAAAATGTTGGATCCCCTTAGGGGCTCCTTCCGGGATAGCCTCCCCTTGTGTTATGGCATCCATTCTAGAGTCTTGTTTACTCAATTCCTCTTCCGCTAGTTTTTTTTGCCAAGTGAAGACACTATTAGCATGATAGTCCCCAAAGTCCCTATTGTACTTCTTTCTTTTTTTGATTCTCTGTTCTTTCTCCTCTTTATCTAAAATCTTTAAAAGGTTAGTACTATAGTCTTTGTACTCCTCCTGGTTAACAAAAGGGATGAGACTTTCTTTGAGGACTGTAATTTCTTCATCTAGTTTGGTCAACTTACTATGCTTCTTTTCAACCAAAAATTTTAAAACAAGTTCAACAAGTTCCCTCATATCTAAAGGATACAAAACATGTTCTGAATCTATTGTCTCAACAATCGTGTAATAATCAGACATGGTTAGTTACAGCGGACGTTACGTCCCTCTACACGATCATACCGCATAATTTAGGTTTATCAGCGGTAAAATATTATTTGAACATGTTTTCTTCCATACCAGAACAACAGCAGGTATTCATTATGAATCTGTTGGAGTACGCAGCAGACCATAATTATTTTTGGTTCAGCTCTAACTTCTATAAACAGCAACGAGGTGTTGCAATGGGGGCCAAATATGCCCCCAGCTTGGCCAACTTGTTTATGGCCAAATGGGAGGAGGACGTCATACATAAAGATCGCCATCCCTGTCTTGCCTTTTGGGCTAGATACATTGATGACGTCCTCCTCCTGTGGGAGGGCTCTGCTGCGCAATTGGAAGACTTTTTCCTTTCTATCAATCAGAATGATAGAGGAATACATTTCACTTATGAGGCTAGTCAGAAAAGTGTGAATTTTTTAGACCTCTCGATTACTAAAGAAGAAAATCATTTTAAAACAATTTCATTCTTTAAAAAGACTGATCGCAATGCCTATATTTCGTTGGAGAGTTGTCATAAGCGATCGTGGCTTCAGTCTGTTCCCAAAAGCCAATTTATCCGTATGAGGCGAAATTGCACTGAAGCTACCGATTACCAAATACAGTCAGACATTTTGAAAAATCGAATGATCGAAAAAGGTTATGATCAGGATTACCTAGAAGTAACTCAAAACGAGGTAGCAAAGTTAGAGAGAAGTACATTATTGATTGATGTAACCTAAATTTAAAAAGGAGAGGTTGTCAATTCCGTTTGTCACCACCTACTCTTCACAATATTTTTTAATTAACAAAATCCTTCGGAAGCATTGGCATCTTTTGGCTAATGACAGGGTTATTAGCACCTTTTTACCTCCTAAACCGGAGGTGATATTCAGAGGGGTACCTTCACTAAGAGATAGGGTGGCACCTAATGTAGTGGATCCACCCCCAAAAAGGGTGTCCTTTTTCCAAAAAGAACTAAAAGGCTACCACCAATGCCGTAAATGTCAGCTTTGCTCTCTCAACCGTATTAGGAATAAAAAAACGGAATCCTTTAGATCAACGAGCACGCAGAGGGAACATCAAATAGACTCTTTTGTTACCTGTAGTTCCACAGGGGTCGTCTATTTATTGGAATGCCCCTGTGGCCTACAATATATAGGGAGGACCAAGAGAGCGATGCAGGTTCGTTTGGGAGAACATCTAACGAACATTAGAAATGGTTACAAAGACCACTCTGTTTCGAAACACTATGACCTTTATCACAATCGTGACCATACTAATACCCTTTTTTTTGGGGATAGATCGATATACCCCCCATTGGAGGGGAAACTCACTTATTAGACAATTATCCAGAATGGAAATTATGTGGATCCATAACGTAAAATGCTATACACCTTATGGGTTGAACATCGACATAGATGTTAATGCATTTATTGACAACAGCTGAAACAGTACGTTTGTGAACTTCATCTGAGCTCCCAGATTAATCCTGATTTTATAATTTAATTTCTAATATTTTACTTATAATTTTTGCCCAGCAGGGGGCGAGAGTTGTGTTATAAACAACACTCATAATAATAATTTTTGTCCAGCAGAGGGCGAGAGTACCCATTTGGCTTCATTGATTTCTTTTAAAGTTTTGAAATTATATGATTGGATTGCTTTATGTTTAAGACGTCATACAACAATCTTTACATTTACGTCATCAGTACTGTATATAAATATTTAATATTTGGAAGGTCAATATAACTCAGATATAAAGGCAGGTTTCTTAGACCTACTAAGTCATAGCTAAAATCCATTATTTTTTTCAGTACACCTTAATGATTATTTTGTTTATAGCATAATGATGGGGGCGAGTATCAATATTTCCACCCATTGATGCTCTAACAATATACAAGTCAGTTAGATGCTCAATCTAGTATGGGCAGTGTTGTCCACACTTCTCGCAAAGAAAGTGGAAGCTTCAGGTGCCCGCGCAGTATCCATATCAACTTTTGCGAGGCAGGCGGTTCAGCCTCTTTCAATGAGCGCACTCTGATGGGCGGACACTAACATCTCCGCCCATTATGTCTGTTGCGTCGCATCACGCGACCCACACCATCACTGTTGGTCATTTTGGATGTGGGCAGTATTGCCCACTCTCCGTAGCCAACGCGGAAGTGTGTGTACGCGCGTCACATCTCGTGGATGCGCGCGTCATATTCCGGGGACGCGCGCAATCCTATCTCATTCTTAGTCTAATTGTGCGGTACAGCCCTCTTCTGTGGCGAGGGCTTATTGGCTCACGGTCACCTGACCGGGGAGGCTTATCCCGGTCATGTGACTTTTGTTTGTTCGTTCTAACTGAAAGCAGAGAATCGAAACAATACAAAGAACTATTTCCTAAACCTTTTAAGGACATCTTGCAGTTATGATGGTTTTTTAGGGGATCCACTAGTCCTTTATGTTCCCATAATTTGCAAACGTGTCTCGTTTTGCTATCTACTGTTTATGGTAAGTGATTGAATCCCCACATTTGAGGGAAAGATAAAACGTTTTTTCTTCTCCTCTTTTTCTTAGTCTTGCCTTTACTTATTCATCGCAGAGATTTTTAGCTAAATGATCATATGAATTAGTGGACAGACCACTTTCATAAAACGAACATTTCCCTCATCCAAGATGGCGATTGTAGCTTCGGGGATTCTGGGAGCTCAGATGGGGGCGTTACCATTTGTGCATATGAGGTATAAATTGCGGTGAGTCGGGAACGCCGCTCGTGCCCCAGGACGAAGTCTGTTTAGACGAAACGGCGTAGGGAGACGGCGTGCTGACTCCCATAACCGCAAATCGTGTCCAGGAGATATCGAGTTGTGCTAGCCGGCCGGCTACATTTACATGCATATTTTACCTACATTTTTGTAAGTGCAATTTTAATTTTATTTTAATAAATGGTAAATGGTTTTACACTATGTACCCCTTTTTCTTATAATTTTCCATCAACCAACATTGACTACCTGTCCACTACGGGAGGAGCTGTTGACCATAGGATTTCGTGCCATTGAACCCCCTGGCTGGGGAAAAAGCCATCTGCGGTCAGAAGGTCTCTAGTTGGGATCTTCCCCTCTGGTAAGGGACAGTGTTTTCCATCGGTGAAGGTGTATTTCCTATCAGTTTCACTTTTCTGAGGTTCCTGTTTGTGATGTCACCATCTGCTTGAACACAATAAATTTCATTGTTGTTTTATACCATCAGACGTTCCTCCATTTGCATTAATAGATTGATGGACTATATACATGTTTTTACTGTTTGGTATTGCTCTTCATCACCATAGAGCTTCTCATAGTTGCGCAGCTTGCTTTATATTTTAACCCCTTCACTGCCAATGGCATTTTTATAGTAATCCAATGCATTTTTATAGCATTGATCGCTATAAAAATGCCAATGGTCCCAAAAATGTGTCAAAAGTGTCCGATGTGTCCGCCATAATATCGCAGTACCGAAAAAAAACGCTGATCGCCGCCATTACTAGTAAAAAAAAAATATTAATAAAAATGCCATAAAACTATCCCCTTTTTTGTAAACGCTATAAATTTTGCGCAAACCAATCAATAAATGCTAATTGCAAATTTTTTTTACGAAAAATATGTAGAAGAATACGTATCGGCCTAAACTGAGGAAAAAAAATGTTTTTTTATATCTTTTTTGTGGATATTTATTATAGCAAAATGTAAAAAATATGTCATTTTTTTTCAAAATAGTCGCTCTATTTTTGTTTATAGCGCAAAAAATAAAAACCGCAGAGATGATCAAATTTGCTCTATTTGTGGGAAAAAAAGGACGCCAATTTTGTTTGGGAGCCACGTCGCACTACCGCGCAATTGTCAGTTAAAGCGATGCAGTGCCGAATCACAAAAAGTGCTCTGGTCTTTGGACAGCAATATGGTCCGGGGCTAAAGTGGTTAAAGAGGACAACTAACGTGACAGGCAGGTGCCTCCTCTGTTATGCCAATAGTATTTCAGGCATGTATTTTTTATTTCAGGCTTGCTTTAAAAATATTTCAGGTACCACTTAGAGGTAGGTTATTTACCACTGTAAACCATGTTCCACACATTTCCAAGCACTGCTGTATAAAAGCCGAAAATAAACTGTTATATTTTGTTAATTGCTTTCAAACTAGATCCTTACTGTGCTTATTTATCTGGCACTAGAAAATCCTTATCATATATAATGCACATCATTTTTAATTATCTGATTTAAAACTTTACATTCAGCCCTCATAAAGTCTTTATAATGTGTATAGTATGTGCATTTTAATTAGTGCTTTAAATAGATTACCTTCAGTATTTTAACATAAGATGTTCCCCTGGATTTGCAAAGTCCGTTGGGGATTTTCTTGTGTAATCATTTAATTAATACAACTGAATTCATGACAGACTCTACAGAGGAGCAATGCTTTGATCTAGGCTGCATTCTTAATTTGTTTGTTTTTTAGCTTGTCAGGGTTGTGTGGATCCACTACAAAACAGGGAATAGCAAGAACGAACAGCATTTCAAAGCTTGGTATTGACCTTATTCAGTGCTTGTGATTTTACTTAAAATAAAGCATATCAAAAGCATTATGCTGTTCTTCCATATCTTTGATATCTTAATTCTATTACATCCATATTAAATTCTGGTATAGTAAATGAGTCAAGCTAAAAAAGCCTTAAACAAGAGAGTCACATGAAATAAATGACAGACAAGATCATCAGAGCATTACATTGTTTATGGCTCATGAACAGCATTTCAAACTGTCAACAGACCGATGTTGTGTAAAATATTGATTGGATGAGTTTTGAGTTCTGTAGACCTTTGTTGGTGTACAGACAACCTTTTTGTATGACAGTTGTAGAACTCGAAGGCCTTATAATGATTTTCTTGTCATACATTGGTACTCCCTATTGCCTTTGCTTAACGGGTAGCTGTACTTTTATTATGACGTTACCAAAATCTATTCTCCCACTCCCCCAATCTACACTGTGCCAACTTCCAGCTCCTTACTTAACTCTTTTGCAGCGCTGCACCCTCCTTACATTCTGCTGAGCAATATATTTCTTGAAAGGTGGCTACACCTGCACACTAAGCCCATTAGGCTTGAACTGGCCATATACCGAGACCTGAGGGAAAACAGTGTTGTAGAGGCGAGTACCACTGAGCAGATTTTGGTTGGACATGACATAAACCGTAAAGAAGACCATAAGCTGTGTTGCAGATAAGTAAGCAGTTGTTGGAGGTGGGGGGCAGAGTATATTGTAATCTATAGGGTGGGATGGTTGATTTATGTAAATAATAAAAGGTACAGCTATCCTTTATACATGCAGTCTTCAACTATTATGATACTTAAATCCACCCTCACCCAAATAGGCCTAGGCCCTAGGATGCTTGCCCGTGTTATGTCACTGTACTCTGTCCCTACTGCCACCGTCCTGGTCAACGGAATTCAATCTGGTACATTACCCATTAAGAATGGCACCAGACAGGGGTGCCCCCTTTCCCCCCTCCTTTTTGCCCTTGTAGTCGAGCATTTGGCTCAGGCTATCAGGGCAAACCCGAATATACATGGGATCCAAACTCCCTCCTCGCACTGTAAACTCTCCCTGTATGCGGACGACCTACTGCTATATGTCACTCAACCCCACACTAGTATTCCCTCCATTTTAGCCGAGATTGAGAGGTTTGGTGGGCTGAGCAACTATAAACTGAACCTATCCAAAACCGAAGTGCTCAACATATCCGTTCCGCTCCCTACCCTGGCCTCCCTCAAATCTCAGTTCTCTTTCCAATGGAAGCAGAAATCCATCTCCTACCTTGGGATGTCCCACATAGTCTGTCGGACATTTTCACCCTGAACTACAGCCCGCTCCTGGACAAGCTCAGGCACCTCACGGAGGCCCGTATGGACCTGCCGGTGTCGTGGTTCGGTCGCATGAACACGCTTAAAATGGATATACTGCCCAAGCTTTTATATCTCTTCCAGGCACTCCCAATTTCCCTCCCCTCATCCTTTTTTCGCACGGTGCGCTCCATGGCCAATTTGTGTGGAGACATAGCCATCCTAGACTGAAACACAAGCTCCTTTGCTGTCCCGCTTTGAGTGGGGGAGCGGGCCTTCCCGATTTCGAACAATATCACGCGTCAGCGGTACTCTCCCGGATCCTGGAATGGTTTCCCCACCCGCTGAGCAAAGTGGCATTATGTGTGGAGCAGGACATGTCCTCGGTGGACCTAAGGGCCCTACTTTGGGGCCATGCTTTGTCCCACAGAACCTTGGTGGGGTTATCCCCCCTCACTAGAGATGCCCTGGCGATATGGTACCGTAGAAGAGAGGCGTATGCCCTCTCTACGGACCCGAGCCCCCTGACCCCTCTTTTTGACAACCCAGATCTACCGGAGGGAGTGGGGCTGCACTCCTTGGCCGGTTTCCTTAGACAGGACGGGCCCACAGCTCAAAACTTCGTTCACGCCCCTACGGGTTCTCTCGTGTTGACACCGACCTCGGTTTCCTCGAAAGTGACTTGGCTCACGCACCGCCACCTGGCGGCCCACTGCAAGACATTACATGGGTCCAGACAGGTCCACAGACCACTGACTGGGTTCGAACAACTCTGCTCCTTTTCCTCCCCCCAAAGGCACACGCTCTCCTTGATCTACAAAATGGTTCTGGGTCATACACATAGCACTCCCCCTAAATACACGCTGGCTTGGTCAGAGGAGCTAGGGAGGGATATCAGTAAGGCAGAGTGGCGTAAGGCCTTCTTTTTTACGCATAAATCCTCCATATCGAGCTATGCGCAGGAAAAGAATTACAAAGTTTTATCGCGGTGGTACCGCGTCCCGACCACCCTCAGGGTCATGTTCCCCTCAGCCTCGGACTCCTGCTGGAGGTGTGACGCAGCTAAAGGTACATACAGTCACATTTGGTGGGACTGCGACCTGATACGCCCGTTCTGGTCCCAAATCTTCTTAATCTATTCGGATCTTTATGGCGAATCGCTCACCCCCTCCCCATTCATAGCCCTTCTCTCTATCCTCCCCTGTGCCACTAAATTTCAGAAGAATTCCCTCCTAAAATTCTGTTTGAGTGCTGGTCGGCAGTTGGTTTCTAGACATTGGAAGTCGTCCTCCCCCCCTTGATTACCGAGTGGATAAGCGAAATGAATAGCATTATGCTTATGGAGGAAATGCAGGCCAAGTCCCTGGACAGGTATGCTAAATTTTCCTTTACCTGGAGTGTTTGGACGCATTACTCCACTTCGGACAAACTTAAAGACAGGGTTGCTCCGGCGACGCCCACCTGAGGGCCTAAAAAGAGCTTTCACTGCAACCTCAGGAGCTCCTTTTTGGATGATTTGTCTCCCTCTTCTCTGGAGGTACCCGGCTGAATCCATATGACGCGCTTCAGCCAGTGGGGGAATGCACCCCACCTCCAACCCTCCACCACCTCCTTCCTCCCCCTCCCCCCCCCCATTCTTACCTTCTTCTCTCTGCCCTTGACCCCCCTCTCTCTTTTCTTCCTTCCTCTCATTTGATTTCCCGGCCGCATCTTCGGCCTCATCATGGTTCTAATAATGTACGATCCGATGGCTACACGGGACCTCTTGCTTGTACACTTCATTTTTGGTACTCAACACCTGATTGCATATTGTGATATTTTACATAGGTACCCTGGTTAGCTGCCTTCACCGAATCACATGATTCTCCAAACCCCCCTAGGCCCTGGACGCAGAAGGTTCCCATTGGGGCACCCAGGCTAGGGGAGCCCATAGAGGGCCACGTTTGTGCCCCGTGTGAAGTGCAGCCCCCTGTGTCCTCACCTCACCGCAATGTCCCCCTTATTGTTTTGTTTCCTTTTGCTATCTCCCTTGACAAGGATTGTTTTTGGTTTAACTGTTAAGTGATCGTGCCCGAGTCGCCCTCTGTCGGGCCCTTGGCCACGCCATGGTATGTTTCTGTTTACACTATCTGAAAAACTCAATAAACCTTTATTGAACCTAACTATTATGATACTTATATAATTGTAGCCTTGATGCCGGATTGGTAAACATACCACAAAGCTGGTGCAGTGGGCAACAACAATGTTTGGTAGGGACAGGGAGTCTTGAAAAGGTCCTAGCTTCCAGCAGTCACAGTTAGCAAGCAAGTTCAAAGGGGTATATTGGGGAATAATGTGTAGTCTGGCTCCACACCTCAGCATTTGAGTAAATGAGTGAGTAAGTAACTAGTACAGCGCTACAAATGTGAACTAAATTGCCTCAAGGCATATTGTACAGTTAAACCAAATGTAAAAAAAAAAAACCTGTGAATTCTAGTGTTGCCAAAAATAGTGCAGATATGTTTTTCACTCATTGAGGTGCTATGAAAGCCCATTCAAAATTGCAAAGGTCTGAAGGGACTCTTTCTTCTAATTTGAGATTCACAGTATAATAGTTTGGTAAGTGTTTTCACTTTTAGCAAAGATTGGAAGCCTCCACAAGGGGATTAGAAGCAAAATCCAGCAGGAGCTACAAAGTATAAAAGAGAAGAGCGGGACCTCTAAGTGTAGCAATATGGTTACTTTTATTAAAGGTACAACATATAGCAACTCTCATGGTTTATGCTTAAAAGAGGCACATCTTAGTATGCAGGCACCCGGGGGAAAACCAGCCACATAGACCACCCCCCACACTGCCGGCTCTCACTGCTGTCAGTCTGCATCGTGACCAGGAAGACTACCCTGCAGTAAAGCGATCTGAAAGCAAGGCTTGAAACGCTCATGGAGCGCAGCGTGGAAGGGATGATGTCGATGGTGGTGTGGAGGACAGTCTATGTTAGGGGTGCCCAACCTTTTGAAGAACGAGGGCCACTGAAGCGACTTGGTAACTGGTCGCAGGTCACAATGAGGGGAACAGGTGGATGCCAGGTCTGTGTCTTGCTGTATATGCAGAGTAGACATAGACACAGCCCACACTACTCTATGGGCCCTCCAATTAAATCTGCACAGATGGAAGGTATCAGATCCCCTTCTTTTTTTTTTTTTCGGATTGGATTGGAGATAAGCAGGGGTAAATAGACATAGAGGTGAATGGAGGGTCCGATTGTGTCAGACCTATCGTGGGGCCTAAGGCTGCCTTCACACTGATACGCCACATGCACCTTTGGCTTTCCTGCAGGTTAGCGGCACTTTGCCATAGACTTATACTGTATCCTTGAGGTGTGGTGCACTTTCTGAAAGTGCACCAAATTTGCCAGTAATAACAAAAGTCTATGGCTCAGTGCAGGTAACCCACAGGTGCACTGCGTTGCACCTGTGGATCAGTTTGAAAGCAGCCTAGTAACCACTGCAGAACAAATATGCCCATATATACACTGTGATTTCAGTAATAAACATACCTTTAATAAGTCTTCCATTCAGGCATCACCAGCTGTTGCTGTCTCAAGCAGAGTGTATTTAGTATTGCTTGTGCCAGGAGCCGGTGCTTTACAGGAAGTTTAATTCACAACACTGATGATCTGGGATCCCAGAGCAGAAGGTCGCGGGCCACATCAGAGTGCTCTGTGGGCCATATGTGGCCCCGGGCCACTGGTTGGGCACCCCTGGTCTATGTGGACATCTTTACCCCGGATGCCTGTATACTTAGATGTGTCTGTTTTAATCATCAACCATGTGAGTTTCTAAATGTTGTACTTTCAATTAACCACTTAAGACCCGGACCAAAATGCAGGTAAAGGACCTTGCCCCTTTTTGCGATTCGGCACTGTGTCGTTTTAACTTACAATTGCGCGGTCGTGCGACCTGGCTCCCAAACAAAATTGGCATCCTTTTTTCCCCACAAATGGAGCTTTCTTTTGGTGGTATTTGATCACCTCTGCGGTTTTTATTTTTTGCGCTATAAACAAAAATAGAGCGACAATTTAAAAAAAAATGCAATATTTTTTACTTTTTGCTATAATAAATAGCCCCCAAAAATATATAAAAAACTTTTTTTTTCCTCAGTTTAGGCCGATACGTATTCTTCTATGTATTTTTGGTAAAAAAAAATCGCAATAAGCGTTTATCGGTTGGTTTTCGCAAAATTTATAGCGTTTACAAAATAAGGGATAGTTTTATTGCATTTTTATAAAAAAAATTTTTTGACTACTAATAGCGGCGATCAGCGATTTTTTTTCATGACTACGACAATATGGCGGACACTTCGGACAATTTTGACACATTTTTGGGACAATTGTCATTTTCACAGCAAAAAATGCATTTAAATTGCATTGATTACTGTGGAAATGACAGTTGCAGTTTGGGAGTTAACCACAGGTGGCGCGGTAGGGGATGTGTGACCTATGTGTGTGTTTACAACTGTAGGGGGGTGTGGCTGTAGGTGTGAAGTCATCGATCACGTCCCCCTATTAGAGGGATGACGCGATCGATGCTACGGCCACAGAGAAGCACGGGGAAGCCATGTTTACACACGGCTCTCCCCGTTCTTCCGCTCCAGTGACGGATCGCCGCACTGCAGCGGCGATCGGGTCCGCGAATCCCGCGGTCCCGGTCCTGGAGCTTGGGACCGGGCTGGGTACTAAAATCAACGTATATATACGTTGATGTGCCCAGCCGTGCCATTCTGCCAACGTAAATGTGCAGTAGGCGGTCCTTAAGTGGTTAATGTAACTTCTCTTTTATACCCAGTTGTGACATGACGTTACTCTTATATCAAGACATTGCTTGTATATCAAGTCAAACCTTATTAAAAAATTTAGCTTGTCTTGTAAAACGCTCTCAAAGCAAGTTACTCTCAAACCAAGGTTTTACTGTATTTGTTAGTAGGAATGGGCTGAACACCCCCAGGCTTGATTCGCACCAGAACACCACCAACAGGCCAAAAGTTCTAGCGAACATGCAAACCCTATTAAAGTCTATAAGACACGAACATGAAAAATCTAAAGTGCTCATTTTAAAAGCTTATGTGCAAGTTTCTGCCATAAAAAGTGTATAGGCACCCCGGTACTACCCTAGAGGACGTGTATCAATGCAAAAAAGGTTTTTAAAAACAACCATTTTTTCAGGAGCAGTGATTTTTATAATGCTTAAAGTGAAACAATAAAAATGTAAGATTATTTGAAATAGTGTACCTGGGGGTCCCCTTAGTCTGCCTGTAAAGTGGCAAATCTGTGCAATGTATAGAACAGTGCTGTAGAAAAATTTCTAAAGGAAAAAATAATAATTTAAACTTGCTAGTGGCTGTAATGTATTGCTGGCTCCCGGCAATATAGATAAAAAATCAAGAAAAAAAAGGCGTGCTTCACCCCCTGTCCATAACAGGCCCTTCGGCCCATGTAAGCAGCTTTATATAGTATGGGGCTTGGACTAGGCCACTTGAGTCATGATTGGCCAAAGTTACCTTGCCTTTGGCCAATCATGGCTCTCACAGCTGATCGCACTGCGATTGGCCAAATCAGCCGTCAATGCACTGCGATCTTGCAGTACATTATGGGGCACTCTACGGAGCTCAAATTTGGCATTATGGCACACATGTTCAGTTCTTCTGCGAACAAATGAATGCCCGATTTTCGAGTCGAACTTACATTTGATTTGAACATCGGGACCATCCCTATTTGCCATAATGTGTTTTTAACCTTGCAACTATCACTTTTGCTGGACAGCTTGACCTTCCTGTAATGTGGATAAAATGTACAGATATGCAAAATAAAACATTGTCAACTGCCCTTTCAAGTGACATTACCTACTAAAAACCTAGTACCCTGCAACTCAGCCATGTACAATCCCTCTCCACCTCTCTGATTTTTCCCTGAATGGGCAAGTAACAGTGTCCTGGTGTCCAAGGAACAGGGGTAAACAAGCTGACTGCAGCTGTAAGCTTGGTATTGTTTTTTTTCAGCTCACAAGTGGCTTGCTTGTAAAAGTGATTTGGGTAGCTGTAGAGCTGCCTGATCGCTATTACTGTATGGAGAAGGGGCCAGAGCTATTTTGGCTATATTTGTCCGGTAGGTCACAGGAGTGTGTTCTGTACTCTGTGACCCATTTTTAGCTGATAGGACATATGCAGCATTGGATCGATTGCTGCATCCACCAAGGTGAGAATAAATGTTTTTTTTGTCCATACTTCTTTTTTAAGTCATCGCATATAAACAATTGTGTGTACCATCATCTTACTGCATTGCACAGGCGTGCACAATTTTGGGGCCTGACTATGTATATATATACTCAAAGCAACCCCATCTTCTGTATCTTATCATTTATCATTTCGTGTTTGTGTGTACTAAAATTATTTTTTTTCCCTAAAAAATTTGTTTGCTAAATACACTGCTCCAACAAAAAATTAAAGAAACACTTTTGAATCAGAACTCCTGGGATATTGATCTGGTCAGTTAAGTAGCAGAGGGGGAGGGGTGTATACAGGGGGGGTTGTTAATCAGTTTCAGCTGCTTTGCTGGTAATTGAAATTAACAACACGTGCACTAGATCGGCAACAATGAGACGACCTCCAAAACAGGAATGTTTTTTCAGGTGGAGGTGTCTGACATTTTTTTTCTTTACTCATCTTGTCCGACTGTTTTTCACTAGTTTTGCATTTGGCTAGGGTCAGTTTCACTACTGGTAGCACGGGCCGATACTTGGACCCTATAGAGGTTACACAGGCAGTCCAACTCCTTCAAGATGGCACATCAATACGTGTCATTGCCAGAAGGTTTGCTGTGTCTCCCAGCACAGTCTTAAGAGCATGGAGGAGATTCCAGGAGACAGGCAGTTACTCTAGGAGGGCTGGACAGAGCCGTTGAAGGTCCTTAACCCATCAGCAGGACCGGTATCTGCTCCTTTGTGCAAAGAGGGAACCGGATGAGCACTGCCGGAGCCCTACAAAATGACCTTCAGCAGGCCACTGATGTGAATGTCTCTGACCAAACAATCAGAAACAGACTTCATGGGGGTGGCCTGAGGGTGTGACGTTCTCTAGTGTGCTCTGTGCTCACTGCCGGACACTGTGGTGCTCGATTGGCATTTTCCATTGAACACCAGAATTAGCAGGTCCGCCACTGGTGCCCCATGCTTTTCACAGATGAATGCAGGTTCACCCTGAGCATATATGACAGAAAGGGTCTGGAGAAGTTGCAGAGAACTCTATACTGCCTGTAACATTGTTCAGCATGACCGGTTTGGTGGTGGGTCAGAGATGGTCAGGGGAGGTATATCAGTGGAGGGACACACATATCTCTACAGGCTACACAATGGCACCCTGACTGCCATTAAGTATCAGGATGAAATCCTTGGACCCATTGTCAGACCCTACGCTGGTGCAGTGGATCCTGGGTTCCCCCTGGTGCACGACAATGCCCGGCCTCATGTGGCGAGAGCATGCAGCCAGTTCCTGGAGAAATTGATACCATTGAAAGGCCCCCAAGCTCCCCTAACCTAAATCCAAAAGAACACTTCTGGGACATTATGTTTTGGTCCATCCGGTGCCGCCAGGTTGCACCTCAGTCTGTTCAGGAGCTCAGTGATCTGGTCCAGATCTGGGAGGAAATACCCCAGGACACCATCCAGCATCTCATTAGGAGCATGGCCTGTTGTTGTCATGCTTGCATACAAGCACTTGGGGGCCATACAAACTACTGAGGACCATTTAGAGTTGTTGCAATGAAATTTTAGCAAAATGGACTAGCTTGCTGCATCATTTTTTCACTTTGATTTTCGGAGTGTCTTTGAATTCAGCCCTCTGTAGGTGGATAATTTTTATTTTCATCAAATAATGTGCCATCCTTTCATTCCTAACACATTACCCAGTCCATATCAGTATAGATATCCAGCATGAGATTTTTGCCCGTTGAGATCTGATATGTTTTCAAAGTGTTCCTTTAATTTTTTTGAGCAGTGTAGTTTAGTATTATTATTGTTTTTTGGGGTTAAAGTCACTTTATGTGCGGAAAATTAACAAAATGCCCTGGCAGAAAAGTGTCTCAACATATACAGTTATGACATCATATTGTACAATAGAGTTCATTTAAAGCTTATTCCCTTTATTCAAGTTTTCCCACATTTGATAATTTTCTTTAAATCTGCCACTGTTGACAATTACCTGGGATCTCTGTAGAGAATATGTGCAATTTACCAATACTTCTATAGCTTCCTGCTGATAATGCCCCATAAAGCATGACAGCCTTTACTTCCAGTTTCCCAGTAGATGTCAATGTGTATTTATTACAGGATTGGACAATTCATGGTCAGCGCAAAAAAACAAAACAATAAAAATAAATAAAAATAAAAACCTCTGGCGAGCTTATGCGAGTGAAAGGCAGTGTGTGACAAAGGTGAACTTAGTTCAGTCTGTCTTACACAATTCCAATTGTCAGTCAATACAGTCACATTAGTTGCTACGCTCTCACACAGTGCCGGCTTTACCTAATGATAGCTATAGCATTTTAGCACCTGCTTCCCCACTAGCAATAGATACTGTATGTCAGCTTGTGGAGGAAAACCCCATGCCCAAATGCTCCCTTCCCCTTCTCAAGCTGGCATTTGTCAGTTCCAGGACCATACCTTTCCTGCATTGTGGCATGTGCAGCTGCCACAATGCAAACAAGCGATGAAAACATAAGGCACTTTCTGTTGTTATCTTTGGTTTAAAGTTGTTCTACAGGTAAAGTTCTAGTTTGTTCTGTATTTTTATTGCTAATGTAATTGAATAAACTCTGTTCAAAATTAACAAATGTTTTATTTTTAACTGTTGCTTATGTACAGTGCCTTGCAAAAGTATTCACCCCCCTTGGCATTTTTCGTGTTTTACTAACTCACAACCTGGAATTAACATGGATTGTTTGAGGATTAGCATAATTTAATTTACAGCGCATGCACACAACTTTGAAGGTGTTTTTTTTATTTATTTATACTATTCACCTAAAGTCAATGCTTTGTAGAGCCTTCTTTTGCGGCTATCACAGCTCCAAGTCACTTTGGATAAGTCTCTATGAGCTTGCCACATCTTACCACTGGGATTTTTGCACATTCCTCCTTGCAAAAGTGCTCCAGCTCCATCAAGTTGGATGGTTTGCGCTTGTGAACAGCAATCTTTAAGTCTGACCACAGATTTTCTATTGGATTGAGGTCTGGGCTTTGACTAGGCCATTCCAGCACGTTTACATGTTTCCCCTTAAAGGGGTTGTAAAGGTAACATTTTTCTTCCCTAAATAGTTTCCTTTACCTCACTTACATCATCCTTCGATTTTGTTTTTAAATTACCTTATTTCTTTTGAGAAATCCTCACTTCCAGTTCTTCTGTCTGTAATTCTACACAGTAATGCAAGGCTTTCTCCCTGGTGTGGAGAAAGCCTCTTGAGGGGGAGGGGGTGAGCAGGAGTGTCAGGACGCCCACTAACACACAGCTCCTTTCTCTATCTGCAAAGGAGAGAGTGTCCTGACACTCCTGCTCGCCCCCTCCCCCTCAATAGGCTTTCTCCACACCAGGGAGAAAGCCTCGCATTACAGTGTGTAGTTGCAGACAGAAGAACAGGAAGTGAGGATTTCTCAGAAGAAATAAGGACATTTAAAAGCAAAATCGAAGGGTGAGGTAAGTGAAGGAGGACTGCACTAAGGTAAAGAAAGCTATTTAGGGATTTTTTTTTTTACCTTTACAACCCCATTAAACCACTCAAGTGTTGCTTGAGGTCATTGTCAGTGGTACAGGTTTTGCGCAAGAATATCCCTGTATTTAGCACCATCGATTGTTCCCTGAACTCTGACCAGTTTCCCAGTCCCGACGGGATGGTGTTCTTTGGGTGATGTGATGTGTTGGGTTTGTGCCAGACATAGCGTTTTTCTAGATGGCCAAAAAGTAAAATTTTAGTCTCATCAGACCAGAACACCTTCCTCCATACATTTTGGGAGTCTCCCACATGCATTTTCTCAAACTCAAAACATGCCATTTTGTTTTTTGCTGAAAGTAATGGCTTTCTTCTGGCCACTCTGCCATAAAGCCCAACTCTATGGAGCATACGGCTTATTGTCGTCCTATGTACAGATATTCCAGTCTCTGCTGTGGAACTCTGCAGCTCCTCCAGGTTTACCGTAGGTCTCTGTGCTGCTGATTAATGCCCTTCTTGCCCGGTCTGTAAATTTTGGTGTGCGGCCGTCTCTTGGCAGGTTTGCTGTTGTACCATGTTCTTTCCATTTGGTTATGATAGATTTGATGGTGCTCCTGGGGATCATAAAAGATTTGGGCTTCAAAACAAAGGGGGTGAAAACATACGCATATGCCAATTATGAGTTTTTTATTTCTAAAAAAATTGTTTTTGTACGTATTTTTCTAATTTTAATTTGCCAACTTAAACTATTGTGTTCTGATCCATCACATATTATTCAGATAAAAAATTAATAAAATTAAACTAAAAGCTGTAATGTAACAAAATAGGTAAAAATACGTTTGCAAGGCACTGTATGTATCTTTCAAGTGGTTGTAAAGGATAAATGTTTTTACCTTAATGAATTCTGCAGCTTTGCTCCCTTTAAATTAGGGTTGTCCCCATACCTCTTTTTTAGGACCGAGTACAAGTATCGATACTTTTTTTCAAGTAGTCGCCAATACCGAATACCGTTACTTTTTTAAATGTCCCCCACAAATGCAGCCATGTCCCCCACAAATGCAGCCATGTCCCCCACAAATGCAGTCATGTCACCCATATATGCAGCCATGTCACCCACAAATGCAGCCATGTCACCCATATATGCAGCCATGTCACCCATATATGCAGCCATGTCACCCACAAATGCAGCCATGTCACCCACAAATGCAGCCATGTCACCCACAAATGCAGCCATGTCACCCACAAATGCAGCCATGTCACCCACATATATGCAGCCATGACACCCACAAATTCAGCCATGTCACCCATATATGCAGCCATGTCACCCACAAATGCAGCCATGTCACCCACACATGCAGCCATGTCACCCACAAATGCAGCCATGTCACCCACATATGTAGCCATTTCACCCACATATGCAGCCATGTCACCCACAAATGCAGCCATGTCACCCATATATGCAGCCATGTCACCCATATATGCAGCCATGTCACCCATATATACTGCCATGTCACCCATATATGCAGCCATGTCACCCCTACCTAGCCACCGCCGCCCGGGGAACATCACAGCATAGACACTCCCCCTTGCTCGGGATTGGACAGATCACGATCACCCATCCAATCCCGAGCAAGGGGGAGTGTCTATGCGGGCGGGAAGACTACAGCTATTCAAATGAATGCTGTGATGTTCCCGCACGATGTTTAACCCGTGCGGCGGCGGGTTTCGATGTGGCGGCGACGTTCGGCGGCGTTCGGCGGCAGCGGGGGGGGGGGTATTCTATTCTGGTATTGGGGGTATTTTCGGGAGTACAAGTACTCCCGCAAATACTCTGTATCGGTCCCGATACCGATACTGGTATCGGTATCGGGACAACCCTACTTTAAATACTTACCTGAGCCTGATCTTGTGCCAACGAGAGCCGTCACTGAGAGCCCTTCACTGGCTGCCAGTAAAAGACAGAATTTCTTTTAAAGCACTCTGTCTAACGCATAGATGCATCTATGGGAATGCTCCCCAGCAGTGTTGTAAGTAACGGAGTTACAATAAACGCAGTTACCTAACGCAGCCCCTTTTGAGGGTAACGAGTAATCTACCTGATTACTCTTCCCCTCACGGTAACGCAGTTCCCATTACTTGGGCGGCATTACCGCAATTACATCTACCGCCCCTAGATGGCAGCAGAGTAATTGCTTCTGCCGGCGCTGTGAACATAAATATGGGTAGAACTCCGCTTTAGAATCATGTGCCCGCTGTGATGGCCTGTCACAGCGGTCTGAAAACTCCCAATCGCAAGGAGCCCTGGATACAATGAGCCTCACCCGCCTCACACTGACCTATCACCGGGGAACAACTCACATCGATCACACAAACTGTGTGCGCAACCTGATCAATGATCCGGGGAACACATGGCCGGAACAAAATGTTCCACAGAACAAACGTTCCCTATACAACACAGTGTACACAGCGACATCTAGTGGTCAACATGGTAAGTGCAGGACACCCATACAGACCAATGATCAGCAGGTTATTTTTGGTCAGTGATTTAATCTCTTCATCAGACAACAAAGAAAAATCTGACATCCCCATTCCAGATCCCTTGCATCTAATAAATTATATAAGATAAATAAAATTATAAACAATAAACTATAGAAAATTCTAATAAAGCCTAATATAAGATTTTAAATTACAGACTCTGTAAACGTCAAGGGAATGTATATTCTAAACATACATTTTAATCCAGCTTATAATTTGGATGTAATATGTAGCAGATGGATAAGGGTTTTAAGTCCTATTAGCTGCACATACATGGTGGGACGGATGCACCTAAGCTGGGATATACACGAGATCACCATTTGTTTCCGGTTTTCTTCTCTCAAGGATCTGGCATTCTTTTGTCTTGGAGTATTAACTCACTGCTCCCTGGCAAGAGCCCGTCCTCTGCTTCTCAACAAAGCATTGTAGACTATTAAAAAAAAATTCAGTTACTTTGCTGAGTAACTAATTACTTTTTCAATGTAGTAACTGAGTCACTAACGCAATTACTTTTTCGGAGAAGTAATTTGTAACTGTAACTAATTACTTTTTTAAAGTAAGATGAGCAACACTGCTCCCCAGTATCTATGCGATAAAATAAAAGCTCACAATCCTGCGATCCACCAATCAAAGCCTGCTCCAGATTCCGTCAGCCAACTACAAGTCCAAAGAAAAAAGAAGATTCGCGATCCAAGGTCCCAGACTATGGAACGCTTTACCAACCAGCATTCGGTTGGAGGAGAATCATTTAGCGTTCAGGAGAAAGATCAAGACTCATTTCTTTTGATACCAAAGAGGCGATTCAGTTCGCATGTGCCGTGCCGTGCTATATAAGTCTTCATTCATTCATTCAACGCTATGCACAAGAGCAGCAGCGTTTCTTTCTCTCCCTCCTCACTGGACTCCCCAATGGCTCCTGCTCCTGTCCATCAAATCCAGTGATGGCAACAGGGGGTGGACGCAGCAAAATGTGTGCCAATGAATGCACACAGTGCAGCTCAGGAGTGAGCCGTATAAGCACCCCCATAGTATGCGGTTCACTAGGGGGGGTTTACTAAGTGGGGAATGGAGTCAGATGCGTTGTCAGGGGACCCCAGAAGAGGAGGATCAGGGCTACTCTGTGCAAAACCATAGTCATATGTGGGCTCCTAGTGAGATTTCAAGGCCTGATTTATTTCTTTACCATAAACTTTAACCGATTATTGTCATTCGTCTTTTCAGAATGCTGGTATCCAATCAACATGCTTTTCTCTCCTAAATGGGTTTTGACCAGGGGAAATTACAATTGACACTTCTGGTCATGATCATTTTCAGTATCTTGGTAATTGGAGCCTTCGTGAGAGAGTAAAAAAAATCCAAATAGTCTATGGAAATGGTTATATGTGATAGAATTTAAAAATTGTTATTTAAGTTGTAGACTGGAAATGTCTACTTCCATTACATTACATTTCTCTCTTTTTGAACATATAGCTTAGATTCCACTCAGTAGAGATACAGTACATCTCTTCTGTTTCTTTCCTTCTGCAGAATGACTTTGAACCAACAGGAAAATACATCCTTACAGTGCCTTGAATAAGTATTCACACCCTTTGAAATTTTTCGCATTTTGTTGTGTTACAACCAAAAACACAAATGTGTTTTATTGGAATATTATGTGATAGATCAACACAAGGTGGCACGTAATTGTGAAGTGGAAGGAAAATTACAAATGGTCTTAATTTTTTTTTTTTACAAATAGATATGTAAAAAGTGTGGCATGCATTTGTAATCATGATACCCCTAACTAAAATCTAGCGGAATTAATTGCCTTCAAAGGTCACCTAATTCGTTAATAGAGTCCGCCTGTGTGTAACTTAATCTCAGTGTAAATACAGCTGTTCTGTGAAGCCCTTGGAGGTTTGTTAGAGAACTTTAGTGAACAAACCGCATCATGAAGGCCAAGGAACACGTCAGACAGGTCAGGGATAAAGTTGTGGAGAAGTTTAAAGCAGGGTTAGGTTATAAAAAAAATATCCCAAGTTTAAACATCTCACAGAGCACTGTTCAATCCATCATTCAAAAATAGAGTATGGCACAACTGCAAACCTACCAAGACATGGCCGTCCACCTAAACTGACGGGCCGGGCAAGGAGAGCATTAATCAGAAACGCCGCCAAGAGGCCCATGGAAACTCTGCGGGAGCTACAGAGATCCACAGCTCAGGTGGGAGAATCTGTCCACAGGACAACTATTAGTCGTGCACTCCACAAATCTGGCCTTTATGGATTAGTGGTAAGAAGAAAGCCATTGTTGAAAGAAAGCCATAAGGAGTCCAGTGTGCAGTTTGCAAGAAGCCGAGTGGGGGACACGGCACTGTGGAAGAAGATGTTATGGTCAGATGAGACCAAAATTTAACTTTTTGGCCTAAAAGCAAAACTCTGTGTAGTAGAAAACAAATACTGCACATCACCCAGAACACACCACCCCCACTGTGAAACAAGGTTGTGCCAACATCATGTTGTGGGAATGCTTTTTTTTCAGCAGACACAGGGAAGCTGGTCAGAGTTGATGGTAAGGTGTATGGAGTCAAATACAGGGCAATCTTTTTTTTCACAAGAAAAAATACAGGGCAATCTTATAAGCAAACTTCTTAGAGTTTGGAAAAGACTTGAGACTGGGGTGGAGGTTCACCTTCAAGTAGGAGAACCGACCCAAAACATACAACCAGATCTACAATAGAATGGTTTAGATCTAAGAATATTTATGTGTTATAATGGTCAAAGTCTAGACATAAATCCAATTGCGAATCTGTGGCAAGACTTGAAAATTGCTGTTCACAGATGCTCTCCATCCAATCTGACAGAGCTTGAGCTATTTTGCAAGGAATAGTAGGAAAAATTGTGACTCTCTCTATATGTGTAAAGATGGTAGAGACATGCCCAAAAAGATTTGCAGCTGTAATTGCAGCGAAAGGGGGTTCTACAAAGTATTGACACGTGTTGGTCTATCACATATTATTATAACAATAAAATACATTTAGGTTTGTGGTTGTAACATGACGATATGTGGAAAATCTCAAGGGGTATGGATATTTTTTCAAGGCACTGTATATTTGATTAGGAAGACCACAACAACTTCTGATCAGAGCAAGATCTCTATTGTCCAGCTCTGGTGAGAGAGACCTGGCCAAACTTGGGAAGAACCCTGTAGATGCCTACTCTAAAATAGTCAATTTTACATCAGTACCACCTGTCTCAAGTATTTGGAAAATAGCTTTAGCTGTAAGGGGGTTAAAACTGTTAAAGTATACGAAAACGTATTTTTTCCAGTGTTTTGTAGATATTTGTTCTACATGTAACTGAATAATACAGGGTCCTTGTTGCTGTTTTGTTTCATTTGCGGGGATCACACAAACTCTGCCATTCTCTCTCCTTTCATGTCTGGTATTCTTCATCCAGGAGGCAGGAATACAATGTAATCATCTGGCCCGTGATTGAATAGGCAGGGTGGATAAGGTCTCCTCTTTGTTTGTCTCATCTCTTGTTAGTGAAATATGTTGAGGCTGAGGCTCTGTGGGGTTCTTCAGATTTCTGCTCCATCACGACTAATTCCCCAGTGGTTTAGCTACTATCTGACATAGCCAGCAGTTTTCATTCCTCCTTAACTCAGCTGGAAGTGCTTTTGTGTACAGCTTATTTTCTTAGTGCCGTACTTTATAATACAAATAAAGCCATTGTAATTCCACACAATATTTGCCACTCTTGCCAACTAATCTAAAAGCTATGAATAAAGCGATGGACATGAGAGAAGAATACATGTATCAGATAAAAATACAAAGCTTTAGAAGGGCTAGACTCTTAAAGGAGAATTCTTCTGAACTTTTACGGATTTACTGATCTTCCTGGTTAAAGTACCATCAGTGCTGGGACTTGGTCCATGATTCGTTCTTCACGTAAAACCTTTATCCCAAAAGAAAAGAAAAATGTTGCTGTAAATACTTGTGTAACTGTAGTGTGAACTGGAGTTTGACTTTAATTTGCTAGCATATCTAAATCTGCTAGCATAGCTAATGCTCCCCTTTTCCCAGACTGAAAATGCTGCTGTCCAAAGGTGCCCCCTGTGTGCCTTCATTCAGAGTGGGGAGGCACTCTAATACAGGAGGTGTGTTACTGGCCAGATCACCAGGTGAGAATAGATGGAAAAAAGCAAAAGAAGATGAATGCAGCTACCACATGTAACGATCAATAAGCTGCAATATATACAATTTTGGGTTTTGGGTTTAATACCTCTTTAAATCAACATGTGGTGTCATTAAAAATAGCTAATAAACACCTAATCCTGGACTTAACGTCCTTTTTTACAATGCACTAGTGTGCCCAGATACATATCAAGGCAATCCAATGCCATGAGAGCACTGGCAACTATATTCATGTAAAAGGAAAAGAAGGGCGCAACGACCTAGTGCATTACCAATGGCTAGGTTTCATTAAAATTGTATAAAAGATCATGAATACTCACAAAACAAGTACAAACCAAGCATAAACATCACTCCATCAAAGGGATAGATGCCTCCGGAAGGTCTCCTGCTGGAACCAAACGGCCGGAGAGTCCAGACGACATAGATTACAGCTACGTCTTACGCGTTGCGAAGGCGGACCCTCTTCCTCAGAGCTAAAAGTCATAGTACCTGGACCTCTCTCTGACCACCTTTATATATATGTATGTGTGTGTGTGTAAATGGTTGAAATGATTAGTGTTGAGCGGAATACGCCATATTCGATTTCGCGATATTGCGCGAATATATAGAAGAATATTCGCGAATATTCGCTAATATCGAATATTCGTGATATTTAATCCAAAAAAAATTTTGCTAAATTTTGCTAATGCGAAAATGATTGCGAAATTCTCAAACGGAGATCTGGCCAAACTTGGGAAGAACCCTGTAGATGCCTACTCTAAAATAGTAAATTTTACATCAGTACCACCTGTCTCAAGTATTTGGAAAATAGCTTTAGCTGTAAGGGGGTTAAAACTGTTAAAGTATAACTCGAGTTATTCTGATTGGCTCTGATGCAAAGAAGGGTGCATCAGAGCCAATCAGAATAACTCGAATATTCGGCAAAAGGAATATTGCGCGATTATCTTCTCCGCCCTTCTTTTGCATCAGAACCAATCAGAATAACTCGAATATTCGGCAAAAGGAATATCGCGCAATATTCCTTTTGCCGAATATTCGAGTTATTCTGATTGGCTCTGATGCAAAAGAAGGGCGGAGAAGATAATCGCGCAATATTCCTTTTGCCGAATATTTGAGTTATTCTGATTGGCTCTGATGCGCCCTTCTTTTGCTCTGATGCAAAAGAAGGGCGGAGAAGATAATCGCGCAATATTCCGTTTGTCGAATATTCGAGTAATTCTGATTGGCTCTGATGCAAAAGAAGGGCCGAGTAGCTGATGCGATTCTTTTATGTTGCTGAAAATTCACAATGCGAATTTTCGGCAACATAAAAGAATCGCATCAGCTACTCGGCCCAGGGTCTCTCTCTAATCATACCAGCAATGCTTTTAGACGTCGATGGAGATCACTAGGATGTGATCTGTTTTAAAAATTAATTCGCCGCAATATTCAAGTTATTCGCGAATACTCGAATATGCAATATTCGTGTGCAACACTAGAAATGATTACATGTCTAGAGCACCGCCCACCACAGGCCACTCCTCCCCCCTCCTCCCTGGCCTGTGGGGTGTGGGGCAGGAGTGGCCTGTGGTGGGCGGTGCTGTAGACATGTGATCATTTCAACCATTTACACACACACACATACATATATATAAAGGGGGTCAGAGAGAGGTCTGGACTCTCTGGCCGTTTGGTTCCAGCAGGAGACCTTCTGGAGGCATCTATCCCTTTGATGGAGTGATGTTTATGCTTGTTTTTTACTTGTTTTGTGAGTATTCATGATCTTTTATACAATTTTAATTAAACCTAGCCATTGGTAATGCACTAGGTCGGTGCGCCCTTCTTTTCCTTTTACATTTTAGTCTCAAGAATACCAAATATTCTGAGGAGGGCAGCAAGATCCCTGGTCATTCCCTATTCCAACGGAAGACTCTGGTTGTTCACTAAGTGATCAACCTCCCGAGCGCAGGAGAGTGTCTTTGTTATTGTGAACTATATTCATGTATATATGTATGGAATTAGATTTTCGAAAATTCAACCTCAGTGCAAAGACATGAAACAAATATGTATTTGAAAATATTCTACAGGGTAGTTATTTTATTTATTTGATATGGGTATTTTTCTTTTACAGTGCACATTGAACTATTGCCGACCTGCTCACACAGCTATACTGCAGCAGGTCGGCTCTCCTGCACAAACTGATGTACCAGTATGTCAGTCCATAAAAAACAGATAGCGGGAGTGTGCCCACGGGTCCCGTGGACTCGATTTCTGCTGACAGAAATCTCTGCCATCTCTGCGAGGCATTTACCCGTTCTGCCTAGTGACTAGGGATGAGCCGAACATACCCGCGTTCGGTTCGCACCAGAACCGTCGAACAGACCGACCGTTCGCGCAAACATTTAGAACCCCATTGAAGTCTATAGGACTCGAACGTTCGAATTCAAAAACGGTAATTTTAAAGACCAATATTCAAGTTATTGTTGCAAAACGTCTTTGAGAACCCACGTCTTGCCCCAGGGAACATGTATCAATGGAAAAAAGTTAAAAAAAACGTTTTTAAAACTTTTTTCCATTGATACATGTTCCCTCGGGCAAGACCCGGGTTCTCAAAGACGTTTTCACAGGCAAGCTATAGACACCCAGCAGGTACAATATTTAAAGGAATTTTTATTTTTATTTATTTTTTAATTTAAGCATCATTAAAATCACTGCTCCAGGAGCAGTGATTTTAATAATGTTTAAATAAAAAAAAAATATGAAAAATTCCTTTAAATATTGTACCTGCAGTGCTGGGTGTCTATAGTTTGCCTGTGAAAACATCTTTAAGAACCTAGGTCTTGCCCGAGGGAACATGTATCAATGGAAAAAAGTTTTAAAAACGGTTGTTTTTTCAGGACTGCACAAGCTGGAACACACTACACGAGGCCGCCCAGCAGACAGCCTTTTATAGTGTGGGGCGTGTGGTAAAGCCCTGAGCCATAATTGGCCAAAGCCACCCAGGCTTTGGCCAATTATGGCTCTTCGTTTTTTGCGCGCTGTGATTGGCCAAGCATGCGGGACATACAGCATGCTTGGCCAATCATCAGCGTGCAATGCCGCAGTGAATTATGGTCCGTTTTGCGTCACTCGAATTTGGCGCGAACGACCGCTTTTGTTGAGCGTACGAACAGACAATGTTCGAGTCGAACATACGTTCGTATCGAACACGAAGCTCATCCCTACTAGTGACATGCCAGGGATCTACTGCTCCCAGTGATCAGGAGCAGTGATCCTTGTCATGTTTCAGTAAGCCCACCCCCCCACAGCTATAACATTTATATTAATGAGGGAGCACACTTAATCCCTTGATCGCCCCCTAGTGTTAATCCCTTCCCGTCCCTGCCAGTGTTATCTTTACATTGGTCAGTGCATTTTTATAGCACTGATCAATGTAATAATGTCACTGGTCCCAA
Source organism: Rana kukunoris (assembly GCA_029574335.1). NCBI lineage: Eukaryota > Metazoa > Chordata > Amphibia > Anura > Ranidae > Rana > Rana kukunoris. Next base: position 97,132,176 of record CM056050.1, on the reverse strand, counting down.
AAGGTGTAATTTGCGGTCAGATTTGTCGCAGTTCCGCTAAAAATCGCCCAAACTGATGAATACATTTTTTTTTTTTTTTGGATGTGTATCATAAAGTAAAAAAAATAATTTCTTTCAAAATCATCTGTCTTTTTTTGTTTATAGTGCAAACAATAAAAACAGTAAAGGTGATCAAATACCACCAAAAGAAAGCTCTATTTGTGGGGGGAAATAGGGCGTCAATTTGCTCGGGTACAGCATCGCACAACATCGCAATTGTCAGTTAAAGCGACGCAGTGCCGTATCGCAAAAAATGCTCTGGTCATTAAGGGGGGCAAATCTTTCTGGGGCTGAAGTGGTTAAAATAACCACACCGTACATATGTTAAATGATATATATTTATGTATATATATATATATATTTTTTTTTATATGTACATAGTCTCAATATAACTCCTATTATAATATCGGGCCGGTGTCTATATTAGAAATGGGTTATATTTACATTTGCCCTTATCTCAAACACTTCCTTCCCAGTCCTATACCTTCCATCTTCCCTCTCTTAGCTTAAACAAACCAACAAGAGATAATAAGCTAAAGAGAAATGATATATATTAAAGGATAGTAACACAAATCCCTTCCAAACTGGTTCTCATGCCAAGAACATTAAATTTCATTTGAATAGTATTTCAGTTCATGAATATGATAGCAGTTGTCTTGTATAGACGTTTAGATTGTTGTATTCTTTATTGGCTTAAACTATATTCATGCATTGTATTAACGTATATTATACTATTATGCATTTTGTACAGGAGCCCACATACTGCAAGTATTACTTTCCTCAGGGCACACTGTGAACAAATGTCTAGAGCGGGCATAACAAAATGAATTGGCTATAATCTACTAAGCCCCCAAAATATAGATTTCCACACTGGCTCTCTTTATCTACAACATTGGAAAAAAAAATCTAATGTTTTTAAATTCAAACTAAGACAAGCAAATTAAAATGGAAAGAAAAATCCATAAAATATGATGACTGATAAACTATTACTAAAGCTGAGCTCAAGGCAGATGTAAAAGACACAAATGAGTACAGCTCTGTATTCGTTAATGTATCATTAAATGTATTTTTAAAAGTCAAATAGTGTTAGTAATGAAATCTGACTTGGTGTTGGACCCAGTGCAGCAGAATCCAGAGTTGGGAGAAAGAAGAAGCACAAGGAGCCAAGCAGTTGTGCTTGAGAGAACAAAGTTATAGAGAGAGGCACACAACAGTTTTCTGCTTCTCTTTACATTGTTCAGACTAAAGCCCCATACACACGATCGGATATCTGATGGATTTTTTTGTCGGATATCCGATGAGGCTGGCTTTCATCAGTCTTGCCTACACACTAGGGTTGTCCCAATACCGATACTAGTATCGGTATCGGGACCGATACCGAGCATTTGCATGAGTACTTGTACTCCCACAAATGCTCCCGATGCTTCACCCGATACTTCAGATGAGAGAAGTCAGCGGGCGGCGGGCGGAGAGCGGGGAGGGGATCAGGGTGGAGAGCATGGCTTGGCGTACAGCAGAGAGTGGGGGGGAGTGCACGGCGGGAATCAGAGTGGAGAGCGGCAGAGTGCGCGGCGGGGATCAGAGCGGGAACAGATCGATTCTTCAGGCGGGCAAGTAAAGTGACATGCACACAGTCTTGCCTTCCCGTCTTTATGAGCTACTGTTTGTAAAACTTGCAGCGTGTCTTCTGCTGTTTTTTTGCCTGGGTGTCCCTTTTCTGGGGAAGGAAACGAGTGATGTCTCTCTCTTACCCAGAAATATGGTGGAAGGAGTGCCTCAGTGCAATGCATTTTCTCTGCTTAGGGTGCCATTTGGGAAGGCTTGTTTCTCTGCTTGAGCTAACGCAGGATTTGAGCACTGGACAAGGGACAGCTCAGAATTTTTGAACAGATAAAACAAAATATGTCCCGCTGTGTAAATCCCATCAGCCTGGCAGGTATTTTGCTGGATATGACTCAGTCTTCTGCCTGTTTGTTTTGATGCTGGGGAGGGAGTTTTGATAAGCAGTGCACTAAGAATGGCCCAAGGGGGAGGGGAGAACTGCCTTTCTTTGGTAAATATGAACCAACTCTTCAGGAGTGCAGGACATTCAGTATACAGCAATGTAGGGGGCATTATTCCCACTGACCAGCAATGTAAGGGGCATTCTTTACACTGACCGCCAATGTAAGGGGCATTCTTTCCCCCTGACCGCCAATGTAAGGGGTATTCTTTCCCCCTGACCGCCAATGTAAGGGGCATTCCCCCTTTCCCCCTGACCGCCAATGTAAGGGACATTCTTTCCCCCCGGACCGCCAATGTAAGGGGCATTCTTTCCCACTGACCGTCAATGTAAGGGGCATTCTTCTCACTGATCGCCAATGTAAGGGGCATTCTTCAAAAAAGTATTGGTAATCGGTATCGGCGAGTACATGGAAAAAAGTATCGGTACTTGTACTCGGTCCTAAAAAAGTGCTATTGGGACAACCCTACTACACACCATCGGTCAAAAATACGGCCGTGTCCAACGCGGTGATGTAAAACACTACGACGTGCTAAGAAAAATGAAGTTCAATGCTTCCGAGCATGCGTCGACTTGATTCTGAGCATGCGTGGATTTTTGACCGATGAACTTCCACAGAAGATCGTTTTTTTCTATCGGTTTTTTATTCATAGGAAAAATTTAAAACATGTTCTATTTTTTTTCCATCTGTTTTCATCGGACAAACCGATCATGTGTACAGAGCTTAAGGAAGGACAGGACCTTCAAGTGTGAATTGCAGCAGAAAAAAATCAGGTCTCCTGCCCTGTCACTTTGCAAGGGAATTTTCCCCAGAGCTCTAATAAGTTAGGTAAAGTTCTGCTGGCTTATGTCATCCAATCACGTGCAAAAAAAATTGTGTAGTTTTACTACATTTATTAAGTTCTGGGGACAATTCTCTGGCAAAATGCAAACAATTTATGTCATTACCTACACATGGCCTTAATAAATAGAAGCCTTTAAAGCAGCTTTTCTTTTTACAGGATTTCTGATATTCAGAGGGCTAAGTGGGTTTCTTGGTCATAACTTTGTCGCCAAGGATTTTCCATAGGTTTTCTATTGGGTTTAGATTAGGACTCTGGACTGGCCATTTCATTATTTTAAGGTTTTCAGCTTCAAGGAACTGCTTTACCCATTTTGCTGTGTGACAGAGGGCATTGTCATGGGTGAAAACTGCTGGCTGATTGGGTGATGAATGCAGGAAAGGAACCACATTTTGTCGAAAAATGTCCTGATAAACATTTGTATTCACTCTGCCATGTAGCTGTATAAGAGGCCCAACTTCTGCTGCAGAAAATTCCCCCAAAATCCCTCCACCTTTCACTGACTTCTTTACACACTTTGGGGTCAGTCTTTCCCCAGTTTGACGAGCAACGTTTCCCATCAGACTCAAATAAATTAACCTTGCTTTCATCACTAAAGTGAACTTTGGACCAGTTCTCCTCTGTCCACACAACATGCTCCTCAGCAAAGGTTAGTCTAGCCCAGGAATGGGGAAACTACGGCCCGGCGGACCTTTTTATCCGGCCTGCGGAGACAGGGGCCGACATTCCGTGCCTCCTCCTAATTGAAATTTCCTGTGTCACTGATGTCTTGCCGCCATGTTTAGTATCCGGCGCCCTGTGATTGGGCATATGGGGGCCATGTGAGGCGTGGGGCTGGAAGTCCCGCCTCCGCACATGACCGCCATACGCTCAATCACAGCGCGCTGGGAAACTCTGAACATGGCGGCGGGAGACAGGCACTGGAAGTGTGAGCCGCCATTGCCGCTGTCTTTCCCTCCGCTCTGGTACGGCGCTGTGTGGAGATGGGAGCATGGAGGGAGTCGCAGCGTCGGAGGTCAGTGCCATTACCGGGTGTTTCACATATACAAGATCGGTGGCTCTATAGCCTGCCATATGTGTATATGCGTTGTTGTAGTATTGGTTTGCTCAATACTACAATACTACAACAAGTCTTCTCACACTTTTGAAGCTCCTGATTATACCTCGGATGGTTTTTATATTTGTATTTATATCCTAAATAAAATCATTATTTTTCTACTTTTCTACATTTTATGTGTTAGTACACCCTTGGGTACCCTTCATTTCATTGTTTATAACTTTATAGGGTCCAAGTATCGCCTCGTGCTACCAGTAGTGACACTGATCCTAGCAAAACTAGTGGAAAAACAGTCAGTAAAGATGAGTAGGGGAAAAAAATGTCAGACACCTCCACCTGAAAAAAACATTCCTGTTTTGGAGGTCGTCTCATTGTTTCCCATCTAGTGCACCTGTTTTTAATTTCAATTAACAGAAAAGCAGCTGAAACTGATTAACAACCCCCTCTGTATACGCCCCTCCCCCTCTGCTACTTAACTGAAAAGATCAAAATCCCAGGAGTTCTGATTCAAAAGTGTTCCTTTAATTTTTTTGAGCAGTGTATATTTGAATGATATATGTACAGTATATATCAATCAAATAAAAAGGAGTCGGAGGGCCTTTAACACTGTTTTAGGTTCTTACCTGCTTTTGTTATAGAGGTATTACAAACAATTTTTCTTGTGGATTTGTGTGCAATCCCAATTTACAAACAGTTCAAATGCTGTTTACAATCTACATAAAAACAGAATGTAATGATTTTCAAATATCATAAACCCATATTTTATTCACAATTTAAAAAAAAAAAAACATATCAAATGTTTAAACTGAAAAAAATTACCAATCAGTTTTTAAATTGATGGCAGCAACACAGCTCAAAAAAGATTGGACAGGGTCATTTTTATTATGGCGTAGCATCCCCTCTTCTTTTAACAACACTAGTAACTGTCTGGGAATTGAGGAGACCAGTTGCTGGAGTTTTGAGAGAGGAATGTTGTCTCATTCTTGTGATATAGGTTTCTAATTGATCAATGGTCCTGGGTCTTCTTTGTCGTATTTTTTCATTTCAAGACGTGCCAAATAGTTTGAATTGGTGAAAGATCTGGACTGCAAGCAGGCCAGTTAAGCACCCAGATTCTTCTACTACAAAGCCATGTTGTTGTCATAGATGTAGTATGTGGTTTAGCATTGTTCTACTGAAATATGCAAGGCCTTCCCTGAAAAAGATGTCATCTGGATGGGAGCATATGTTGCTCTAAAACCTGGATATATCGTTCAGCATTCATGGTGCCTTTCCATATGTGTGAGTTGCCCATTTCATACACACTAATGCACCCCCATACCATCAGAGCTGCAGGCTTTAACTGAGTTCTGATAACATGCTGGAAGGTCCCTCTCCCCTTTAGTCCAGAGGCACCCATGGTTGTCAAAAAGAATATACAATTTATATTCGTCTGAGCACAGAACAGTTTTGCATTTTGCAAAAGTCCATTTTAAATGAGCTTTGGCCCAGGGAAGACGGTGGCATTTCTGGATCATGTTCACATATGGCTTCTTCTTTGCACAATAGAGCTTAACTTGCATTTTTAGATGGCACAATGAACTGTGTTTACAGACAGTGATTATTGGAAGTATTCATGAGCCCATGCAGTGATCTCCATCACAGAATCATGCCTGTTTTTAATGCAGTGCTGTCTGAGGGCCCATGAATCTTTTGATATTATGTACTGTAGTTTAATATATTTAAAGTCTTTGCAATTTTACATTGAGGAACATTATTCTGAAATTGTTAGGAACGACTTTTTTTACACATTGCAACAGTCAGTGAGTTCACAGGAATAACCCGTGTGAAAGACGAATACACAGTTCTCCACTTAAATAAAGTATTGATCGGTTGCTAGAATATATAATCTAGTGACCCATTGAATTGAACAGAACACCTGAAAGAAATTACCTTGTTTATTGTATCTCTTTTAGCAATATCAATTAACCTTAGAATAGGCAGACAGATACAGCGAGATGGAGGCAGATAGCTAGTAATATATTTAGTGTGTGGGTGGCAGGTTTCTTGAGTATATAGAGAGCCATTTACGGTCCAGCCACCTACATAAATACAGCTATTTTTTAAGTGCAAAAACAGTCCTGCAGTTATTTTACGAAGGTAATGTATGTCTTGACTTTATTTAGTATTGTCTAGGATAGTCCGGAATGACTATACATATAGGTAAAAGGGGCATTGTGAAAACCAGTTTTGCACTCAATGCGCATCTAATCTAAGAACAAAAATTTTATATGTTGCAGCTTACCAGTCCTAAATTGTGGTGACTGCATTCATTTTCTTAAAGTGGAGTTTCCATCCCAATTTTTTTTTTCATTATTGTGCTCAATAGACCTAAAAAAGGAAAATAATTTTATTTTATTTTTTTACTCATCTGGAAATGCCTGTTGCTATGCGGTCCCACAAAATCTGCCTTTGAAATCACCTAGGATTCTGACATCATCTCCCTCTAATGCTCCTGGGAAATGTGTGTCGTCAATGCGCTGTCCAATTATCACTCCCCATCCAAGACTTCCAGGAAGTGAGTGCTTGTGGGCTTCACAATGCCCACAAGCAAAATGGCAACGGTGTAGACATAGTTTTATAAACTATCTTTTTTGAATAACTATGCGGAGCGGCGGCGGATTGTAAAATAAGTAAGTGACCAGATTAATATTATAAAAACGCATAATGAAAGGACATACATTTAAAAAATGCTAATTGTGGTTGGAACTCCACTTTAAGGACTTGTATCCTTTATTTTCACCTAGTGGTCCCACCAATAAGGCCTCATGCACACAAGAGGGTTGATCCAGGGCTTTTTTCAGGTGGAACTTGGTGGAACTCAGTTCCACCACCTCTGGCTCAGACCCTTTACAATCACTTGTAAACACAGAAGTCTGGTTTCTGTGTTTACAAGTGACAGTTCTGCACTCTGTATGTAATGCAATCCTGGTATTTAATGCCCCTTTAAGACCCTCCAAACTGTTTTCGTGAAATCTGACTGACCACACCCACTATTTGATGTGATTTGGGTGTGTGTAGGGGGAGGGGTTTTGTGGAGCCGTGGTTAAGTTCCAGCACCAATTGTTTGAAAAAAAAAAAGCCCTGGCTTGATCTACTAAAACTAGAGAGTGCAAAATCTGGTGCAGCTGTGCGTGGTAGATAATCAGATTACATAGTTACATAGTAGGTGAGGTTGAAAAAATAGGATTTGTTGTACTCACCGTAAAATCCTTTTCTCTGTCGTCCATGGACGAACACAGCCTTCTCAAGTCTTGACAAGTGGGTTATGTTCCTATTCACAGGAGAGTGCTAGGCAGAAACATGTTAGATAATTAAATGCAGTGGCGGCTGGTGCTCAAAATTTTTGGGGGGGGCGCAAAGGAAAAAAAAATTGCAGTCTCACTGTGCCCAAACGCAGCCACTGTGCCATTCTATCAAACGCAGCCACTGTGCTATCAATTTGCACCACTGTGCCATGCCATCAAATGCAGCCACTGTTCCATCAATTCGCACCACTGTGCCATGCCATTAAACCAGCCACTGTGCCATCCATTGTCACCACTGTTCCATGCCATTAAACCAGCCACTGTGCCATCAATTGTCACCACTGTTCCATGCCATTAAACCAGCCACTGTGCCATCAATTGTCACCACTGTTCCATGCCATTAAACCAGCCACTGTGCCATCAATTGTCACCACTGTTCCATGCCATTAAACCAGCCACTGTGCCATCCATTGTCACCATGGTGCCATGCCATTAAACCAGCCACTGTGCCATCCATTGTCACCACGGTGCCATGCCATTAAAACAGCTACTGTGCCATCCATTGTCACCACTGTGCCCATGGTCGCCGCTGTGCCAATTGTCCCCACTGTGCCCTGTAAATTGCTCTCAACCCCCCCGCCGGCACTTACCTTTACTGAAGTCAGGCATCCACGTCCCACGATGTCTTCTTCCGCCCTTGATGACTGACAGGCGTCTCAGCCAATCAGGTTACCGGTAGCCAGAACCGGCCAACCTGATTGGCTGAGACGCCTGTCATCTTATCTAAGGGGCGTACAGTCTGTGCGCTCCGAGAATAAGCTTCCGGGACCCGAGGGCTGTACTGGGAAAGCCTATCAGAGCTGTTGGCTCTGTTAGACATTTCCCTCCAGCCAACCAGCTGGCGTTATTCAGATGGCCGGACATGAGCTCCGACCATCTGAATAACAGCGGCAGCGGCGATAATAACATAGATTCGTGCAATGCATGAATCAATGTTATTAGACTCAGTGACGGTGAGAGCCAGAGGGGGGCGGCGCTCCAGCGCCCTCTATGGACGAACCGCCACTGATTAAATACATGTTACTTTAACAGAGTTGAACAGCCCCGCCCTCCGGACATAACCCTCCTCCCCGCAGCATGCAGCCTCAGTTCCTAACAAGCAGTACAAACCTAAAAGGAAAAGGATTTTACAGTAGGTCTAAAAACCTGCTTAAAGTGTTAGAAAAGGAAGAAAAAGAGCAAAAATAGAAAAAGAAAAAGAAATACAACAGAGATATGGGAGATTATCAACCACATTTAGTTTTTGACTGGCAGAAAAAAATGCTAGCCGAGCTTCAAGCCACATCCAATCAAGTCATGGGCACCAACCCTTCCATTTTGGGTTCTACTAATGTAGTTGGTACCCCATTGTATTCTAATATGGGTAACTCCACTCAGGGGCAGTCTGGTAGTAGTGGTTCTCCTAGAGGCGGACCATTAAAAACCCACAAAAAGCCTCCAGCCACCTATCCCAATAATATGGGAAGAGGTGGAGGGGGACAGAGAGGTATACCCTTCCCTCCTCCGGGCTTTCGACCTCGTGGGGGTACACGTCACCACTCGGGAGCCCCAACAGTCAGAGGAAGGGGTGGACAACTCCGGACACCAGCACCCAATTATTACAACAGTGCCAATTATCCCATGAATCATTATCAGGGATACCAAGGGTCAACAGAGGTGAGATCCTCAAATTATCAATGGCCACCAGGACATGTTGATAATGGTGTAGTTCACTATACAGATGACCAAGACAGTAACTACAACATTTCAACATATAATAGCTTTCTACCTCTGGTGGATGGCAACAATCCCGAGGGAGTGGCTTATCAGACTCCGGTAATGACCTATGCGGGCATTGGCGCCACGGGGGGATACATTCCTTCGGGTGGCCAAGGTCCCTCCCAATGGGATTTTCCCCGTGTGGGACAAGGCATCAAAAGGTTAGGAGAACTAAAAGAGGGACCAGAGGGGGGTGGCGCATTCAGTCCCAAAAGGTCGAGAAAGTAGCTGGTGCTGGCATATTCAATCTAAGCTCACACCCTCTTACTGATCCAGAATTGGCGGTCCTAGATAAAGGGTTAAAATATGCCCCCCCTAAAAACCTAAATAAGTTTAACACATATATGGACATCCATAAATATGTCCGGAAGCTTAATATTCAACGTTATATAGCCTCCAATCCATTTAATCCATCCAAAACCCTCTCTCAGAATTATGTACATTCAGGCCTATCTAATGCCTCTACATACAATCCACCAGGCCATTTGGCTCCTTCATTGAAGGTTTTCAAAGATTTATTGTTAAAGGACTTGGATGACATCCGGGTAAAAAATGTAAGGAATAAACAAATTATAGAATCAGGCATAAAAACCCTGTGTGCTAACAAAAATGTTATCATTCGTCCAGCTGACAAGGGGGGTGGCATTGTCGTCCTTGATAAGGATGATTATATGCAGGAGATGTACCGTATACTCTCTGATACTGATACATATACCCCACTTGTCCTGGATCCTGGTAATAAATATAAAAAGAGGCTAACTAAGTTAGTCACAAAAGGTTTTGAGTTAAAGATTCTCAACAAGAAAGAGATGGCCTTTTTGATACCAGAGTCCCCTAGGACTCCGATTATCTATTACCTCCCAAAGGTACACAAAAATCTTACTTGCCCCCCGGGACGGCCCATAGTTAGTGGAATTGATTCCATCACCTCCCGGGTGGGTAAGTACATCGATTTCTTTTTACAACCATTGGTGCGTAAGATGCCCTCATATGTTAAGGACACAAGGCACATTATTAATCTATTGACTGGTCTCACCCCTACACAAAACCTACTGATGGTGACGGCGGATGTCACTTCATTGTATACAGTGATCCCCCACCATTTGGGTCTAGAGGCAGTTTTGCACTATCTAGGAAGGGACTCAGGTTTGCCTCATAGGCAGGTTCTCTACATTATGGAACTATTAGAATATGCGGCCTCCCACAATTTCTTTTGGTTCAATGGGCAATTTTATAAACAAGATAAGGGTGTCGCTATGGGCGCTAAGTTCGCCCCTAGTTTGGCGAACCTTTACATGGCCAAATGGGAGGAGGATGTCGTCTGTGTTCCAACTAGACCCCAAGTCCTGTTGTGGGCTAGGTACATAGATGACATCCTCCTCCTGTGGGATGGTCCAGAGGCTGATCTTGTAACCTTTATGGATTCCCTCAACGTAATTGATAGAGGTATTCATTTGAGTCGAGAGATCAGTCCTGACAGGATCAATTTTCTAGATTTGACCATTTCCATCTTAAATGGTAAGTTTGTCACTTCGACATTCTTTAAAGACACTGATAGAAATGCATTCATTCCTAACACCAGCTGTCATCACGCTTCCTGGTTAAGATCAGTGCCGAAAAGCCAATATCTTCGGTTAAAACGAAATTGTACTGAAAATACTACCTTTATTGAACAAGCTGATGTCCTCACTCAACAGTTTTTGGAGAAGGGTTACTCAAGAGAATTTTTATCTGATACCTTGACTGCTGTTCATGAAACCAACAGGACCGATCTATTGACGGTCAAAACAAACAAAGAAAATAGAAATCAGTTCAAGAGCCCCTTCATTACCAATTACTTGTGCCAACATGCCAATGTGAGACACATTGTTGGCAAACATTGGAATATTTTGAAAAATGATAAGGTCCTGGGAGGGCTACTACCCGAAAGGCCATGTGTGTTTTTTAGAGGTGCTCCATGCCTCAAAGAGCAACTAGCCCCTAACATCCTAAATCCTCCCAGCTTGGACTCTAAGTTCTTTGCAGAACTTACAGGCTATTACAAGTGTGGCAAATGCCAGGTATGCTCTCTTAATGGATGTACTTCCAGGAGAACCACCACATTTAGTTCCACTTGTACATCAAAACACTACCCGATCAAACCATTTATCACCTGCACTACCACAGGGGTAGTTTACATGCTGCAGTGCCCGTGTGGCCTACAATATGTGGGCAGGACAAAACGCCCCCTACAGGTTCGATTAAATGAACATATTAACAATATTAGATTGGGGTACACTAAACATTCAGTGTCTAAACACTACCTCACTACACACAAACAAAACCCAAAAGGCACTATATTTTTGGGGATAGATAAATTCAGCCCTCATTGGAGAGGAAGTCATCTGGTGAGAACCATCTCCAAATTAGAAATGTCCTGGGTCTATAAACTAAAAAGCTATACACCTTTTGGCCTAAACATAGAAGTTGATGTCAACTGTTTTATAGCTAATTCATGATTGATATGTTTTTATATTGTTTATTCCTTGTTTTTTAATTTTTAATTTTTAATTATTAATTTTAGTTTTATTCATAACAGTATATCTGAGATTACAAACATATGCAGGCTCGATGTGGAGTGTAGCCAACGTTGAGTGCCCCTTTTTTGTTTCATCCACATATTGGGGTTAGTTTGGCCTCCCCAGTCCTCTTTTGTATGGGGACTGATTTTGAACCTCCATACACATTTTTGTATGACAATGTTTATGGACTCACAGTCCCAAGTGTAGTCTATGCAATCGTAGATATTATGATATTTTTTATTATATATATATTTTTCAATTTTGGAACGTTATGTTTTCAGTTTTGACATAACTGTTCCACGGTAGGCTTTCTACATGGGATTCTCAATACAACACACAGCTGCGTTTGCTGCAGTTTGCCATTGAGAGTGATAGCTGTGCTCTCTCAATATGTTTCAATAAGCAATGCAATAGTATGTTTTAAATTATTTTAAATTATTTCAAAGATGATAGTATTTTTTATAGGGCTGTTACTGATCAAAATTTTTGTGTTTGATTAATCGTTTGTTTTTTTAATCGATTAATCGACTAATTTCGATTAATTGTAACGCACATACAGATCCAACTACTTTTAGCTGATCTCCTTGCAGGCTGATTCTCAGTGCAGCTACCAACCACTGGAAAAATGGATAGCAGGATTAAAAAATCACACAAAGGCAGCGCTCAATGGGAATAGCATTAAAACTCTTGAAGTAGGTAACAAAATAAATATTGCACTGGAGATAAAATCGATGTAGCTACATAAACTGTAAAAATGGTGCGAGTAATGCCAAACGGTAGCAAAAGCAGTCATAAAAACATGTAGCTAAGTATGATACTGGTATATAACATCAGTCCGTCGGCATGTAGATGTCCCATGAAGGGAAATATCAGAACTCCCAGTGGATGGCTGTACAATCCCAGGTTGATAGAGGGAAGTGATAGAGGGAAGTGTAACAGCCCTTGTGTGTGGCAGATAGTCAGGTCCCGCCGCCATGCAGATATAAAGGCACAGCAAAGGAGCCCTTCAGATGGACACGGCAAGCCCCGCCGGTGTCTGTGACATCACCGGATCTCAGACGGAACTCCCTGAAGGCCCAGAAGCCGGCAGAGAGGTGAGTACCAATCAAAAGAATTTTAATCGATCAAAAAGATTTTGATCGATCAAAAAAATTAAAGATTAATCGATTAATTAAAAGTTAATTTGCACAGCCCTAATTTTTTATAATCCTTATATAATTATAGTCCGTGACAATTGCGTTTTTCGGAAATGTTTCTCTGTTTAGTCAATTAAAAGAGTCACTATATATCCCTTTTTCTATGTATTTCCGAGTGTGGGCAGAGCGCGGCTAATATTGCTAATCTCGCCTAGCCTCTATCCAGTAACCAATATGGCGACAGTGCGGCTGGGTGCTTTCATCCACATCGAGGCTGCATGTGACGTCTGTTTACATTTATTGCGGTGAGTCAGAACGCCGCCTGTATCCCGTGATCAAGTCTTTCAGACGAAACGTAGGGAGGAGACGTTGTGACGTCACCGCATGCTCCAATCTCTCTACCCGGAATACGGGCTGTTTGTTTTTAGCCGGCCGGCTGATATGTTTCATGCGATGCTTTCTTCACTTTGATGTAAGTGCAAGCCATCCCTTTTTCATTTAATAAATTAAGGTTTTATGCTATGTGAGGCCTTTGTTTTTTATGTGCCTGTTGATGACCTATCGGGAGATATCTTACATCTGACAATCAGGCTGTGTGCAGTGGAACTCCCCTGTGACCACCATCCAGCATCATAGATCGTATCAGGCTTATATTTCATGTCTTTTTGGTAAGAGGCTACATATGATTTCGGTGGAGATTCCACCTATACCACACTTTTCCAAGTTGATTTGTTGGCACCTGTGGGATCACTGGATTATGAACTCTTTCACATGTTGATGGACTTATACATGTTGTGCATATGCCTAATCAGCATTTCTATTCACTTATACTGTATGTATTATTTAGCGCAATCTCATTTTTGGCTACATATAACATGTTTTTTATTTGAGGAAAAAAAACAATTACCTTTAATATAATTTTAATGTAATCCTTAGCCTTGATCTATTGGCATGTGCTGGTTATTATTTAGAGCTCTCACAAACATCCTTTGTAAATGCATGGCAATAGAAGAAAAAAAACAGACCTATACACATTACCATGTGAGGCATGCACATTGTGGTATGCAGTGTGCTGCAATGTGGGTTACATAGTTACATACAGGGGTGGACTGACCATTCGGGCCCTCGGGCACTGCCCGAGGGCCCCATGCCACTAGGTATATAAAAATCAGTATAAAAAATCTGTGTCTTTTTTTTTTAAATCCCAAGATTATAGCTGCCACGCCTCTCCAGTACCTTTTCAGTGTGTGCATGTGTATTCTGTGTGTATGTATACTGTGTGGGCCAGATTCTCAAAAGAGATACGACGGTGTATCTCCAGATACACCGTCGTATCTCTGTTTCTTGCCCTGTGTATCTATGCGACTGATTGTTAGAATCAGTTACGCATAGATTTGGCGTAGATCCGACTGGCGTAAGTCACTTACACCGTCGGATCTTAGATGTAATTCTACGCTGGCCGTTAGGTGGCGTTCCCATCGATTTCAGCGTCGAGTATGCAAATGAGCATGATACGCCGATTCCCAAACGAAGTTGCGCGCCATCGACGTACTTACGTAGTTTGCGTACGCGTAAGGTTACCCCTGATATATGAGGCGTAACTTTGCGTAGGTCTGGCGTAAGACATGTTAAGTATGGACGTCGGGATAGCGTCGTGTTTTTACGTCTTTTACGTTACTCGTCGAATAGGGCTGTATGTTAATTACGTTGCCGTCTAAATCAATGTATTTGCGGTGTACTATGGAGCATGCGCAGTGGGCTTCGTTTATAGCCGGCGCATGCGCAGTTCGTTCAGCGTGGGGGCGCGCTTAATTTAAATACAGCACGCCCCCCTCCTTCCCTATTTAAATTACGCAGCCTTACGCCGTCCCCTTTACGCTACGCCGCCGCAAATACGGATTCAGTGCTTTGAGAATACAGCACTTGCCCGTAAAAAGTGCGGAGGCGTAGTGTAAATGGGTTAAGCTACGCTCCGCACAAAAAGCTGAGATGTACGAGAATCTGGCCCTGTGTGTATATTGTGTGTCTGTGTGTGTATTCAGTACTGTGTATGTATAATGTATGGGCCAGATTCAGAAAGAACTTACGTTGGCGTACGTAGTTGTGCCCGGCGTATCTATTTGCGTCGTTTACGTAAGGCGTCGGACAGGCGTAAAGTTACCTATGCTATATGAGGCGCAGGCAATGTTAAGTATAGACGTCGGAACAGCCATCAAATTTTACGTCGTTTGCGTAAGCCGATTCAGAATGGGGCTGATTTTGACCATGCGCACTGGGATACGTCCACGGCCGGCGCATGCGCAGTTCATTAGGCGCGTCATTTACGTGGGGTCACCATTCATTAAAGCGGAGCTCCACCCTAAAGTGAAGTTGCGCTGATCGGCACCCTCCCCCCCTCCGGTGTTACATTTGAAACTTTTCACAAGTATTTGCACCCACTTCCGGCCACACGTCTCGGGCAAAAGACGGGCATTTCCTGACATCCTGTCCGTTCCCCGTTGTGTGCTGGGAACACTCGGCTCCCAGCACACAGCGGGAGCCAATCGGCAGGTGCACTGCGACTCGCGCATGCGCCGTGGGGAATCAGGCAGTGAAGCCGGAGCGCTTCACTTCCTGGTTCCCCTTACAATGGATGGAGGGGGGAGCAGCAGAGTGACGAGCGATCGCACGTCCTCGGCTGCAGACGGCGCTGGACTCCAGGACATGTAAGTGTCCTAATATTAAAAGTCAGCAGCTGCAGTATTTGTAGCTGCTGGCTTTTAATATTTTTTTATGAGCGGAAATCCGCTTTAACATACAACACGCCCACTACCAGCCTACTTTGAATTACGCGCGGTTACGCCGACCCATTTATGCTATGCCGCCGTAACTTAGGGCGCAAGTTCTTTGTGAATACGGGACCTGCCGCTCTAAGTTATGGTGGCGTAGTGTAAATGAGATACGCTACGCCGCCGGAAAGATGCGGCAAACTACCTGAATCTGGCCCAAGGTGTATATTGTGTAGCCCCATAATCTATTTTCCTGGGGGCCCCAAAATCTCCTATTACCCGGGGGGGCCCCATAATCTCCTATTGCCCAGGGGCCCCATAAGTTGTCAGTCCGCCCCTGGTTAGACACAAGTCCATCCAGTTCCAACAAGGTCTGTTGGAACATATTGTCCTTGTGGGTTGAGTTGCCAATTTAAATGAATGGCACTGTACAGTACCAGACATTATCATGCATTGCGGTAATACTTGTTTTACAACACTTTACCAAAGTTCATACAGTATGTGTGAAGCCTATAGTTTTTTTTTCCTTTCTAAGGATTGACTATAATTGTTTCTTAAATAAATGTGCTTTTTGCTTCTTAGGTTGAACTTGATGGAAATGTGTAGTTGTTGCTGTTTTCTCTGTTTCATGCCAGAGGCAGTGATGAATAAACTACATTATTGTTATACTGTCTGTATGAGGAGGATTGAAATGTTAGTCTTTGTTTCTTAAAGAATAGAGTATAACAGTAGGTGTATGAAGCACAGTATGGACCTCTCCTGACAGCAAGATAAAATCTCAAATGAAGGCAATTGTTCCTTCTTCTGTGACATTGTTTCATTAATAAAAAAAAAAATGAAATCATGCTTGAGCTGCTGATTAAAATGTTGGTGACAAATGATGGCAGGTGTAATTGCTGGCATGTTCCTTTTGATGAATTATATTTGCTGTGACTTTGTGAAGAAATGTAATTATTGTACTGTACAGCAAATATTAATGCAGCATGTGCTCACTTCATATGTAAATCAATACGGTCATAATTCACTGGAGGCAAAACTTTTTTTTTCAATACAAAATCAAAAAGATAAGTTTCAAGGGTCAAGTATGGATTGGTTAACTCACTGTAGTCGGAAAGCTTGCTATATAGTTGTTGCTTGATAGTGCTGAAACGTGCCTTCTTCAACGTACCACCTGCACATTACAATTAGGCAGGAAGGTTGCCCATCATAGTTGATGGGCAAACAGGAACGTGGCAGTAGCAGGGCTTAGTTGCCATCTCCACACCACACTTCCCTTTTTGAGTATTACATCTGCCATCCATATGTATTAGCCAGTGGGAGGTTTGACTGGGAAAATGCTCAACCACTGTACCAGACTGGTTTATAGTAAATAAACACAGTGTACTATAACGAGTTGAGGTAAATGGCAGTATGTACATAAATAGAGAAGTAGGTCAACCACAGTTTACTAAACAGTACAATCGCTATAACCTAGTGATTGTACTGTTTACTAAACAGTACAATCACTAGGTTATAGCAGTTAGAATGTAGGTCCTTATGGTTAAATTGTTCCATACCTGATAGTCTATACAGTACCTGCCGCCGAGAATGTGTTTTTAGCACGACAGCATCGCGCTGATTCTCGGCGACAGGGTGCCGACATCTCGCACTCGCTGGAATAGTAAAAGCACATTCCAGCGAGCGCGTCAAAAAAGTAAAAACTACTGTACCTTGCCCTGCGTCCTTCCCAGCTGCCAGCAGAGTCCCCCAATGGGCCGTAAAAGTCAGGTAACATCCCTGTCCATGCCTGCTGGACCATGAGTCAGCGGTAAGATGCACCTTACCACTGACTGCCCTGTCCAGCGAGGCATGGACATTGCCTTCCACATGCCGGTAGAGAGCCGGAATCGCCTTCCGAGAGAAAAAGTGGCGTTTTGGTACTTGCCACTGAGGGGGCAAACTCACGGAAGGGGGCAGAATCCACCAACTGAAAAGGTAGCAGTTGAAGTGCTAGCAATTTTGCTAAGCTAGCATTCAACTGCTGGGCATGTGGATGGCTGGGATTGTACTTCTTTCGGCGCTGCAGCAGCTGGGGCAGGAAAATTTGCCTGGTACTATCAGTAGATTGCCCGCTACTACTAGCTTGTGACACACCTATTTCTACACCTTCACTGCAGGCTTCAGAGAGGACTGGGGGTCTAGTGGGGTTGGAGGTCCCAGAAAGGCAAGGGGGGGTACGCTTTTGTCTTTGGTGTGGGTCTTTCTGGAGTGCTTGCCAACGAGCTGCATGGCAGGTCGACATATGTCTGCACAAGCATGTGGTACCCAGGCGGTTGATGTTTTGGCCACGCAAGATACGCTTGCGACATATGTTGCAAATAGCAAAGGTACGATCTTGTGGACTTGTTTCAAAAAAGGCCCACACCAAAGAACTTTTGCTGTACCGGTCAGACACAGCAGCGCCATGCACAAGCGCCGTAGATGTGCGCTGTAATGCAGTTGGTGTGCCCTTAAGCTGACCCCTGGAGGGCATCCTGCCTCTTTGGAGATGTGCCTGTGCCTCGTCATCCTCCTCCTCCTCTTCCTCCTCCTCCTCTCTCCTATCAGGCACCCAGGTAGAGTCAGTGACCTCATCATCCCCTCCCTCCTCATCACTGTCAACAACCTGGCAGTATGCGCCAGCTGGGGGAACATCACTCCCAGATTGCTGTCCCTCTCGGCCACCCCCTCTCCCTGGGCTCACATCAATGCCTTCCTCTATCTGTGTTCCGTCATCGGAGTCTTCAAAACGCTGCGCATCTTCCTGCAGCATGTACCCAACACTGTGTTGAAACAGTTCAGGGGACTCCTCAGGAGGACATGGTGGGACTAGGGAAGTATTGTGTGAAGCCATTGTGCAGAGGGAAGAGGACACCTTGGCAGCTGCTTTGCCAGACAAACTTAGATCAGTCTGTGTGAAAGAGGATGAGGAGGATGAGGACGGCTTGGTCATCCACTCTACTAATTTCTCAGCATGTTGAGGCTCAACGCGGCCAGCTCCCGAAAAGAAGGACGAGCGGCCACGGCCACGGCCACGTGCTGAAGAGGATGCACCACATACACCACCACCTTTACCTCTAGATGCAGAGCCTGCTTGCCCTCGTGACACTCTGCCTCTCTTTGTTGTCCTTCCAGACATATTGTTCAGGTGCTATGTAACAGCACAAGTGCAGTGACACCAACTGCGCTCAGGTGGTATGTAAGAGCACACGTGCAGTGACACTAACTGCGCTCAGGTGGTATGTAACAGCACACGTGCAGTGACACCAAATGCGCTCAGGTGATATGTAACAGCACACGTGCAGTGACACCAAATGCGCTCAGGTGATATGTAACAGCACACGTGCGGTGACACCAAATGCGCTCAGGTGATATGTAACAGCACACGTGTGGTGACACCAAATACGCTCAGGTGATATGTAACAGCACACGTGCGGTGACACCAAATACGCTCCGGTGGTATGTAACAGCACACGTGCGGTGACACCAAATGCGCTCAGGTGGTATGTAACAGCACACGTGCAGTGACACCAAATACGCTCAGGTGATATGTAACAGCACACGTGCGGTGACACCAAATGCGCTCAGGTGGTATGTAACAGCACACGTGCAGTGACACCAAATGCGCTCAGGTGGTATGTAACAGCACACGTGCGGTGACACCAATGCGCTTAGGTGGTATGTAACAGCACACATGCGGTGACACCAAATGCGCTCAGGTGATATGTAACAGCACACGTGCGGTGACACCAAATGCGCTCAGGTGGTATGTAACAGCACACGTGCAGTGACACCAAATGCACTCAGGTGGTATTAAACAGCACACGCACAGTCAGAGCGACTGCGTTTCTGTGCAATTCAATAGCCCACTTGCATTAACAGCAACTGCCTTTCTGTGCAAATAAATAGCACACTTGCAGTAACATTTAATGCGTCTATGTGCAATTAAAGGGGTGTTCCACCCAAAAAAACGACCTTTGCTTGCTCCACTCCTCACCCCCATACATGCCACATTTGGCATGTAATTTTTTTGGGGGGGGGAGTGGGGGCTTCAGTAGGAGTGGGACTTCCTGTCCCACTTCCTGCTTCCGCCGAGGGGCTGGTTAGGCGATTAAGCCTTAATCGCCTACACCAGCCCCTCCCTGTAGGCGATCACATGGGACACTGACAGGTCCCATGCGATCGCCTCTCCAATCAGCGGCGAGCCGCGCCGCGCACGCATGCGCAGTACGGCTCGCGCATGCGCAGTGGGTGCCCGGCCGTGAAGCCGAAGGCTGTCACGGCCGGGTGCCCACAGTCAGGATGGAGACGCCGGCCGGGCAGGGGGGGAGAGGAGCGGAGCCCCGGTCGGCGCGTCGCTGGAACGCAGGAGCAGGTAAGTGAGTGTTTATTAAAAGCCAGCAGCTACACTTTTTGTAGCTGCTGACTTTTAATAAACACAACTTAGGGCTGGAACACCCCTTTAACTAGCACACGTTGACTAACACGGAGTACTATGTTTAAGGTAAACCCTAAAGTGTACTAAAGCACAATCTCCTGACAGATACTAATAGCAGATCTAGCTAAGCTATACAGTTTATAAATATATTGACAACTCCTAGGGATGTCAATATATTCTCTACAAACTGTAAATTTAACTATACTAGCTACTAGCCTCCCTGATCTATCTATCTGAAAAGACACTGTGGGCCAGATTCTCAGAGGCGCTACGACGGGGTATCTCAGATACCCCGTCGTATCGCCGTTTTTTCCCCCGGGTATCTATACGAGTGATTCCTAGAATCACTTTGGCATAGATACGTGTGAAGATCCGACAAGTGTAATACAAATACACTTGCGGATCGTAGATGTAATGACAACTCCATTTACGCCGCCTCGTCGTCGCTTACGTTGTTTTCGTCCGCGTAAGGTTACCCCTGCTAATATGTGGAGTAACCTTACGCAGTGCCGTCGGGTGCCGTCGGATGCCATGTTAAGTATGGCGTCGGGTCAGCGTCGGCTTTTTCCGTCGGTTACGTCGTTCACGAATAGGGCATTGCGTAAGGGACGATCACGTCGTTTTGACATCGGTTTCAACAACGCTTTCCGACGTGAGCTGGGCTTTTTCCCCGGCCGGCGCATGCACAGTTCGATCGACGCGGGGCGCGCTTAATTTAAATACAAGCCGCCCCCTTTGAAATACGCGGCCTTACGCTGGGCCATTTACACTACGCCTCCGCAAACTACGGAGCAAGTGCATGGAGAATACGGCACTTGCTCTGTTAAGTTGCGGCGGCGTAGTGTAAATGGCTTACGCTACACCAGGGCAAATCTATGATAATCTGGCCCTGTGTCTCTATCTATCTCTCTCTCTCTCTGTCTGACTGACTTCTCTAAGCAAGCCGGAACACACTACACGAGGCCGCCCGGGAGGCGGCCTTTTATAGTGTGGGGCGTGTGCTAAAGCCCTTAGCCTTAATTGGCCAAAGCACCCAGGCTTTGGCCAATTAGGTCTCTTCGTTTTTGGGCACTCTGATTGGCCAAGCATGCGGGGTCATGGTGCATGCTTGGCCAATCATCAGCGCGCAACGCCGCAGTTAATTATGGGTCATTCGAAAATTGGGCGCGAACGACCGATTTGTTAGTTTTCGACGAACGATCGAACGTGCAATGTTCGATGCGAACATGTGTTCGCATCGAACGCGAAGCTCATCCCTAACCTAAGGGAGTGACTCTTACTGTAGGGGGGGTGTGGCTGGACGTGTGACTTCACTGATCATCGTTCCCTATAACAGGGTACAGACGATCAGTGACAAGCCACAGAGAAGAATGGGGAATGTTTGTTTACACACACCTCTCCCCGTTCTTCAGCTCCTGTGACCCGATCGCGGGACACCGGCGGCGATCGGGTCCTGCGGGAGCGGTAACGGAGCTTCGGACCGGGTCGCAAGCACCGCACCGTGGCACACGTGCGATCCATGGCTGGGCACTTAAAGGGCAACATACCTGTACGTGCTTGTGCCCAACCGTCACATTCTGCCGACGTATATCAACGTTAGGTGGTCCTCAAGTGGTTAAGGTCTAATTTACATGGACTTCAGGAGAAGGTATTTTACAAACAGTTTTTATAGCTGTAAGAATGCTCACCAATTGCCTCCCACTGCTTTTACTATTGTGGCAACTGTTTGCTCTAAAAACCATGCTGCTTGCACAATTTTGTAGGCGTTGATTATCAACACTTTCCA
This sequence comes from Rana kukunoris, assembly GCA_029574335.1. NCBI lineage: Eukaryota > Metazoa > Chordata > Amphibia > Anura > Ranidae > Rana > Rana kukunoris. The sequence continues at coordinate 97,110,424 of CM056050.1, read as the reverse complement.
AACACTTCCATGGAATTGGATTAGAAAATCTATTGAGTGAACCTGTAGCATCTGACAAGTGTTTGCAGGCACTAATTAGATATTCTACTCTCCTCGACAATATTTTCTATGATAAAACTTTCATCCTCATGAAACCACGACTATCTAATTACTATTTAGGAACACATTTCCTTTTTAACAGCTGTCACCACATTTTGCTTTATCCACTAAATACATCCTAGCAACTTTTGCTACAGCAGTTTGACCGGTCTGTGCATAGACAGCAGCACTGCTAATCTGAAAGAAAATGTATACTCTCTGGAGTGTCATATCCTCAGACTTCGGGGATTTCTGCATCTAACCTCAGCCCTTAAGTCATTATTCTGTTTGTGCTGTGAGTTAAAAAACAAAAAAACACAAGCTTAGCAGTAAAAATTGCTGCACAGTAAAACCCTACAATGGGCTCTTTGAACTGCTTAACCACTTAAGGACCACCTCCTGCACATATACGTCGGCAGAATGGCACGGCTGGGCACATGCATGTACAGGTACGTGCTGTGCTAGTACTCAGCTGTGGGTCTCGGGCCCGCGCCCACGGCGCACTCCCGCAACCTGGTCCGAAGCTCCGGGACAGGGACCGCGGGATTCCCGCACCCGATCGCCGCTGGAGTTCGGCGATCAGTCACCGGAGCTGAAGAACGGGGAGAGCCGTTTGTAAACACGGCTTCCCTGTTCTTCACTGTGGCGACGTCATCAATCACATGATCCCTTTTATAGGGAGACAAAATTGATGACATCACACCTACAGCCACACCCCCTGCAGTTGTAAACACACATTAGGGAACACATAACCCCTTCAGCGCCCCCTTGTAGTTAACTCCCAAACTGCAAATGTAATTTCCACAATAAACAATGCATTTTAAATGCATTTTTTGCTGTGAAAATGACAATTGTCCCAAAAATGTGTCAAAATTGTCCAAAGTGTCCGCCATAATGTCGCAGTCACAAAAAAAATACCACCAAAAGAAAGCTCTATTTGTGGGGGAAAAGGACGCCAATTTGGTTTGGGAGACACGTCGCACGACCGCGCAATTGTCTGTTAAAGCGACGCAGTGTCGAATCGCAAAACCTGGCCGGGTCCCTTAGCTGACTAAAGGCCCGGGTCTTAAGTGGTTAACTGTCCCTGATCTTGTGGGACTCTCCCAGGATTTTAACGAAATCCCAGGATCCCGTGGGTCCAGAATATGCCCCTCTGTGGTGTGCTGGAAAGCTTGTTGCAGCACCCGACAGGGAATCTATGCAGGCATTGTTGGGCAGAGTGAGCTCCATCCTGACATTACCTTGATAGTTCTGGCAGTGACATCATTCCAACTAATATATCAGAAATAATCCTACGCTCAGCCCTCCAAAAAGCTGTATAAAGAAAATTATGATAAGTACTGAAATTGCAATAAAAACACATGAGAGTCAAAGCCTGGTAAGTCTGAAAACAAGACTCACAAAAATAATTAAAAAGTAACCTGGTGCACTTCTCTAATGCTTCGTACACACGAGCGGACTTTCTGCAAAAAAAAATCAGACTGGCTTTTTTTCTCAAAAAGTCTGGCTGTGTGTAGCCTCCATCTAATTTTTTTTTGTCGGAAGTCCGACGGACCTTAGATAGAGAACCTGTTCTCTATCTTTCCGTCGGAATTCCGACGGACTCTTGGCGGACTTTTGCATGGTCAAAAGTCCGACCGTGTGTACAAGGCATAAGTAATTAAAACCTCAAGAACAATAAAATTCAATGCAACAATAGATCTGAATAAATTGTTACAAATTTTTTATAAAGGAAAAAAAAAACTTTTGTGACAGTTAATAAAAATTTGGTCCCATTGAACAGCAAATGTCCCAGTGATTTTACCAGGTTACTTTTTAATCAGCGACATCATTCAGACAGGAAGTGGCGCAGGACACAGCAGGTCACAGGTCAGTGCACACTGAAAACCAAAAATGGGTAAGATGTTTACTAAATAGGGCAAAAATGTAGTAACAAGGTTCACACTGCTGCAATTTGATTTTGACCCGATTTTCAGTGCGATTATGTAGTGCAACATTAATTTCCAGTAATTTCCAGTAAAATTAATTCAAATAAAACAATCCAACGGTGTAATGACTAAAAAGTTCCTATCACCAATATCATTCTTCCAAGTGTAGAAAAATGTTTGATCCAAAGTTACCACCACCACTAATACAGGAAAATGCATGCACCAGAAGTGCATGCCAATCTCACTACAAGATTAGGCAAACACAGCTTGTATTAATTCCAAAGATCTTCTAAACAGGTACAGTCCACTTTAAGACTTGACCTCCACTACTGTCCTCTCCGTATTCCATGGTAAGATTTTATGTACAGCATAAAAAATAAACAGACTCCAAAGTGTAGAATCTGAAAGCGGACCTTCAGCCTCCCGGGGACGATTCCGCCTATCCACACTTCCTCCCGTCCTCTGCGGGATTAGGGATTTTTTTTTCTTTTGTTTACCTATATTTTTATATATACAGATGAAACCAAAAAAATTTGAATATCGTGCAAAAGGTCATTAATTTCAGGAATGCAACTTAAAAGGTGAAACTAATATATGAGATAGACTCATTACATACAAAGCAAGATAGTTCAAGCCGTGATTTGTCATAATTGTGATGATTATGGCTTACAGCTCATGAAAACCCCAAATCCACAATCTCAGAAAATTTGAATATATTACATGCAATCAATAAAACAAATATTGGACCTCTGAAACGTATAACATGCATATGTACTCGGTTTGGGCCCCTTTTGCAGCAATTACTGCCTCAATGCGGTGTGGCATAGAAGCTATCATATTAGTCAAAGGGTAAGGGAAGCAAGGGGAGGCGCAAGTATCCACTAGTGTACTGGCGATGATTGTCACCACTTGTACTGGATCATATACCTAATTAGGTGATGTTGCTGTAACCAAAAATATGATATAACAAAAGAAGGGGGAAAGAACCAGGGAAAGGGACTGTACGGCCCACTAGGGGCCTGAAGGGGTTACTTGGAGCAAAAAAATAATGATCAGAAATATTTAAAGATACAAAACAGTATTTATTAATGTGTATCAAAGTTAAAATTATGTACGGCACGACTATATAGGAACTCTAAGGCTGATCGCCTACCTATGTAGGCTGACCACTATGCAGAAAAATAATAGAAGCTATCAGCCTGTGGCACTGCTGAGGTGTTATGGAAGACCAGGATGCTTCAATAGCGGCCTTCAGCTCTTCTACATTGTTGGGTCTCATGTCTCTCATCTTTCTCTTGGCAATGCCCTGTAGATTCTCTATGGGGTTCAGGTCAGGCAAGTTTGCTGGCCAATCAAGCACAGTAATCCCACCATCATTGAACTATGTTTTGGTGCTTTTGGCAGTGTGGGCAGGAGGCAAGTCCTGCTGGAAAATGAAGTCAGCATCCCCATAAAGTTTGTCTGCGGAAGGAAGCATGAAGTGCTCCAAAATCTCCTGGTAGACGGCTGCGTTGACCTTGGTCTTAATGAAGCACAGTGGACCAACACACATAGCTCCCCAAATCAACACAGACTGTGGAAATTTCACACTGGACTTTAAGCATCTTGCAGTGTGTGCCTCTCCATACTTCATCCATACTCCGGCTCCTTGGTTTCCAAATTAGATGCAAAATTTGCTCCCATCAGAAAAGAGGACTTTGGACCACTGAGCAACAGACCAGGTCTTTTTTTCTTTAGCCCAGGTAAGACGCTTCTGACGTTTGTTCAGGAGTGGCTTGACAAGAGGAATATGGCATTTGATGTCCAGCATCCGTCTGTGTGGTGGCTTTTGATGCACTGACTTTAGCCTCAGTCCATTCCTTGTGAAAGTCCCCAACACCTTTGAATTGCCTTTTCCTGACAATTCTCTTCGGGCTGCGGTCATCCCTGCTGCTCGTGCACCTTTTTCTTCCACATTTCTCCCTTCCACATAACTTTCTATTAATGTGCTTTGACACAGCACTTTGGGAACATCCAACTTCTTTTGCAATTACCTTTTGAGTCTTTCCCTCTTTATGGAGGGTGTCAATGATAGTTTTCTGCACAACTGTCAGGTCAGTAGTCTTAGAGGGGGATGAGAGAGTTATGTAGCTCTCATCCATGTGATTTGCACAAATTCAGCTTCCGTTCTAGCTGGGCTGTGCTGTCGGTTCATTCTGTGTTCCTGGGGTGCCTTTCCACCCCGGGGCGACAGGTGGTGGCAGTGAAGTCCAGGTCAGAACGCCTTCTTGTCAGCAGCCAATCAGAGGGGTTTTTCCCCCCGCGGGGCATGCTGGGGAGGGTACTTCTAGAGAGACGCCATTTTGGGCAGGCGAGTTTGTCTTTCTTTTTTTTTTTTTTTACTTATCTTTTATTTTAAATTTTTCAAAAATAGAATATAACAAAATCTCACTGATACCATACATTTACAGACCAAGATATACATTACTTATGATACATCATACTTCCAATATTGATCCATACATTTCCGATCCTACTCCTTTTTTCCCTTATACTACCCCCCCTCCCCCACCGACCCAAAAGGAGAGAAAAAAAAAAAAAAACCCCACAAATAAATAAAAAAAAGGGGAACCCATTCCCCATCTCCTCCTGTCTCTCCCCCTACCTCTCCTCAAGGAGCCTCTTCCCCTCTTCTGATCTAATAAATTGATTCCATCCTGCCCAGGTTTCTTTATACTGTGTCCTCCTGTTTTGAGCAGAAAGAACCAAGGTGAGTTTGTGGTTGGATCCGGGTACGGCACCCACCTTCAGGGTGTGCGCACATATGGCCTACCAGGCCGGGGCGCACGTGCCACGCATTGTTCTTGGTTTCGGGACCATATTTGCCCGGAGCAACTGAAGATGTGATGGGACCCAATGACTTATTTGGTCCCCTACCTCTTATAAGAAGATCCCAAGCGAGTTGTGCTGTTTGGTGGGGAGTCAGTCTGAGGAGAGCCAGGAGGCAGACAATCCAATAGGGCCTAGACGAACCATCGGGGATCAAGGTGACCGGACACTGGGAGTTTGTCTTATGGCAACCTGTCAGTCGGTGACTATTTGAAGAAAACTACCTGAGGGAGATTCAGGCATCAATAATCTTGAGAAGGATTTACCTCACAAATTGTGTTCTAAAGCAAAGGGCCTGTGGCAGAGGTCTCATTCCTATTTCTACCTTCAGTCAAGTCTGTGTCAGAGACTTGTGTTCCTTCTCAAGATTCTCAGTGATATTCTGGCTGCCAGTTCTGTGAGAGAGACTGTCCAGGCACGCTGTACCCACTCTGGCTGGAGTGGCGACAAAGTTAAAGTCCCATTGGAAGCAGGATTGTTTCCGTCGTTCTTAGGCCTGAGTCTGAAAATTCTCCTTTTCACCCATCTTTACTCTATCTACTCCAAGTTCACTGTTTGCCGTGTTGGGCAAGAATAAAAGCACAGAAAGACACCGGCTGTTTGGACATTCCGTCATTGTTCTCAACATCATCATCATCATCATCATACACCTCGACATTCATACAGGTAACATGCCATCCCAAATCTATCCAGCGGCTCCTGAGGGGGTAGCGCTACACACATTTTTTGAGATTGTGTATTTGGGGTTTTCATGAGCTGTAAGCCATAATCATCACAATTATGACAAATTACAGCTTGAACTATCTTGCTTTGCATGTAATGAGTCTATCTCATATATTACTTTCACCTTTTAAGTTGCATTAGTGAAATAAATGAACTTTTGCACTATATTCGAATCTTTCGAGTTTCACCTGTGTGTGTGTGTGTGTGTGTGTGTGTGTATATATATATATATAGCCCCCCCCCCGCTTCCTGATGTCTGTATTTTCGCCTTAGACTAAGATGCACACACTGTTCACTGTGCCTTCTGGGATATGTGCGTTACATATCCCAGGAGGCATAGGCTTTTATTGAGGAAAGAAGGAGGGGACGACCTGTCCACGTGACATGGTGGCATTGGACTGAGAGCTGCCTGAAGAGAAAAGGGTCTCAGTGGACTGATCGTGTGTACGCAGCCTAACTGACAAGGTCGTGCAACGCTGTGCCCAAATAAAATGTATGTCCTTTTTTTCTCACAAATAGAACTTTCTTTTGGTGGTATTTGATCACCTCTGCTGTTTTTATTATTTGCGCTAGAACCAATGAAAAAAACAATATTTTTAACTTTCTAAAATAGAACATATTCAATACAAAAATTTAAAAAATCAAATTTCTTCATCAATTTAGGCCAATATGTATCCTTGATGATACATATTTTTTGGTAAAAAATCCCAATAAGCTTATATTGATTGATTTGCGCAAATGCCTAGTGATTACAAACTATGGGATACATTTATTGCAGTTTTATTTATTTTTTACTACTAATGGCAGTGATCAGTGATTTTTTTAGCAAGTCTGCGGCGGAAAAATCGGACACCTGATACTTTTTTGGGAACCAGTGACATTACTGCATAAAAATATGCACTGTTACTATACCAATGACACTGGCAGAGAAGGGATTAACATAATTTCTAACTGTGTGGGGGGATGGACTCACTAGATGAACACAGTGATCCGTGATCCTGATTAGCAGGAACACAAGATCACTGACAGAATGGCGGTCTGCTCGGCAGAGCGCCGTTTGATCTCTCTGGGGCCCGCTGATTGGCTCCCCCTCTGGCCAGTCAGTATGCTCCCACTGTCTATTGCACGAAATGACGTACAGAGCCGACCTGCCGCATTATATGTACTACGGCCGGTCGGCAAGTGGTTAAACATCCACATTTATTTGACACAAGTAATCAAGGTTTCCACAAAGGCTGTTTAAGCATAAGCTTAGAATCGGGAAAATTTATGCAGAGAAGCTGCTTGCTGCCAGGTACTCAAATCCTTCCCAGTTCACAAAAACAGCAAAAATTATATCAGATTTACCCTTCATGTTTCGTCTGTTCTGACTTCATCAGAGGGGGTGATTTTTCAAACTCGTGCCATGCTAAGTTGCATGGATATAAACGGCCACCATTGAAAACAATGTGATTTCCACTGTCATGCATTTAAATGCGACTCAAGTCGCATCTGAAATCCCAACATATATGATTCAAATCGCATCTGGAATCCCACCATCGTTAACAGAGCCTTATACCCGAAGGGAATGCCAATGTTTGGAGAAAACGTGTAAAATACTACATTAACTCACTGTAAACATTTGCCAAACATGATGACACTGCTAGCACTTGAGAAATGCTAGACGACGTTTTGATTGTTAACAGTTGTGTAAACAAGAGCTTATAGCATTATGGAGCATGCAAGAATGAACAAACCTTTTCTTAATTTGCTTTCTTTTAGCGTAACTTTAATCTGAGAGTATTAAAACATCTTCCTCTGCATTTTTGTAGGTGCTTGCTTTTCATTTTAAATATTATGGGTGATTAATTGGTGAAGCCCTAACTGTCTGAACGTGCTGGAAAAGTCTGCATGGGACTGGCTTAATATAGCATCCTGGTTTGTAATGTGCATGAGCAGAAATTCCTGTGGTGCTCACAGCTCCTTGGTTATAACCTTAATTGGTGGAAAAGACTTATTTCCCCCCTGGCAGGGAATAAAATACATTTCAGCTGCATCTTATGTTTTTATTATGTTAGCATTTTATCTTGTTAGGAGCATTATTATTAACTTGTGCAGCGCAACAAATCACATTTTCTAAAGGTTATTTTAAACTAGTTTAGAACTTTGGGCATAGAGCACAGTGCAACGTCAGTCCTAAGCCACAATCAAACCAAGAAAAACAAGAATAGTAACACTTTCTTTCTGGCTTTTAGCAAATACACATTTTGAGTAACCTAGTTTAATATTTACCTAAATGTTAATGTTATATGTGAAGTTACTTTCATATTTTTACTTGCTTACTCTTCCATATTTTTTATATATATAATAATGTATACTTAAAGTGGTCGTAAACCCACTTTTTGGACTTCTACCTATAGGTAAGCCCAGAATAAGGTTTACCAATAGGTAGTGTAAATATCTCCTATTTCACTTGTAGTCCGCCTGAAACGTAAACGTTGTATGCGCCGGGAAGAAATGAAACTCCATGCTGTTTCTTCCTTCTTCAGCAGCATATGCAGTTTTTTGTACAAGTGCGCAGAGTGACGTCATCGCCGTCTTGGCCAATCACAGCGCCGGAGCGGCAATACCCGAAAGTCACTCTGGGACAACATGTCGGTGGTCGGAGGGAGAGACTGCAGGGGCTTCATTCTGAGGTAAGTAATACATAATCAACTAGCATGCTAAGCATACTAACTGATTATGTCTTTGTCTTGCAAGGGTTTTTCCCCCCATTATCTCGGAGGGGGGGGGGGGGTGGAGTTTACTTCCTATTTAAAGTAGTATTTAACTAGTTTAAAAAAAAAATTGACAGGTAGAGTTTTTATGATAAAGGAGACCCTAAGATTTAATGTCTTCTATGGATTGTCAAAACGGGCCAAAAGTATGCTCACTTTTTTTTATTTATATTTTTGTATAAAAACTTTTACACCAGAGGGTTTTTATCTCAAAGAGGGATTCCACCCGCAATTTTTTTTTTTTAAGTCAGCAGCTACAAACACTGCAGCTGCTAACTTTTAATAAGGACACTTACCTGTCCTACTCACCCGCGATGTCAGCCCCCCGAGGCCAATCCCTCGATCGTGGCAGCCGCCATCCTCAGCTTAAGTGACAGCTTCCTACTGCACATGCGTGGGTCGCGTGGCACTTTGTGAATGGCCTGGCTGCTCTCTGGGATACACACAACTGCCAGAAGGCAGCGCGCCCCATTCACCAGAAGACACTGCGAGTAGAATGGAGGAAAAAGACCTTCCGCAGACAATGAAGAGGCATATTACGGACTTCCGCATAGCAACCGTTATGTCTGGTAAGTAAAAAAAATAATATTTTCACATATTTTTTTTTTTTTTTTAGGATTTTTGGTAAAAAAAAAAATTGCAGCACCCCCAGCTACTTACCTGAGCCCATTCTCTCTGTAGCGATGTCCACAAGTGTCTTAACTGTCCCAGACACTCAAGTAGAGGTAGAAGGCTTCCTCAGTCTCCAAGGCAGATAGCACACCAGTCAGAGGTCTGGATAAGGGGAGCAAGGCACTTACTATGTTGGGGTTCCATTCCATTTGATGGTGTCAATATAGTTCCAGTCCAACACCACATGCCAAAGCCAGCAATAATCGTTTTTTTTCTGTGCTATTAAAAGTGAAAAATTATTACTTGACAGGAGTTGGGCTTCGTGTATTTTAAAAACCTACTTGTTTTAATTAATTATACATGCATTATTATTTGGTTATTATACTGTATATGCATGGCTAAAAGCAAAACATCATAGTGATGCCTTACTTCTGCCTCAGCGGAAGTCTGTGAAATACATGCACCCTAAGTAAATTATTCAAGTTTGATATTCAAGTCACTCTAGTTTGGGTTAAACAAACAATACCCTGCGTTAGCAGATTACATTATTGGTAATACGTTTAGTCAATGCAGTTGTATCACAAGCATGCTGATTATGCTCTACCAAGCGTATGGTGACAACAAACAGAACCGTTAAATGTGTACATGAAATTTCACCCTGAAATGCTAAGCAACGTAAAAAAAAATATGAAAATTAGGGGGATTTAATTTTGCTTTAAAAGGAAAATGGCCAGAATTGTTCCTTTTAGCTGTCCAATTGCCACCCCCTATATAAGTATAGTATTTTTTTGTGCTGAGAGCAAAGCAGTGGGAGGGCCCAGCAGGTGCACCCACTGCTACAAACTGCCTGCAGAAAACTACTGGAGGGGCAGAGAAAAAAACCAGTCACCCTGCACAAGAAGAGAGAACAGCAGTGACTGGTCTTTATTACAGCAAGTTCCACATTGGATTACTGCACAGACGTGGAATAAATAAATAAAGCAGAAGTACAGCTAAACCTTGTTTGTACTTCTGGGGATCACAGGAGTGCAGTTAGTTTTGCACTCCTGTGACCCGTTTTCAGCAGAGAGCGGGCTAAAATATTCTCTCTGCTGATGTCACAGAAGTCGGCCAAGGCTCTGCATCATCAGGACCACGTAGTCGGGATCCGCTAGATTCCTGGACCGATACCCAGCTCAGCCTGTCAGCGAGCTGCTGAGAGCCTGAGGCGCCTCCCCTGTCTCCTCCACAGCCCAGCTCTCCAGTGAATGAGGAGGGGGCAAAGCAGAGAGCCGTTGACTGACAGTCTGCAGCTCTCTGCTCACAGAGCCATGAGAAACACACATCGGTCTCCTCTCCTCTGACAGGGCGTGGATCTGTGTGTTTACACACACAGATCCATGGTCCTGCTCCATTATTGGACAATCGCGGGTGCCCGCATGCATCGGGTTCCCAGTGATGCGGCGGGAGTGCTAGTGGCCCAGAAAGATGAGGACATCATATGACGACCACCCAGAATGAAATCTGCACTCTCCGGCCGTCATATGACAGCCGGTGGTGGGCAAGCAGTTAAAGTGAATGTAAAGGCAAAACCTTACTAGCTCTAAGCCTATTCTCAGCCACATTCTAAGCCTAATCTATTTAGCCCTGTGAAGAAAAAAAAATCACTTTACTTACCTATTCTTAAGCTTTTCCAATCCGATCTCCAGCAGCACCTTTTCTGTGCAGGAGGAAGTCTACAACAGCTGGGAAATGTCTGGAAGGTGATGTCACCCATAGGTTTTCTATGGGACTTTCGCTGTCAGCTGCCTCTCCTGCACACTGAAGCTGCCGCTGACAGCTTAGCCTGGGACCGTACTGGAGCAGCTGCAAAATTGGTAAGTCTTATTTTATCTTTTTAAGGCTAGAAAAAATCCTAAGTACCCCTGTCTCCAGAAAGACACTGATGAGTCTGCACTGATAGGGATCATTGATGAGGCTGCACTGATAGGGGGCACTGATGAGGGTGCACTGATAGGGGGCACTGATGAGGGTGCACTGATAGGGGGCACTGATGAGGCTGCACTGATAGGGGGCATTGATGAGGCTGCACTGATAGGGGGCACTGATGAGGCTGCACCGATAGGGGGCACTAATGAGGCTGCACTGATAGGAGGCACTGATGAGGCTGCACTGACAGGCAGCACTGATTGCTGCACTCATAGGAGGCAATGATTAGGCTGCACTGATAGGTGGGTGTGACGAGACCCTTTCTCGCCCAGGTCCTGCTCTCCCGACACTCATCTGCTTCTATCGGATCAGATTGCAGCTTGCAACATCTGATGGTCCAGCCATCCAAGATTCCAGGATCAAACCTACAGCTATGTGCCGATTGGATCCATGAAGAACACACACCAAACGAGTTGTATGAATGTTCAACCAGAACTCCACTTTATTGAAACACTCAGCTGGTTATATACAGGTTACAGCTTCCATCAATCAAAGAACAATGAAATCTCCACCCCCTTTTCACACACTTGGGTTTCTATACAGAGACATTTCGGCACCGATGTATTTAGCATGACTTTACTAGAGCTGAAACGATTAATCGATATTATCGATAATATTCGATAATGAAAATCGTTGTCAACGATTTTCATTATCGATTAATCGGTCCGCCCTTCCGCCCATTCAAAGCCGCGGCCTCAATTACTGTTTGCCGCGGGCCCGCCGCGATCGAGCAGCGGGGGAGGTGGGGGAGCACGGAGGCACAAAATCCTGCGTCTCCGTGCGCCCCCACCACCTCCGCCGCGCGATCGGCGCGGGTCCGCGGCAAACGCTAATTGAGGCCGCGGCTTTGCGGCCTTGTGAAGTCCCAAGCTCTTCCTTCTGTGAGCTGGCGCCATCTGGTGGTGGCCGTTTGACATTACAAGTTAAACAGCAACTGTAATGTTATTTTTTACTGCCATCTCCTTTCCTATAATTAGAACCCCCAAACATTATATATATTTTTTATTCTAACACCCTAGAGAATAAAATGGCGATCGTTGCAATACTTTGTGTCACGCCGTATTTGCGCAGCGGTCTTACAAGCGCACTTTTTTTGGATTTTTTTTTTTTTTAATTAAAAAATAAAACAGTAAAGTTATCCCAATTTTTTTTTAGATTGTGAACGATAATGTTACGCCGAGTAAATTGATACCCAACATGTCACGCTTCAAAATTGCGCCCGCTCGTGGAATGGCGTCAAACTTTTACCCTTTAAAATCTCCATAGGCGACGTTTAAAAAAAATACAAGTTGCATGTTTTGAGTTAGAGGAGGTCTAGAGCTAGAATTATTGCTCTCGCTCCAACAATCGCGGTGATACATCACGCGTATGTGTTCGCTTCTGCGCGCAAGCTCGTCGGGACGGGGCGCATTTTCTGGCTCCTAACTTTTTTAGCTGGCTCCTAGATTCCAAGCAAATTTGTCAAGCCCTGCCGTGAGGGATAGTGCCCCAGCATTGGTGTTCCCGGGAGGAATAGTGCCCCAGCATTGGTGTTCCCGGGAGGAATAGTGCCCCAGCATTGGTGTTCCCGGGAGGAATAGTGCCCCAGCATTGGTGTTCACGGGAGGAATAGTGCCCCAGCATTGGTGTTCCCGGGAGGAATAGTGCCCCAGCATTGGTGTTCCCGGGAGGAATAGTGCCCCAGCATTTGTGTTCCCGGGAGGAATAGTGCCCCAGCATTGGTGTTCCCGGGAGGAATAGTGCCCCAGCATTGGTGTTCCCGGGAGGAATAGTGCCCCAGCATTGGTGTTCCCGGGTAGGAATAGTACTGCTGTAAAGTTGTGTAATGTTAATGTTAAACGTTTTTTAATCTGCCGTTTGAGTGTAACATGTTTTTTCATTATTACTGTTAAATAAACGAAAAAATTCCACATTACGTTTTTTTAATGATTTTATCCGATTAATCGATTAATCGAAAAAATAATCGGCCGATTAATCGATTATGAAAATAATCGTTAGTTGCAGCTCTAGACTTTACTACCTCAGAGAGAATGACATTTCTGTAGACAATGACATCAATGAAGTTAACAGAATACGTTATCTAGCCAGCTTGTCTCCGCATAGAGAGGAGGTCATTACTACATCTGAGAGATCACACTTTTTTAGATAATGACATGCTAATCCAATACTCCTGATAATCAAAAGGCTCAAAACAGTGTTATCACACAATAGAAAGGTCAAAGAGCCGACTGACTTAACACCTCTACTAGGGTTGTCCCGATACCAATACCGGTACCGGGACCGATACCGAGTATTTGCGGGAGTACTTGTACTCCCGCAAATACCCCCGATACCCAAATAGAATACTCCCCCCCCCGCCGCCACCGCCAACACTGCCGCCGTATAAGCAAATCCGTCCCCGCCGCCGTATATACAAAGCCGCTGCCGCCGGCGCGAACATTATAGGCACCTTTGAATAGCTGTTTTCCCGATGTGCGTGAATAGACACTCCCCCCTTGCTCGGATCTGTCCAATCCCAAGCAAGAGGGAGTGTCCTTAACATGGCGCCCGGCAGGGAAAAGAGCTATTGAAAGGTGCCTATAATGTTCGCGACGACTGCGGCTTTGTATATACGGCGGCGGCGGCATCATCATCAGGTAGGGGGGGCATGGCTGCAATATGGGGGGGGCATGGCTGCAATATGGGGGGGGCATGGCTGCGATATGTGGGGGACATGGCTGTGATATGTGGGGGACATGGCTGTATATGGGGGGCATGGCTGCAATATGTGGGGGACATGGCTGTATATGGGGGACATGGCTGCAATATGTGGGGGACATGGCTGCAATATGTGGGGGACATGGCTGCAATATGTGGGGGACATGGCTGTATATTGGGGACATGGCTGCATTTGGGGACACGTTTAAAAAAAGTATCGGTATTCGGTATCGGCGACTACTTGAAAAAAAGTATCGGTACTTGTACTCGGTCCTAAAAAAATGGTATCGGGACAACCCTAACCTCTACACACGTCCAGTGTGTATATCTTTCACAAGCCACTTAGCCTTTCAATAGTCCTCAATAGTCTGATTCAGTTCAATCCCCATCTAGTGAGACACCTCATAATGTCCAAAGGCATCCTGCAATCTGTCATATCCATAATGTCTCATCTTATGTAATACATGAAGTATGATTTCACGATCCATGACAGTGGGCATGCTGGAATGTGTAGTTCATGAGCAGACACAGAGAAGGGAAAGTGACAGGCAGGACTCACATTTTCTTCCCGTCTGTAGTGTGCTGTCTATGAGCAGGATTGCACATTGGAGAGGAGATCAGGGAGCCCGCAGCAGGCATCATCCAGATGGGTTCTTCACACATGGCAGGAGATCTGAGGTGCGCTGGAGAGGGGAAGGAGCCGGGAGATGGGAGGACATGGGGCTGCTTACTGACCCTATCAGTCAGCCCTGGCCAGGGAAACATTGTGCAGGCAGCGTGATGGACTCCACTACCTTGACAGGACCCCGGGCAGCTGCCACCGGCCTGACACCCCCCAAATGTACACAGCAAGCCACCAGGGTCTGTATGTGTGCGGGAGGCGGAACTCTGGAGACACGAGGGGTACCTGATCTGTTTTTATTTTTTTTTAAGCAAATCTCCTCTAAGCAGCTCCATAAGTGAGATTGAATCCTTCCATTCAGGTGGCAAAACTAATTTTTCCAAAAATCACTCTGCTCATCCCTAGTAGTAAATAAACAAAGGAAAACGTAAAAGTCACAATTTTCTAACCTGTACAACATCTCAAAATAAACACTCACTGAAAAAACGTAATAGTTTTCCTTTAATGTCTTATCAGTGTGTTTATAACTGTAATTTTCTAGCGCCGTGTTCAGTTCTCTTTGTACTCACTCTTCTAACATTTTATTTCTTAGTTTTCAAAGTTGTATTTATTCCCACCCACACACGCTCAGCCACACTTCTGTTAGACCCAAGCTATAAAAGCAGAGTATGTATAGTATGAAAATGTGGGCGCTGCCACAATCAAAACGTGAAGACAATTGTATACTTTTCAACCACCTATTATTCTTGTTGCCAGGATCATAGATGACTAAAATGGCTAATACAGACCAGACATCTTCCTCTTTCTGGAGATGCACTCTGAAAGATCCGTCACACTGCAGCTGCACGTATACCAAGGGATAGGGTGCTCATAAAAATCGTTGACCTAATATGGCATGTTGACATATTAGGTAAATTATGTAACAAGCAACTACGCCTCCTTGTATACATGCAGCTGCAGTGTGAAGAATGTCCTGCCTGCAGCTCATTGGCTCCGCAATGAAAGCTAACTTCCAGATGTGGACTGAACCCAAGCTAATCCCTAGTCATAACCGATTTGCCTGTGCATTTTTTTTATTTTTATTTGGGGACAGGCAGATTTTACGTCTTCTTTTTAAGTCTTGGTGACAAAATATAATTTCTTCAAGTCTAAGGGACTCTTCTTTGAAGTCATACTACACTAATTCCATATTTGGAGAGAAAGTCAAGGGCTTGTTTGAAACTTTCTACCTCCCTATTAGATAGGAGGCCATAAATCATTAAACAACCAAGAAGCAGTTGCAGAAAATAATGAGTTTAATGTGGTCCTAGACTCACAGGGCCAGATTCTCAGAGGAGCTACGACGGGGTATCTCAGATATCCCGTCGTATCACCGTTTTTTTCACCGGGTATCTATGCGAGTGATTCTTAGAATCACTTTGGCATAAATACGGGTGAAGATCCGACAAGTGTAATTGTATTACACTTGCGGATCGTAGATGTAATGACAACTCCGGTCACTAGGTGGCCTTTACGTTGTTTTCTCATTTGCCTATGCAAATGAGGCTAATACGCCGATTCCCGAACGCTTTTACGCCTCCCCGTCGTCGCTTACGTCGTTTTCGTCCACGTAAGGTTACCCCTGCAAAGATGTGGAGTAACCTTACACAGTGCCGTCGAGTGCCGTCGGATGCCATGTTAAGTATGGCGTCGGGTCAGCGTCGGCTTTTTCCGTTGGTTACGTCGTTTTACTAAGTCGTTCGCGAATAGGGCATTGCGTAAGTGACGATCACGTCGTTTTGACGTCGGTTTCCCCGACGCTTTCCGACGTGAGCTGGAGCATGCGCACTGGGCTTTTCGCCCGGCCGGCGCATGCGCAGTTCGATCGACGCGGGGGCGCGCTTAATTTAAATACAAGCCGCCCCCTTTGAATTACGCGGCCTTACGCTGGGCCATTTACTCTACGCATCCGCAAACTACGGAGCAAGTGCATGGAGAATACGGCACTTGCTCTGTTAAGTTGCAGCGGCGTAGTGTAACTGGCTTACGCTATGCCAGCGAAAATGTATAAGAATCTGGCCCAAAACCTTTTTTTTACCTTTAATGCCTTCCTTGCAGAACAGTATAGAGTGCCTTGAAAAAGTATTCATACACCCTTCAAATTTTCCACATTTTGTCATGTTACAACCAAAAACTTACTTTTATTTTATTGGGATGTGATAGACCAGTGATGGCGAACCTTGGCATCCCAGATTTTTGGAACTACATTTCCCATGATGCTCATGCACTCTGCCGTGTAGTTGAGCATTATGGGAAATGTAGTCCCAACACATCTGGGGTGCCAAGGTTCACCATCGCTATGATAGACCAACACAAATCGGAACATAATTGTGAAGTGGAAGGATTTGTTTTTACAAGCAAATATCTGAAAAGTGTGGAGTGCATTTGTATTCAGCGCTCTTTACTCTGATAACTCTAACTAACATATTAGTGGAACCAATTGACTTCAGATGTCACCTAATTAGTAAATAGAGTCTACCTGTGTGCAATTTAATCTCAGTATACATACAGCTGTTCTGTGAAGCCTTCAGAGGTTTGTTAGAGAACCGTAGTTAGCAAACAGGATCTTGAAGACCAAGGAACACACCAGACAGGTCAGAGATAAAGATATGCAAATGTTTAAAGCAGGGTTCGGTTATAACAAAATATCCCAACCTTTACACATCTCATGGAGCACTGTTCAATCCATCATCTAAAAATGGAAAGAGTATGGCACAACTGCAAACTTACCAAGACATGGCCGTCCACCTAAACTGACAGGATGGGCAAGGAGAGCATCAGAGAATCAGCCAATAGGCCCATGGTCACTCTAGAGGAGTTGCAGAGATCCATAGCTCAGGCTGGAGGACAACTATTTGTCATGCACTCCGCAAATCTGGCTTTGATGGAAGAGTGGCAAGAAGAAAGCCATAAGAAGTCCCTTTTGTCGTTTGCAAAAAGTCATGTAGGGGACACAGCAAGAAGAAGGTGCTCTGGTCAGAGACCAAAATTGAATGAAACATGGTGGTGGAAGCATCTTGTTGTGGGGATGTTCTCTTCAGCAGGGACAGGGAAGCGGGTCAGAGTTGATGGGAAGATGGATGGAGCCATATACAGGCTAATCTTAGAAGAAAAAAATTATAAAATCAATAGATGGTATTGCTCTCTAAGTGATAACAAACAGGTAAAAGTAACTACTTTAAAGTGCTTAGTGTTCGAATGCATAAATGATGAACTTCAAAAGAGACAATATAACTGCAAAATGATAATAGGCAATCCAAAGTGCTGAGTGCTCAAAAATACATAGGTGGTAAACTCCCAATGTACAATGTAGGTGGCAATAGTAATACAAAAGAATAGCATCCAGATCAATGTTATCCCAAACAAGATAAAGTGCTAGTGTCAAAAAACTAAGGAATAAGGACAAAGTGAGCATGAGGCCGCGTACACACGATCGAACATGTCCGCTGAAACTGGTCCGCAGACCAGTTTCAGCGGACATGTTCGATCGTGTGTACGGCCTATCGTACCGTTTTCCAGCGGACCAAAGTTTTAAAACATGCTTTAAAACCTGTCTACTGGACACCTATCCGTCGTGGTTAGTACACAAAATCATCGGACCAAAAACCCACGCATGCTCAGAATCAAGTCGACGCATGCTTGGAAGCATTGAACTTCGTTTTTTCATCACGTCGTTGTGTTCTACGTCACCGCGTTCTGGTCTGATGGGATTTTGGCGGATCGGTCCGAAGGTGTGTACAGGGCCTAAGTCTTCAAACAAATGCTGGTGAATACAGTGCAAGAAGTAAAGTGCTACCCCTCTGTGTAGGTGTAGTAATGTGAATTGGTGATCTTCCTCTTCAGTACAGTCACACCTCAATGTTCAATGGCTCCTTACCTTACCGCTGTAAGGTAATAGCGTAAAAGTAGCAAGTGGCAATTCAGAAATCCGGGGTCCTGCATTAGATCACCCTAAGAATTTCTTATGGATGGCAATAATTGCCGGTATAGAATCGCTATTGGAGAAATTAGGAGAATGAGTTGATCAATTTCTCTAACCGCTTGTTGTTCGTTTACCTGGGTTTATCGAGGCTACTGGACATTTGTTAGCCCACATGCAGAAAATGTTTTGGTCTACAGAATGTATCTGGATCACTATAGATCTTTGTATGACTGCATTCCTTTCATGTTGCAGTGTTTTATAGTCCTAATGTACGTGAGTTCATTTGTAGAGCAGTAGAATTCCTCCTGACATACTTTTTTATGTTTGATGAACGATACTACATTCAGAGTCAAGGTGCATCCATCTGGGCAAAATTTCCCCCCTCTTTGGCGAATCTCTACATGGGCTGGTGGGAAGAATCAATTTTATTTGCCCATGGTAACCCATTCAAAACCAATATTGCCTGGTATGGATGTTTCATTGATGACCTGATTGTAGTATGGCATGGATCGGCTGATGCTATAGGCGATTTAATGAAATATCTTAAGGGCCCTTTCACACTAGCGGACGAACGGTCCGCTAATTACAAGTCTGTTAACGGACTTGTAATGGGCCCCTATGGGAGCGGATCCATTAGCGGATGATGCATCCGCTAACGTCCGCCAGATCCGCATCCGTTTTTGCGGACTGAAGAATGTCCTATTTTTCTTCCGTCCGGCAAAACGGATCGGATGCAAACGGACAGATGGTCCGTTTCCATCCGACTCCCCATAGGGACTGTGCAGGGACCGCCCTGTCCGCCGACAGCTGAGCGGAGACCCCCCGCTGAGCTGACGGACACACGGAGCGGACCGAAAAACGGTCCGCTCCGTGTGAAAGGACCCTTATACTAACTCTCTAAATTTGGAGTTCACCTGTGTGCGCCACCCGACCCAAATAGACTATTTGGATTTGACCTTGATGGGGCATTTAGATAGCAACACAGTGGGGTTGATTTACTAAAGGCAAATCCACTTTGCACTTCCAGTGCACTTGAAGGTGCAGTCTCTAAATCTGAAATGAGGGGAAGCTCTGCTGATTTTATCATCCAATCATGTGCAAGCTGAAATGCTGTTTTTTATTTTCCTTGCATGTCCCCTTCAGATCTACATTGACTGCAATTCCAAGTGCACTTTCAGTGCAATTTCAAGTGCACTTTGCACTTGTAGTGCAAAGCGGATTTTCCTTTAGTAAATAACCCCTGTGCAGGGACTTCCCTTTTATTGGCTAATAGCTGTCAACCCTGTCATACCATTAAGTCTTTGCCCACTGGTGAATTCATCAGGGCCAGGAGGAACTGCTCTACAGACAAGGATTTTTTGCAAGAATGTACAGCAATCCAAAAGCGACTTAAAGAAGGGGGCTATAATATACGAACAATAGCTAGAAGTAAAAATATAGCATTTTACAAAGATCGGGTGGAGATGATTCAGAATAGTGATAGTGATAGTGATTTCAATAAAAACAAAGTTAATTTTGTCACTACATTTTCTTTACAATACAACAAAATTGTTACGATTCTTAAAGAACATGGGCCAGATTCAGAAACACTTTACGCCGGCGTATCTATTGATACGCCACGTAAGTTAAAAGATGCGCCGTCATATCTATGCCCTGTATTCAGGAACCAAGGTACGCCTGAATTCTAGCTTGATACGACCGACGTAAGTCTCTTACGCCATCGTATCTTAGTTGCATATTTACGCTGGCCGCTAGGGGCGCTTCCGTAGATTTACGCGTAGAATATGCAAATGAGCTAGATATGCCGATTCACGAACGTACTTGCGCCCGGCGCATTGATATACGTCATTTACGTAAGGCGTACGACCGGCGTAAAGTTACCCCTGCTATATGAGGCGCAGCCAATATTAAGTATGAAGTTAACAGGGGCATCTGTTTATGGCTTTGAGCCGAAACGCGTCGCGTAACATCCATAGTACCCCATACTGCTTTTAGATATATTTTTCATGTGATTTTATTCATTTATTTTAAATAAAGCCTTCATTGGTTTTTTGATCTGCACCATTGGGAGCATTTATTTTTTCTTTTTCCCATGCCACACATGTTGTGTTGATACATGAGCCTGGCCATTCCTCCATTTTGGCCCTTTGCTATCCGGGTTTCTGTCCCTGAAGTGAGGTATCCGACCAAGATTGAATCCATCATCTCAGCCGGAGTGACCATCGCTGCAAAACCTTTCACGCACAGAGCCCAGGGTCCGTTGTGACCACCATGCCTGATCCGACTTGCTGTTAGTACTAACATGTGAGTCCACCACAGCTGGTAAGAGTATCCATTTCCATTGATTTTGATAGTCTGAAGGTTACTACAGACAAGCCATCATTGTTGTCTTAATTTCCTTGAACTGCCATCATATGTGAAGATTGCATTCATCCATTTGGGACACACCTATGAACTGTTCATTTTTGTTTATTTTTTTTGGTTGGTTTCTTCACTCATCAGTTTGCCAACATATGTATGGACTTTATCAGTATTCCACACATGTTGAATACAATTGTCTTTTACTATGTTTTTACATACAATTTTTGTTTGATTTCACATTATTATGTCATGTGAATTTGGCAGCATTTTCACAAAACTAATTAGTATAGCGCTGCACTTTCTTTCTCCACGTTCACTTTGACTTTGTTTGTCTGTGTGCTGGCTGCTACATTGTTTTTTGTTTTTCTTTGATAATTAGCGCAGTTGTTTCCCCACTTTTACATACTAAGAAAACATATACCGGTACCATCAAACAGTATATTAACTGCAATTCTAAATTGGTGGTTTATGTCATTCAGTGTAGTGCCTGCAGCCTGCAATACGTTGGGTGCACTACTAATACACCCGTTGAGAGTTAGAATCTCGGAACATGTCAATGACACTACAAATATTACCGCTAAAAATATCTCAAATGTGTAATTTTACCATGGTAATTTTGATACTTTTTCCTCTTTTGGTGCTGAACAGGTCAAAAAACTCCCAAGAGGAGGTGACACTCATCGTATTTTGCTTAAGCGCGAAGTGTGTTGGATCCATACCCTCAATACTAGAAAACCGTATTGCTTGAATGATAGGATGGACATAAATCTTTTTCTTGTCAAAATATTTTATTGATTGGATCAACAAGTAAATACAAGCAGTTGTAATAAATAATACAACAGTAAGCAAACCATGTTTTACATTAATGGTAGAACTTTAAAGTTCCACTAATTAGCTAATGTTAGGTAGGTTAGTTGACCATTACAGAAAAGAGAAGTAAATTAGTTAATATAACTAAGAATAATTAACTACGATTGAAATAATACTACCATAATAGAGTAGGGGTGCCCAACAAGTGGCCCGGGGGCCATATGTGGCCCGCGGAGCCCTCTGATGTGGCCCGTGACCTCCTGCTCTGGGATGGCTGGTTGGCAAGCCCACATTGCTGACCTGCCATCCCAGAGCATCAGTGTTGTGAAAAAAGTCGGCGGTAGAGGAAGCAAGTGGCTTTTCAGAAAGTGCACCACACATGCAGGATATAATCGACGTCTATGGCAAAGTGCAGATAACCGTCACACCCACATTGTGGGAAGACCCCAGACCATCAGTGTAAAAGCAGCCTTAGGCCAAGCCAATCGGACCCTCCATTCACCTCTATGGAGCGGCAGATGTAAACACTTTTGTCCGTATACACCTGCCTACATCCAATCCGATCTGTTAAAAAAAAAAAAATACAGAAGTGGATCCCTCCCCTTCCATCTGATTGGATCAGAGGGCTCATAAAGTAGATTGGACCATGTCTGTTTTGCATATGCAGGACTAGACAAAGACCTGCCCACTCCGCTTATTGTGGCCCACAACTGGTAACTAAATCGCTTCAGTGGCCCTCGGCCTTCAAAAGGTTGGGCACCCCTGATATAGAGTATTAACTTGGACCAGAGCTGTTAAAATTTGTTAAATAGAATAATACTTCATTACTGTGTTCAGTAAAATAATAAAAATAGAGCCGAAGAGAAAACTAAATATATATAAAAGAAAAGAACACACAGAAAAAGGGAGACACAAGAAGAGGAAGAATAGAATAATGAGGAGAATAGAGAAGAAAGTGCAGGAGTCCACTGAATTAGCTCAGATCGTATGGCTTCCTGTCTGAGGGTGTAAAAAGCATTATAGTATTCACAACAGAAAGTAGGGTAGCACCAAGGCTCCGAAAGTTGGGGTTTGGGATTGCAAATCACTTTTATCTGAGTAGGGTTGTCAGCTACCATGGCATGAGAATTGTGTTATCACAGAGTGGTGATAAGTGATATTTGATCCAAGGATTCCAGGCTTTTTCGAAAGCTGGAATTTGATCTCTTTCTATTGTTAGCATTTTGCCATGAGACATGAAAACGTCTAGTTTGGATTCAGTCTCGGGTACCTCTAGGTCGGGGGTCCTCCACGTCTTTGCGATTGTTTGACATAAATCTTTTTCTAACATAATCTCATTGTTTTGATACATCTACTGTACCACTTTGAACATGTTTTATTTGTTCATTATATGTCCTTCTTATGCCTGCTGTGTTTCTTCCTTTCTTTTCTCCATGTGTTTTTAATTATTTTGATTGCTTCTGATCAGGATGCACCTGCCCCATTTGGAGTGCTTACTTTGTTATAAATATCAGTTTTTCGTTTCCAATAGTTTTTATTAAGTATTCAAGAAGGAAAAAAAAAAGGGGTATACAAAGAAAATTGGGGGTGGGGGAGTGGAAGGGGAGGAAGAGCCCTTGCAGTCAACATCTGGAGGGCCTTTAAACAAATACAGCTTATTGCAAACATACACTTAACAGTTACATAGCACATGTCCACGAGCACGCCCTCTAGGGCCATCTCTAAACAAGGATAACCAGCAACTTAGCACAGGAACACTCAATTGGAGCCCTATCTAGGCCCTGAGGGCCAACTTAACTTGGCCCATTACAACTGAATTGGTAATGTAACCATAGTAGAGCAGAGAAGAAGGAAGAAGAGGAAGAAAGAAAGGTAGGAGAAGAGAGAGGAAAAAAGAGCGAGAGAGAGAAGAGGGGGATGGTGCAACCCCACCGTGATCTAAAGAGGGTGAAGGCCCTAGCATTAATACGAGTCAATGTACGTTTGTGAGGTAAGCGATCCAGGGATCCCACACCTTGTCAAAGACCTTGACTTTATCATTCAGGATGGCTGATATCCTCTCGTTCACCATGATCCACGACAATTTAGACTTCAAAAGGCCAAAGGGGACCATGGGGGATCTCCATGACTTGGCGATGGAAATTCTGTCTGCCACAAATATAAAAGCTATCAGTTTTTTCAGGTACTTTGACGTGCCCTCTACCGGGCGTCCCAGCAGTGCATGCAGAGGCGATTTAACCAGGTTCACCTGGGTCAAAGAATATATAAAGTTATAAGTGCGTATCCAAAACCGCCTCACCTTTTGGCATGTCCACCAAATGTGGTACATGGAGCCGTCCTCATTGCACCCCCTAAAGCACAGCGGGGACGCCCCCGGAACAAATGTGGCTATTCGCGCAGGGACCATGTACCATCGCAACAACACTTTGTAATTAGCCTCAATTAAAGAGGTATTGATATAGGATTTAGACGCCCCCTGTACCAGTTTACTCCATTCCGCCATTTCCAGTTCCATGCCAAGATCATGTTCCCACTTCTGCATATAGACCAGCTTTTGAGTATTAGAGAACAACAATTTATAGATTATAGATATGTGACCGGAGTGTTTGTCAAAGGTTCTGCAAAGTTGTTCCATATTCGTAGATGTGGAGAGGTCAGAAGTACGGTTCAAAGTCCCCAGGAAATGGGCAATCTGACTGTACCGAAAGTATTCAGCATTCGGAAGACCATACCTCTCCTGTAGAACCGATTTTGACAAAGGTCCCTTGTGGTCGCAGAGATCCGCTATCCTCAATAGGCCCTTATTGATCCACCAATTAAAATCCTGGGGTCGGAGACCCGGGGTGAACATGGGGTTATGGAACAAAGATGCCATCGGGGTATGTGGTGACTTAAATCGATATGTTTTAGCTAGGCGATCCCAGAGGCTCAGGGAAAATTACAGGGACGGACAAAGCACAGATGGCCTGTCTCGCCCTCTCAGCCACATCAGGTGACTGATCTCTCTGTCTGGGTTCAGGGAAGATTCCAGTCCCATCCAAAGCGGTTTGGATCGTCCCGTATGAAAACGGATCAGCTGGGCCAGCTGGGCTGAGTGGTAATACTTAAGGAGGTCTGGCATACCCAATCCTCCGCCCAATTTGGGCGTGTATAACATTTTCCTGTTCACCCTAGGCCTCTTATGGTCCCATACATAATCGATCAGTTTGGCCTGAAACTTCTTGAGGTCAGCACTTACTATAGCAATTGGAAGAGTTCTAAATAAATACAACACCTTAGGTAGGATCGTCATCTTGACCGAGTACAGCCTACCGAACCATGACGGGGGTTTAATTGACCACCTCTGAAGGTCCTCCAACAACTTGCGAAACAAAGGGGGATAGTTCTTCTTATATAGTGTAGTAAGAGTAGGTGTTAAATGAATGCCCAAGTAGGGAAGGGCTTCCTCTTGCCAGCTAAAAGAATACTGACCACGCAAAGCTCAAACTATGTGGGGCTGTAGAGAGACACCGAGAGCCTGGGATTTAGAATGATTTACCCGCAAACCAGTAAACGTCGCAAAACGTCCTAGTACTATCTTCAGAGTTGGCAATGAAGTAACCGGAGAAGAGAGGAGCAACAGTATATCGTCCGCGAACAGCGCACATTTGTGCTCCCGCCCTCCACAGCTAACCCCCAGTATATCCGGATGTGTTCTAATTTTGATCGCCAAGGGCTCCAAAGCCAAGATGAACAGCACTGGAGACAAAGGGCAGCCTTGTCGGGTGCCTCTGTGTATGGGAATGTCTCGAGATTTATAGCCCTTGACCATCAAATTAGCAGTGGGAGCGTTGTATATTGTTCGAAGAGTCGTGAGGAAACATGACCCAAACCCATATCTCTCTAGTATAAAGAAAAGGTATTCCCAGGACAAGGAGTCAAACGCCTTTTGCAGATCTAGCGCTAGTAGCAGAGCCCCTCTTTGTCCTCCCCCATCCCAGCCCGAGTTTAGCGCAGATATAATGTCAACAATTCTTCTAGTCTGATCCGGGGCCTGTCTATGGGGTACGAAGCCCACTTGGTCAGGGTGAATATTTTGTGCTAAGAACGAGTTCACCCGGGTAGTCAATATTTTTGTCAGAAGTTTGAGGTCGACATTTATTAACGAAATCGGGCGGTAATTTGAGCAATCACTATGGTCCTTATTGGGCTTAGGGATAACATGTATAAACGCCCCATTCTCATGCGGCGGGAGGGGGGAGCCTCTGCGCAAGCCATTAAAGAGGGCACATAGGTGCGGGGCTAGAATTTCTGAATATTTGCGGTAATAGTGGCCTGTGAACCCGTCCGGGCCCGGTGATTTAGAAGGGTTCAGGGACTTAATGCCCGCCAAAATTTCCTCCGTTGTGAATTCTGCCTCCATCAATTCTACGTGGTCACTAGATAACTTGGGGATGGGTACATCACCCAGGAATAGGCATGTGCAAAAGTGAAAAATTGGTTTCGTTTCGTTTCATTTCAATTCGTCATTTAATAAATTTAGTTAAGTTAGGTTCGTTACATGTGTTGAATTCGTTTTCGGAATTCGTTCGTTTTCGACCGAATTTCGAAAAATCCGGTCGAAAACGAAAATATTTCGACCGTTTTTCGAATTCGTTCATTTTCGACCGAATTTCGAAAAAAAACGGTCGAAATCGAAAATATTTCAACCAGATTAGAAAACAAATAGTCTCTTTTCGAATAGAATTTTTTTCGAATTAAATCCGAAAATATTTATTTATTTTTTTATTTTTTTTCGAATTCCGATCGAATTTAGTCCGCGGGTATTCGATTTGGAATTCGAAAAAAAAAAAAAAATCGATTTCGACCATTTTTTTTTTCGAAATTTGGTCGAAAACGAACGAATTCCGAAAACGGTCAAAATTTTTCGCTAATATAGCAATTCGGGAATTCGTATGCATCCGAATGTCCGAATAATGGAAAATTCGTCCGAATTTCGATTTGGAACGAAACGAAATGCACATGCCTACCCAGGAATGCCTCTGCCTGGGTCCTGCTAAAATCCCCGGAAGATTCGTACAGTTTAGAATAGAAAGCGGTAAACTCCTGGAGGATCTTGTGGGGATTCTGGGTAACTTGGCCAGTCTTCAGTCTCAATTTAGGAAGAGCGGGATTAAACGGCCTAGGGGTTAATTTTCTCGCCAGTAGTTTGTTCGGCTTATCGCCCAAGGAATAATACCTATGGCGCGACCACCGAAGATATTTCTCCGCCTTTGTAGTAAGACTCAGATTCAAAGCCGTACGCGCCTCGTCTATTTGGGTTCTAAAATCGAGGTGTGGGTTAGATTTCTGTTCTCGCATAACCCGACGTAATTCCGCATCCTGCTGCTGAATGGTGCCTTTACGTTCCTTCTTGACCCTAGAGGCAAGCTGTATGAGCGTTCCCCGCATGGTAGCCTTATGGGCCGCCCACAGCGTCACCGGAGAGGAGACCGATGAGGAATTTTCCTCAAAAAACTGTTTTATAGCTTGCTCGATTTCTTTTTCAAAGGCAGGGTCATTCAGCAAAGACTCATTCAAACGCCACGATGGTGGGCCTGACTTTGCCCAGAGGTCAGTCAGTACAATTTGGACCGAGGAATGGTCCGACCAAGGCATGGGGAGTATTGTAGCAGACGAAACAAAGGAGAGCAGGGGAGAGAACGTGAACACATGATCTATGCGCGAATACGTCCTATGCACGTGGGAATAGAACGTAAAGTCTCTATCTGTGGAATGGGCATCTCTCCACACGTTGATCAGGTCGTAGCTATGTAGGAGATGTGCCATTGTTCCGCTCTGTCTGGTAGCGTGTTTCAGTGTCGCTTTCCCAGGATTAGATCTATCGAGAACCCGGTCAAGAGAAATATTACTATCTCCGCCAAGGATCACGTGCCCCGCCACATGGGGCATTACGATCTCTAACATAGAGCGAAAGAAAGCCAGTTGACCCACATTGGGAGCATAGTATGATAAAAAGGTGACCTCGCTCTCGTTAATTTTCCCCACTACCATGATGTATCTACCCTCCTTATCCCTAATGACGGTGGTGGGCGTGAATGGAACCTTATTGGCGAAACATATCGCTACCCCCCTCTTCTTATCAGGTCCATTCGATAAAAAAAACTTTGTGTATCTAGCGTTCAAGTACCTAGGGGCCGAGGTCTTAGAGAAATGTGTCTCCTGTAGGAGCAGAATGTCGATCCCCATTTTGTGGTATTGTTGGAAGGCCTTCGCTCGCTTAGTGGGGGAGTTTATACCCTGCACATTGTGTGTTAGGATAGTGTACTTAAATATCAGTTTTTAAATCAAACATGTATGCTTTGATGAAGGATTCTTAGCCGAAAAGCGTCAGTGTATAGCCTGTATCCATGT
Organism: Rana kukunoris; assembly: GCA_029574335.1. Classification (NCBI taxonomy): domain Eukaryota; kingdom Metazoa; phylum Chordata; class Amphibia; order Anura; family Ranidae; genus Rana; species Rana kukunoris. Next base: position 97,082,647 of record CM056050.1, on the reverse strand, counting down.
AACCAAGTACTTTTATTCAAGAGCATCCGAGTTGCCAGCCCTTTTTGATTCAAGTATGGAACTAGTAAGTATCATCTATGGAGCCTGGTTTCCTGGTGGACACATCAATTATATGGAGAAAAAGAACAGGGGACCCAAATAGTGAAGTATATAAAACTGGGTATTTATTTAATAACAGCCAGGATTGTGTCAGGAAAGGGCTCACCCTTTGGTGGCACTGTTGGTCCCGTGGATCGCAGTACCGGTGTCCACCAGTGGTGTCTTCTGAAAGCCAGGCTCTATAGTAAAGGATTTCAGCTGCTGGTGGCACTGTTAGGTCCATGGGCCGTAGTACAGGTGTCCACCAGCAGGTGTTTTACGGCAGTGTGGAGCCGACATTTTCTCCTGTGGTCAGGCATCACCTGAGCCTGATTACAGGAGATGCGTCTAAATACCCAGCAACTCACACACTCAAGTGGCCTTGGTATCGTCCTTTTGCCCTGACATGCGAGCCTGTTCTCCTGAGCCTGTGCCTGATCCTTAGCCTGTTCCAGATCCTGATCCTATGCTTGTCATGTGTCTCTGTACCTTGCACCCCTGCTCTGTATCCTGATCCCATCCACCTTCTCCCTCTCCTATCCTAACCCTTCCCCCATCTGCTGATTCCCTGTGTTTGACCCTGGCCTGGCTAACGTTTATCATTCTGGTATACCCCTTCTAGTGTTCTCCTTTTGTTTGTCTGTTGCTGTTTTTGGGACACTGTCTTGTTGTGGGTTTATTGTATACAGTTTGTGATTGGCGGTGTGTTTATTTATATTCACTTTCTTTAATACATTATTATTCATTTTACATGCGTTTTGGTTCTCTCTTTGCAGTCCACACAGTCTGGTCACACTTGTACATGACAGATTGGTACTCACATGAAAGAAGGTGTATAAAATAGAACGAGCTGCAAGCTCACAGTCTGACATCACTTCGGGTGCCCATCTATTCTGACGTGTATCATCACGGTCACATGACTTCATCAGGAAACTTCATAATTTCCCTGATGAAGTCAACCCACTAAGCACCCTGCAAATTCGGATGTTTACCGAACAGACGAGCAGGTGATGGTCAAGCCAAACTTTTGCTCAGCCCGAACCATTCTCCCCAACACTATTCCTCTCTTCCTGTCAAAATTCCTCTTAGAACGGAGCAGGGTGCATGGCTTGCCGGTGTGTGTATCTATGGATGCACACAGAAAACGCTTGGTAGCACGCCTGCACAGGTGCCCCCGTAGTACAGGCTTGGTAAAGGATTGACCCAGAGGAAGAGGGAATGGACAGCGCCGGCAGGGAACCACCAAAGATGAAGTAGATGCTCTGTGCATTATCGTTACACAAAACAAGTAAATGTAACCTTCTTTTTTTATTTAAAAATAAATACATTTGCCTTTACTATCACTTTAAAGCTCCCAGGGTGCTGAAGATGCAAGGCAAAGTCTAGGGATATCTGCATTGTATCCAAATAGCAACTTAATTCAGGAAGGGAAAATGTTACTTTAACCACTTTGCAACCGCCCTATGCCGAAAGTACGGCTCTAGGGCGGTTGCTGTATTCTAACTGGCCGTTAATTAACGGTCTGTCAGAATCGCGCTCCCGCGCGCCTCCTGAGGCGCGCACACGGGAACATCCGTGACCGCCGGGTCCAGAGGACCCGGCGCATCACGGATCACGGTAAATCGCCGCTGATAGCGGCGGTTTACCACGTGATCGCGCCGTCCAATGACGGCGCGATCAGATGTAAACAGACCGGCGTCATTTGATGACGCCGGTTCCTCCCTCCTCTCTCTGTACCGATCGGTACAGTGTGAGAGGAGAGGGGAGGGAGCGGATGGCAGCGGCAGTGCTGCGGGCTGGATCTGTGACAAATGCAGTCACAGATCCATCCATCCCTCCCTCCCTGCTCAGCCATCCCTGCTGCATATACTCTGCAATACTCACCTGGGCATACTCTGCAATACTCAGGCATACTCTGGCAATACTCTGGGCATACTCTGCAATACTCAGGCATACTCTGGCAATACTCTGGGCATACTCTGCAATACTCAGGCATACTCTGGCAATACTCTGGGCAATACTCTGGCAATACTCTGGGCATACTCTGCAATACTCTGGGCATACTCTGCCAATACTCTGGGCATACTCTGCCAATACTCTGGGCATACTCTGCAATACCCTGGGCATACTCTGCATACTCCGCAATACTCTGGCAATACTCTGGCAATACTCTGGGCATACTCTGGGCATACTCTGCAATACTCTGGGCATACTCTGCAATACTCTGGGCATACTCCGCAATACTCTGGGCATACTCCGCAATACTCTGGGCATACTCCGCAATACTCTGGGCATACTCTGCAATACCCTGGGCATACTCTGCAATACCCTGGGCATACTCTGCATACTCTGGGCATACTCTGGCAATACTCTGGGCATACTCTGCAATACTCTGGGCATACTCTGCAATACTCTGGGCATACTCTGCAATACTCTGGGCATACTCTGGCAATACTCCGGGCATACTCTGGCAATACTCCGGGCATACTCTGGCAATACTCCGGGCATACTCTGGCAATACTCCGGACATACTCTGGGCATACTCTGGCAATACTCTGGCAATACTCTGGGCATACTCCGCAATACTCTGGGCATACAGCAGCCCCTGTCCCCGCGAGCTCGCATGCAGAAGCGAACGCATACGCAAGTCCCGCCCACATATAAAAACGGTGTTCAAACCACATGTGAGGTATCTTTATATCATGTTTTGGGGTTTTATGTATTTTTCTAGCAAATAAATGATGATTTTTACATGTAGGAGAGAAATGTCAGAATTGGCCTGGGTGCTCCCTGCATGTTGGGCCTCTGTATGTGGCCGCACTGTGTAAAAGTCTCACACATGGGGTATCGCCATACTCGGGAGGAATAGCAGAATGTGTTTTGGGGTGTAATTTGTGGTATGCATATGCTGTGTGTGAAAAATAACCTAATAATATGAAAATTTGATGAAAAAAAAATAAATCTTGATTTTGCAAAGAATTGTGGGAAAAAATTACAACTTTAAAAAACTCACCAGGCCTCTTTCTAAATACCTTGGAATGTCTTCTTTCCAAAAAGGGGTCATTTGGGGGGTATTTGTACTTTTCTGGCATGTTAGGGTCTCAAGAAATGAGAGAGGCTGTCAGTACTTCAGGTGTGATGAAATTGATCAATTTTCAGGATTTGGTACCATAGTTTGTAGACCCCATAACTTTCACCCAGACTAAATAATATCCAACATTTTTTATTTTTTTTACCAAAGATATGTAGCAGTATACATTTTAGGCCAAATTTATGAAGAAAAATTACTTTTTTGCAAAATTTTATAATAGAAATGAAGAAAAATTATTATTTTTTGCAAAATTTTGTTCTTTTTTCATTTATAGCAAAAAAAATAAAAACCGCAGAGGTGATGAAATACCACCAAAAGAAAGCTCTATTTGTAGGAAAAAAAGGACAAAAATTTCATTTGGTTATAGTGTTGTATGACTGAGTTATTGTCATTCAAAATGTGAGAGCACCGAAAGCTGAAAATTGGTCTGGTTATTAAGGGTGTTTAAGTGCCCAGTGGTCAAGTGGTTAAAATGCATCACCAGCTAAAACTTTGTGGTAAAAGGGTTAGAGCATCCATCAAGATTGTATTGCCATTTGGGGCTATTTCCACCACATTTCCAGTCAGTACAGGAAGTGATGAAAAATCTCTGCCAATGGGGACCAATTCAATTTTTATTATAGTAGGAAATGGTTAGAACTAATTTTTTATTCATATCTGTAGCTTTCTATTACAGTTATAAACACTGCTACCTTTTTACCGTGTCATGGGGAGCAGAAAAAAAGGAAAAAGATCTCCTAAAGCCTAACACTGGGAACTTTGAAATCCCCCTTGTATTGGGACTGCACACACAATTCAACGGGGTTGTAAAGAAAAACATTTTTTTCCCTAAATAGCTTCCTTTACCTTAGTGTAGTCCTCCTTCACTTACCTCATCCTTCGATTTTTCTTTTAAATGTTCTTATTTCTTCTGAGAAATCCTCACTTCCTGTTTTTCTGTCTGTAACTACACGCGGTAATGCAAGGCTTTCTTCCTGGTGTGGAGAGGTGTCTTGAGGGGGGGAGGGGGCGAGCAGGAGTGACAGGACGCCCACTAACACACAGCTTGTTTCTCTATCTGCAAAGTAGAGAGTGTCCTGACTTGCCTGCTCGCCCCCTCCCCCCTCAAGAGGCTTTCTTCATGCCAGGGAGAACGCCTTGCATTACTGTGTGCAGTTACAGACAGAAGAACAGGAAGTGAGGATTTCTCAGAAGAAATAAGGACATTTAAAAGCAAAATGGAAGGATGAGGTAAGTGAAGAAGGACTGCACTAAGGTAATGGAAGCTATTTAGGGAAAACATTTTTTTACAACCCCTTTAACTGCTTGTTTCTTTTAGATAAGCGTAAAAGCAATTTGGCACTCTCCCATGGCAAGTTGGCACTCTCCCATGCTTTGGTGGTGGACTGTCTCTCGGTTATAGACCCTGCATCAGTCTTGATGATGTCACCACCTTAGACAGCTGGAGCATGGGAGAGAAAAGGTTACGGGACCATTTTTCATGTGTTTCTATAATTCCTTTTATGGAGCAACTCGCAAATTAACAATTGTACAATATATCCTCCATGTGGATTTATACAGTGAAAAAAAAAACAACCCTTCCTTATGCTCCTTCTTTAATAAAGCCCTGGATTTGAATTTGTAATGCCTGACTTCAGTTTGTATTTTTTTTCTAGAAGGTTTTAGATTATGTATTAGGTTGCCAAAAAAAAGAGAAATTAAAATTAGCTGTGTATGTCTTTTTAGTGGCTGGAATGTACAATACAGCCAAGCATGTGAATGCGTTTTTGCCTCTGATATTTGGCCAGTCTTAAAATATCTTCCACTCCCAGGGTGTAGGCGGTGGAGAACTCCGAGACACAGGCACAGGCTCAGGCTGCAATAAACTTTTGAAAAGTTTTTTTTTCTATAAAATTGTCAGGACGCTGTGCACGAGAAGCCAAAGGTTAGTTTTGTTTATATTGTCTGCAATTACTTTGCATGCATAATACATAATCATTTCTAGCTCTTTAGGCTGGTTAAAGGCTGCTGCAGTAAAAATGATATAGTGTCTGTGTTACTGGGTCAGTCTAGTAGCTTCTACATTTGTTTTTTTACACTTATATGCTGGGTGTACTGTATACTATACATTCTCTAGAATTGTCTGGTAATAGTGTGTGTTAAATATGTTAACCCTCCACTGAATGGCTGTTTATACAATGATTTGTGGATCTTTACTCAGCTGTGTGATTTTGGCAGGACTAGGTATGGGCTTCATATGTAATAAACAATATAGTAAGTACGGAGTCAGTTTGTTACTGTATAGTGAATACGTGGTCAGTTTGTTCTCAGTTCAGTTCATGCTTATGTATGTCCCGCTGTTTGTACTCTTAATACTTGTAATTTTTAGAGTAGTACTACAGAGGGATTAAACTGTGAATCTTCCACATTTATTTTCCATAAAATAATTGTATTGGTATGACAAGAATGGATATACCCAGAATACTCTATTTTTATAGGAATGAAAACATAGGACGTCTATTTCTTGCAAGGAACAATTCGTTTTTTTTTTGTTTTTTTTTACTGTGCATGGATATTTACATAGAAAAAACTGGAGTGCAATCAGCGCAAAAATATATAGACCATATAAGGATAAGTAAAAATGTATATATTTTGTGATAAATAATAAGTTATTGTGATAAATAAATGTGAAAAAACATCTAGTTTAAGTTCACCGGTATGCTAGCTGAACACTAAAAGGACATTCACAAGATCCAAAATAAACAATTGATAAAGAGAACAGTGCAGCACAAAACCTATAAAGTGTAAAATTATTAAAGTGAAAATCAATAAAGTCCAAAGAGATTGGGAATCCAATCAGACCACAGCGACACAGACTTCAGGCTCCTGTCCCCCAGACGTGTTGCGTTATTACAACTTCCTCAGCAGGGCGGAGGAAGTTGTAATAACGCAGCGCGTCCGGGGGACAGGAGCCTAAAGTCTGTGTCGCTCGCTGCCGTCCTGAGAGCCTAAAAATTTGACCTTAAAGATTCGATGCCCTGGTTGTGTTTTTAATGCCTTAAGTTACTGGCTAAATGTGAGTAGCCTGTGTTTTTTTATACATTCAATAAATATCCTTGTCCATTTTGCTCTCTGGTCTCCTTTGTTGACCTACCCGCTCATTTGACCAACTGGTAACACAGTGGTCTATTGCTGAGGTGAGAGTAGCCATCTCTACTGGTGGAGGGATCACTTTTATGTTTGGTGTGTTTACTATCACTTGGTGAAGAATCCTAAGAAGTGGTCTGATTGGATCCCCAATCTCTTTGGACTTGATGGATATTTACGGACTTATAAAGTAACTCCACTTTTATGAGAAAAAAGGGCAAAATTAAAAACAAATTAAAAATAAAACAAATATAATATAACTCATATTGTATTTTAATAAAATATAAGCAGCGCTGTAAACAATGTAAGATTAAATATTGGTTTTCACAGAAATTCAAAAATAATGCTAATGTCCATAAACATCACAATGTGACAAAAGTGAATATATGCACAAATTCTCAAATATATATATATAAATGTGTTTAAATATTAATTAATTAGAAGTCCATATATCACATCAAGTAGGTTTGTGAAAAATAATGATAATAGCTTCCAATCTTCCACCACACCCAGTGTCAGTGAATCCTCTCCCGTCAGATGCAAAACTCACCAACTCAAATTGCCTTACACTCTCGTGTTCGGCGTGTAAACGTGTACAAAAATACCTCACTGGGAGGTATAGCAGATAATTCCAGTTCCAGCCAATTCACTGTCAGAAAGCACCTCCCCGCTGTTCCTTCCTAGATCTCTGGTTCCTTGATCAGCCTTGATACGTCACACGTTCACTTCAGATGGTTGCCGCACAGCCACGCCCCGACATGTTTCGTCATAAAAGACTTAGTCATGGGATTAATCATGTTTATGACGAAACATGTTGGGGCATGATGCATTTTCTGTACAATTCAATGAAATATGACACCTTGGTGGCATTCTTTATAGAGTTGGTGTAAAAATGCCTCCAGAAATGTCTGCACTGATACAGGTCACATTTTAGGCATCCCCTGCAACACAAATACAAATTTTGGTGAGATGATCCTAAAGCATTGATCACTTTTAAAGTATTGCAAACCCTGTTTTTTCCTCATTAGAGCACTGCAAGCGCATTGGCTGACTAAATCACCCCCATTCAGACTCAGGCCTGGTTCATACCTGTGCATTTTTTAGTGCATTTTCAGTTTTGCAGAAACACACTACAGTCCATTTAACATGGTTTCCTATGGGTCATGTTCACATCTGTTAATTTTTTGGAAATGGCTAGGGACTTTTTCTGGCGTTTGGTCGCATAGACTTCAATGAATCAAAAATGTGTATTGAAAAATGCAAACTGCACCTGGAATATGCAAACTGCAACCTGCATAGGTGTGAACCAGGTCTCGGAATCCAAAAGACATAGAAGGACAAACAGCTTTTTTTTCAGAGTAGAAACAGGTAGGACTCTGCTACAAAGTTTGTTAAAATCCTTGCAATGTACGCTGATCACTCACAGGGGAATGTTTTTTCAACAACAAAAGTGGAGGTACTCTTTAAAATATATATACAGTGGATACACAAAATCTACAGGCCCCTGTTTAAATGTCAGGTTTCTGTGATCTGAAAAAATTATACAAAGATAAATCATTTGAGAACCTATACCACCTTTAATGTGACCTATAAACTGTAAAACTCAATAAAAAAAAAAGAGAAATCTTTTAGGGGGGGAGTAAAAATTAAAAAAAAAATAATCTGGTTGCAAAAGCATGCGCACCCTCTTATAACTGGGGATGTAGCTGTATTCAGAAATAAGCAATCACATTCAAACTCATGTTAAATAGGAGTCAATACAGACTTTGCCATCATTTAAAGTGCCTCTGATTAACCCCAAATAAAGTTCAACTGTTCTAGTAGGTCTTTCCTGACATTGTCTTAGTCGCATCTTACAGCAAAAGCCATGGTCCGCAGAGAGCTTCCAAAGCATCAGAGGGATCTCATTGTTAAAAAGGTATCAGTCAGGAGAAGGGTACAAAATAATTTTTTAAGGCATTCGATATATCATTGAACACAGTGAAGACAGTCATCATCAAGTGGAGAAAATATGGCAAAACTGTGACAAGAAGTGGGACTTTACATGTACCTTGCAGGTCCCCCCCTCCTGCCGATCTCCCGTGCCCTCCGCCGCTTACCAGAGCCGTCGGCAGTGACATAGCAGGGCGGAAGTGACGTCAAAACGTCACTTCCGCCCATGCTTCTTAAAGGCATATTTTCTTTTTTTTCTTTTTGCATTTTAGTCTAAATATGAGATCTGAGGTCTTTTTGACCCCAGAACTCATATTTAAGAGGACCTGTCATGATTTTTTCTATTACAAGTGATGTTTACATTCCTTGTAATAGGAATAAAAGTGACCCATTTTTTTTTAGTGTAAAAATTTATAAAATAAATACGAAAACAAAAATATATATTTTTTAAAAGCCCCCGTCCCGATGAGCTTGCGCGCAAAAGCAAATGCATACGTGAGTAGCGCCCGCATATGAAAATGGTGTTTAAACCACACAAGTGAGGTATCACCGTGATCGTTAGAGTGAGAAGAATAATAATTCTAGCCATAGACCTCCTCTGTAACTCAAAAGATGCAACCTATAACATTTTCTTAAACATCGCCTATGGAGATTTTTAAGGGTAAAAGTTTGACTCCATTCCACGAGCGGGCGCAATTTTGAAGCGTGACATGTTGGGTATCATTTTACTCGGCGTAACATTATCTTTCACAATATAAAAATTAATTGGGCTAACTTTACTGTTGTCCTATTGTTTAATTAAAAAAAGTGATTTTCTTTTCCAAAAAAAGTGCGCTTGTAAGGCCGCTGCGCAAATACAGTGTGACAAAAAGTATTGCAATGACCGCCATTTTATTCTCTAGGGTGTTATAAAACAAATATAGAGCTGCAACTAACGATTATTTTCATAATCGATTAATCGGCCGATTATTTTTTCGATTAATCGATTAATCGGATAAAATCATTAAAAAAACGTAATGTGGAATTTTTTCGTTTATTTAACAGTAATAATGAAAAAACATGTTACACTCAAACGGCAGATTAAAAAACGTTTAACATTAACATTACACAACTTTACAGCAGTACTATTCCTACCCGGGAACACCAATGCTGGGGCACTATTCCTCCCGGGAACACCAATGCTGGGGCACTATTCCTCCCGGGAACACCAATGCTGGGGCACTATTCCTCCCGGGAACACAAATGCTGGGGCACTATTCCTCCCGGGAACACCAATGCTGGGGCACTATTCCTCCCGGGAACACCAATGCTGGGGCACTATTCCTCCCGTGAACACCAATGCTGGGGCACTATTCCTCCCGGGAACACCAATGCTGGGGCACTATTCCTCCCGGGAACACCAATGCTGGGGCACTATTCCTCCCGGGAACACCAATGCTGGGGCACTATCCCTCACGGCAGGGCTTGACAAATTTGCTTGGAATCTAGGAGCCAGCTAAAAAAGTTAGGAGCCAGAAAATGCGCCCCGTCCCGACGAGCTTGCGCGCAGAAGCGAACACATACGCGTGATGTATCACCGCGATTGTTGGAGCGAGAGCAATAATTCTAGCTCTAGACCTCCTCTAACTCAAAACATGCAACTTGTATTTTTTTTAAACGTCGCCTATGGAGATTTTAAAGGGTAAAAGTTTGACGCCATTCCACGAGCGGGCGCAATTTTGAAGCGTGACATGTTGGGTATCAATTTACTCGGCGTAACATTATCGTTCACAATCTAAAAAAAAATTGGGATAACTTTACTGTTTTATTTTTTAATTAAAAAAAAAAAAAATCCAAAAAAAGTGCGCTTGTAAGACCGCTGCGCAAATACGGCGTGACACAAAGTATTGCAACGATCGCCATTTTATTCTCTAGGGTGTTAGAATAAAAAATATATATAATGTTTGGGGGTTCTAATTATAGGAAAGGAGATGGCAGTAAAAAATAACATTACAGTTGCTGTTTAACTTGTAATGTCAAACGGCCACCACCAGATGGCGCCAGCTCACAGAAGGAAGAGCTTGGGACTTCACAAGGCCGCAAAGCCGCGGCCTCAATTAGCGTTTGCCGCGGACCCGCGCCGATCGCGCGGCGGAGGTGGTGGGGGCGCACGGAGACGCAGGATTTTGTGCCTCCGTGCTCCCCCACCTCCCCCGCTGCTCGATCGCGGCGGGCCCGCGGCAAACAGTAATTGAGGCCGCGGCTTTGAATGGGCGGAAGGGCGGACCGATTAATCGATAATGAAAATCGTTGACAACGATTTTCATTATCGAATATTATCGATAATATCGATTAATCGTTTCAGCTCTAAACAAATATATATAACGTTTGGGGGTTTTAAGTAATTTTCTAGCAAAAAAAAAAAATGTTTTAATCTTGTAAACACCAAGTCTGAAAAACAGGCAAGGTCCTTAAGTGGTTAAATGATCCAAGTGGGATTGGAAAGTATGGCCCAGATTCACAGAGCAATTACGCCTGTCTAACTGGTGTTAGACAGGAGTAATTTCAAATTTCGCGCGCCGTATCACTAGTTTGAATCCTCAAACCATGATACGGCGGCTTCGGGCTTCGATCCGAGAGGCTTACGTCCTCGTAAGCCTTCGGATCTACACTGCGATATTTTTGCGGCCGCTGGGAGGAGTTTGCGTCGTTTTCATGCGTCGGGATATGCAAATTAGTTTTTACGGCGATCCACGAAGGTACGAGTGTCCCTCGCAATCGCCTACGTCATTTTTTGGCTACGTAATGTTAGAGGAGCTTTTTGCTGGTCTAACAGTGCGTAACCCATGTAAAGTATGGCCGTCGTTCCCGCGTCGATTTGAAAATATTTTTTTTTTTTTTACGTAACTCGTTCGGGAATAGGAATGTACGTAAACGACGCTACTACGACGTGACGACGTGTTTTCGCGCAATGCACGGCGGGAAATTTGCGAACGGAGCATGCGCAGTTCGATCGCCGCAGGAACGCGCCTATTTTAAATGCTTCACGCCCCCTACTCGCGCAGATGGATTGCGACGGGAGAAATACACTACGCCGCCGTCGTTTACTGGACAAAATCTACCTGGATTCCACGTAGAGCCAGGTAAAAAACGGCGGCGTAGTGTATTTCTGATACTCTACGAGAATCTAATTCTCTGTGAATCTGCCCCTATATCTTTAACCGCCATAGACTAATCTATCTAGATAGAGAAGTTATCATTGTATGTGTATATCTCCATGTAAATGGAGAATGGTGGTCTTATCCCAGTTGCAGTATTAATTGAGAGCAGGGAATTCAGTCCCCTTCACTTTCTGGAATACTGTAGGTTTGATTCCCCCAGTGAGGCACAAAAAGATCCTATCCTACCCTGATGTATAGCTCATGTCAACTGTGATCTCGCAAGATCCTGCAGTGTATAGAGATAGAGGGGATCTCTATCTGGAAGGCACTGGTAACATAGCCTTCCCAGGGTACATCTGTGAGTCCCTAGCAACATGACCAGTGCCTCAATCAATCAGGAAGTGAATTTCAATTGTTTATTTGATTTGCAAAATGATTTTCTGATGTTTTGGGAGGTTCCTGCAAAGCTCCATACACATGGGATCTTTAGTGTAGTAGGGGAAAGGTCAGCTTTAAGTCAAAGACACAGCTAATAAATGAGGAATAACAGTTACACAGTGGCCTAGTTCCTCTATGGGCTCTTTCACAGTTTTGTTGTCCCTTTTTGCGCACCATAATGTAGATTGTCTTTTTCTCATAGTGTTGGGTATAATTTTTCTCATAGGGTTGGGTAGAATTTCTGCCATTGACCTTTGAGTGTGTTATTCTGTAAAGCTGCATCAAATACAGTGCTTACATATCAATGCAAGTTACATAGTTGTCTCTTAGAAGTCTGGCATTACGTAGGGTTACCAGGTCAGCCCTGTAAATCTTGACACAGTTGGTTAGACATGCTGATGTCTTATAGTGTGGTTCTTCCTCCCAGCATAGCATAAATTGTTCATACACAGCAAATTCTCAAAATTAGGGTTTACACATCATTTATTTTTCTTATTTTTTTTTTATTTCCATGTTGTCCCCCATAGTAAACTAAAAACAAACACTGTACTGCTCATAAAATAGCCTTTGGTACAAGTAAAATACATTTTAACTGCACATTGCATGGAAAATTGAATTTTAGTAACCAAAATCCACATACAAACTTATGACATAGATACATAGGCCCGGATTCACAAAGCACTTACGCCAACGTAAATCACTTTACGCCGACGTAGTGCAAATGTACGCCCGGAGTATGTGTGCGCCAGAGTCACAAACCAACATATCTCCAAAAACAGGCCATCCTACCCTGACGTATCTTGCTTGCTCCGACGTAACATGGGCGCAAATATGGTTTGGACGCATGTTGCTTCTCCCATTGATTAGGCATTCAAATATGCAAATTAGGGAAATACGGCGATTCACGAACGTACGTGCGCCCGACGCATCTATGCGATGTTTGCGTAAGTTGTACGTCCGGCGTAAAGTTATTTCCCATAGATGAGGCGCAGCCCAGCAATAGACATGCAAAGGTCTGCCCCAGAGAACACAGGCCGGCGTATTGGGCATAAGTTACACTCACAGTGTACGTAGTGATCCGGCGTAGTTTAGGCAGTTGTGACGGCGTAGTTGTGAGCATGCGCATAAGGGTGCAGTTTCATGCGTCCACATCACGACTATGTCACGGCGCATGCGGGTTCGTGATACGCCGGGCGTAAAACACTACACCATACTCAGACCATCAATTGCATGGGGTCACTCCCACTTCCACTTACGCTGGCCTGCGCCTTCGAAAATACGCTACGCTGGCATATCTTGGTGAGCAATAGCTTACTGAATACAGTGCATGCCTCTCCGCGCTGCCCTGTTGTAGCGTATGTGTGCGTGCTACGCCGGCGTAAATGTGCGCACACTCTCTGTGAATCCGGGCCATAGTATTTTTTAAAGCAAACCTGTACTTTGCCTACATAAAGACTAGGCTCACTAGATAGAAGACACTAATATTATTTTTTTGTTTCTGTATTCCCAATGTACAGCTAAAGCTTCTAAAAGAATCTAAAATAATCGAGTATATGGTAGAACATGTAACACTTCCCCCACTAGGTGACTTTAGGCTAGCCATGGACACATAAAAATCTCTCATTCAGTCCATGGGCTGAATGAGGGAAAAACAGGTTCCTCCATCCACGCTAAACACTATTGTGTTCAGACAACCTCAATACCCGTAGCTGCTTAAATACCTGAACAGTGATTGTATCCTCTGTTCGCCTGACAATTTCATACCCAGCTCTTTTGCTCTTTTATTCAAAATATATCAACACCATGGCTGTAATTCCATCCAATTTATCTGGAATGAGCCCAAATTTGAGCTGTCTGCAATGGCAAGCTGGAATAACTAATTCATAGATAGTTGTGCCTACTATCAAGTGAATCATTACTTTGCCTACTTCAGGTAAAGAGCATGTTCCCTTTAAAAAAAATTGGAGTTACTTTTTTAAGTTCTAATGCCTCTAATGCTAATGGCTCCTACTGCTCCCAGTAAAGTCTGTGAGAGCAGGAAGAAGAATAGAGAGCTGCTGCAGATGGGCACAGCGCTGGATCGAGAACGGGCTCAGGTACCTATAAGGGGTGTGAGGGGGGCGATACACATGCTGAATTGTTTTTTACCCTAATGCAGGTAATGCATTAACCAGTTAAGAGCCACCCTATAGCAGATTTACTGCTACAGGGTGGCTCTCCTGTGCAGAATCACGTATATATACAGTATATGTGATTCTGCACTTCCGCCTAGGGGCCACGTGATTACTCACAGCAGAAGCCAATCTGTGGGTGCCGGGCACTGAATGTCACCCTGGCACCCGCCGATTATTGGGCAGAGACACAGAATGGAGCTCTGCCTATGTAAAAAAGGCATATCTTCATTCTGACAGGGGGGAAATAATGGATTATGTGTCCCTGCAAAGCAGGGAATTAAATTCATCACTTCACTGAGTAAAAACAGCACACATAGTGCAGTAAAACACTGGCTAGGCATGCAGTTAACCCTTTGATCACTCTAGAATTATAACTCCTCCCCAGCCAGTGTCATTAGTACAGTGCCAGTGCATTTTAGTACTGATCACTGTATTTAGTGTCACTGGTTCCTACAAAGTGTCAGTTAGTGTCTGACTGTCCACTGCAACATCGCAGTCCTGTTATAAGTCGCTGATCACCACCATTACTAGTATAAAAATACATAAATACAAATTCCAGCATATATACCATAGTTTGTAGACGCTCTAACTTTTGTGCAAACCAATCAATATACGCTTATTGGTATTTTTTACCAAAAATATATAGGGCCAGATTCAGGTAGAGTTTGGCTGGAGTATCTGTGATACTCCAGCCTAACTGTCACTTTAAGCCGGCGTTTCTGTTTTCTGTAACCAGAAAACAAGAAACGCCGGGTTGGTGTTCCGATGCGATCGGCGCAATTGACTTTCGCCATTGCATCGCAACTTTAATTTAAAAATGGTGCCGGGGGCGTTCCCGCTGATTTACGCTGAAAAAATATGTTAATCAGCGGGAATCGGCAATTCACGATCGTATTCGGGCGCGACGCAGTGACTTTCCGACGTTTCCGTAAGCGATACGCGGCGTAAAGATAAAGCAGCCCCCTAGTGGAGTATCCTATGTTAAGTATAGGCGTCGTCATCGCGTCGAAAAAAAAAAAATCGCGTCGCTTGCGTAAAACTTTCATGAATGGGGATGTGACGTCATTGACGTTCACTGACAGAATTTGGAGCATGCGCACTGGGATGCATTGACACTCGACGCATGCGCAGTACGTTCGCCGCGGGATCGCGCTTAGTTTAAATAATACACGCCTCGTACCCGCCCAATTTGAATTCCGCCGGTTTAAATAATGCCGCAACTTTAGAAGCAAGTGCTTCATGAATAACAGCACTTGCTCCTAAAATTTCGGCAGCGTAACGTAAATGAGAAGCGTTACTCCAGAGCAAAGATGCTCCCATCTACCTGAATCTGGCCCATAGTAGGATACAGATAGACCTAAATTTATGAAGAATTATGTTTTTCTTTCTCGTACATCACGGGACACAGAGCGGCATATTCATTACTATGTGGGTTATATGGAGTACCTTCAGGTGTGGACACTGGCAATCTTCAAACAGGAAGTCCCCTCCCTATATAACCCCCTCCCCTAGAGGGAGTCCCTCAGTTTTTTCGCCAGTGTCTTAGGTGTTGGTCACGGAATAGCTTTGCTCCACATCCTTTGGGATTAAGGGCGGGCTAACCGGATCTGTCCAAGGAGCCTCAGTGCCAAAGTGGACAGTACCCGGGCCCCAAACCGTGGGGTTTTGCCTATAATGCTCCTCTTTGGAGGGCTGGACCCTGGGCCCAGGACTTGGAGTTTGCAAAAACCATAAGGTTCCTGTTTTGCCAGGGTGCTATATAGGTCCAGGACAGTGGGTACCTTCATAGGACCCCAGGGCCTGAAGGTCTACTACGCTACCCACGGAGATGGGAGAAGACTGGATCAGTTTGCTGGTCAAACATCCTGCAGCATGGAGCAGGTAAGGGGGAGCCTGCGGGACTTGGTTCGACAGCAGGCTCCCCGGGGTAACCTAAAAGGGGGGATAGCCTGAGTATGCTCTGCATGGGCAACTGTGATCACTATGTCTTAGAGACAGGATGACACCCTTTCTCCCCCCATCACTAGGCCCCCCTGTCTAAAGTGTGTTGCTAGCTAACCTGCTGTTGCTTCCTAGAGGCTAGTAAAGGATCCTTAGGGGCCTTAAAAGAGTCCTACCTGGCCGGGAGTTTTGAATCTGCCGCCGTTTCTGCGCCATGGATCTCCAGCAGCGCGGCTCCTCCATGGTCTTCCTGTTTCCGGGTACGCGCGCGCGCGCGTGCACGCGCGCGTCTTATTGACGAATTTTCGCGCCATCCAGACAGGAGGGCGGGGGGGGGCGGGCCTGCGGCGTCATACAGGGGCGCGCCCTTCTGCTGTTATAGACAGCAGGCCTTGTCAGGGCTCAGTCTGTGGCTGATTGTTTCAAGAGAGGACGCAGGGCGGCAGAACAGTGACTCCCGGTGGCGGAAAAGGGGTAGTACATGTGGACTTTGTCCCAATGTCTATTGTTAAGCCAAAGAATCCCCCTTATTTGACAGCAGGTTGGAGGCTGGCAAACTTAAGTTAGGGGCATTGTGTATGGTCATAGAAAATATATAATATATAATTATTTAAAAAAAAAAAAAAAAAAAAAAAAAAAGAGAAAAAGACCAACATACGGGCCCATCAGTTTTTGGGGACACTAGTGATCTACTCTCCCCTAAACTCTGGAATTGTACTCCTGGCCACTACAGTCTGTTGTGTGGGCGGAGTCCCTCGATTTTGTATTATGGCTTCCAAGGGTTCGGGGTCAAAGGGTACAAAAAAGACCAAAAAACAAAAGGGTTCCCTTTCTGATTCTGATATGCCGATTCTTTCCCCGCAGCTTATTAATTTAAGAAGCGCCTTGGATGAGCCATTAGGGGGATCTGGTGCGGAGGCTGGCCCAGATCAGCCCAGCCCTGTGTTTATCACAGAGGAGATGCTAGCCGTATCCCTAGGGGGGCTAGAAGAGAGAATAGCAGCATTGATCGCTAGAGCTATTCCTGGTAAGAAACGGGGTAGATCCCCATCACCAGGGAGTGTATCCTCAGATGCTGAGATTCTCTCTCCGGAGGAATTAGAATCACAGGAGGATCAACGGGACCTGAACCAAGAGGGTTCAGGGATGGAGGGGTCTACCTCTGAGGAACCATTTTCAGACTCCCAGACAGAGAGACTGTGGGTACAGTCTTTGACGGACATGGTCCGCTCGGCATTTAGTTGGCCATTGCCAGAACCTCAGGTTCCTCCGGTATCCTCTCTGGGCTCTTTGAGGGCCCCGTTAAGCAACGCAGTTTTTCCGGTCCATCCTCTCTTGGAGGAATTGATCTTTCGGGATTGGGTACGGCCGGACAGGGTTTTTCTGCCACCAAAAAGATTTGCGGTCATTTATCCCATGGAGGAAAAATTCTCCAAGAAGTGGAGGCTCCCAGTAGTGGATGCAGCCATTTCATGTGTGAATAAATCACTAGCTTGCCCGGTGGAAAACATACATATGTTTAAAGATCCGGTTGATAAAGGTTTAGAGACACTTTTAAAAGCATCCTTTGCTACGGCAGGAGCAGTGGTGCAGCCAGCGGTGGCTGCAATTGGAGTTTGTCAGGCATTATAAAACTAGACAAAAAGAAATGTTAAAGGACATGCCTACCCAACAAGCAGAAGAGTTTTTCTGACATTCCCAGAGCTCTGTGTTTTGCGGTAGATGCTATAAAAGATTCCATCCAGCAGGCTTCTCGTTTATCACTATGTTTGGTACATATGAGAAGGCTCTTATGGTTAAAGAACTGGGCGGCAGAACCCCCATGCAAAAAGCTTCTGGCAGGATTTCCCTTCCATGGAGGACGACTCTTCGGAGAGGATCTGGATAAATATATTCAGACTATTTCAAAGGGCAAGAGTACCCTTTTACCGGTCAAAAAGACATTCCGGGCTCCTACATTTAGAAGGCAGCTTTTTCCTGTCTCGGGGCCCTCTAATTCCAGGCAGTATCGACGGCGCCTGCACGATCCAACGGTAACAGTAGATCGCAGGGACAAACCCCTGGGGGTAAGAAGCCGTGGTATCGCAAGCCGTCAAAGACAGCCCCTAAGTCTGCCTTATGAAGGGGCGCCCCCACTCTCACGGGTGGGGGGAAGGCTTCGTCTCTTCTCAGAAGTTTGGGAAGCCAAGATCCCCGACAATTGGGTCCGGGTATCTGTAACCACAGGTTACAGACTGGAGTTTCTAAGGTATCCTCCGCCTCATTTTCAAATCTCTTTGTCATACCAGAGCCCAACGGCGATGTCAGGCCAATCCTAGACCTAAAGAGGTTGAACGGTTATCTAAGGGTGCGTTCCTTCCGGATGGAATCCATCCGGTCAGCAGCCGCCGCGCTTCAGAAAGA
The DNA here is from genome assembly GCA_029574335.1 of Rana kukunoris. Classification (NCBI taxonomy): domain Eukaryota; kingdom Metazoa; phylum Chordata; class Amphibia; order Anura; family Ranidae; genus Rana; species Rana kukunoris. Next base: position 97,064,324 of record CM056050.1, on the reverse strand, counting down.
CGATTTTCTGGCCTCCATAGACATAAAAGATGCTTACCTTCATGTACCAATCCTTCAGTCGCATCAAAGGTTTTTACGCTTCGCGGTCGGGCAGCGACACTTCCAATTCAGGGCGCTCCCTTTCGGGCTGGCCACGGCCCCCCGGATATTCACGAAGATCCTAGCCCCAGTTCTGGCCAATTTAAGAATCCAAGGAGTCACAGTCCTAGCATACTTGGACGACCTTTTAATCATAGATCACTCACGGACGGGTCTGCAAAAGGCAGTAAACCTCACGGTTCGGTACCTCGAAGAATTCGGCTGGGTTCTAAACCAGGGAAAGTCAGCATTCCAGCCTACAAAGCAGTTGGAATACCTCGGCATGAGGTTAGACACAGAACATCAAAAGGTGTTCCTGCCCCTTGTAAAGATCAGGGCGATCAAGGGGTTGGTTCAGTTGGTTATAAACAAGAAAAGACCAACTATTCGCCTGTGTATGCGATTACTAGGCAAGCTAGTGGCCACGTTCGAGGCAGTACCATACGCTCAGATCCACACTCGCGTCCTACAGGCAGCCATTCTAGCAGCCTGGGGCAAGAGGGCACATGCCTTAGAGTCCCCTTTGACGCTATCATCAAGGGTCCGACAAAGCCTGGCCTGGTGGTTGAACCCTCAGAACCTTCTAAAGGGAAGATCCTTCAGCCCTGTTGTCTGGAAGGTAGTTACCACAGACGCCAGCCTGGCAGGCTGGGGGGCGGTCTTCGAGGGGTTCTCCCGCCAGGGAACTTGGGTGAAAGCAGAGAGGCAGCTCCCCATCAATATCTTGGAAATCAGAGCTGCTCGCCTAGCCCTTCTGGCATGGACCTCCAGATTAAAGGGGTTCCCGGGGAGAATCCAGTCAGACAATGCCACGGCGGTGGCATACATAAACCACCAAGGGGGAACCAGGAGCCAGGCCGCTCAAAGGGAAGTGAACTTGATTTTTCAATGGGCAGAGGTTCATGTACCCTGCATTTCAGCGATATTCATTCCCGGAGTGGACAACCTGCAGGCAGACTTCTTAAGTCGCCAGAGTCTGTTGCCAGGGGAGTGGTCTCTGCATCCCCAGGTCTTTCAGACAATCTGACCAAAGGTGGGGAACGCCAGACGTAGATATAATGGCATCCAGGTTCAACAAGAAACTAGACAGGTTCGTGTCGCGAGCGAGGGATCCTATGGCCTGCGGAACCGATGCGTTGGTTTGCCCTTGGCATCAATTCAAACTTCTATATGCATTCCCTCCACTACAGTTACTCCCCCGCCTGTTGCGCAAGATCAGAGTGGAGCACAAGCCAGTCATCCTAAATAGCTCCAGCCTGGCCCCGGAGGGCTTGGTACTCACTAGTCCTAAATATGGCAGTGGGAGACCCTTGGACTCCTCCTCTACAACCAGACCTACTCTCACAAGGTCCGATCCTCCACCCTACATTACAGCGTCTAAATTTGACGGCCTGGAGGCTGAATCCCTGATTCTCAGGGGTAGGGGTCTGTCTAGGCAGGTAATCCCTACCCTGATTAAGGCTAGAAAGCCGGTCTCCAGGGTAATTTATTACAGGGTGTGGAGGAACTATATAGGCTGGTGTGAATCCAAAGGATGGTATTGCCGCAAATATACTACTGATAGGGTGTTAAGTTTTCTCCAGCTAGGAGTGGATAAAGGCCTGGCACTAAGCACAATCAAGGGACAGATCTCAGCTCTGTCAGTGTGGTTTCAGAGGCCGCTGGCCGCCCACTCGCTGGTAAAGACCTTCTTACAGGGGGTCTTGCGTATTAATCCTCCTGTCAAGTCACCAGTTTGTCCTTGGGACTTAAATCTTGTCCTGTCCACTCTACAGAAACAGCCTTTTGAGCCTTTGGCTGAGATTCCTTTACTCTTACTGACAAGAAAATTGGTTTTCTTGGTCACCATAGTTTCGGCCAGGAGAGTGTCAGAATTAGCAGCCTTATCGTGTAAGGAACCATATCTCGTTCTGCATAAGGACAGGGCAGTTCTCCGGCCCCATCCTTCCTTTCTACCAAAGGTTATATCTAAATGTCACTTAAACCAGGATTTGGTACTTCCATCCTTCTTTCCAAAACCTACATCTAGAAAGGAAGGGTTGCTGCATACCTTGGATATTGTCCGGGCCATGAAGGCCTATCTTAAAGCTACGGAAAAGATCCGGAAAACAGATGTGTTATTCGTTCTACCAGATGGCCCCAAGAAGGGGCAGGCAGCTGCAAAATCCACCATCTCGAGATGGATTAGACAATTAATCATTCAAGCCTACGGATTGAAGAGGTTGCCCCCTCCGTTGTCGGTAAAGGCCCATTCTACCAGGGCCATGGGCGCCTCTTCGGCAGCACACCATCAGATCTCTATGGCTCAGATATGCAAGGCGGCAACGTGGTCATCAGTCCACACGTTTACAAGGTTTTATCAACTAGACGTGAGAAGAAATGCGGATACTGCCTTTGGTCAGGCAGTACTACAGGCTGCAGTTTGAAATCCTCGGGATCAGAAACACCCTTGGTTATAAAAAAAAAAAAAAAAAAAAGAGAAAGTTTTTTCTTGACTAAGTTGGAATTATTATTATGATTTGAGTTTATCTCTAAATTGAATCCTTCTTTGGAAGATGTCTCCCTCCCCTCATTAAAGCATTGCTTTCGGACATCCCACATAGTAATGAATATGCCGCTCTGTGTCCCGTGATGTACGAGAAAGAAAAAGGGATTTTTAAATACAGCTTACCTGTAAAATCCTTTTCTTGGAGTACATCACGGGACACAGAGCTCCCACCCCTCTTTTGGGTGACCATTTTGGGAGGCATACTGCTTGCTACAAAACTGAGGGACTCCCTCTAGGGGAGGGGGTTATATAGGGAGGGGACTTCCTGTTTGAAGATTGCCAGTGTCCACACCTGAAGGTACTCCATATAACCCACATAGTAATGAATATGCCGCTCTGTGTCCCGTGATGTACTCCAAGAAAAGGATTTTACAGGTAAGCTGTATTTAAAAATCCCTTTATTTGATATGTTTTATTGCAGAAATAAAAAAACATTGTCAGTATTTTTTTGTTTATAGCAAAAAAAAAAAAATGCAGTGGTGATCATATACCAGCAAAAGAAAGCTCTATTTGTGGAAAAAAATTATAACATTTTTATTGGGTACAGCATTGCATGACTGCGCAATTGTCAGTTAAAGTAACTCAGTGTCGTATCACAAAAAATGGCTTGTTTATTAAGGGGGTATATCTTCCGGAGGTCAAGTGGTTAAAGTAATTGTAAAGCTTAATTTATTATTTTAATAAAATAACAAACATGTTATACTTACCTTCTCTGTGCAATGGTTTTGCACAGAGCAGCGCTGATCCTCCTCTTCTCAGGACCAGCTTGCTATGGGGGCTCTCATACATGCTTGCTCCTGAGCCTTGTTCCATAAAACACACAGACACACAGGGGTAGATTCATGTAAAATGGCGCATCGTTGCTCCGGCGTGGCGCATCTTTTTTCCGCTACGCCGTACCAGCGGTGAGAGGCATGTACTGTATTCATCAATTTTCCACTCACCTGCGTAGCGGTTTTTCGACGGCGTAAGGCGGCGGAACTGTAAGTGGGCGTCAACACATGCAAATGATGGTCTGACGGTGGCGCGGCGAGATCCGCACGGTGTATCTTAAACGGCGCATGCGCACTGATGTTACCTGCCTTTGCACATGCGCAGTACGGTGCGACGTCACCACCAAGATCCGCCGCACCACTTCCTACTAGTGCATAAATACGCACACAGAAGCGCCACTCCCTTGCAAAGCGTGACCAGCATTTTTTTGGAATTGCCAGGGCTTTTGCTTTTAGGATGGCTGCACAAGACACTGCCGGTGACCGCAGAATGTTTAATTTCAGCCCTCAGGAGAAGGCTGTGATCACTGATGCGCTCTCCCAACATGGGTCCCGCCTCTATGGGCCACAGAGTGCCCACACTGGCAAAGCGGAGAAGACACGCATTTATGCGGAAATCACCAGGCAGGTGAATGTTGTTGGTGTGGCAGAGAGGGAGCCCAAGCATATCCGAAAAAAAATTAATGATATGCGGAGAGTGGTCAAAGACAAACTTGTGGCCATCAGAAAGCATGCCAGTGGCACAGGAGGAGGACCAGCCACAAGAATGACCCTGACTGCAGAGGACATGGTGGTGGCCAGTTTGCTGGATAGGGAGCTGGTGGAGGGTCTTCCTGGCTTTGAATCAGGGGAGCAGCCTTTGAGGTCAGGTAAGTCTGTTTTATCTGTTTTGTGGTGACTTGCATGGGTGGGGGGGGGGGATACATGTGACAAGTGTGTGGCTCCTCCAACATGTGTTTGTTTTGTGTCATCCACAGATGTGCAGGATGGAGCTGGCCCGTCAGTTGATGCAGGGCGACCCACCCCATCCATGGTGGAGATTGCCCCTACAGCAGTGCTTGAGGAGGTTGAGGAGGAGCACGTCAGGGTAGAAGAGGCTGCTGTCTATATTCTGGAGGAGACCCCCATACCTGGCCACTCCCAAACCACCCCCCCCATGCAGGATTCCCCTTCAAGGGACACCATCCCCTCCAGGGAGTCCCCCTCAAGGGACACCATCCCCTCCAGGGATTCCCCTTCAAGGGACCTCCCCTACACCCGTCCTCCAGCCTCTCAGGCCTCTAGGAAGGCAACGAGGAAAACCAGAGGAGTCCCTGATGATTTTGAAGATCACCTGGCAAGGGACCAGACAAGACAGACCCGCCATATTGGTTCTCTTGCGGGTGATCTTCATCGGGTGGCAGATAGCCTGGCGTCCTCGGCCGAGAGCCAGGCTGCTTGCACTGTGGCAGTGCAGGAAGCCATCACCCAGCAGGCTGGGCAGAATACTGCAATAAATGATAGCCTGCAGGACGTTGTGGGGAACGGGGCAGCCCTTCTGTCCTGCCTGGTGGACCTGCAGACCACCACATCTGACCTGGTCACCGAGGTCCGGAGCCTGTCAGCTGCTGTCCGTGAGGAGGGGAGGCAGACACGGCGACAGCAGCGCAGCAATACTACCCGCCGGCTGCGGATGCAGGCTGCCACCAATACTTACCTCCACCGGCTAGCCGTGGCAATGGAGGGCAGCCAGGCAGCCAGGGAGAGACTGGTTGAGGTTCAACCACCTGCCCCCCCAGCCCCCCCACCTCTGGCTCGCCCCAGGAGCCTAGGGACAAGAAGAAGCCCACGACAGGGCCGTTGATGTTTGTCTAATTATGTTTTATACTCAGATTCTGATTTATATTTTTGTTTATCTCCCTGCACACGGTGAGGAGTGCAGGCTACAGTGTGAATGAGGTGTGAATGTGTGGGGGTGACACTCCTGCCATTAAGGGGTGTCACCCTCAGTCATAGGTGAGAAGTTATCACCACGACACGTGTGAATGGTGTATGAATGTACAGCAACATAATTGGAGCCGTGGCGTGGCGTTGCTGCTCCAAAGTCCCATGTGGTGTACTTGGGTCTAATCCAATTTGATGTGGATGTGGTGTGTGTGTGCTAGGGACCACATTGGTGTGCTTGCATGCATGCTCATTGTGCCATGATTAATGTGTGTGTTTAATGTGAAAAGTAGCCTACCACAAGGACCCTCCTGACTGCTCTTCCCTCAGCAGACGGGGGACCCTCGGGCAAGGGGGGACTGTGTGGGTCGGGGGTCAGGTCATCACGTAGCTCAATCTCCAGGCCCTTTCTCACGGCAAAGTTGTGCAGCATGCAACATGCCCCAATGATCTGGCACACAAAGTTTGGGGAATACAAGAGGGTACCCCCAGACTTATCCAGGCATCGGAAACGTGACTTCAGGAGGCCAAATGTGCGCTCCACCACTGCACGGGTTTTGATGTGTGCTTCATTGTATCTTTGCTCTCCTCTGGTTTGGGGATCCCGGAATGGAGTCATGAGATGGGGTCCCAATGCATATGCCGCGTCACCTGGTAATGAAAAGACAGGAGGATGTTAATAGTGCATGTGCCCGTTGTGAGGTGTGCATCACGGGAGGGGATAGTTATGCCTGCCACCCATGTCACTCACCAACCAGCCAGCTGTCCCCATACACGTTCTGTTCAAATTCTGTGGAGATGGTGCTTTGACGGTATATGTAGCTGTCGTGGCTGGCCCCGGGGTCCTTGGCACGGACGTGCCATATGAGGCCTTGGGCATCGACTATCACCTGTACATTGATGGAATGCCAATGCTTCCGATTGCAGTATATGTGCTCTGTGTCCCGGGGGGGCCGTAGTGCCACATGTGTGCAATCAATGGCCCCCACAGTGCGTGGGAATCTGGCAAGGTTGTAGAAATCTGTCATTGCCTTCCTCCGCAGCTCCTCAGTGGTGGGTTTGATGATGTGGTTGGCCATGCGTCTGAGGATTGCAGGGACAACCTGGTGCACACATCTGCTCATGGTGGATTGTGACATCCCAGCCACCACTCCACTTGTACGCTGGAATGATCCACTGGCAAGGACATGGAGTGTTGCCAGTACCTTCACCAGTGGCTGCACTGCTTGTGAGCGTTGTGTCTGGCTGGTGATGTCCTCCTGCAGGGTTGTGGTTAGTTCCATGATGGCTTCAGGGCTGAATCTGAATAGGCGAAACACCTCCATATCACTCATGCCAAAGACGTCAATGCGCGTGCGGAATATCCTCTCCCGTGCCCTCCTACGTGCACGTCGACGCTGTAGGGCTATGAGCAAGGCTGCCCCTGGCATGTTGGCAGACAGATGTGTTGTCCAGCAAGTGTTTTTGCTAAATTCGTCTGTCACAGTGTTGCTTTAGCTGCTCTCCAGCTGATCTGTTCAACTCCTGTGCAAAGTTACCCCTGCTTTATGAGGGGTGACTTTCCGCAGAAAATTCCAGTTACGCGCACCGGCTTACGCCGGCACAAGAGAAACGTTCCCACCGATCCCTCATCCCAGGCTCTGATTGACAGCAGTGAGAGACAATGGGTGTTATTTACAAAAGGCAAATCTACTTTGCACTACAAGTGCAAAGTGCACTTGAAATTGCACTGAAAGTCGCTGTAAATCTGAGGGGTAGATCTGAAATGAGGGGAAGCTCTGCTGATTTTATTATCCAATCATGTACAAGCTAAAATGCTGTTTTTTATTTTCCTTGCATGTCCCTCTCGGATCTACAGCGACTGCACTTCTAAGTGGTAGTGGTAGTGGATTTGCCTTTCGGAAATAATCCCCAATGTCTCCTGCTGCTGAGGTAATGAGGAGAGAGAGAGAAACTAGGTATCCATTTAGGAGGGGAAGACTGTGCGGGGCCTGCATGCAAACGTTTTTTTACCTTACTGCATATAATGCAGTAAGGTAAAAAAAACTCCTGCCTTTACAAGCACTTTAAGGTAAAGAAAATGCTTAGACTTTACAGCCACCTTTATTATTAATGTTTAACAGATAAAATAAAGAAAATATTTTAAATATGTTATTGTACAGTAGTCCTGATCGTAATTAAATAATTTATATACATTTAAAAACCAATATATTGTACATTATACATTTCCTACAAGTTATGGTTCTCTTCTTCTTTCTGACCTGAGGGTTTTGCTACTATCATACTACAAGTACCACTGAGTAAAATATCTCACGGAAAATGTAATTTAGCTCAATGTCCTGTTCCAGCCTGGATCTCATATTTAGAACCTAAGTGCTCTTTAGCGACACATCTTTCAGCAAGTTTATGATGACAACCTATAATCTTGTTGCATGCCTGAAGTGTAAAATCTATCGGTGTTATATTACAGAAACATAGAAAACATTTAGTCATTCTATTTTACAGTGTGAAGAGCTTTACAAAGATTAAAGCACATATCCTATCTTACAGAGAAATGGCAATGATGGTTTGGGGGTCAGTTTTTTTTTTTTTTAATAGAAAACTGTATATATATATATATATATATATATATATACAGTGCAGAAAATAAGTATTTGAACACCCTGCTATTTTGCAAGTTCTCCCACTTGGAAATCATGGAGGGGTCTGAAATTGTCATCGTAGGTGCATGTCCACTGTGAGAGACATAATCCAAAAAAAAAATTCCAGAAATCACAATTTATGATTTTTTAACTATTTATTTGTATAATACAGCTGCAAAGAAGTATTTGAACACCTGTCTATCAGCTAGAATTCTGACCCTCAAAGACCTGTTAGTCTGCCTTTAAAATGTCCACCACCACTCCATTTATTATCCTAAATTAGATGCACCTGTTTGAGGTCATTGGCTGCATAAAGACACCTGTCCACCCCATACAATCAGTAAGAATCCAACTACTAACATGGCCAAGACCAAAGAGCTGTCTAAAGACACTAGAGACAAAATTGTACACCTCCACAAGGCTGGAAAGGGCTACGGGGAAATTGCCAAGCAGCTTGGTGAAAAAAGGTCCACTGTTGGAGCAATCATTAGAAAATGGAAGAAGCTAAACATGACTGTCAATCTCCCTCGGACTGGGGCTCCATGCAAAATCTCACCTCGTGGGGTCTCAACAGGGGCGGACTGACAACTCATGGGGCCCCCGGGCAATAGAAGACCATGGGGCCCCTGGGAAATAGAAGACCATGGGGCACACAGTAGGGCACATCAGGGAGTACACAGCACATCACAGGGCATGGGGCACACAGTAAGTCACATCGGGCGGTACACAGCAGGGCATGGGGCATATAGCAGGGCAAATAACACATCACACGGCATGGGGCACACAGTAAGTCACATCGGGCGGTACACAGCAGGACATGGGGCATATAGCAGGGCAAATAACACATCAAAGGGCATGGGGCACACAGTAGGGTACATCAGGGGGTAAACAACAAAGCACAGGGCACATCCGGATGTACACAGCAGGGCACAGAGCACAGGTCATGGGGCACACAGTAGGTCACATAACAGGGCACACAGGGTCACATGGCACATTAGGCAGTACACAACAAGGCACATCACAGGGCATGGGCCACACAGTAGGGCACATCAGGGAGTACACAGCACATAACCACAGTAGAGCACATCACAGGGCACACAGTAAGTCACATCAGGCAGTACACAGCAGGGCATGGGGCACATAGAAGGGCAAAGGACACATCACAGGGCATGTGGCACACAGTATGGCAAATCCGGGGAGTACACAGCAGGGCACATCACAGGCCATTGGACACACAGTATGGCAAATAGTAGGGCACACAACCAAAACACAGGGCACACAGCAGAGCACTGAGATCCTCCAGACACAGCACAGTGTCTCTCAGGGCAGCCATGGGGGGAGAAGGCACAGGGGGACACCGTGGGTTGGTGGAAGGCACAGAGGGACACTGTGGGGGGGGATTAAGGCACAGGGGGACACGGTGGGTGGAGGACACTGTGGGGGGTGTAAGGCACAGGGGGACACTGTGGGGGAGTGTAAGGCACAGGGGGACACGGTGGGTGGAGAACACAGGGGGACACTGTGTGGGGGGCGGTGTAAGGCACAGGGGGACACTGTGGGGGGTGGAAGACACAGGGGGACACTGTGGGGGGTGTAAAGCACAAGGGGACACGGTGGGTGGAGGAGGACACAGAGGGATACTGTGTGGGGGTGTAAGGCACAGGGGGACAGTGTGGGGGCTGTAAGGCACAGGGGGACAGTGTGGGGGTGTAAGGCACAGGGGGACAGTGTGGGGGATACTGTAGGGGGGAAGGACACTGTGAGGGGTGTAAGGCACAGGGGGACATGGTGGGTGGAGGAGGACACAGGGGGACACTGTGGGGCAGGGTGTAAGGCACAGGGGGACACTGTGGGGGGATGTAAGGCACAGGGGGACACAGTGGGTGGGGAAGGACACTGTGGGGGGTGTAAGGCAGAAGAGGACACTGTGGGAGGGTGTAAGGCACAGGGGCACATGGTGGGTGGAGGAGGACACAGGGGGACACTGTGGGGCAGGGTGTAAGGCACAGGGGGCCACAGTGGAGGGGATGTAAGGCACAGGGGGACACGGTGGGTGGGGAAGGACACTGTGGGGGGTGTAAGGCAGAAGAGGACACTGTGGGAGGGTGTAAGGCACAGGGGCACATGGTGGGTGGAGGAGGACACAGGGGGACACTGTGGGGCAGGGTGTAAGGCACAGGGGGCCACAGTGGAGGGGATGTAAGGCACAGGGGGACACGGTGGGTGGGGAAGGACACTGTGGGGGGTGTAAGGCAGAAGAGGACACTGTGGGAGGGTGTAAGGCACAGGGGCACATGGTGGGTGGAGGAGGACACAGGGGGACACTGTGGGGCAGGGTGTAAGGCACAGGGGGCTACGGTGGAGGGGATGTAAGTCACAGGGGGACACGGTGGGGGGATGTAAGGGGGATGTGAGGTAGAACACTGTTGGGGGTGTAAGGCACAAGGGGACACTGTAGGGGGGGTGTGGGGCACAAGGAGACACTGTGGGGGGGGGGGTTGTAAGGCACAGGGGACACAGTGGGTGTGGGAGGACACTGTGGGAGGATATAAGGCACAGGGGGACACTGTGGGGGGTGTAAGGCACAAGGAGACACTGTGGGGGGAGACTATCACGGGGGCCTCCTTTGGTCCTGTAACCTGTACTTTATGCCGTGCCGCCCGCTCTCTGCCCATGGTACCTCCAGCAAAAAACAGTGCCTCACCCGCCGCCTGAATAAATGAAGCAGTCTAAGATTCAAAGGGACGTGGCTGTGATGATACCTCTCAGAGCGCGCTGCTCCTTGCCGACTCCTCCTCTCTTCTCATCCTCCTCCTTATTAGCAGTGGCTCCAGCCTTCGACATGACTGACGTCACTGGTTGCTACACGCCAAGCGGCACAGGCGTTAGCAACCAGGGCAGGGGAAGACTGGCCAGCGGCAAAGCTCCACCCACCTGCTCCCTCCAGCGCGGCGTAATGACCAGAGTCTCTCTCTCTCACCGCCGCTGATTATACCGATGTGAGAGAGAGAGACTCGGTTGGGACTGCAGTCAAGGGCGGACTGAGCCGACCCGGGCCCCCCTCCACCACGGGCCCTCGGGCAGTGCCCGACGGACCGAATGGTCAGTCCGCCCCTGGGTCTCAATGATCCTAAGAAAGGTGAGAAATCAGCCCAGGACTACACGGGAGGAGCTGGTCAATGACCTGAAAAGAGCTGGGACCACCGTTTCCAAGGTTACTGTTGGTAATACACTAAGACGTCATGGTTTGAAATAATGCATGGCACGGAAGGTTCCCCTGCTTAAACCAGCACATGTCAAGGCCCGTCTTAAGTTTGCCAATGACCATTTGGATGATCCAGAGGAGTCATGGGAGAAAGTCATGTGGTCAGATGAGACCAAAATAGAACTTTTTGGTCATAATTCCACTAACCGTGTTTGGAGGAAGAAGAATAATGAGTACCATCCCAAGAACACCATCCCTACTGTGAAGCATGGGGGTGGTAGCATCATGCTTTGGGGGTGTTTTTCTGCACATGGGACAGGGCGACTGCACTGTATTAAGGAGAGGATGACCGGGGCCATGTATTGCGAGATTTTGGGCAACAACCTCCTTCCCTCAGTTAGAGCTTTGAAGATGGGTCGAGGATGGGTCTTCCAACATGACAATGACCCGAAGCACACAGCCAGGATAACCAAGGAGTGGCTCTGTAAGAAGCATATCAAGGTTCTGGCGTGGCCTAGCCAGTCTCCAGACCTAAACCCAATAGAGAATCTTTGGAGGGAGCTCAAACTCTGTGTTTCTCAGCGACAGCCCAGAAACCTGACTGATCTAGAGAAGATCTGTGTGGAGGAGTGGGCCAAAATCCCTCCTCCAGTGTGTGCAAACCTGGTGAAAAACTACAAGAAACGTTTGACCTCTGTAATTGCAAACAAAGGCTACTGTACCAAATATTAACATTGATTTTCTCAGGTGTTCAAATACTTATTTGCAGCTGTATCATACAAATAAATAGTTAAAAAAATCATACATTGTGATTTCTGGATCTTTTTTTTTGATTATGTCTCTCACAGTGGACATGCACCTACGATGACAATTTCAGACCCCTCCATGATTTCCAAGTGGGAGAACTTGCAAAATAGCAGGGTGTTCAAATACTTATTTTCTGCACTGTATATATATATATATATATATATATATATATATATATATATATATATATATATATATATATATATATATATAGCTATATCTATCTATCTTTCTATCTATCTATCTATCTATCTATAGCAGTAGTAAAGGATTGTTGGCAAAAAGTGTATTTTCTGTGTTCTTTATTACCCAGCTGGGTAAAAACAATGAACTGGTGATAAAAGGATAGAGTTTGAAAGAAGCAGGAGAACAGCAGATTCAGGCGTAGTATTTGGGACAGTCCTGCTCCCATATGTAACACTTGCCGTACCACTCCTGCCTGAGTGGGCTTAGTGTACCCGGACAGGCCTCTCTCACTGAATTGGCAGCAGAATTATGACTCAAACCTTTTTAGGATAAAGTCTCTGCCACAGACTCTCCTGAAATGAACTTGGACATGAGGAAAAGTCTCTGCCACAGACCCTCCTGAAATGGATGTCAGGGAGACACCTCTGCCACAAGCCCTCTCTGATTGCAGTTACGGAGGCAATTCTCCTTAGGTGAATTAAGCCTGGATCTCCTTCTTAACGTCGCCCAGGTACCGACTGACAGGTGATCAATGCTTCAGTGTCCGGCTACCTTGATCCCCGGTGGTTTGTCAAAATCCTCGCCACCGAATAGCTATACCGCTTGGGATCCTCAAAGGTGGGAACCCAGTCGATTACTGGGTCCCCGTCGCTGCTCAAATGTTCTGGGCCAACATGGTCCTGAAACCAGGAACACCGCGTGGCACGCACGCCCCGGCCAGGTAGGCCATAACGCTGGGGCGCCGTAATGTGGTCACCCTAAAGGTGGGTGCCACACTGGAAGAAGAACCCAGACTCGATGGTGTTTGTTTCATAAGTACCCTCTCCCAGCATGCCCATGCTGGTAAAGGACACCCAAGCCTTAACTCCACTGGTGCCACCTGTCGTCCCAGGGTGGGATAACACCCCAGCAACAACAGAATGAGCCCAAAGTACAGCTAAGCTGAAACAGAGACCCTGCTCAAACATTGTAATTGGAATCGGAGTCATTAGCACTCTAATCACCCTCTAAATTTCAATAGCACCACAATAGCACCCGTACTTGGAAGTAACCAGATGCTACATACAGTATATAGATAGATATACACTGCAGAAAATAAGTATTTGAACGCCCTGCTATTTTGCAAGTTCTCCCACTTGGAAATCATGGAGATGTCTGAAATTGTCATCGTAGGTGCATGTCCACTGTGAGAGACATAATCCCAAAAAAAATTCCAGAAATCACAATTTATGATTTTTTAACTATTTATTTGTATGATACAGCTGCAAAGAAGTATTTGAACACTTGTCTATCAGCTAGAATTCTGACCCTCAAAGACCTGTTAGTCTGCCTTTAAAATGTCCACCTCCACTCCATTTATTATCCTAAATTAGATGCACCTCTTTGAGGTCATTAGCTGCATAAAGACACCCGTCCACCCCATACAATCAGTAAGAATCCAACTACTAACATGGCCAAGACCAAAGAGCTGGCTAAAGACACTAGAGACAAAATTGTACACCTCCACAAGGCTGGAAAGGGCTACGGGGAAATTGCCAAGCAGCTTGGTGAAAAAAGGTCCACTGTTGGAGCAATCATTAGAAAATGGAAGAAGCTAAACATGACTGTCAATCTCCCTCGGACTGGGGCTCCATGCAAAATCTCACCTCATGGAGTCTCAATGATCCTAAGAAAGGTGAGAAATCAGCCCAGGACTACACGGGAGGAGCTGGTCAATGACCTGAAAAGAGCTGGGACCACCGTTTCCAAGGTTACTGTTGGTAATACACTAAGACCGCGTACACACCATCGGACATATCCGATGAAAACGGTCCACGGACCATTTCCATCGGATATGTCCGATCGGGAGTTTGATCCGATGGCGTGTACATACCATCGGATCAAATTCCCCGCCGGCGGACGGCGCGGTGACGTGTCGGTGACGCGGCGGTGACGTTGACGCCGCCACGTCACCGCTACGTCACGCACCAGGAAGTAAACACTTCCGCGCGCATGCGTCGGATCCATTCACAGGATACGACGCATGTGTGGGAGGATATGTCCGCTGGTTTCCCGTACTAACCAGCGGACATATCCGACGGACAGGTTTGTAGCGGACAAATTTCAAAGCATGCTTTGAAATTTGTCCGATGGACAAATCTGTCCGCTAGCCCATACACACGATCGGAGATGTCTGCTGAAACGGTCCATCGGACCGTTTTCAGCGGACATATCCCCTCGTGTGTACGAGGCCTAAGACGTCATGGTTTGAAATCATGCATGGCACAGAAGGTTCCCCTGCTTAAACCAGCACATGTCAAGGCCCGTCTTAAGTTTGCCAATGACCATTTGGATGATCCAGAGGAGTCATGGGAGAAAGTCATGTGGTCAGATGAGACCAAAATAGAACTTTTTGGTCATAATTCCACTAACCGTGTTTGGAGGAAGAAGAATGATGAGTACCATCCCAAGAACACCATCCCTACTGTGAAGCATGGGGGTGGTAGCATCATGCTTTGGGGGTGTTTTTATGCACATGGGACAGGGCGACTGCACTGTATTAAGGAGAGGATGACCGGGGCATGTATTGCGAGATTTTGGGCAACAACCTCCTTCCCTCAGTTAGAGCTTTGAAGATGGGTCGAGGCTGGGTCTTCCAACATGACAATGACCCGAAGCACACAGCCAGGATAACCAAGGAGTGGCTCTGTAAGAAGCATATCAAGGTTCTGGCGTGGCCTAGCCAGTCTCCAGACCTAAACCCAATAGAGAATCTTTGGAGGGAGCTCAAACTCTGTGTTTCTCAGCGACAGCCCAGAAACCTGACTGATCTAGAGAAGATCTGTGTGGAGGAGTGGGCCAAAATCCCTCCTCCAGTGTGTGCAAACCTGGTGAAAAACTACAAGAAACGTTTGACCTCTGTAATTGCAAACAAAGGCTACTGTACCAAATATTAACATTGATTTTCTCCGGTGTTCAAATACTTATTTGCAGCTGTATCATACAAATAAATAGTTAAAAAAATCATACATTGTGATTTCTGGATTTTTTTTTTGATTATGTCTCTCACAGTGGACATGCACCTACGATGACAATTTCAGACCCCTCCATGATTTCCAAGTGGGAGAACTTGCAAAATAGCAGGGTGTTCAAATACTTATTTTCTGCACTGTATATGCAAATGTTTTACCCGTTTGTAAAAAAAAATGCTGTAAAGTGAGGATGCTTTCAATGAGTAGTATTTACCGTACTTACTCATTTTAAAACCTAAAAAAAAAAAAAAAAATCTTTCCCTCTCTTCTGGCATCTTCCCTGATTCTCTAAAACATGCACTTTTTATACTTAACTAGATGCCGACCGCCCGCCGTCATATTACTGCGGGAGTGTGGCACTGCTACGCGGGAGCACGTAGCTCTACGTCCTATCTTTTTTGGCCGCTAGAGGGCGCGCCCCCCCCCCCCGAGTCCCGCGCGCGTGCCCGGCGGGCGCGATCGCCGCCGGGCACGCGCGCTCATTTGTTAAAGAGCGGGGAACGGGAGGTATGTGTGTAAACACATACCTTTCGTTCCTGTCAGCGGGGGAAACACTGATCTTCTGTTCATACACCATTACTAGTAAAAAAAAAATATTAATAAAAATGCCATAAAACTACCCCCTTTTTTGTAAACGCTATAAATTTTGCGCAAACCAATCAATAAATGCTAATTGCGTTTTTAATGAAAAATATGTAGAAGAATACGTATCGGCCTAAACTGAGGAAAAAAAATGTTTTTTTAGATATTTATTATATTATATCACAGGACGGGACGGGATGGGGGGGGGGTACAGATGTGAGGAGGTGATATTTTAAGGAAACTTTACTAAAGTTTACAAAGTAATTTAAAAAGGACTCTCAGTACCGCTTCACACTACCGCGACTTGGGATCCGACTTATGTCGCCGCAAGTCGCGCGACATGAGAAATTCAAATGAAGTGAATGAGAGCTGTCTTAATGTACACTACTGAAGTCGCTCCGACTTTTAGAAAAGGTTCCTGTACTACTTCAAGGCGACTTCTAGGAAACTTGTAGGCAACTTGTACCCATAGATTTCAATGGAAGTTGCCTCCAAATTCGGATCATCATCTTAACTGAAGCAACTTTACAGGAAGAGAAAACAGTTTAGTCAGGCAAACCCCTCCCTTCCACAGTGCTGATTATTCTGTGATTGGCCACAGCCAAAGTCGCCTGTCCTGGAGGCAACTTTAAGTCACTTTGTAAGTTGCTCCAAGTCGTGCTGAAGTTGTCTTGCAATCACTAATACGTAAACTATTAAAGGGTATGATAAGGGAATCCAAGAATTTGCTGATGAAGACCGTATCATTAGTAGTAACCAACATGGATTTATGAAGGATCATTCTTGCCAAAGCAATCTGTTAACATTTTTTGAGGAAGTGAGCTGTAATCTAGAAAGAGGAAAGCGCGTGGATGTGGTGTATCTGTATTTTGCCAAAGCATTCAATACAGTTCCCCAAAAACACCTAATTTACAAACTCAGGTCTGTTGCCATAGACAATATTGTATGTACTTAAGTAGAAAACTGGTTACACAAGCTTGTCCAGAGGGTGGTGATAAATAGTGTATATATAGTCTGAATGTAGCGTATGAATAGTCTGCAGTTGCAATTGGGGTACCCTACGACAATTTTGTTTAATTTGTTCATAAATTATATAAAGGTTGGAATAAATAGTACAATATCAGTGTTTGCTGATGATACAAAACTAATCAGGGTAATTACTTCACAACAGAATATAACAGATTTACACAAAGACCGTGATAAAATAGAGAGGTGGGCAACTACATGGCAAATGAGGTTTAGTATTGAAAAATGTAAAGTAATTAAAGCAAACAAGCAAGATTCCTTACTGGCTGCTAGACTACACGTAAGTAAGTCCTATCGCCTCAAAATGAATAGACATGAATTCACTTGTTTTCTCACCAAGATAGTCCAACATTTTAAGCAATATTAGGGCCGAGCACTATGGCTTTTTCAAAGACAGTGACAGATGCCTTCTTCTCTAAAATGTTCTTATTTCATGTATTGGATTCATGCTATCAAAGCCTTGAGGAGGTCCCTAAAACCATCACGTTTTTAAACCATGCAAGAGACCCAGGCCCCTACTGTGCAGTGTTTTTAACAGCCTTTTCAATCATAAGTTCTTCTGATCAGAATCTCTCCAAGCATCCATCTCAATGATCCCCAAACCTAATACTGATGATACGTAGTGCTCAAACTTTCGACCAAAATCTCTCCTAAATGTCAACATGAAAATGCTGTGGTCAGATGAGACCAGAATCAAGCTCTTTGGATTACCTCAACTCGCTGTGTTTGGTGGAGGAGGAAAGCTACCTATGATCCCAAGAACACCATTCCCAACATGGAAGTGGAAACATTACGCTTTCGGGATGCTTTTTCTGCTAAGGGGACAGGACGACTTCACTGCATCAAAGGGAAGATGGACGGGACCATGTACCGTCAAGTCTTGGATGAGAACATCCTTCCCTCAGCCAGAGCATTTAAAATGGGTCGTGGATCCAAAACACATGGCCAAGACAATAAAGTAGTGGCTCAAGAATTAGATTGGAGTCGTCTTGCCAGTCTCCAGACCTAATCCCATAGAAAATATGTCAAGGGAGCTGAAGGTTTGAGTGTCCCCACGTTCACACCTATGCATTTTTTGGGCATTTTGCAGTTTGCAGAAATGCACTACAGTCTATTTAAAGTGGTTGTAAATCCTTACAGACCACTTTTATCTACAGATATGTTTTAAACCCGCGCATGCTCAGAAGCAAGTTATGAGAAGGGAGCGCTCATTCTGGTAAAACTACCGTTCATAATGGAGTAAGCACATTCATCACGCTGTAACAGACAGAAAATCGCAAATCGTCTTTTAGTAACAAGGAATCAGCTAAAGCAGCCCCAAGGCGAATAGAACTTCCCCTTTAGAGTGACGTTGTACGTTTTGTACGTCGCCGCGCTTTGTTCATAATTTTTTTAAAACGATGGTGAGTGGGCAACATCGTTTTTTTTTTTTTAATTCAAGTATTTATTGTGTTTCCAATAGAAAAGGGAATACAAAAACATCGCCAATCGGGCATACCCTGGCGCTACTTAGTGTACAATTAAGGTACATACAAGAAGAGAGGGGTAATAATAAAAAAATAAAAAAAACAAGGAGTGCAAATATGCGATACCTAGCAGATCACATGAAAACTCAAGGACGCATTGGGGCACAAGCAATACAGCAAAAAAAAAAAATATGCAGACAGGCAATATATATCAAGACAGAGAGTCAGTGGCGCTCTATGTATGGACAATTCCAAAGGGTCACGAATGTGAAACTAGAGATGTACAGGGCAGTGTTGGAGGAGAAAGTAGAACTGCGCGAGCCATTGAATTGAGCATGACGGAGAAATGTATGAAGGACTTTTGGAGAAATGATGCAGCTATTGGAGAGGCGCACTTCTAGGGTCCAGAATCCAGAGTTCCCAAGATTTGGAGAATTGGGTGGTAGTCGAATTAGCTTTGGCAAAGGAGAATTCCATTGAGAAGTGGAGATTAAGTAGCTGAATGGTGTCCTGTAACAAAGGAGGCTGGGCTGATTTCCACTTTTTCGTAACGGTTAGTCTTGCAGCAATTCGAATATGGGTCACCAGTGTTTGTAAGTGCTTAGGCCATGTGTGATTAGAAAGGCCTAGGAGCAAATCCAGCGGGGACATGGGGAAGGAGATGCCAGATAAGGAATAAATTAGTGATTTCACTTCGTTCCAGAACTTCTCGACAAGGGGACAGTCCCACCAGATGTGGGAAAGGGATCCAATACTATCGCAGCTAGGCATGTGCAAAAGTGAAAAATTTGTTTCGTTTCAATTCGTCATTTAATACATTTCGTTAAGTTAGGTTCGTTACATGTGTTATATTCGTTTTCGGAATTCGTTCGTTTTCGACCGAATTTCGAAAAATCCGGTCGAAATCGAAAATATTTCGACCGTTTTTCGAATTCGTTCGTTTTCGACCGAATTTCGAAAAAAAAAAACGGTCGAAATCGAAAATATTTCAACCAGATTAGAAAACAAATAGTCTCTTTTCGAATAGAATTTTTTTCGAATTAAATCCGAAAATATTTTTTTTTTTTTTCGAATTCCGATCGAATTTAGTTTGCGGGTATTCGATTCGAAATTCGAAAAAAAAATTATTTTCGAATTTAATTCAAAAAAAATTCTATTCGAAAAGAGACTTCTAATCTGGTTGAAATATTTTCGATTTCGACCATTTTTTTTTCGAAATTCGGTCGAAAACGAACGAATTCCGAAAACGGTCGAAATATTTCGCTAATATAGCAATTCGGGAATTCGTATGCATCCGAATGTCCGAATAATGGAAAATTTGTCCGAATTTCGATTCGGAACGAAACGAAATGCACATGCCTAATCGCAGCCTCTCCAGCATTTGGGAGAGGTGTCTGGGTAGATCTTGGCAAGCCTTTTTAGGGGTGTAATACCATTTGTGGAACAGTTTCTGTAATGATTCCCAGTGGGTAATGCAATGAGACAAACGCAGAGGTGCTGTTAGGGCCTTCTGCCAATGGGTAATCGGAGGAGTATGAACCAGCAACCTGGACCAGTATTGTATCGAGGAGGAGAGTAGGTCTGGTGAGGGGGCGGTAAGTAGTCTGTAGACCAAGGATATACCCTTAGTTTTGGTTCCAACCAGATTGTAAAACTTTATCAGGGGGAGCATCAGAGAGTCTGAGGTTGACCTGGGGATTCTTGAGAGAATGGACCTAATCCGTAGGTAGAGAAAGAAGGTTTTGTTAGAAAGACCAAACTGACGAACTAGATAGTCGAAGGGATGAAGGCCAGAAGAGGAGAAAGGCATACCAATGTTGGTGATGCCGTCTGTAATCCAATCCAAAAGAGGAAGGTCCGGGGAAAAGAGTTGCAGGGTTTCGATGGGAGTCTTTGAAAGCAACTCTTCTGGAAATCCTTTAGCGAAGTGTGACAAAGCAGTCCAAGTTCTAATGGAGATTGTGATGGTGTCCAGCGGGTAGTGCTTAGGAGTGAGTTTAAGCCAGATGGTGGTCATGATGAGTTTCGGGTCTGCAAGCAATATAGCGGTTTCTATTTGTTTCCAAGTGGTGTGTATGTTGTCAGACCACCAGGCTCTTAGGTGGTCCAGAATAGTAGCACGATGATAGGCTTGGATGTTTGGGGCGCCAAAGCCACCATGTTGAGCAGGAGTTAGAAGTATGGCTTTTTTCACTCTAGGATGTTTCTGCTGCCAGATAAAGCCATTGATAATTTCCTGAAGACGATTAATCTGATTTTGCAATATTGGAAGAGGTATCGTGCGAAAAAAGTACAATACATGTGGGAGTAAGTACATTTTACATTATGTCACGCGGCCAGCCCAAGAGGCCGGAGCCTGGCTCAAATCTTTTGGGAATCGAGTGAGCTTACCCACGAGGTCATCAAAATTGGCTCTCAATAGTTTGCGGCTTGGGAATGTTAGGTGGATACCTAGATAAGGAAGAAAAGCATTAGGGGCCCATGCAAATGGGAAGGTAGAGGATATGATTTTGGAGGTGTGAGGGTCTAGCCCAAGGTTAAGCATTAGGGATTTACTGTGGTTCAATTTATACAAGGATATAGTACTAAACGCTTCCAGGACCCATTGAACCGCAGGGAGGGACACTAAGGGGTTGGTGAGTGCTATTATCACATCATCTGCGTAAAGGCCGATTTTGTGGTCAACCTCCCCAATTTTTATGCCTGAGATCAGTGGATCAGACCTAATGTATTGAGCTAAAGGTTCCATTACCATGGCGAATATTAACGGGGACAGCGGGCATCCCTGTCTGGTACCGTTTGTAATTTTGAAGGGGTCAGAAATGATGCCCGAGGTCCATACACGTGTGGTCGGGGAGGTATACAGGCCCAGAATGGCTGAGAGGAAGGTGCCAGGTATTCCAAATTTTCGGAGTACCGCCTTCATGTAGGGCCAGTAGACTCTATCAAACGCCTTCTCCGCATCCAAAGAGAGGAAGAGAGAAGGCGCTTGAGTGTACTCCGTCCATTGGATAAGGTCGATAAAGTGTCTGGTTCCATCCGAGGCCTGCCTACCGGGTACAAAACTCACCTGATCTATATGTATAATTTGCGGGATGACCGAGGAGAGGCGCTGCGCGAGAAGTTTAGCGTAGGGTTTAGTGTCAGTATTTAGAAGTGAGATAGAGCGGTAGTTGGCTGGGTTGTCCGGCGGTTTGCTTGATTTTGGGATGGTGACCACTAAGGCATCAAGGGATTCACTAGGAATTTTACCAAGGGAGGCAAATTGGTTAAACATGTTGCAAAGATGTGGGACTAATGGCTGGGCAAATTGTTTATAATATTCATTTGGGAATCCGTCGGGGCCTGGAGCTTTATGTAAGGGTAAATTTCGTATTAAATCATGGAGTTCATTGTGTGAAAAAGGGGCTGCAAGGAGGTCGAGCTGCTGAGGGGAGATAGAGGGGAGGGAGATGGAGGATAAGAAGTTTGATATGTCAGGTTGGGTGGGCGTGGGAAGGGGATCGGAGTCCGAGAGGTTATACAGCTTTGCATAAAAGTTGCTAAACTCATTGGCAATGTCAAGTGGATTAGTTAAGCGCTTGCCATGAGAATTGGTTAGGTGTGCTATTTTCCTATTGGAGAGTTGTTTCTTAAATTGCTTAGCCATAAAGGCCCCTGGTTTATTGGCTGCTGAGTAGATTTGTAGACGTAGCCGTTTGATGTAGTAGTCAAAGTTTTTGCGAAGGTGGTCACTGAGTTGGAGTCTAAGGTTTTTAAGTTCAGAGGAGACAGCTTGAGAGGGGGACCATTTGTTAGTGGATTCTAGATTCTAGGGATCGAATCTGAGTTAGGAGGGATTCTGTGATATTTGAATGTTGTTTTTTAGAGCGAGCTCCAAGTTTGATAAAGAGACCCCGTAGGCAAGCCTTGTGAGCATTCCAGATTATGGCGTGATCTGTCACAGAATGCACATTCTGTAGGAAGTAAGTCTCAATCTCCGATTGTATCTGAGTTTGGAAATCGGGGGAATTGAGGAGGGATGTGTTCAATCTCCAAATTGTGTGGGTAGGAGAACGAGATGGTGAGTCTATTTTAATTGTGATCAGAGCGTGGTCAGACCAAGTTATCGGTCCTATGTGGGAAGCAGAGATGGATTGAAGCAAATGTTTGTCTGTCACAAATAGGTCAATCCGAGAGTAAGACAGATGTGGGGGTGAGAAAAAGGTGTAGTCTCTCTCCGTATCATGCATGCACCTCCAGGTGTCGTATAAGTCTTCCCGTTCAAGAAGGGTGGGTAGCGCTGTAGGCCTACCTCTGAGAGCATTGGAAGAATCCAACACGGGTTCGATCACTTCGTTAAAATCTCCACAGATTATTAGAGAGGAAGATCTGTATGGGGTCAATTTGGAGAAGAGGGCAGCAAAGAATTTTTTGCGGGCAGAATTGGGGGCGTAAATGTTGACCAAGGTGAGAGGACGGTCATTAAAAGTTGCTGAGAGAATTATATATCTGCCCTCTTCATCATACTCACAATGGTGCGGGGTAAAATTGACCGTTGAGCGTATGGCAATCATCACACCTCTCTTCTTAGTCGGGGCATTTGCAAAAAAGGAGTGAGGGTAGTGTTTATGAGTGCACTTCGGCGGTTTAAGTTTAGAGAAGTGAGTCTCTTGGATACAGAGTATATCAGCGTGTTGTTTCATCTCCTCTTTCCAGAGGAGATTGTGTTTGAAGGGGGAATTCAGGCCTTTCACATTTAGTGAGGTGATAGAGAGTGCCATGGTGCAAATGATGGTTAAGGCAGCACACGCAAAGGGAGAGAGACCACACCTGATAACAATACAAGGTAGGAAAAACAAAAATAAATTTTCAACGGCGTATTAGCTGCAAACAAGTAAACAGAAAGTATAAGCAAATGCTCTAAGCAAATGCAATTAATGAAAGGCAAACACCTAAAACAAAGGTATTGGAACAATCAAGTTTAAAATGGAACTATTGAGAACAAACGTCACACAAATGTGTGCCTAGCACACTATTAACCTGAGGGGTGGAAGGAAGACGAGAAAAAAGTAGATAAAGGTGAGTCGTCCAGGCCGGATGAGAGTAGGCTAGGGACTGGGGTCGGAATTAAAGTCATGTTTTTTCCACCGTTTTGGCTGGGTCATTCTTGGGAGCAGAAGGTGCATGGGAGGAATTGGTTTGGCCTGTGTCTCCAGGATTGATGGGGAGGAGACCCCAGTTAGTCAGCTTCTTGTAGCCGTCTTTAGGAGTAAGAATAGGGACGATCTTTTGTTGGTGAGAGACTAGCAACTTGGTAGGAAAGCCCCATTTGTAAGTTATATTCTTCTGCTGCAGAATGGAGGTAACTGGGGAGAAGGCTCTGCGCATCTCCATTGTGGCCGGAGAGAGATCGGCAAAGAGCTTGATCTTCGCGTAGGGTGCCGGTAGTGATTTAGAGGCTCTGGCAGCAGAGAGAATTTGTTCCTTAATGTGGAAGAAATGTATACGGGCTAGAACATCCCTGGTGACCTCATCTGGGAGGTGTGGCGGCTTGGCAATCCTGTGTGCTCGATCAATTAGAGTATCACGGGGGCTCAGGCGCGGGAGTAGGGCTGAGAAGAGCTGTTGCAAGTATGACGTGATTTCATTTGCTTTGATCGACTCTGGGATGCCCCTGAATTTAATATTGTTGCATCTGGCGCGGTCTTCTAAATCTGCTAATTTCAATTTGATGTGGCGTATTTCTTCCGCTTGGTGCTCATGTGCGTCTAGTAACTCATTATAAGCCTTGGAAAAATCTGGTAAATTATCCTTAAGGGCATCCGTACGTTCTTCCAAGCAATCAACCTTATCATGTATCTGGGATAAGGATACCTGCAGCTCCCTATGGAAGTCGTGTTGCAATGTGAGAAGCATAGATTTTAACATTGCCTCAGACACTGGATTGTCAGTAACAGGGACATCAGCTAGGGAAGGAGCAGTTTGAGATCCATGGGTCCCTGCCACTACAGCTGACCAAAGGAGCTTCTTTACCTGGGGCTCCTTGCTTGGGGAGTTCACTGGAGAGGTAGCCAGCCTCTTACCTCTGTCCGTGGGTTGCCCTGGTGAGGAGACAACCGGAGGGGGGAGAGTGTCCATGGCGTCTCTCACTGGAGCGGGTGATGTTTCCCCTGAAGCGTGAGGCGGTGCTGGGCTGGCGGGTAGATTCGCCGCAGCAGCGAGAGCGTCGTTGTCGCGGCCAGCGCCATCTTGGGCCTTCTGCATGGCGGCGGCAGGCGGGTAGTAGTCGGTCAGACGGCGGAGAATCGGCGGGTTATCGCGCCGCGCAGACATGCCCCAGAGAGTCCCTGTATCTCCCTCGCACATACAGCGGTAGCTGCGAAGAGATTCGTTGCGTCGGGTTGCCGCTATCCAGGCCGAAGGACGGAGCGCGGACTTCAGGAAGCCATCCTGGTCCGCAGCAGGCCATGCCCCCGGCAACATCGTTTTTAATGCTGAAGTTGGAAAAATTTTGTTTTTGGACATGCTGAAAAACAAAGTTTTTTTTTTTCATGCTGAAAAATGATCGTGTGTACGCGGCATAAGGCTCAAAATTGCTGAATAGACGCTTTTTTCAGCAGTTTTGTTGCCATTTTTAAGCAGTTTTCAGCTTTTTTTAGAGTTAGAGCTGTTTTGAGCTCTGATGCCTCAGATCTGATAATACTTTCATTAGGTGAATAGATCTTATGCCGCGTACACACAACCGTTTTTCGGATTGTAAAAAATTATGTTTGTTTTTTATGTCATTAAAAAACTATCGTGTGTAGACTCCAGAGCATTTTTCACGATGTAAAAAATGGGCATTAAAAATTTAGAACATGCTCGAATTTTTCACATCGTTTTTAACGTTGTCATTTTTAACGTCATAAAAAATGGTGGTGTGTGGGCTTTAACGACGTGAAAAAAAACACGCATGCTCAGAAGCAAGTAATGAGACAGGAGCGCTCGTTCTGGTAAAACTAGCGTTCGTAATGGAGTAAGCACATTCATCATGCTTTAACAGACTGAAAATCGCTAATCGTCTTTTACAGTACTAACACTAAATCAGAAAAAGCAGCCCCAAGGGTGGTGCCATCCGAATGGAACTTCCCCTTTATAGTGCCGTTGTACGTCACCGCGCTTTGCTCAAGCATTTTTTTTCCACGATCGTGTGTAGGCAAGGCCGGTTTAACAATCGTGTTGAAAAAAACTTATTTTTTTCTAGACCATTAAAAACGTAATTTTTTACCACCCGAAAAAAAAAGGGTCGTGTGTACGCGGCATTATAATATAATACCGAATAGGTACTAAGTGATATGACATTTAGTGTCTAAAGTGCATTGTGAAATGCGTGAAAAATTAAGTGATACACAACTGTGAAAGAAAAATTTGTGCAAATAAAGTCCCACAACAATGAGTTGACAGGTAGATCACAAGGTGGTATAATTCAAACTCTGTCCTTAAAGGGTTAATACATATTGGTGCCTAGAAGGAAACTCAGGATAGAGCAAGCTTCATCCACCAGGAAGACACGCAAAAGTGGTAATGTAGTCTCCTTACCCTAACTGTATGACCACCGTGACAGCGGTCTCTGCAAGCATTGAGATTTTAGGTCTCCCTCCAGACGCACTGTGGAATTTCTGGGATGGTATCTAATGTCTGATATCTGCTCAGCTCTTGTGGCCATTTCCATGTTTTTTCACCTTGTTCACTTTTAGCGCTGTACTCTTTTTTACTTATGTTTTGAATTTTTGTAACCAAAATTTTGGTACTGGCAGCTTTTAATTTATCACTATTTTTGGTGTTTTTGTTTCATATTTATTTGTATCTAGAGCAGTGATTTTCTTTTGGATTTTTTCAGCCGGGCAGGGCCTGCCCGGCTTTGACTCAAGTCCGGAGCCTGTGGTGCCAGGTAAGTATTTTTTTTAATATCAGGTGTGTAGCATGTGTGGGGGAGGGGGTGAAAGGGAATATGTGGCAAGTGTGTGGATCCTCCAACCTGTGAATGTTTTGTGTCATCCACAGATGTGCAGGAGGGTGCAGGGCCATCTGGCCTGACCGCACCATCCCCAGGACAGCAGCCCCAACAAGGCCGGAGTCCGCGGAGGAGGTTCAAGAGGAGGAGGAGAATCATGAGGAGGAGGAGTCCTTATCAGGCACTGGACGTTTGGTTTTTGAGGACTCTTCCCCTCTGGCTGGCAGCAGGCAGCCCTCCCTAAGGGGGAGCCCCCCCCCTCCTCCCCTAACATGGCTCCCCTCCCAAGGGCCTCCCCTTCTCCCCGGCCACAAGCATCAACTAGAGGCAGGATTTCGTCCCAGAACACCAGGGGGTTGGCCGATCTCCTGCCCACCACTCTGAGAAGGGACCAGGCCCTTTAGACCCGCCATCTGGGACAGGTCAGCCAGACATTGGTGCGGATGGAGGAGAGCCTGTCCTCCATCAAGGATACGCTGGGGAACCTGGACTCCCACTCCCGGGCTTTCACAACCTGCCTAAACGACCTGCAGACTACATCAGCAGGCGTTGGGCAGGATGTGAGGGCCCTTACCCAGGCTATCCAGGCACGGCAACACTTGGTGCTGCCCTGGACAGAATAGCCGTGGCCTTGGAGGGCAGGCCGCCAGGTGGGCAGAGATCAGGGGCTGCTCCTCCTTCCCCGGTTTTCCCCCTCCCCCATGAGTCTCCCCTGAGGAGCTGGAGTCGTGGCCGGGGGCGCCCCAGGCGTGGCTCACGTCAAGGGCAATAATTTTTTTTTTTTTTGCTGGAAATTTTTTGATTTTGCTGGTAATTTTTTATTTTTTTTTGGAGTTGTGAATGCTGTTTGAATGTGGGGGTGACATTCCTGCCGGAAAAGGGGTGTCACCCTCAATTTTGGTGGAGAAGGGTTCCCCAGGACCAGGGAGAAGTGATCCCCAGGTCCGTGTGAATGGTGTATGAATGTACAGTGACATAATTGGAGCCTTGGCGTGGCGTTGCTGCTCACAAGTCCAGCATGGTGGACTGGTGCCAATCCAATTTGATGTGGATGTGGGGTGTGTGTGCTAGGGACCACAGTGGTGTGCATGCATGCATTCTCATTGTGCCATGATTAATGTGTGTGTTTAACGTGCAAAGATGCCTAATGTGAGCTGTCTCCTGGCTGCTCTTCCCTCAGAAGACGGGGTAGCCTCGGTTAGGGGGGGATTGTCTGGTTCAGGGGTCAGGTCATCACGTAGGTCAATCTGCAGGCCCTTTCTTTCTGCGAAGTTGTGCAGCATGCAACATGCACCGATGATCTGGCACACAAAGTTTGGGGAATACAAGAGGGTACCCCCAGACTTATCCAGGCATCGGAAACGTGACTTTAGGAGGCCAAAGGTGCGCTCCACCACTGCTCGTGTTTGGGCATGTGCTTGATTGTATCTTTCCTCTCCTGGGGTTTGGGGGTTCCGGATAGGAGTCATGAGATGGGGTCCCAGTGGATATGCAGAGTCACCTGTAAGGAAAAAGACAGGGGGATGTTAGTCATGCATGTGCCCCTTGTGATGTGTGCATCATGGGAGGGGATAGTCATGCCTGACTCCCATGTCACTCACCAACCAGCCAGGTGTCCCCATACACGTTCTGATCTAATTCCATTCGGATGTGGCATTGATTGTATATGTAGCTGTCATGGCTGGACCCTGGGTGTTTGGCACGGACGTGCCATATGAGGCCTTGGGCATCGACTATCACCTGTACGTTGATGGAATGCCAATGCTTCCGATTGCGGTACATGTGCTCTGTCTCCTGGGGGGGCTGGAGTGCCACATGTGTGCAATCAATGGCCCCCACAGTGCGTGGGAATCTGGCAATTCTGTAGAAATCTGTCATTGCCTTCAGCCGCAGGTCCTCAGTGGTGGGTTTGATGATTTGGTTGGCCATGCGTCTGAGGATTGCAGGGACAACCTGGTGCATACATCTGCTCATGGAGGATTGTGACATCCCAGCCACCACTCCACTTGTACGCTGAAAAGAGCCACTGGCAAGGAAATAGAGTGTTGCCATGACCTTGACCAGTGGCTGCACTGCATGTGAGCGTTGTGTTGGGCTGGTGATGTCCTCCTGCAGGGTTGTGGTTAATTCCAGGATGACATGAGGGGTGAATCTGAAGATGCGATACACCTCAGAATCACTCATGCCAAACAGGTCTATGCGGGTGCGGTATATCCTCTCCCGTGTCATCCTCCGTGCCATCCTCCGTGCCCTCATCCTTCTTTGTTCATCTAAAGTCAGTAGTATAGCTATGTGCGACGATGCCCCTGGCATGTTGGCATACAGATTGTTGTGCAACACGTGTGACTGCTGAGCTCCTCACTAACAGTGTTGCTTTATCTAACAAGTAGACTTTTTTTCTCTTTTTAGACCAGCTTTTATATGCTCTAATTTTAGACAGGACATTTTGCTGTTGCGCACACTGCGTAGCCTGCGCTGCCCCAACGTTCTTTTGTGGATCCCCGTAAGTCCCTCATTAGCATATTTGACTAGAAAATCAATGGTCTGTCTAGCGCACTTTTGCGCAGACGGATGCGCCAGTCTAACGAAATTACGCGGGACAAAAAAAATAGATTTTTTGCGTATCTCGTTCTGGGGATGCCGTGCATCGAAACGCACGCGCACATTTCGACTTACGCACGCGCATCTCCTGTTGCGCAGGCGTAATCGCTCTGTGAATCTGGGCCAATAACTCTTTCCATTCCAGTCCCAGGGGCTACCTTAATAATGGCAAAGGAACGTAAAAATGCTGGTGGAAGGATAAATAAAGTCCTTAAAATATGATGCCATCCCTTTTTTTAGATCCCATTCAAGATTGCATATATTGTATATTTAACTAAACCTTATCCACACTAAAGGATCACTTAATATGTTCTGGCATCTTGTGTTATGCAGGGGTGTCCAGTTTAGGAGTGAAGAGTCAAATATATAAACTCCACCTTTCAATGTTTACGACGGGTGATGACAAGGTCACCTACAAAGTTAGGTCTTGGCATTTAAGGGTCAGATTCCAGAATATGTGGGTGTTCTTCTATTTAGGCAGTATGATTTATTGTCTGGAAGACAGATTTTGCCATGCAGAGAATGAGATCTGAAAAACTAGAATACAAAGAGTTATTTTACAGTGATAACTTTAATGAAGGAAGAAACATTTGTATAGACAAATATGATTAGAAAGTGTGCTAAGAATCAACCAGTCAGCTAGCTATAATTTGCAATAAGCCCCATTAACACTATGTAGTGTGCTGTGTGTGTGCATTTTTGTGATTTGCACAGGCGGCTTATTCATCTCAATGTAGACCACCCTTATAGGGACTGCAGATAAACTTGGATGTCCCATTCCTGCACAGCGAGGCACGGCAAATTTTTATAGCACCCAGAATCAGAGAACAGTCCGTGACGTAGTTTTGTTTTTTATTAGAGGGCTAATAACTTGGATAGGAATGGGATGTTATGGGATGCTCACGTAAATTAAGCAAACTTTAGGGACACTTTATATGCAGTCTATATATGGTCTCCTTTACACACTTGCTTGCGTCAGCTAAATCACTGTAGGATACTCTGACAGGCTCCTAGTCAGACTTTAGCAATAGCCCTTTACAGGCAGGAACTCATAGCCCCTTGTTGTGTAGCAAAAATGTAGTGAAGCAACTTCTCATCTATGGCCACTGATCACAGCACCACCTCTTCATGCACTGCCAACCCACCTGGCTGCAGCTGCACCTTTCACTGGCCCTCCAGGCTAAATCTCACAACAGTCCTCCCAAATGACTCTTCACCAGCCCACCCGGCTGACTCTCAGGAGATCTCTTAGGGAAGAATAAAGACTTAAAGTAGTTGTAAACCCACTTTTGTAAGTTACACCTACAGGTAAGCCTAGATTAAGGCTTACCTGTGGGTGTTAGCAATATCTAATAAACCTACATGGTTTAGGAGATATTCGCCGAATGACAGGCACCGCTGTCTACGGTGCATGCGCCGAAAACAACGGTGTGCAGGCGCACATACAATAGCCGAGCTAAGCTTGGCAATGCTGTGTTTGACGGCTCCCACGCGAATGCGCGGGAGTGATGTCATCGCCGCTCAGGTCAATCACAGCGCCAGAGCGGTGATTACAGGAAGAAGATCGCTGTAGACATGCTGGCGGCGGCGGAGGGCACGGAGGAGAACTTCAGGGGCTTTGTTCTCAGGTAAGTCGATCATAATGCTGTGCTTACTAGCTCATTATGACTTTATCTTGCAGGGTATTTTTTTTTAAATGTAAAAGGGTTTACTTCCTCTTTAAAGTGTTACTAAATCCACAACAGTAAAAGCAGTCTGTATATGCAGTAATGCTTGCTTGTTATATTCACTGTGAAACTTAAAGGGTTAATCCTCAACATTGTGTAAAAAGGCTGTTTGATTCTGTATGCACAGATCTTCCTCTTCTTCCACTGACTCCAAAACAGGTCTGGATAAGGCAGAGTTAGTGGAGTTATGCCGCACATGCTCATTTTAGCATGTATTGTTAGGCCACGTACACACGATCAGACTGATCCGATGAAACTGGTCCGACGGACCGTTTTCATCGGACCACGCTGAAGTGGTCTGATGGTCTGATGTGTGTACACACCATCGGACCAAAAATCTGATTGGACCAGAACGCGGTGACGTAGAACACACCGACGTGCTGAAAAAACGAAGTTCAATGCTTCCAAGCATGCGTCGACTTGATTCTAAACATGCACGGGTTTTTGGTCCGATGCTTTTGCGTACTAACCATCGAATCTGTCCGACAGACAGGTGTCTGTCGGACAGATTTTAAAGCAAGTTTTAAAACTTTGGTCCGACGGACAACGGTCCGATAGGCCGTACACACCATCGAATTGGTCCGATCGTGTATACGCGGCCTTAGAGAGTTTTTTTTCTTGGGAGAGTGCTTGTGATTAGCACAGGGCCAATCAGCACTATCCAGACAGAGGGTCAGGGGTCCTGCATCCTGATAGGACAGCCAGTGCAGTATGAAAACTCCTCCTACAGGCTTTAACCAGGCACTGATAGAAGTCACAAGACTGCTACATACTGCTGATGAGAAATGTATTTAGCAGATTATATTTACTAAAGTGATTGCATTTTTATGTCCTGTGTACTGTGGGAGACCAGATACAGTGAATGCAGGGTCCTGGGTTTAGTAACACTTTAACCACTTTGGCTCTCACACCTGTTTACCCCTATGGAGCATATCATATTTCATATTTCTGCTATGTGTTTGTTCATGGGTCTATAACTTTATAATTAGATATATCGATACATATATTGTTTATTGTTTAAGGGGGGGGGGGGCAAACAGGGCTCTCTCATAAGCCTAAAGTCCTCTGAGAATTTTTTTTTTATTTATTTGCATTGTAAGAGAAAAAATAATGAAGATCTGAAAAAAAATTTGATCAGTAATATTTTGAACACAAGTACCATGAATGTGAGGAAAACATACACATTTTGTTCTGCTGCTTGTTCTTGCATTTCCTGCAACAATACAATTCAATTTTTGATACAAAGCATGTTAAAGCGGAGGTCCCATGCAATCCCCTGTCCACGCATGCGCAGTGCCGCTTGCGCATGCGCAGTGGGTGCCCGGCCGTGAAGCCGTCAGTTACAGGCCATGTCAAAACCTTTAGTTTACGCCTCTTGGTGTAATCCCCCATTGATTTTGAGGTGTGTTTAGGATCATTATCCACTTGTAGAAGCCATCCTCTCTTTAACTTCAGCTTTTTCACAGATGGCATCAAGTTACCATCCAAAATTTGCTGAAATTTTATTGAATCCATTTTTCCTTCTACTCGTGAAATGTTCCCTGTGCCACTGGCTGCAATACAACCCCAAGGCATGATTGATCCACCCCCACTGCGTTGCTTTAACTGACAATTGCTGGGTCGTGCGACGTGGCTCCCAAACAAAATTGGCGTCCTTTTTTTCCCACAAATAGAGCTTTCTTTGGTGGTATTTTTTACATTTTGCTTTATTAAATATCCCCCAAAAATATATAAAAAAAACATTTTTCTTCCTCAGTTTAGGCCGATACGTATTCTTCTACCTATTTTTCGTAAAAAAAAAAATCGCAATTAGCGTTTATTGATTAGTTTGCGCAAAAGTTATAGCGTTTACAAAATAGGGGGTAGTTTTATGGCATTTTTATTAATATTTTTTTTTACTAGTAATGGCGGCGATCAGCATTTTTTTTCTGTACTGCGATATTATGGCAGACACTTTGGACACTTTTGACACATTTTTGGGACCATTGGCATTTTTATAGCGATCAGTGCTATAAAAATGCATTGGATTACTATAAAAATGCCATTGGCAGTGAAGGGGTTAACACTAGTGGGCGGGGAAGGGGTTATGTGTGTTCCTGGGTGTGTTCTAACTGTATGGGGGGGTGGACTCACTAGGGGAAATCACTGATCTTCTGTTCAAACATTGTATGAACAGAAGATCAGCGTTTCCCTGCTGACAGGAACGGGAGCTTTGTGTTTACACACATAGCTCCCGTTCCTCACTCTGTACCGAGCGGGCACGCACGTGGTACTCGAGGGCGAGCGGGGGTGCGTGCGCCCCCTAGTGGCCTTTACAGTGCCGACATAGAGCTACGGGCTCTCGCCCAGGCGTGCCGACCTGCCGCAGTAATATGACGGACCTCATCGGTCCACAGAACTTGTTTCCAAAATGCATCAGGCTTGTCTATATGTTCATTTGCAAAATTCAAATGCTGATTTTTGTGGTGAGGACGTAGAAGAGGTTTTCTTCTAATGACTCTTCCATGAAGACCATATTTGAACAAGTATCTCTTTATAGTGGAATTGTGTACCACAACTCCAGTGTCTGCCAGATCTTTCTGGAGGGATCGTACAGTCAAACGTGGGTTTTGAATTGCTTTTCTCACAATCCTGCGAGCTGTTCTGCCTGATATTTTTCTTGGTCTTCCACTGTTCCTGATGACTGCCATTTCTTAATTACATTCCGAACAGAGGATATTGACATCTGAAAACGCTTTGCTATCTTCTCATAGCCTTCTCCAATTTTGTGAGCGTCAACTATTTTCAGTTTCAGTTTCTTTCTCGTACATCACGGGACACAGAGCGGCATATTCATTACTATGTGGGTTATATGGAGTACCTTCAGGTGTGGACACTGGCAATCTCAAACAGGAAGTCCCCTCCCTATATAACCCCCTCCCCTAGAGGGAGTCCCTCAGTTTTTTCGCCAGTGTCTTAGGTGTTGGTCACGGAATAGCTTTGCTCCACATCCTTGGGATTAAGGGCGGGCTAACCGGATCTGTCCAAGGAGCCTCAGTGCCAAAGTGGACAGTACCCGGGCCCCAGGCCGTGGGGTTTTGCCTATAATGCTCCTCTTTGGAGGGCTGGACCCTGGGCCCAGGACTTGGAGTTTTTAAAAACCATAAGTTCCTGTTTGCCAGGGTGCTATATAGGTCCAGGACAGTGGGTACCTTCATAGGACCCCAGGGCCTGAAGGTCTACTACGCTACCCACGGAGAGGGGAGAAGATTGGATCAGTTTGCTGGACAAACATCCTGCAGCATGGAGCAGGTAAGGGGGAGCCTGCGGGACTTGGTTCGACAGCAGGCTCTCCGGGGTAACCTAAAAGGGGGGATAGCCTAAGTATGCTCTGCATGGGCAACCTTGTTCACTATGTCTAAGAGAGACAGGATGACACCCTTTCTCCCCCATCACTAGGTTCCCCTGTCTAAGAATGTGTTGCTAGCTAAACCTGCTGTTTTCTTCCTAGGGCTAGTAAGGATCCCTAGGGGCCTTTGGAGAGTCCTACCTGGCCGGGGGTTTGAATCTGCCGCCTGTTTCTGCGTTCCTGGATCTCCAGCAGCGCGGCTCCTCCATGTTCCTCCTGTTTCCGGCATACGCGCGCGCGCGTGCGCGCGCACGTCTTATAGACGTTTTTCGCGCCGTTCAGACGGGAGGGCGGGGGGGGGCGTGCCTGCGGCGTCATACAGGAGGCGCGCCTTTGTGCTGTTATAGACAGCAGGCATTGTCAGTGCTCAGTCTGAGGCTGATTTTCAGAAGGAGAGGACGCAGAGCGGCAGAACAGTGACTCCCGGTGGCGGAAGAGGGGTAGTACATGCTGGACTTTGTTCCAATGCCTTTTTTGTTAAGCCGAAAAATTCCCCTTTTTGCAGCAGGTTGGAGGCTGGCAAACTAAGTTTGGGGTCACTGTATGTTGTAAAAAGAAAATATATAATATATATTTAAAAAAAAAAAAAAAAAAGACATACGGGATCCCATCAGTTTTTGGGCATTAGTGATCTATTGTCCCCTAAACTCTGGTTTTGTACTCCTGGCCACTACAGTCTGTTGTGTGGGCGGAGTCCCTCGATTTTGTATTATGGCTTCCAAAGGTTCGGGGTCAAAGGGTACAAAAAAGACCAAAAAACAAAAGGGTTCCCTTTCTGATTCTGATGATATGCCGATACTTTCCCCGCAACTTATTAACATAAAAGGCGCCTTGGATGAGCCATTAGGGGGATCTGGTGCGGAGGCTGGCCCAGATCAGCCCAGCCCTGTGTTTATCACAGAGGAGATGCTAGCCGTATCCCTAGGGGGGCTAGAAGAGAGAATAGCAGCATTGATCGCTAGAGCTATTCCTGGTAAGAAACGGGTTAGATCCCCATCACCAAGAGGTGTATCCTCAGATGCTGAGATTCTCTCTCCGGAGGAATTGGAATCACAGGAGGATCAACTAGACCTGAACCAAGAGGGTTCAGGGATTGAGGGGTCTGCCTCGGAGGAACCATTTTCAGACTCCCAGACAGAAAGACTGTGGGTACAGTCTTTGACGGACATGGTCCGCTCGGCATTTAGTTTACCATTGCCAGAGCCTCAGGTTCCTCCGGTATCTCTGGGCTCTTTGAAAGCTCCGTTAAGCAACGCAGTTTTTCCGGTCCATCCTCTTTTGGAGGAATTGATCTTTCGGGATGGGTACGGCCGGACAGGATTTTTCTGCCACCGAAAAGATTTGCGGTCATTTACCCCATGGAGGAAAAATTCTCCAAGAGGTGGAGGCTCCCATTAGTGGATGCAGCCATCTCATGTGTGAATAAATCACTAACTTGCCCGGTGGAAAACATACATATGTTTAAAGATCCGGTTGATAAAAGATTAGAGACACTTTTAAAAGCATCCTTTGCTACGGCAGGAGCAGTGGTGCAGCCAGCGGTGGCTGCGATTGGTGTTTGTCAGGCGTTAAAAGACCAGACAAAGGAAATGTTAAAGGACATGCCTACCCAACAAGCAGAAGAGTTTTCTGACATTCCCAGAGCTCTGTGTTTTGCTGTAGATGCTATAAAAGATTCCATCCAGCAGGCCTCTCGTTTATCACTATTTTTGGTGCACATGAGAAGGCTCTTATGGTTGAAGAACTGGGCGGCGGAGCCCCCATGCAAAAAGCTTCTGGCAGGGTTTCCCTTCCATGGAGGACGACTCTTCGGAGAGGATCTGGATAAATATATTCAGACTATTTCAAATGGCAAGAGTACCCTTTTACCGGTCAAAAAGACATTCCGGGCTCCTACATTTAAAAGGCAGCTCTTTCCTGTCTCGGGGCCCTCAAATTCCAGGCAGTATCGACGGCCGCCTGCACGATCCAACGTTAACAGTAGATCGCAGGGACAGGCCCCTGGGGGTAAGAGGCCGTGGTATCGCAAGCCGTCAAAAACAGCCCCTAAGTCTGCCTTATGAAGGGGCGCCCCCACTCTCGCGGGTGGGGGGAAGGCTTCGTTTCTTCTCAGAAGTTTGGGAAGCCAAGATCCCCGACAAATGGGTCCGGGCATCGGTAACCACAGGTTACAGACTGGAGTTTCTAAGGTATCCTCCGCCTCATTTTCAAGAATCAAGGCTACCAACGGATCCAGCAAGGAAGGCCTCAATGCTGGCAGCTTTGGATCACCTGCTTTGCCAGGACGTAATTATAGAAGTGCCAGCCCAAGAGCAAGGGCTAGGTTTCTATTCCAATCTCTTTGTCATACCAAAGCCCAACGGCGATGTCAGGCCAATCTTGGACCTAAAGAGGTTAAACGGTTACCTAAGGGTTCGTTCCGGATGGAATCCATCCGGTCAGCAGCCGCCGCGCTTCAGAAGGACGATTTTCTGGCCTCCATAGACATAAAGGATGCTTACCTTCATGTACCAATCTTTCAGTTGCATCAAAGATTTTTACGCTTCGCGGTGGGGCAGCGACACTTCCAATTCAGGGCGCTCCCCTTCGGGCTGGCCACGGCCCCCCGGGTATTCACGAAGATCCTAGCCCCAGTTCTGGCCAATTTAAGGATCCAGGGGGTCACAGTCCTAGCATACTTGGACGACCTTTTAATCATAGATCACTCACGGCCGGGTCTGCAAAAGGCAGTAAACCTCACGGTTCGGTACCTCGAAGAATTCGGCTGGGTCCTAAACCGGGGAAAGTCAGCGTTCCAGCCTACAAAGCAGTTGGAATACCTCGGCATGAGGTTAGACACAGAACAGCAAAAGGTGTTCCTGCCCCTGGTAAAGATCGAAGCTATCAAGGGGTTGGTTCAGTTGGTTCTAAACAAGAAAAAACCAACTATTCGCCTGTGTATGCGAGTACTAGGCAAGCTAGTGGCCACGTTCGAGGCAGTACCATACGCTCAGATCCACACTTGCGTCCTACAGGCAGCCATTCTAGCAGCCTGGGGCAAGAGGGCACATGCCTTAGAGTCCCCTTTGACGCTATCATCAAGGGTCCGACAAAGCCTGGCCTGGTGGTTGAACCCTCAGAACCTTCTAAAGGGAAAATCCTTCAGCCCTATTGTCTGGAAGGTAGTTACCACAGACGCCAGCCTGGCAGGCTGGGGGGCGGTCTTCGAGGGGTTCTCTCGCCAGGGAACTTGGGTGAAAGCGGAGAGGCAGCTCCCCATCAATATCTTGGAGATCAGAGCTGCTCGCCTAGCCCTTCTGGCATGGACCTCCAGATTAAAGGGGTTCCCGGTGAGAATCCAGTCAGACAATGCCACGGCGGTGGCATACATAAACCACCAAGGGGGAACCAGGAGTCAGGCCGCTCAGAGGGAGGTGAGCTTGATTTTTCAGTGGGCAGAGGTTCATGTACCCTGCATTTCGGCGATATTCATTCCCGGAGTGGACAACCTGCAGGCAGACTTCTTAAGTCGCCAGAGTCTGTTGCCAGGGGAGTGGTCTCTGCATCCCCAGGTCTTTCAGACAATCTGCCAGAGGTGGGGAATGCCGGACGTAGATATAATGGCATCCAGGTTCAACAAGAAACTAGACAGGTTCGTGTCTCGAGCGAGGGATCCTATGGCCTGCGGAACCGATGCGTTGGTTTGCCCTTGGCATCAATTCAAACTTCTATACGCATTCCCTCCGCTACAGTTACTCCCTCGCCTGTTGCGCAAGATCAGAGTGGAGCACAAGCCAGTCATTCTAGTAGCTCCGGCTTGGCCCCGGAGGACTTGGTACTCACTAGTCCTGAAGATGGCAGTGGGAGACCCTTGGACTTATCCTCTACAACCAGACCTACTCTCACAAGGCCCGATCCTCCACCCTACATTACAGCGTCTAAATTTGACGGCCTGGAGGCTGAATCCCTGATTCTCAGGGGTAGAGGTCTGTCTAGGCAGGTAATCCCTACCCTGATTAGGGCTAGAAAGCCGGTCTCCAGGGTGATTTATTACAGGGTGTGGAGGAACTACGTAGGCTGGTGTGAATCCAAAAGATGGAATTCCCGCAAATATACTATTGATAGGGTGTTAAGTTTTCTCCAGCTAGGAGTGGATAAAGGCCTGGCACTAAACACAATCAAGGGACAGATCTCAGCTCTGTCAGTGTGGTTTCAGAGGCCGCTGGCCACCCACTCGCTGGTAAAGACCTTCTTACAGGGGGTCTTGCGTATTAATCCTCCTGTCAAGTCACCAATTTGTCCATGGGACTTAAATCTTGTCCTGTCCACTTTACAGAAACAACCCTTTGAGCCGTTGGCTGAGATTCCTTTAGTCTTACTGACAAGAAAGTTGGTTTTCTTGGTCGCCATAGTTTCGGCCAGGAGAGTGTCAGAATTAGCAGCCTTATCGTGTAAGGAACCATATCTCGTTCTACATAAGGACAGGGCAGTTCTCCGGCCCCATCCTTCCTTTCTACCAAAGGTTATATCCAAATTTCACTTAAACCAGGATTTGGTACTTCCATCCTTCTTTCCAAAACCTACATCTAGAAAGGAGGGGTTGCTGCATACCTTGGATATTGTCCGGGCCATGAAGGCCTATCTTAAAGCTACAGAAAAGATCCGGAAGACAGATGTATTATTCGTTCTACCAGATGGCCCCAAGAAGGGGCAGGCAGCGGCAAAATCCACCATCTCGAGATGGATTAGACAATTAATCATTCAAGCCTACGGTTTGAAGAGGTTACCTCCTCCGTTGTCGGTAAAGGCCCATTCTACCAGGGCCATGGGCGCCTCTTGGGCAGCACACCATCAGATCTCTATGGCTCAGATATGCAAGGCGACAACGTGGTCATCAGTCCACACGTTTACAAGGTTTTATCAACTAGACGTGAGAAGGAATGCGGATTCTGCCTTTGGACAGGCAGTACTACAGGCTGCAGTTTGAAATCCTCGGGATCAGAAGCACCCTTGGTTGTAAAAAGAAAAAAAAAAAAAAAAAAGTTTTTTCTTGACTAAGTTGGAATTATTATTATTATTTGAGTTTACCTCTAAATTGAATCCTTCTTTGGAAGATGTCTCCCTCCCCTCATTAAAGCATTGCTTTCGGACATCCCACATAGTAATGAATATGCCGCTCTGTGTCCCGTGATGTACGAGAAAGAAAAAGGGATTTTTAAATACAGCTTACCTGTAAAATCCTTTTCTTGGAGTACATCACGGGACACAGAGCTCCCACCCCTCTTTTGGGTGACCATTTTGGGAGGCATACTGCTTGCTACAAAACTGAGGGACTCCCTCTAGGGGAGGGGGTTATATAGGGAGGGGACTTCCTGTTTGAGATTGCCAGTGTCCACACCTGAAGGTACTCCATATAACCCACATAGTAATGAATATGCCGCTCTGTGTCCCGTGATGTACTCCAAGAAAAGGATTTTACAGGTAAGCTGTATTTAAAAATCCCTTTTTTCTAGACAACTGCTTAGAAGAACCCATGGTGCTGTTTGTTGGGGCAAGGTCAGATGAGTCTGGGCATTTAAAACCTTTGAGTGTGACATCACCTGGTCTTCCCAGATGATGATTGAGAACAATCCATGACCCATGATGCAGGTCTCAGCTTTGCAAAGGAGGCAATGCATGCTATAAATTCTGCAGGGTGCACAAACTTTTGCAGACACCATTTTTTTGTTTTCTGTAATTTTGAAAGTGTAAATGATGGAAATAAAATCTAACTTTTTTTGACATATTATAAGAATGTCTAATCTGTAATTTGATGCCTTTTGGAGATTTTTCCATCTTTCCTTGGCTTCGTTATGTACATTAACACAAATTTTTACCTGGGGTGCCCAAACTTTCGATCCCCACTGTACTTGTAGTGTGAAACATGGGTCCAAATCATTAATTTTTTTGCATAAATTGTTCCTGTGGCACTGGGATGAAGAGAATGAGCTGGATTTGTACAAACGGGAATTGGTTGCAACCACAAAAAAATTATTCCACCAAATGTTTATACTTTACTAGCTCAAAAAGTAGCGCAGCAAGCAAACCCATGTGAAATGCACATGAACAACAAACAATATTGTTCTCTTTATTTGTAAAGAATTATAAAAGCTCGCCCAGAGTACATAATTTCATGTCTTCAGCTGACAGCTATCACAAACAGATTTTATTTTCTTTAAAAGGCTTGTTTATTTTTGTGTTAGTCCTCTGTAGATCAATCCACAGGGGATCATTCTTCAAAGGGTGTTTGACTGGTGGTGACTCCAGTGCCTGTTTTAACCTCTTAAAACCCACACCACCAAACCACAACCGGTTGCGGGACCGCTGTGGCATGGTCCCATTCAGTTGATGTAATGGAGCCCCCCTTTGCAGCTTAAAGCATAACTAAAAGCAATACATGTTGGGGGTTTTGTATAGAATGGAGAGGGATTAGGACACTTATGAGTTTTTATTGCCGTCTGTGCCTCTGTTAGGGACATTCATCCTCTTTATTTGCCCTGTTTACCATTATCATTGAAAGTAAAAGTAAAAGAAAATCTACAATTTTGGGTTGTCCCCAAAAAGGTAAAAGGAGAAATCGTCCAATGGGGACACTAGTTCTGGTGTCCTGGGGGGTCCCCAAGCAATTCCCTTAGATTGCGGGGATTTCCTCCCACTTACTGTTTGGCTATTTTCTTTTTTTTGCAAAATAGCAATTGCAAGTGTGAACTAGGCCAAAGTGTGCAGGTAAAAAAATGTGCTAAAAAAATGTGCATTTCCATGTCTGGAAAGAATTGCACTAGCAATCAGCAGATCACTGGTGCAATGCAGGACTCCTGAATACTGTCAGTGTAAGCTGTCTGGGGCCTGAAGCACCAACGAGGGACCCCAGAAGAAGATCAGGGCTGCTTTGTGCAAAACTATTGCACAGAGCAGTTAAGACCTGGTTCACACTGCGGCGGCACGACTTCGGAGGCGACTCTGCAAGTCGTCCTGAAGACATCTTCAGAGGCAAATAGCAAAATGACTTCTGTATAGAGTCAATGAAAATCGCCCGAGCTGCCCCCGAAGTCGTACAAGAACCTTTTTCTAAGTCGGAGCGACTTGCGTCGCTCCTGTTAGAACGGTTCTATTGCATAGAATGGGACGCGACTCGTCAGGCAGCTCACCCCCTACCATTTTAAAGGATGGTAGGAGATGGTGTGTGTGTTTGGGGGTGGGAGGTTAAAGGATATGTTTGCCTTTGTAAAAAAATTAAATAAATGCACAGGTTAAAAAAATGTACATTTATTAAAAAAATTCACTAGGAGCCTGCAAAGCATTGCAGTCACGATCAGCAAATTGTGGGTGCAATGCAGGGCTCTTGCACACTGTCTGTATAAACTATCTGCTTGTACCTCACAAGAGCAGGCAGTTACACATTGACAGGAAGCATCAATGAACTACATAGAGTGCTCAACAGTGCCCTGGTAGTTTATTGAGGACTACAAGCCGACATCCACAAAGGCTGTCGGTACTTTTAGTTCTCACATTCACAGAACTCCATAAATGAATGACGCGGTGGTCACATGTTGTATGTTACAACCTGAATACAGCATAACATGTAACAAAAGGTGAACTTATCCTTTAAGGTGGTGGGAGAAAACTGTAAATCTTTAACCACTTGACCACCGGGCACTTAAACACCCTTAATAACCAGACCAATTTTCAGCTTTCGGTGCTCTCACAGTTTGAATAACAATAACTCAGTCATACAACACTGTAACCAAATGAAATTTTTGTCTTTTTTTTCCCACAAATAGAGCTTTCTTTTGTTGGTATTTGATCACCTCTGCGGTTTTTATTTTTTTTGCTATAAATGAAAAAAAACAACATTTTGCAAAAAATAATAAATTTTCTTCATTTCTATTATAACATTTTGCAAAAAAGTAATTTTTCTTCAGAAATTTGGCCTAAAATGTATACTGCTACATATCTTTGGTAAAAAAAAATGTTGGATATTATTTAGTCTCGGTGAAAGTTATGGGGTCTACAAGCTATGGTACCAATTACTGAAAATTGATCAATTTCATCACACCTGATGTACTGACAGCTTCTCTCATTTATTGAGACCCTAACATGCCAGAAAAGTACAAATACCCCCCAAATGACCCCTTTTTGGAAAGAAGACATTCCAAGGTATTTAGAAAGAGGCCTGGTGAGTTTTTTAAAGTTGTCATTTTTTCCCACAATTCTTTGCAAAATCAAGATTTTTTTTTTTTCATCAAATTTTCATATTAGCAGGTTATTTCTCACACAGCATATGCATACCACAAATTACACCCCAAAACACATTCTGCTATTCCTCCCGAGTATGGCAATACCACATGTGTGAGACTTTTACACAGTGTGGCCACATACAGAGGCCCAACATGCAGGGAGCACCCAGGCCAATTCTGACATTTCTCTCCTACATGTAAAAATCATAATTTTTTTGCTAGAAAATTACATAGAACCCCAAAACATTATATATGCTTTTTAGCAAAGACCCTAGAGAATACAATGGCGGTCGTTGTAACTTTTCATCGCGCATGGTATTTGCAGAGCAATTTTTCAAACATGTTTTTTTGGAAATAAAACAGTTTTGTGCTTTTAAAAAAACCCATTAAAGTTAGCCCAATGTTTTTGCATAATATGAAAGATAAAGTAACGCAGAGTAAATAGATACCTAACATGTCACCCTTCAAAATTGCTCACGCTTGTGGAATGGCGCCAAACTTCGGTCCTTAAAAATTCCCATAGGCGATGCTTTAAATATTTTTACTGGTTACATGTTTTTAGTTACAGAGAAGGTCTAGGGCCAAAATTATTGCTCTCGCTCTAACGTTCGCAGAGATACCTCACATGTGTGGTTTGAACACCTTTTTAATATGTGGGCGGAACTTGCGTATGCGTTCGCTTCTGCATGCGAGCTCACGGGGACAGGGGCGCTGTATGCCCAGAGTATTGCAGAGTATGCCCAGAGTATTGCGGAGTATGCCCAGGGTATTGCAGAGTATGCCTAGAGTATTGCGAAGTATGCCCAGGGTATTGCAGAGTATGCCCAGAGTATTGCAGAGTATGCCCAGAGTATTGCGGAGTATGCCCAGAGTATTGCAGAGTATGCCCAGAGTATGCCCAGAGTATGGCCAGAGTATGGCCAGAGTATGGCCAGAGTATGGCCAGAGTATGGCCAGAGTATGGCCAGAGTATGGCCAGAGTATGGCCAGAGTATGGCCAGAGTATGGCCAGAGTATTGCCAGAGTATTGCCAGAGTATGGCCAGAGTATGGCCAGAGTATGCCCAGAGTATTGCCAGAGTATTGCAGCAGGGATGGCTGAGCAGGGAGGGATGGATGGATGGATCTGTGACTACATTTGTCACAGATCCAGCCCACAGCACTGCCGCTGACATCCGCTCCCTCCCCTCTCCTCTCACACTGTACCGATCGGTACAGAGAGAGGAGGGAGGAACCGGCATCATCAAATGACGCCGGTTTGTTTACAAGTGATCGCTCCGTCATTAGACGGAGCGATCACGTGGTAAACCGCCGCTATCAGCGGCGATTTACCGTGATCCGTGATGCGCCGTGATCCCGTGTGCGCGCCTCAGGGGGCGCCCGGGAGCGCGATTCTAAGAAGCCGTTAATTAACGGCCACTTAGAGTTAAGCAACCGCCCTGTAGACGTACTTTGTCTATAGGGCGGTTGTAAAGTGGTTAACTTATTAGAAATGACTTAGGAGCTTAAAAAATAATAATATTCATAATAATAATGTAAAGGAAAAAATAGTCTTGTTGTGCTATAAAAAGAAATGGCAATTACATGTGGCACATTCTGTCGCCTTCCACTTATAAATTATACA
Organism: Rana kukunoris; assembly: GCA_029574335.1. Classification (NCBI taxonomy): domain Eukaryota; kingdom Metazoa; phylum Chordata; class Amphibia; order Anura; family Ranidae; genus Rana; species Rana kukunoris. Next base: position 97,020,508 of record CM056050.1, on the reverse strand, counting down.
TATATTATTTTGTGAAAATGTTCTCCCAGGCATTGTGTAATCAAAAAGAAGCCAAGGAGAAAAAGTGCTGATGAAGAGTGAAAAGCACCCCCTCTTGTTTGTGGAACAGTGTGAGATTTTTATTAATGCACTGTCACAGCAGAGGGGATATTGTGTCTAAGCCATATTTGATAAGAACAGTAATTGTATTTACCACAAGAGCCAAAATCCTTTTATTTATGGGCTCTTCTGATGCATTGTCACTAGAATCGCTAGTATACTTGATGAATTGCAAATAGCTTCCCATTTTTTTCACATTACCCTCTAGTCTGAGTGTAGTTTTGCTGTCACCGTTTTTATTGAAGTCTTCGGTTATTGGCTCACAGCGGCACGCTTTAGCAAGGTTTTCAAATACTTATTCATATTTAGGGATAGAAGGGGGAATATGTATAAGGCCGCATTTCAGCAACATGTTTAAAGGGATTTGGTGCTCACGGCAAGAGAATTTTGGAAGCTGATGGGAGCAAAACAACAAAAGTGTTTTGAAAATATAATTGCGTTGCAGTTTAGCTATATTGCCTGTTCCTAAAATTTAAAAAATTATCCCAAAGCTGAAGTCAATTATAGATATATAGATTTTTTTCGTACCTTAGAGCTAGGCCACCTTTATAAAAATAACAAATATGCAAAATAATCTAGATGCAATAAGACCGCTCTACTTTCAAAACTAAAATTTTTAAGTCTGGTACAGTGCCTTGAAAAAGTATTCACACCCCTTGAAATTTTCCACATTTTGTCGTGTAAGGCCTTGTACACACAATAGGATTTATCCGATGGAAACGGTCCGAAGGACCGTTTCCATCGGATATGTCCGCCGGGCTGTTTTGATCCGATGGCTGTACACACCATCGGTTCAAATTCCCCGCCGGCGGACAGCGTGGTGACGCGGCGGTGACGTTGACGTCGCCACGTCACTGCACCAGGAAGTGAAACACTTCCACGCGCATGCGTCCAATCCATTCACAGGATCCGACGCATGTGCGGACAAATATGTCCACTGGTTAGGCGTACTAACCAGCGGACATATCCGACGGGCAGCTCTCCGGCGAAAAAGTTTCAAAGCATGCTTTAAAACTTTTCTGCCGGAGAAATCCGTCCAAATCTGTCCGCCGGCCCCTACAGACGAGCGGATTTTTCGGCTGAAATGGTCCGTCGGACCATTTTCAGCGGATAAATTCCCTTGTGTGTACGAGGCCTTACAACGAAAAACATAAATGTATTTTATTGGGATTTTATGTGAGAGACCAACACAAAGTGGTGCATAATTGTGAAGTGGAAGGAAAATTATAAATGGTTTTCAACATTTATTTACAAATAAATATGTGAAAAGTGTGGCGTGCATTTGTATTCAGCCCCCTTATATCCCTTTCACACTGATGCCGCATACACACAATCATTTTTCGGCATTAAAAAAACATAGTTTTTCAAAAACGTCATTTAAAATGATCGTGTGTGGGCTTCACATAATTTTTCAGGTTCTGAAAAACGACCAAAAAAAAATTTGAACATGCTGCATTTTTCTGGTAAAACTACCGTTCATAATGGAGTAAGCACATTCATCACGCTGTAACAGACAGAAAAGCGCGAATCGTCTTTTACTAACACGGAATCAGCTAAAGCAGCCCAAAGGCAAATAGAACTTCCCCTTTAGAGTGCCGTCGTACGTGTTGTACGTCACCGCACTTTGCTAGATCATTTTTTGAAAACGATGGTGTGTGGGCAACATTGTTTTTAATGATGAAGTTGGGAAAACTTATTTTTTTGGACATGCTGAAAAATAACGTTTTTTTTCATGCTGAAAAATGATCGTGTGAATGAATGAATGAATGAATGAAAACTTATATAGCGCTGCACATGCGAACTGAATCGCCTCTGGGCGCTTGTTGTTCCTGTCTCCTTTGATATCAAAAGAGAAAAGTCTTGACCTTTTTCCTGAATGCTAGGTGGTTCTCCTCCAACCGAATGCTGGTTGGTAAAGCGTTCCATAGTCTGGGACCCTGGATCGTGAATCTTCTTTCTCCTTTTGACTTGAAGTTGGCTTTCGGAAACCTGGAGCAGGTTCTGATTGGTGGATCGCAAAACGCGATTGGGGTTATGAGCTTTTATTATTTCGCATAAATAAAGGGGGGCATTCCCATGGACACATCTATGCGTAAGACAGAGTGCTTTGAAAGCAATTCTGTCTTTAACTGGCAGCCAGTGGAGGGATCTCAGTGAAGGTGAGATGGATTCCCAGGGTTTTTTCCCAGTCACAAGTCTGGCGGCCGTATTCTGAACGACTTGCAGACGAGCGATTTGGTACTTGGGGAGTCCGAGGTAGAGGGCGTTTGCATAGTCCAGTCTGGAGTTTACAATTGCTCCCACCACGACCGCTAAATCTTCTTTAGGGATGAACGGAGTGAGTGTGCGTAGTAGGCGCAGCAGATGGTGAGATCCGCTGACTACTGACCCTATTTGTGCGTCAATTGTCATAAAGGAGTCAAAAATGACCCCTAGGCTTTTGACTTTGGCGCTAGGGGTGATGATTTTGCCCAGAATAGGCGGGGGTGTCCATGCTGTTGACACAGCATTAAGAGTTTTTCAAGCGGTTCAGCGCTAAAAATAGCGCCTAAATACCGCCTGAAAAACTCCTGCCAAGCTTTCTCAATGTGAAAGCACGAGGGCTTTTACACTGAGGCGATGCGCTGGCGGCAGAGAAAAAAATCTCCTGCAAGCAGCATCTTTGGAGCGGTGAGAGGAGCGGTGTGTATACCGCTCCTTCACCGCTCCTTCCCATTTAAAACAATGGGAAACCGCGGTAATAGAGGTGCATTGCGGGCGGTATTAACCCTTTTTCGGCCGCTAGCGGGGGTTAATACCAAACCGCTAGTGGCCGATACCCGCGGCAATTCTGACGGTATAGCGCCGATATTTTTAGCAGCGCTATACCGCCACTGCGCCTCCCGCCACAGTGTGAAAGGGGCCTTACTCTGGAGGCTGAATACAAAGGAAAGCAACTTTTTTGTAAAAAAAAAATTGAAAACCATTAATCATTTTCCTTCCACTTTACAATTATGTGCCACTTTGTGTTGGTCTTTCACATAAAATCACAATAAAATATGTGATTTTGTATTGCTTAAAAACATTGAATGGTCAATTTTATGTTTAATTGTGGAACTAAAGCAAAATATAATTTATAGTGTGGCTTTCCAATTCTTAGATGCACTCGTTTTGTTCTTTTAGACTTTTCTTTCTTTTATTTTTACCTGGCAATCTGGCCAGTAAGTGTGTTATTCTTCAACTTACTCTAACAAACCAAACTCTTCAGCAAAAGTGCCAGTTAAATTGGTAAAACAAACCATCAAACACCGAAAGGATTACATATTTGGGGTTAATTGGGGATGAAAGGTTTTCTTTATTTTTAGCTGATGAGCCCACCAGTAACACACTTCCTGACTTAGGGTGGCTTCATTCTATGAAGGAGCAATGGAACCACCTTTGGAAAGCAGCATTGTCAATCTGGGGAAAGGACAGTGTTAGGCCGTGTACACACGATGAAATTCATCTGCTGGAAACGGTCCGACGGACCGTTTCAGCAGACAAATTCGATCGTGTGTACGGGCAGACAGGTGGGTTTTTCCAGCAGACAAATTTTAAAGCATGCTTTAAAATCTGTCTGCTGGGAACCCGTCCGTCCGATATGTCTGCTGGTTAGTACACTAACCAGCAGACATATCTGTCCGCACATGCGTCGAATGGATTTGACGCATGCGCGGAAGTGTTTTACTTCCTGGTGACGGTGACGTGGCGGCGTCAACGTCACCGCCACATCACCGCGCTGTCTGCCGGCGGGGATTTTGGATTGATCGTGTGTACACGATCAAACCAATCTATCCCAGCAGACAAATCCGATCAAAACGGTCTGTCAGACCGATTTGATCGGATTTATTTAATGGTGTGTATGCGGCCTTAGATGCACTTGCAAACTGTAGATGGACTTCACTAACAAATTAACCACTTGACCACTGGGCACTTAAACCCCCTTGATAACCAGACCAATTTTCAGCTTTCGGTTGTCTCTCACATTTTGAATGACAATAACTCAGTCATACAACACTGTAGCCAAATGAAATTTTTGTCCTTTTTTTCCCACAAATAGAGCTTTCTTTCTCGTACATCACGGGACACAGAGCGGCATATTCATTACTATATGGGTTATATGGAGTACCTTCAGGTGTGGACACTGGCAATCTCAAACAGGAAGTCCCCTCCCTATATAACCCCCTCCCCTAGAGGCAGTCCCTCAGTTTTTTCGCCAGTGTCTTAGGTGTTGGTCACGGAATAGCTTTGCTCCACATCCTTTGGATTAAGGGCGGGCTTACCGGATCTGTCCAAGGAGCCTCAGTGCCAAAGTGGACAGTACCCGGGCCCCAAACCGTGGGGTTTTGCCTATAATGCTCCTCTTTGGAGGGCTGGACCCTGAGCCCAGGACTTGGAGTTCATAAAGACCATAAGTTCCTGTTTGCCAGGGTGCTATATAGGTCCAGGACAGTGGGTTCCTTCATAGGACCCCAGGGCCTGAAGGTCTACTACGCTACCCACGGAGATGGGAGAAGATTGGATCGTTTTGCTAGACAAACATCCTGCAGCATGGAGCAGGTAAGAGGGGAGCCTGCGGGACTTGGTTCGACGGCAGGCTCTCCGGGGTAACCTAAAAGGGGGGTAGCCTAAGTATGCTCTGCATTGGCAACCTTGCTCACTATGTCTGAGAAAGACAGGATGATCCCATTTCCCCCATCACTAGGTTCCCCTGTCTAAGAATGGTGTTGCTAGCTACCTGCTGCTTTCTTCCTAGGACTGGTAAGGATCCCTATGGGGCCTTTTGGAGTCCTACCTGGCCGGGGGTTTGAATCTGCCGCCTGATACTGCAGTCCTGGGTCTCCAGCAGCGCGGCTCCTCCATGTTCCTCCTGCTCCGGCATACGCGCGCGCGCGTGCGCGCGCACGTCTTATAGACGTTTTTCGCGCCGTTCGGAGAGGAGGGCGGGGGGGGGGCGTGCCTGCAGCGTCATACAGGGGCGCGCCTTGTGCTGTTATAGATCAGCAGGCATTGTCAGTGCTCAGTCTGAAGCTGATCTCAAAGGGAGAGGACGCAGAGCGGCAGAACAGTGACTCCCGGTGGCGGAAGAGGGGAAGTACATGCTGGACTTTGTTCCAATGCCTTTTTTTGTTAAGCCAAGAAATTCCCCTTTTTGCAGCAGGTTGGAGGCTGGCAAACTAAGTTTGGGGTCACTGTATGTTTGAAAAAAAAAAAAAACATACGGGGCCCCATCAGTTTTTGGGCATTAGTGATCTATTGTCCCTTAAGCTCTAGTTTTGTACTCCTGGCCACTACAGTCTGTTGTGGTTGTTGGAGTCCCTCGATTTTGTATTATGGCTTCCAAAGGTTCGGGGTCAAAGGGTACAAAAAAGACCAAAAAACAAAGGGGTTCCCCCTCTGATTCTGATGATATGCCGATACTTTCCCCGCAACTTATTCCCATAAAGGTCGCCTTGGATGAGCCATTAGGGGGGTCTGGTGCGGAGGCTGGCCCAGATCAGCCCAGCCCTGTGTTTATCACAGAGGAGATGCTAGCTGTATCCCTAGGGGGGCTAGAAGAGAGAATAGCAGCATTGATCGCTAGAGCTATTCCTGGCAAGAAACGGGTTAGATCCCCATCACCAAGAGGTGTATCCTCAGATGCTGAGATTCTCTCTCCGGAGGAATTGGAATCGCAGGAGGATCAACTAGACCTGAACCAAGAGGGTTCAGGGATTGAGGGATCTACCTCTGAGGAACCATTTTCAGACTCCCAGACAGAGAGACTGTGGGTGCAGTCTTTGACGGACATGGTCCGCTCGGCATTTAGTTTACCATTGCCAGAGCCTCAGGTTCCTCCGGTATCCTCTCTGGGCTCTTTGAAAGCTCTGTTAAGCAACGCAGTTTTTCCGGTCCATCCTCTCTTGGAGGAATTGATCTTTCGGGATTGGGTACGGCCGGACAGGATTTTTCTGCCACCGAGATTTGCGGTCATTTACCCCATGGAGGAAAAATTCTCCAAGAGGTGGAGGCTCCCAGTGGTGGATGCAGCTATCTCATGTGTGAATAAATCACTAACTTGCCCGGTGGAAAACATACATATGTTTAAAGATCCGGTTGATAAACGGTTAGAGACACTTTTAAAAGCATCCTTTGCTACGGCAGGAGCAGTGGTACAGCCAGCTGTGGCTGCAATTGGAGTTTGTCAGGCGTTAAAGGACCAGACAAAAGAAATGTTAAAGGACATGCCTACCCAACAAGCAGAAGAGTTTTCTGACATTCCCAGAGCTCTGTGTTTTGCTGTAGATGCTATAAAGGATTCCATCCAGCAGGCCTCTCGCTTATCACTATTTTTGGTGCACATGAGAAGGCTCTTATGGTTGAAGAACTGGGCGGCGGAGCCCCCATGCAAAAAGCTTCTGGCAGGGTTTCCCTTCCATGGAGGACGACTCTTCGGGGAGGATCTGGATAAATACATTCAGACTATTTCAAGTGGCAAAAGTACCCTTTTACCGGTCAAAAAGACATTCCGGGGTCCTACATTTAAAAGGCAGCTCTTTCCTGTCTCAGGGCCCTCAAATTCCAGGCAGTATCGACGGCCGCCTGCACGATCCAACGTTAACAGTAGATCGCAGGGACAGGCCCCTGGGGGTAAGAGGCCATGGTATCGCAAGCCGACAAAGACAGCCCCTAAGTCTGCCTTATGAAGGGGCGCCCCCACTCTCGCGGGTGGGGGGAAGGCTTAGTTTCTTCTCAGAAGTTTGGGAAGCCAAGATCCCCGACAAATGGGTCCGGGCGTCTGTAACCGCAGGCTACAGACTGGAGTTTCTAAACTTTCCTCCGCCTCATTTTCAAGAGTCAAGGCTACCAAAGGATCCAGCAAGGAAGGCCTCAATGCTGGCAGCTTTGGATCACCTGCTTTGCCAGGACGTAATAATAGAGGTGCCAGCCCAAGAGCAAGGGCTAGGTTTCTATTCCAATCTCTTTGTCATACCAAAGCCCAACGGCGATGTCAGGCCAATCTTGGACCTAAAGAGGTTAAACGGTTACCTAAGGGTTCGTTTCTTCCGGATGGAATCCATCCGGTCAGCAGCCGCCGCGCTTCAGAGGGACGATTTTCTGGCGTCCATAGACATAAAGGATGCTTACCTTCATGTACCAATCTTTCAGTCGCATCAAAGATTTTTACACTTTGCGGTGGGGCAGCGACACTTCCAATTCAGGGCGCTCCCCTTCGGGCTGGCCACGGCCCCCCGGGTATTCACGAAGATCCTAGCCCCAGTTCTGGCCAATTTAAGGATCCAAGGGGTCACAGTCCTAGCGTACTTGGACGACCTTTTAATCATAGATCACTCACGGCCGTGTCTGCAACAGGCAGTAAACCTCACGGTTCAGTACCTCGAAGGATTCGGCTGGGTCCTAAACCAGGAAAAGTCAGCGTTCCAGCCTACAAAGCAGTTGGAATACCTCGGCATGAGGTTAGACACAGAACAGCAAAGGGTGTTCCTGCCCCTTGTAAAGATCGAGGCTATCAAGGGGTTGGTTCAGTTGGTTCTAAGCAAGAAAAAACCAACTATTCGCCTGTGTATGCGATTACTAGGCAAGCTAGTGGCCACGTTCGAGGCAGTACCATACGCTCAGATCCACACTCGCGTCCTACAGGCAGCCATTCTAGCAGCCTGGGGCAAGAGAGCACATGCCTTAGAGTCCCCTTTGACGCTATCATCAAGGGTCCGACAAAGCCTGGCCTGGTGGTTGAACCCTCAGAATCTTCTAAAGGGAAGATCCTTCAGCCCTGTTGTCTGGAAGGTAGTTACCACAGACGCCAGCCTGGCAGGCTGGGGGGCGGTCTTCGAGGGGTTCTCTCGCCAGGGAACTTGGGTGAAAACAGAGAGGCAGCTCCCCATCAATATCGTGGAGATCAGAGCTGCTCGCCTAGCCCTCCTGGCATGGACCTCCAGATTACAGGGGTCCCCGGTGAGAATCCAGTCAGACAATGCCACAGCGGTGGCATACATAAACCACCAAGGGGGAACCAGGAGTCAGGCCGCTCAGAGGGAGGTGAGCTTGATTTTTCAGTGGGCAGAGGTTCATGTACCCTGCATTTCGGCGATATTCATTCCCGGAGTGGACAACCTGCAGGCAGACTTCTTAAGTCGCCAGATTCTGTCGCCAGGGGAGTGGTCTCTGCATCCCCAGGTCTTTCAGACAATCTGCCAGAGGTGGGGAATGCCAGACGTAGATATAATGGCATCCAGGTTCAACAAGAAACTAGACAGGTTCGTGTCTCGAGCGAGGGACTCTATGGCCTGCGGAACCGATGCGTTGGTTTGCCCTTGGCATCAATTCAAACTTCTATATGCATTCCCTCCGCTACAGTTACTTCCTCGCCTGTTGCGCAGGATCAGAGTGGAGCACAAGCCGGTCATTCTAGTAGCTCCAGCTTGGCCCCGGAGGACATGGTACTCACTAGTCCTGAAGATGGCAGTGGGAGACCCTTGGACTCTTCCTCTACGACCAGACCTACTCTCACAAGGCCCGATCCTCCACCCTACATTACAACGTCTAAATTTGACGGCCTGGAGGCTGAATCCCTGATTCTCAGGGGTAGAGGTCTGTCTAGGCAGGTAATTCCTACCCTGATTAGGGCTAGAAAGCCGGCCTCCAGGGTGATTTATTACAGGGTGTGGAGGAACTACGTAGGCTGGTGTGAATCCAAAAGATGGAATTCCCGCAAATATACCATTGATAGGGTTTTAAGTTTTCTCCAGCTAGGAGTGGATAAAGGCCTGGCATTAAGCACAATCAAGGGACAGATTTCAGCTCTGTCAGTGTGGTTTCAGAGGCCGCTGGCCACCCACTCGCTGGTAAAGACCTTCATACAGGGGGTCTTGCGTATTAATCCTCCTGTCAAGTCACCAATTTGTCCATGGGACTTAAATCTTGTCCTGTCCACTCTACAGAAACAACCCTTTGAGCCGTTGGCTGAGATTCCTTTAGTTTTACTGACAAGAAAGTTGGTTTTCTTGGTCGCCATATTTTCGGCCAGGAGAGTGTCAGAATTAGCAGCCTTATCGTGTAAGGAACCATATCTCGTTCTACATAAGGACAGGGCAGTTCTCCGGCCCCATCCTTCCTTTCTACCAAAGGTTATATCCAATTTTCACTTGAACCAGGATTTGGTACTTCCATCCTTCTTTCCGAAACCCACATCTAGAAAGGAGGGGTTGCTGCATACCTTGGATATTGTCCGGGCCATGAAGGCCTATCTTAAAGCTACAGAAAAGATCCGGAAAACAGATGTGTTGTTCGTTCTACCAGATGGCCCCAAGAAGGGGCAGGCAGCTGCAAAATCCACTATCTCGAGATGGATTAGACAATTAATCATTCAAGCCTACGGTTTGAAGAGGTTGCCTCCTCCTTTGTCGGTAAAGGCCCATTCTACCAGGGCCATGGGCGCCTCCTGGGCAGCACACCATCAGATCTCTATGTTTTAGATATGCAAGGCGGCGACGTGGTCATCAGTCCACACGTTTACAAAGTTTTATCAACTAGACGTGAGAAGGAATGCGGATTCTGCCTTTGGACAGGCAGTACTACAGGCTGCAGTTTAAGATCCTCGGGATCAGGGGCACCCTTGGTTGTAAAAAAGAAAAAGAAAAAAAAAAAAAAAAGAAGAAAAGTTTTTTCTTGACTAAGTTGGAATTATTATTATTATTTGAGTATACCTCTAAATTGAATCCTTCTTTGGAAGATGTCTCCCTCCCCTCATTAAAGCATTGCTTTCGGACATCCCATATAGTAATGAATATGCCGCTCTGTGTCCCGTGATGTACGAGAAAGAAAAAGGGATTTTTAAATACAGCTTACCTGTAAAATCCTTTTCTTGGAGTACATCACGGGACACAGAGCTCCCACCCCTCTTTTGGGTGAACATTTTGGGAGGCATACTGCTTGCTACAAAACTGAGGGACTCCCTCTAGGGGAGGGGGTTATATAGGGAGGGGACTTCCTGTTTGAGATTGCCAGTGTCCACACCTGAAGGTACTCCATATAACCCATATAGTAATGAATATGCCGCTCTGTGTCCCGTGATGTACTCCAAGAAAAGGATTTTACAGGTAAGCTGTATTTAAAAATCCCTTTTTCTTTTGGTAGTATTTGATCACCTCTGCGGTTTTTATTTTTTCGCTATTAATAAAAAAAGAACAACATTTTTGTAAAAAAATGAATTTTTCTTCATTTCTATCATAACATTTTGTAAAAAAGTAAATTTTCCTCATAAATTTGGCCTAAAATGTATACTTGCTACATATTTTTGGTAAAAAAAAAAAAAAAAAAAAATTGGATATTATTTAGTCTGGGTGAAAGTTATAGGGTCTACAAGCAATTTGATCACACCTGAAGTACTGACAGCTTCTCTCATTTCTTGAGACCCTAACAAGCCAATAAAGTACAAATACCCCCCAAATGACCCCTTTTTGGAAAGTAGACATTCCAAGGTAGTTAGTAAGAGGCATAGTTAGTTTTTTGAAGTTGTCATTTGTTCCCACAATTCTTTGAAAAATTAAGATTTTTTTTTTTCATACCATATTGTCATTATAACAGGTTATTTCTCTCACATGGCATGTATATTCCACAAATGACACCACAAAATATATTCTGCTGCTCCTCCTGAGTATGGTGATACCACATGTGTGAGACTCTTACACAGCGTGGCCACATACAGAGGCCCAACACCGAAGTAGCAACTTCGAGCATTCTAGGAGAATAAATTACACATCTAATCTCTCAACCACCAATTTTCAGCTTTCGGTGTTCTCACATTTTGAATGACAATAACTCGGTCATACAACACTGTAGCCAAATGTCATTTTTGAACTTTTTTTCCCACAAATAGAGCTTTGTTTTGGTGGTATTTGATCACCTCTGCGGTTTTTATTTTTTCCGCTGTTAATGAAAAAAGAACGAAAATTTTGTAAAAAAATGAATTTTTCTTCATTTCTATCATAACATTTTGTAAAAAAGTAATTTTTCCTCATAAATTTGGCCTAAAATGTATACTGCTACATATTTTTGGTAAAAAAAAAAAAAATTGGATATTATTTAGTCTGGGTGAAAATTATAGGGCTAGATTCAGGTACATCTGCGCATTATTGGACCGGCGTAGTGCACCACCTTTACGTTAGACTTGCGCAATGTAGCCACGTAATCACCCTATTCTCGTAGCTTTTACGCAGAAAATTGCGCATGCGTAACGTTATTTCAGAGGCGTAAGGCGGAGTAATACAAATTGGGAAGGACGTGGGCGTGTTACATTGAAATGAGCCGTGACCCCATGCAAATGAAGGGCCGGCCGGCTCGCGCATGCGCGCTTGAAGGAGACCATGGTCAGCACCTCTGTGCTCATGCTCACAACTCGGGAACGCCGCAATCAGCGAAATTGGAAGTGGACTAGGGCAACTTAGTGAACTACGCAGACAGCATAAATAGACAGACACAAATGCACTTCCTTTGCAAAAGTACATCCCTTTGTATCCCTCCCTATACAGCAAGGTGCTTTTGTTTATTAGCGTTTGTTTGTTTGTTTGTGACGTGTCTTTGCGATATTTGGGGACTGTTTTGCAGAGTGATTTTTGTCTATTATGTGTTTTCGTTGTTGTTATTTTGTTTAAATTATATTTTTGCTGGGCATTTTTTATTTTTGCTCGTCATTTATTTTATTTTTTTGGTTCTGTTTGTGTATGATTTTGGAATGTGGGGGTGATATTCCTGCGGTAAAAGGGGTGTCACCCTCATTTGTGGTGGAGAAGTGAAACCCAGGTCCGTGTGAATGGTGTATGAATGTACAGTGACATAATTGGAGCCGTGGCATGGCGTTGCTGCTCACAAGTCCTGCATGGTGGGCTTGTGCCAATCCAATGTGATGACGATGTGGTGTGTGTGTGCTAGGGACCACAGTGGTGTGCATGCATGCATTCTCATTGTGCCATGATTAATGTGTGTGTTTAACGTGCAAAGATGCATATGTGAGCTGGCATGAGATGGGGTCATGAGATGGGGTCCCAGTGCATATGCAGAGTCACCTTGAAGGGAAAAGACAGGAGGATGTTAGTAGTGCATGTGCCCCTTGTGATGTGTGCATCATGGGGGGGGGACAGTCATGCCTGCCACCCATGTCACTCACCAACCAGCCAGCTGTCCCCATACATGTTCTGTTCGAAATCTGTGGGGATGGGGCTATGATTGTATATGTAGCTGTCATGGGTGTCATGGGTAGTGCCATGTGTTGGGCTGCTGATGTCCTCCTGCAAGGTTGTGGTTAATTCCATGGTGGCATGAGGGGTGAATCTGAAGATGCGAGACACCTCAGAATCACTCATGCCATAGATGTCTATGCATGTGTGATATATCAAGTGAAGAGTGAGGGGCTTGTATCAGATAAGAATATTGTATTAGATTAGATTAAATTGTAAAGTTTATATAAGCAAATAAAAAGTAAAAAAAAAAAAAAAAACATCTCCCGTGCCCTCCTTAGTGCCCTCCTCAGTGCCCTCCTCAGTGCCCTGCTCCTTCTTTGCTCATCTAAAGTCAGATGTTGTGTGACTGCTGAGCTCCTCACTAACAGTGTTGCTTTATCTGACATGTAGACGATTTTTCTCTTTATAGACCAGCTTTTATATGGTCTAATTTTAGACAGGACATTTTGCTGTTGCGCACACTGCGTAGCCTGTGCTGCCCCAATGTTCTTTTGTGGATCCCCGTAAGTCCCTCATTAGCATATTTGACTAGCAAATCAATGGTCTGTCTAGCGCAGTTTTGTGCGGACGGATGCGCCTGTCTAACGAAATTACGCTGGACAAAAAAAAGTAGATTTCTTGCGTATCTCGTTTTGGGGATGCCGTGCATCGAAACGCACGCGCACATTTAGACTTACGCACGCGCATCTCCTGTTGCGCAGGCGTAATCGCTCTGTGAATCTGGCCCATAGGGTCTACAAGCTATGGTACCAATTTCTGAAAATTGAACAATTTGATCACACCTGAAGTACTGACAGCTTCTCTCATTTCTTGAGACCATAACAAGCCAATAAAGTACAAATACCCCCCAAATGACCCCTTTTTGGAAAGTAGACATTCCAATGTAGTTAGTAAGAGGCATAGTTCGTTTTTTGAAGTTGTCATTTTTTCCCACAATTCTTTGCAAAATTAAGATTTTTTTTTTTTTTCATACCATATTGTCATTATAACAGGTTATTTCTCTCACATGGCATATACAGTATATTCCACAAATGACACCACAAAATATATTCTGCTGCTCCTCCTGAGTATGGCAATAACACATGTGTGAGACTCTTACACAGCGTGGCCACATACAGATGCCCAACACCGAAGTAGCAACTTCAAGCATTCTAGGAGCATAAATTACACATCTAATCTCTCAACCACCTTTGACACTTTTGAAGGCCCTGGAGTACCAGGACAATGGAAACGCCCACAAAGTGACCCCATTTCGGAAAGCTAACACCCCAACGTATAATCTATGAGGCATAATGAGTCTTTTCAACAGTTCATTTTTTTTGCAGATGTTTTTGGAAAATGTGGAAAAAAAATGAAAACACATTTTTATTACACAAAGTTGTCCATTTATAGGATATTTCCAACACATAGCATGTACATAGCAAAAATTACACCCCAAAATATATTCTGCTGCTCCTCCTGAGTATGGCAATACCACATGTGTGAGACTTTTACACAGCCTGGCCACATAGAGACCCAACATCCAAGAAGCACCATCAGGTGTTGTAGGGACACAAATTACACATCCAATTTCCTTACAATCTATCACATTTTTGAAGGCCCTTCATATTTCTAACACAGCATGTACAAGAGTTACACCATAAAATACATTCTGCTGAGTAATGGGTAAAAAAAAAAGGATTAGCTGTGTTTTTAGTAGTGCAATTGTCCACAGGAGGAGAGCCCTGATCCAGGCAGCAGGCAGGGACGTGGTCAGCGACAATGAATGGAATTGTCTAGGCAGCAGGCAGGGACGTGGTCAGCGACAATGAATGGAATTGTCTAGGCAGCAGGCAGGAATATTGTCCATAGTCGGTACAGGCAGGGATACTGTCCATATATAGTCCAGAGCCAGTGCAAGTAGAAACATTGCCAGCAGTGCCAAAATATTTGTCCTGGTAGTAAGCGGGAACATGGTCCAAGTAGCAGGCCAGGAAAGAATGGGGACAGGGGTAGAGGCTTCTCCCACCCAAATCTCTTTGAAGCCTCCGGGCAACCAGACCCTAATCTGGGAATGAGAAAACTAAAAAATTTGTTTTTTCATCCAGAAAAACAATTCTGGAGCCCCTCACATGTGTGAGACCCCTGTGTTCCCACTAGCATAGCAGGGTAAAAGATCAATCCAAGGGGCAGGCAAAAAACGTGGTCAAACAGTCCAGGGTCAATTCCAGAGCAGGCAGAGGTAAGTACAGTTAAGCGTTAGACAGAAGCATGGTCGTATAACAAGCCAGGGTCAGTTCCAGAGAAAGCAGAGGTATTTTTAGCATTAGGCAAAAGCATGGTCATATAACAGTCCAGGGTCGTTTCCGGAGAAGGCAGAGGTATGTACAGTGCAGTGGCATAAGGGGTGTGGCGGAAAATGACAGGGAATTTGAATTTTGTTTACCTAATAATTTTAAGCAGTATGGTAACGGCGGAAACATGCACCTAAACAGAGGCCTGGTTGGGAGGGACAATCGGGACAATAAACTGTGGTGTCTCTTCTGACTCCTCCTCTGGTGCATACCCGACATTTCTTCTGCCGTTTGTGCCCATTTTCATGGGGGGGAATTTTGTCAGGAAAGTGGCGTTCGTGGAGTCTGCTCACGCAATCAGTGCAAAGAATTTCTGGTGGGGTTTCAGGGAACAAAAGGGCGGTGATGACTTCTTCTTGAAAGCAAAGATAGGGTGCGGGATTCGGTGTGGATTTTTTGTATAAAACATAAGCATTATAGAAGGCTAGACACGTGCATTTCGTTTCGTTACGAATTCGAATTCGGACGAATTTTTCATTATTCGGAAATTCGGATGCATCCGAATTTCCGAAGGACAAAATTAACGAATTTAAACAAATTCTAGAAAACGCGAACGAAATTCGAAACGAATTCGAATCAAATTCGAATCGAATTCGAAAAAATTCTATTCGAATCTAATTCGCAAACAATTTGAATTGAAAACAAATTCGAATGAAAATTGAAAGCAAGTTTGAATCAAAATCTAAAAAATATAAATCGATTTCTAAAAAAGAATACAATAAAATAGAATAAAAAATAATAAAACAATAGAATGAAAATCAAAGAATAGTAAAAAACAGAATAGAATTTAATAGAATGTAATCAAATCCGGTTGAAATAATTTCAAATTCGATTGAAATAATTTCCAATCCGGTGGAAATAATTTCCAATCCGGTGGAAATAATTTCCAATCCAGTGGAAATAATTTCCAATCCGGTGGAAATAATTTCAAATTCGGTTGAAATAATTTCAAATTCGGTTGAAATAATTTCGAATTCGGTTGAAATAATTTCCAATCCGGTGGAAATAATTTCCAATCCGGTGGAAATAATTTCCAATCCGGTTGAAATAATTTCAAATCCGGTGGAAATAATTGCCAATCCGGTAGAAATAATTTCCAATCTGGTAGAAATTATTTCAAATTCGGTGGAAATAATTTCGAATTTGGTTGAAATAATTTCCAATCCGGTGGAAATAATTTCCAATCCGGTGGAAATAATTTCCAATCCGGTTTAAATAATTTCAAATCCGGTGGAAATAATTGCCAATCCGGTAGAAATAATTTCCAATCTGGTAGAAATTATTTCAAATTCGGTGGAAATTATTTCCAATTCGGTTGAAATTATTTCAAATTCGGTTGAAATTATTTCAAATTCGGTTGAAATTATTTCCAATTCGGTTGAAATTATTTCCAATCCGGTTGAAATTATTTCCAATCCTGTTGAAATAATTTCCAATCCGGTTGAAATAATTTCCAATCCGGTAGAAATAATTTCAAATACGGTTGAAATAATTTCAAATCTGGTTGAAATAATTTCCAATCCGGTGGAAATAATTTCCAATCCGGTAGAAATAATTTCCAATTCGGTAGAAATAATTTCCAATTCGGTTGAAATAATTTCCAATCCGGTTGAAATAATTTCCAATCTGTTTGAAATAATTTCAAATCCGGTTGAAATAATTTCCAATCCGGTTGAAATATCATCGAATTTGGTTGAAATATTAACGATAGCGGATGAAATATTATTGAATTCTGTTAAAATATTTTCGAATCTGATCAAAATATGATCAAATTCGAATCCGGTAGAAATATTATCGAATCCGGTAGAATTTTTTTTCGAATTCGACTGTTTTCCGAATTTGGTTGAAAACGATCGAATTCGAACGGGTTTTCGAATTCGGTCTAAAACGATCGAATTCGACCAGGGTTTTTCGAATTTCTATCGAAAACGATCGAATTCCGAAAACGAATTTAACGAATTTAACTTAACAAAATTAATTAAATAACGAATTTAAAAAAAAACGAAACAAATTTTTTCCTTTTGCACATGTCTATAGAAGGCCAAACTGAAAAAATAAATGGACACTTTTTTGTACCAGTGACGGGATTTTCTTGAGGGAAGATAGGATTCGATCATCTGGTCGTTGAAGTCCACTCCTCCCATAAACAAATTGTAGTCGTAGACACAAGATGGTTTCTGGACTGAGCCTCTTCTTTTGGGGACTTCCACGTAGATGTCGTTGTGGATCGTGGTAAGCATGTGGACGTCTCGTCTGTCCTTCCACTTGACGGCCAATAGCTCCTTGTTCCGCAAAGATGTTGATTCTCCCCGTTTTAGCTTTTGGTTCACCAATTTTTGTGGGAAGCCCTTTCTGTTAATTCTGACTGTGCCACATGCTGGGGTGTCTCTCCAATAAAGATTTCTAAACAGGGGAAGGCTGGTGTAAAAATTGTCCACATAAAGGTGGTATCCTTTCCCAAGTAGTGGATGAATCAGCTCCCAGACCACTTTTCCACTGGTTCCGATGTATTCGGGGCAGTCGGGGGTTCAGTTGGGAGTCCTTCCCTTCATACACATAGAAGGCTCAAATGTACCCCGTGTCTCGGTCGCACAGTTTATACATTTTCACCCCATACCCCATATGAACTGTTTGATGCCCACCCTGCCGGAGAATTTGACCAGGTACTCATCCACTGATATATTTTGTTCAGGGTTATATAACTGGGAGAATTTTTCAGATTTTTTTTTTAGGAGTGGCCGAATTTTAAATAATTTGTCAAAAGCAGGGTCATTTCGCGGAGGGCACTGGGTGTTATCATTATAGTGGAGGAAACGTAGAATCATAAAGTATCGGGATCTGGGCATACGAAATGAGAAGACTGGCATGTGGTGGATGGCTTTGGTAGACCAATAGGAGTACCCTTTGTTTTTTTTTTGAGAGACCCATATTGAAGGTTAGGCCTAAGAATATTTTTAACTCCTCTACAGTCAGGTCTCTCCACTGAAAGGGGCGGGCATAACTGGAGCCAGGGTTGCTTGCTATAAACTGCTCAGCGTAGAGGTTGCTTTGGGCCACAATGGTTGACAATAATTCTTCTGTAAAAATTAGATTAAAAAAACCAAGCATGTCAAAATGATCTGTGTTCACCTGGACACCTGGTTGGGCGGTGAAAGGAGGGATATTTGATTCTCCAGAATTAGAAGGCAGCCACAGGGGGTTTTGAAGGCCATAGGGAAGGCTGGCATGGCCCCTATCCCATTGGGGAGGAGAGAACACCCTACTGGTGCCTGACCTTTGTTGCACTGGTCGCGAGGTGGACGGCACTGGTCGCGAGGTGGACGGCACTGGTCGCGAGGTGGACGGCATTGCACTGTTAGTAGTAGGCTGCTGCTGCTCCATGCCAGAACGCCTTCTTTTAACGGGCACAGGTTCCTCTTCTGATTCCGTATCAGACCCGCTTCCTGTTACGGGCTCATAGGCCGAATCTGAATCGGACAGAGACTCAGACTCAGACTTCTCGCAGCTCTCATCAGTCATGCATAATATCTGGTAGGCCTCCTCGGTGCTAAATTTTTTTTTGCCATACTGGTGGCTAGTGAGGCTGCACTGCAGAACACTGGTGGGCACTGGTGGCACTGCAGTGGCGCAGGTGTAACTGATGGGCAAAGGTGGCACTGGTGTGGCTCTGGTTGCACTGCTGTGGCTCTGGGGTCACTGATTAGCAGGCGGCACTGGTGGGCACAGATGGCACTGGTGGGCACAGATGGCACTGATGGGCACAGGCGGCACTGGTGTGGCACTGGTGTGGCTCAGGTGACACTGGTGCGGCACTGGTGTGGCTCAGATGACACTGGTGGTGTGGCACAGGCAGCAATGGTGTGGCACAGGTGGCACAGGCAGCACTGGTGTGGCACAGACGGCACTGGTGTGGCACAGACGGCACTGGTGTGGCACAGACGGCACTCGTGGGCACAGGTGGCACTCGTGGGCACAGGTGGCACTGATGGGAACAGGCGGCACTGGTGTGGCACTGGTGTGGCTCAGGTGACACTGGTGTGGCACTGGTGTGGCTCAGATGACACTGGTGGTGTGGCACAGACGGCACTCGTGGGCACAGGCGGCACTCGTGGGCACAGATGGCACTTGTGGGCACAGACGGCACTCGTGGGCACAGATGGCACTGATGGGGCACTGTTGGGGCACTGTTGGGGCACTGGTGGCACTTCTGGGGCACAGGTGGCACTGCTGTGGCACTTCTGGGGTACAGGTGGCACTGCTGTGGCACTTCTGGGTCACAGGTGGCACTGCTTGGGCACAGGTGGCACTGCTGTGGCACAGATGGGGCACTGCTGGGCACTTACGGTCACTATTCTCTCTCCTCTCACGCTGCAATGGTTGTGAGGAGAGGAGAGAGATGACCTGTAGGTGACCCACACTGCCCAGGTTTGTTTACATCATGTGATCGCGCCGTCATTGGACGGCGCGATCACGTGGTAAGGAGCCGCTGCCATTGGCTCCTTACCAAGATCACTGACGCTGCGGGTCCCCGTGGATCCGCCGAGCGCCGTGACTGTGTGTGCGCGCCCTCTTGGCGCGCGAATCTGACGCTGGCTTGTTTGTTTACATCATGTGATCGCGCCGTCATTGGACGGCACGATCACGTGGTAAGGAGCCGCCGCCATTGGCTCCTTACCGCGATCACCGATGCTGCGGGTCCCGTGGTCCCGGTCAGGCGCGCACACCTGACTCTAACGAAGGACGTCCATGGACGTCCTGTTAGAGTACAGGAACCACCCTATAGACGTATTTTGTCTATAGGGCGGTGATTAAGTGGTTAAATCCGGACTCCAGCTGGCACTCTTTTTTCCCTTTGCATAAATGAATAAAAGCTGACAATTTGAAGCACCCCTGTCAGTGTTAAGGCTCCATTCACACCTAGGTGTTTTTACACCTGAAGCCGATGCTACAATACACCGGAGGGGCGAAATTACATTATTCTCTATGGAGACTGTTCACATCTCAACGCCGAACGCTGAAACGATGATCGCGTGAAGCTTAAACAAGTCCCGGACCCTTTTTTGTTGCGCGAATCGCGCATTTTTGGCGTATTTGAGTTTTTTTTTCCTTCATAGAAAGTAATGGAAAACGCCCGATTTGAGCGTATAGCGCGTCAACAAGCGTTTATGCGAGCGTTTTCACGCCTATTCCGCTCAATTGAAATACAGGAAATGACATAAAAATGACATTATTACACAGGAAGTTCAAAAATCACCATTTTACATTATTAAATACATGATAAGGAATGCAGCAACATGGAGGCTGAACTGGACGAGACAGTTGGACAATTGGACCAGGAGAGGTTCATTAGGATGGTCAAGCAGCATCCCTGTCTGTATGACACCAGGGATCCTGGCTACAAGCTGCGAACCAACCGGAGGAGGGCCTGGAATCAAATTGGGACTGAAGTCTACCCAACCTGGGCAGACATACAGGACAAGGATAGCAAAGGTAAGCTCCAGCAAACGTAACTAAACAGCTAAATGACCATAGGGAGATAATAGGATGATTGTTTTTTATTACATTAAGGTTGGAAACCCACTTTTCTGACTATTGACTACAGGTAAGCCTGTAATTAGGCTTATAAAGAATATCTCCTAAACCTGTGCCTGTAGGAGATATTCCCCTCATGCGCCGTGTACACACAAATTGCATGTGTGTAGGAATGTGAACATGATTAACTAACATATCTATTGCCACCACCTTTTGTAAGCACCTAATGATGTGGCCCGAGGGCCAGATTTGGCCCTTTGCTAGCCTTTATCCGGCCCTTGGGCACAATACCTTCCAATGTCATGAGACACAATTCCCCCCATTGACACCAAAAATGGGGCACTATACTGTAGTACCAATGATGGGATAGTATTCCTCCTACTAGGGGGAATACTCCTCTTCCTATTAACCACCAACCCTGATGTTCCCACTGTTTCAGGGCCCGTGAGATTTTCATTTCCTTGCTGGCTCCAATCCGTCCCTGAGGGGCAATAAAGTGGCCCTTTATTTGTTACATTTGTAGCCCCCTGAAAAAATGCATAAAATAAGTATACAGTTGTCAGCATGTCACTAATACATAATGGCACACTCTGACCCCTATTTGATATCGTAGGGACAGTGAACTCAAAGATAAAAACATATCTAAAAAAAATAAACATGTAACTTCTTAATATATCAATCTTATTTTTTTATTTTCTCGATACAGCATAGGATATGGTATAGTTGGACAAAATAGCATAGCATACAGTATAGTTATTAAAAAAATACAGAAAAGTAAAAAACTTTAAATTGAATCGAGCTGCCATGGGACCTGTCCAGCAGGAGACATGAAGTATATGAATACTTCAGAAATCAGTGCCCATTCCTCTGCTGTAGGTTTTTTAAACACAATTTCCTTTAGGACTTCCCAAATTGCAGAGCAGGTGTCACGGATAATGTAGCTGGCAGTCGACTTTCCTATACAGAAGGCATAATGTAATCTTGCTATGGATTGTCCGGTTGATAGATACCTACAAAGAAAATAATATATATTATTTTATTTTATTTTTGCCAGTAAAAATGCTGAAGTCAAAATGGAAAAGTATCCGTGACGCCTTCACTCGTCAAATCAGGGTACATCGCCAACGAAGGAGTAGATCAGCAGCGTGCACATCCAAGGAGTATATATACACCAAAGAACTGGAGTTCTTAAGACCAGTGCTGGCTTTGGGGAGGTAAGCTATTATCTGAACTAAGGTCAGTAAACGAAATGTTAAAAAGTAAGTTAGAATAACTCATTTCTATTTTTAGTACCGAAAACTCCTGGGATGAAGCACCTCCAAAAGAATCTGTGGACACAGATCTGGCCAGTCTGGTGATCAGGCTCTGGCGGGTCAGGAGCCGCAAAGCCAAACTTCTTCATCGAGGTCCATAACGGCTACATCAGTTGCAGACGACGAGTCTGTGACAAATGTGCTTCCACGTGGACCTGCAAGAGGGACCAGAAGGAAGGCTCCAGCTCCTGATCCAATGTTAGACCAAATATTGAACATCAAATCTAATTTATCAGAAAAAATGAACAGCAACCGTTCATACGGACAAATTTCAGCAAAATGTGTGGGGGAGTTGATGGAAATCTACAGGTGGATATGTTGGCCGGTACCATAAGGTACATAGCAACATTCATACCTCCAACTGAACCCTACCTACCCTCTGAACCACCACCACCCTATGGCCCCTACGCCACTCACCCCACGTAGCATCTCTCAGCACCACCCCTTCCTATTTTGACAGCACCACATATTCCAACCCACCTACCTCGACCAACACCACCTCATACTTACCTTCCTCCTCCTATGACGACAACTCTTTCTCCTTTCACTCATCTGCCAACACCACCTTCCACTTCAGCTTACCCTCATCTTCCGACACCACCTTCTCCTCTGACGACAACAACAACATATTCTACTTACCACCATCTCCCTACACTATCAAATTACAATCCCCCACCAACACCAACACCACCACCACCACAACCACCACCTTCTCGTTGGCCTCTTGAGAACACCCCCACCTCCAGCTGGTCCCATTTTGGTCAAGCGATGCATGTGATGATGTCACCACACGACCGAGAGGACTGTACCATCAACTGTAAATAATGTAAATAACATTTTTATATGAGCAACGTCTTGTGATATGTAATTAAAGAATAATAGAAAATTTGTTATACAAAATGTTTACAATTGTTTAAAAAAAAGTAAAAGTTTTTTGACCTTCAAAAACGTGTGTTTGGTTTTTATTTGATGCATATAAAAAAATATTAATATTGTGTAATACATGCAATAGTCCATAAGCAGACCAAGACCTAGTCAGCTGAAAGACCCGGCCTGTTTTTTTGCAATTAATTGCGCGGTTATGTGACGTGGCTATAAACATAATTGGCGTCCTTTTTGTTAATAAAATATAGCTTTTTTTAAGGTTTTTCATCACCTCTATTTTTTTTCTTTGTCGGTATTATATAGCATCAGTTTTGAACAATTAAAAATAGACGTATATCAGTATAATATTTTTGAAGAAGAATTTTAAAATTACCTCAGTGTGATGATTAGTTCTAATGCCTCGTACACACGATCACTTTTTGTGATGAAAAAAATTTCATTTTCCTTCATGAAAAAAAACGACATTTTTCAAACTTCATTTTCAAAAATGACGTTACGTACACACCATCATTTTTGGAAAATGATGAACAAAACCACGGCACTCTAAAGGGGAAGTTGTATTTGCCTTAAAGGCTGCTAATAGCTGGTTACTTGTTAGTAAAAGACGATTCCGGCTTTTTAGTCTGTTACAGCGTGATGAATGTGCTTATTCCATTATGAATGGTAGTTTTACCTCCCGTCTCCTAACTTGCTTCTGGGCATGTGCGGGTTTAAAACGTCATTTTTTACATAGTTTTGCCCACACACGATCATTTTTTATGACACAAAAAATGACATTTTTAAAAATGACATAAAAAATTCGAGCATGTTCGATTTTTTTTTTGGTAGTTTTTCAGAAGACATAAAATGACATTTTGCCCACACACGATCATTTTAAATTACATTTTTAAAAATGTCATTTTTTTTCATCACAAAAAGTGATCGTGTGTACGAGGCATTATTCTCAGTAACAAATATTATGGAGTTGGAAGCACAAGGATGACCCGGAAGAGGAATATTCACCCAGGAAGAGGAAAAAAAAAACCTAACATAGCAACAAATGATGACAGAGGTGATCATTTTTCCTATTGGGCAAAAAAAACAAACAACGAAGTCCAAAAAACGGCGGACGACTCTGTATGCAAACGCGCAAGTACGCGCGACAAAACAACGACAAAAACGCAAAAATAAACGCCAATAAAAACGCCGCAAATCGCCTACGGCTAGGTGTGAATGCAGCCTAAATGTTTTTTCTCAACCTTCTAACTGACAATTTGGCTAAACAGCTTGATCTGTTAATGGAAGTTGAAAAAAACAAAACAGATTTACTGACCAAATAACCATCTAAAAATTGGTGCAACATATTAAATGTTTGCTAAAGATCCAATCTATGTCAGTGCCAAAGTCTAAAAACCATTTATGAGCCAGCTTCTGTGTTAAAAACAACTATTTAGTGTTTTAGAAAAAATGATACATAAAAAACATCACTAGAGAATCTAAAAAAATTGTACCTTTACTTTTTCTTCACTAGCGTTACCAAATGAATTACTAATAAAAAAATCAAACTAATTAACATTTAATACATAAATAAATTTCTAGAGCACAATTGTCAAGGGATTGGAGCACTAGACACTGAGTGATTTTTTTTTTTGGATATGTACAGTACATGGACTTTTGTGCAGAGTTTTATCATTTCATGATTGAAATAGTTAATGTAATTAAGTACAATATATTTGCACTATTAATTTCACTGATTCAAGCACAGTGGAAATAGCACTTTATATGTTAATTGTTTAATGTTTTTTTTTTATGAATAGTAATTTATTTGATAACACCAGAGAAGAAAATGTACCGTAATAGCACATTTTTTATGTATAATACTAAATATTTGCTTTTTGGTTTAGATACAATACTTTTTTTGTTGAGCTGTTTTACCTGCCGCCGAGAATGTGTTTTTAGCACGACAGCATTGCACTGATTCTCGGCGACAGGGTGCCGACATCTCGCACTCGCTGGAATAGTAAAAGCACATTCCAGCGTGCGCGTCATAGAAGCGACGGGGATCCGACGTGGATTCCCGCCAATTCTACATGTGGGCGGCGTTTGTTATGAATCCTGAGAGGGAAGTCCCCGCCAGATTTTAAATAAAAATCCGGCATGGGTTCCCCCCTCAGGAGCATACCGGGCCCTTAGGTCTGTTATGGGTTGTAAGGAGACCCCCTACACCGAAAAAATGGCATGGGGGTTCCCCCACAATCCATACCAGACCCGTATCCAAAGCACGCCGGCCGGCCGGTCAGGAGGGGAGTGGGGGGCGAGTGAGCGCCCCCCTCCCTTCCTGAGCCGTACCGGGCAGCATGCCCTCAACATGGGGGGGTCAGGTGCTCTGGGCAGGGGGGCGCACTGCGGCCCCACCACCCCAGAGCACCCTGTCCCCATATTGATGAGGACAGGGCCCCTTCCCGACAACCCTGGCCGTTGGTTGTCGGGGTATGCGGGCAGGAGGCTTATCAGAATCTGGGAGCCCCCTTTAATAAGGGGGCCCCAGATACCGGCCCCCCACCCTAGGTGAATGAGTATGGGGTACATCGTACACCTACTCATTCACCTGCAAGAAAAGTGTAAACACAAAGAAACCACACAGGGTATTAAAATATTTTATTAGTCGGCCGCCGGGGGGTGTGTGGTCGCTTTTATAAAAGCGCCCCCCCCCCCCAGGCGGGCTTCCTCCAACATCTTCGGTGACGGGGTGGGTGCCGCTGTTCTTCACTGCCGTCTGGTTCTTTTCCGGCGGGGCTTCCTCCGACATTTTCGGCGGGGGGGTGGGTGCCGCTGTTCTTCGCCGCCGTCTGGTTCTCTTCCGTCTTCGGGGGGTGGTGTGCTTCTGTCGGCTTCTGTCTTCTTGCTTCTTCTGCTGTCTTCTTGCTTTTTCTTCTTCTTCTTCTCCTTCTTCTTCTGCTGTCTTCGCTTCTTCTTTCCTTTAGATGTTGACATGTCGCTTCCTTTCGATGCAATGTCGGGTGCGGTGGCTCGCACCGACTTATATAGGCCACCTACGACGTCACAGTCCCATCATGCTCCGGTACCTACCCACGTGGGTAGGTATCACGTGGGTAGGTGGGTTCCTTCTCAGTAAACTTTACAACATGCTTACTGAAGAGGAACAGAAATTGAGAAATTCAGACAAATATTCAAAAAAACATTTAGAAGTGAAGTTGAAAAAAAAAAAAAAAAAGAAAACTATGCACTGGCTCACTTAAAAAAAAAACCTTTACAACCTCTTTAGGTTATCGTTAAAGAGATTGTACATTCTCCAAATTTTTACTTTAAAAAAGAAGTATGAAGATGATTTTTTTATTGAATTAAAAAACAAAATAGACTTCTACGAGTATGTCGTTTTTGTAACATTCTATTAAACTTATAACATAACTTAATTAAACATTATACTAATAAACGATAAGAATTTTAAAGTTAAGGTGCCGCATCAGAGCCTGACGTTTTTCGCTGCACTCTTCTTCCATATCCTGTGCTGCTGTTACTGGTACTGGCTCTTCTGGAGATGTATTCCAATCCTGGTCAAAGTCTTCTCCATGACTTTCACAAAGATTGTGAAGAGTGCAGCAAGTTAGTACCATGGATTTGGTAAGTTGAATGTCACTGTCATTCCTCTTCATAAGACACCTCCACCTACCCTTAAGTCTTCCAAAAGCATTTTCCACTACAACACGTACCCTGGATGTTTTCTTTTTGTAGGTTTTCTGCTCTGTTGTTAGGCACCCATTGTCAGGAAATGGTTTCAGAAGCCAATTTTGTAAAGGGTAGGCAGAGTCTCCAAGCACATAGTAGCCAACATTCACCCCACAAATGTTCTTAGTGCTCACCGGGTAGAGTCCTGGCCAACCCAATCCCAAAGTGTTGATAATCGGAGAACCCGAGCATCATGCAAACTACCTGGCTTTCCTACATTTACATTCCATAACAGTCCCTTGCCATCCACTACTGCCTGGAGGATGATGGAATGCCAGCCTTTTCGGTTTAAGTAGTCAGTGTGGTATTCTTGTGGTGCTATTATTGGTATGTGTGAGCCATCAATAGCACCAACACACTGTGGAAGTCCCCACCTGTTCTCAAAGTACTCAGCCATGTCTTTAAGCTTTTCCCTGTCCGGAAAATGCACAATGTCAGGAGCTAGCAATGTGCACACAGCCTTACAGAAGTCCTGCACACATCGACACACTGAAGATTTGCTCACACCGAAAAGATGGCCTATACTCCTGTATTCACTGTTGGTAGCCAGCTTCCACAGTGCAATGGCAACTCTCTTCCTCACAGGCAAACTGGCTCTGAAGTTTGTATTTCTCTTTTCCATTACTGGATGTAGCTTGGCACAAAGGAAGGAGAAGGTTTCCTCTGACATCCTGAAATTCTGCACCCACTGTCTGTGTGTAAATCCTGGGACGGTCACATTCCACCAATCATTGGCACGAGGGAAAGCCCAAATCACTGATCTGCGGCGCTGCTTTCCCAAAGGGAGAAGCATCTGGGAAAAAATAGAAATGGTAACATATCTCAAAAAATAAACATCTTTCAAGTCAATGTGTATGTCAGGTTGGTTGGTAGGTCGGTGTGTGTGTCATATTGGTGGGTCAGTGTGTGTGGGTCAGTGTGTGTGGGTCAGTGTGTGTGTGTGTGTGTCAGTGTGTGTGTGTGTGTGTGTGTCTGTGTGTGTGGGTCAGTGTGTGTGTGTGTCAGTGTGTGTGTGTGTCAGTGTGTGTGTGTGGGTCAGTGTGTGTGGGTCTGTCAGTGTGTGTGTGTGTGGGTCAGTGTGTGTGTTTCAGTTAAGTCGGTCAGTTGTGCTTACCCTATAGCGCTGCCGTCTTTGACTTAGCCGCACCAATGAGTACTTCTCCTCCCGGCTACACATCCAAGCTAAAAGTTTCCTTTTCTTTTCTGCTGTGTTGCCTATAAAGAACCAAAAGGCTAGCAGAGAAAACACAAGCTGCTGAATGACCTCCATTGTTGTTTTTGTTGTTTGGTTGACACTAAGTGACGCTGCATCACGTTTCTCGTCGCACTAGTGTGACATCACGAGAGGGATTTTTTTTCTAAAACCTGTAAGGCCCTGGTGGTCCGACTGGCAGTGGAAACGCTCACCAGAATAGACCGGACCGTTCTGAACCGTTCCGTTCCAAGCGACCCGAACCGATCTGCTCAGTGAAAACGAGGCATAAGAAGATTGCCAAGACCCTAAAACTGAGATGCAGCACGGTGGCCAAGACCATACAGTGGTTTAACAGGACAAGTTCCACTCAGAACAGGCCTCATCATGGTGGACCACAGAAGTTGAGTGCACGTGCTCAGCACCATATCCAGAGGTTGTCTTTGGGAAATAGACGTATGAGTGCTGCCAGCATTTCTGCGGAGGTTGAAGGGGTGGGGGGCCCTTGTCAGTGCTCAGTCCATATGCCGCACAATGCATCAAATTGGTCTGCATGGCCGTCGTCCCAGAAGGAAGCCTCTTTTAAAGATGAAGCACAAGAAAGTCCACAAACAGTGTTCTGATGAGACCAAGATAAACTTATTTTGTTCAGATGGTGTCAAGCGTGTCTGTGGCAGCATCCAGGCGAGCAGTACTAAGACAAGTATGTCTTGCCTACAGTCAAGCATGGTGGTGGGAGTGTCATGGTCTGGGGCTGCATGAGTGATGCCAGCACTGGGGAGCTACAGATCATTGAGAGAACCATGAATGCCAACATGTACTGTGACATACTGAAGCAGAGCATGATCCCCTCTCTTCAGGGACAGAGCTGCAGGGCAGTATTCCAACTTAATGATACCAGACACACCTCCAAAATGACTACTGCGTTGCTAAAGATGCTGAGGGTAAAGGTGATGGTTTGGCCAAACATGTCTCCAGACCTAAACCCTATTGAGCATCTGTGGGGCATCGGAAGGTGAAGGGGCACAAGGTCTCTAACATCCACCACCTCCGTGATGTCGTCATGGATGAGTGGAAGAGGGCTCCAATGGCAACCTGTAAAGCTCTGGTGAACTCCATGTCCATGAGAATTGAGGCCTTGCAGGAAAATAATTGTGGCAACAAAATATTGACATTTGAACATTTTCACTTAGGGGTGTACTCACTTATGTTGCCAGTGGTTTAGACATTAATGGCTGTGTGTTGAGTTATTTTAAGGGGGCAGCAAATTTACACTGTTATACAAGCTGTACACTCACCACTTTACATTGTAGCAAAGTGTAATTTCTTCAGTGTCACATGAAAAGATATTGTCAGGAGAGGTTATAGATCAGTACTGTGTGACTGCACAGAGGAGACCAAACAAAGAGATAGTGAAGCGAAGAGGTGTTTATTTACAAAATAAGTGGGGACAACCAGTGAGAAACAGCAAACAGTATATACAAACAAAAGGGGATACCGTATTCATAAATCAAGCCAGGCCGAGGTCATACACATGGGATGTCAGCAGATAGGTGAGGATGGGGACGGAACAGAGCAGGGAGAGGATGGATGGACAAGCTGCGGGGTAAGACTCCAGGGAAGACAGGAACCAGGATACAGGGCGGAAGAGTCCAGGCAGGGATCAGGATCAAGGATCACGGAACAGGGTCAAGGCTCAGAATCAGGATCCAAAAGACAGGGTCAGGATACAGGCTCAGGTCAGGAAGGAATGACGATACCAGGGCGAGCTCTGCTTGAGCTCGCCGGGTATAAATAGAGCTGCTGATTAAGTTCATGTTACAGCTGAGCGCAAGAAAGGTTGTGTGCTCCAAACTGTCAGGATCCATCCGCTGGTGGAGGCCAGTACTGCGTCCCAAAGGTGATATACCAGCAGAGGTAAGTTCCCCTGACAGCTCCGAACTGCCAGGAGACCCCTGCTAGTGGGACGCAGCACTGCAAGACAGAACATAAATAGCACCAGCGGATGGAACCTTTCCTGACAGATATAATAACATATTGACAAAAATGTGAGGGGTGTACTCACTTTTGTGAGATACTGCATATGCAAATTGTATTAGCTGACAAAATATTTTAAATCTTTTCACCCGCACTTGCAATCCTTGTAGCCCTGCAAGACAGCATAGATAGGTCAGTGACATTAGTTTTCTCCACTGCAGTTAGGAAAAACAGCATGGTTACCAGCCTACCTAAACTTGTTGATTGTACAGTGATTGAGCAGCAACAAACTGATGAGGTGTGTAATGGTAGGAAAAAGAGGGTGACATAACGGTGCAATGCACAATGGTGACACTACGGAAGTGTGTTTATAAAGAAGCAGTGTTGTCGTCCTAAAACAAGAAGTGTTATGGCTAAAAATTCAATTCTCTCCCCATCTCTATATAACATGAAGGAGGTGTTCTGTAGTTTAGAGGTGAACTTCGTATCTCTGGTGGCACATCTTAGAATTTCAGTGCAGAAGATGCAACTCGCTACAGACAGTTATGGGCTCACTAGATTTTTTCTGTACTTAAAGTGGTTTTAAACATACAGAACCTTTTTTACTATACAAAAAATGACTCCCGGGGCAGTGTTGTGTAAATCTTAGAACTGTATTGACTGAATTACAAATATTGTGGCAAGTAAAACCGTTCCTGACAAATCATGTAACCATTACAGTAAAATTGGGGATAACAATCAAAGGGGCTAAACTCACTATGATGGTGTCGGTACTGGAGCCAGGTGGTGAAGAGATGGCTGTCCCACTTATGTGGGGGCTATGGAAGGAAGGGGCTGATGACTAAAACCTTCCTGGAACTGGGAGCGGTAACCATAGCCAAAGCGCTGGCCAACAACAGGGAGGATAAAGGCTCAGCACAGATTCGGGGTGCACGATTACTGTATGACCAGACTGGACCACTCCCCAATTTTATTTATTTTTTGTCCTTTTCTCATTTGGTCATTTGAGTGTGGTAGCTTTGGTCCAGTGTGACTTCTTTATTAACTTTGGCTTCTTGGTTTTACCTTTTGATGCTTTGCTCTCTGTTGAAAGTAGCATGACTGTTAAGAAATCCAATTAAGCTGTGTTCTTGTTTCAAAAAGCAAATATTCTGAAGGGCTGTTAAAAATTGAGAAACTAATAAGCAAACTAATAAGCAAGAATACATGTAAAAACAAGTTGTTTCTGAGGCTCAGAAAACGTGCAATTATTGAGACTGCAGTCCCAAGAGAGGGAGCACATACGCTTACAAGGTCCTGTCCAGGCATTTCTTTAAGCGATAGCTGCATTTACCCTGAATTTATCCTGGCTCTGGTTGCTTCTTGTTTCTGGTGGGGTGTATGTGATTTAATCAAGCTGAATACATCCAAGTGGGAATTTTTTGGTCTCTCCCAAGCATCTCCAGCCTTGGGATGAGGTCCCAGTACGGAGCTACTTTGCAGGAAGGGCCAACTCAGAGAGTCATAATAAAGGCCAAAAAGCATTGGCTTTTTTGACTGTTGTTCACATGCAATAACAAAATAATATTTTAGCCAACTTTCATGGCACCAGCCTTTCTCCCTTTTTTTTTATGGGTTACATGGAGGTTTGCAGAGACTTTGCCGGCTGGGTGCTGTGTTCTTGAGGCTCATCGGGCATTACACGGGAAGAAGTAGTTTGGATGCACCTGTTCCAAATCACAGAAAACCTTTTTTGGAAAGGATGTAAGCAAATGTCTGAGACCATAAGATCAAGGTAAGTATGCATCTGGAGAGAGGGAGGGTGGAGCAGTTTAGTTTGGGTTGCGGGAGGGTGGAAATATATACCGTATATATATATATATATACATATATACACTGGCTAACAGTTTTTGCATTCTAAGATTCAGAATTATGATGGCATTAACCATATGCATTTAGTGAACAGTGAAACCAGATACTCATTCTTTTTTTTAATGAAAATTATGTCACTTAAAATGATTTTTTATTTTATTTATGTTTTATATATATTATTATACAGAATTTATATAGCACTGACCGTTTTTGATCAAGTTCTGTTCATTAACTTTAAGGTATAAAGCAGGAGTGCTTAACATTTTGAAGAGTGTGGACTACTTAAGTGATTGGGTAACTGGTCGCGGACCACAATGAAATAAAATTATTCAGAATTTCATTTTTTTTGGGAATAGTACAATGAAGATTTTAAACAGCAATCAGGATCATCATTTTCTGTGGACCAATCCCCATGGGATGTTTAACACATTTTTTATAACCAGATCTCCATTAATCCCACTATCACGCTCAGGTGTGACAAGCCAAAAAAACTCTGAACCAATGTTGCAGCCTTCACTATATCAGGGTCTTTGCAGCCATCACTTGAATTGCCAAAGAAAGGACTGTAGACAATCTAAACCAAAAAACAACAGACCAGGGAAGCAGTGTAATAAACGTGTAGTGGAGTCACCCTGTCCGATTGTAATGACAGGCCCTCCCGCTAGAACTTTATACACATTTGTACATATGTTGGACACTGTTGTGAAGTTGTGCATTGCGGGACTACAAGTAGCAGGAGATATGGACTTCATTGACTCGTAGGAGAAACGGACTACATTTCCCGCAATGCTTTGCCCATAGGAGCATGTGACACCAGCATGTGACACCTCCACACAGACTTGTGGGGGGGTTACTTAAGGGGAGGGCGTGGCGATCTCTCGCTCTCTCGGGATCAGCATCGTCTTCTCTGTGGACAAGGACAGTCGTGCTGCTAGGCCAGAAACCTGGGCCTATCCGGACCACGACAGCCATGCTGCTAGGCCAGAAGCCTGGGCCTACCCACCGAGAGACCAGCCATCCAAGGGGAAGCCAGACCCCAGTATCCAGCCTGTGTTCCGGGAGGTAGAAGAGGCAGCCTAGCTGACACCCGAGACAGAGGAGAGATCAGGCGGGTCGGCCTGTGGGGTGAGAGAGCATCAGCTCAGCTTCGAACTCTTTTGAGTTACCACAGACATTCAGTCTCATTTCTTAGGCCTTAGACATATTCTCAGCCCACAGCTGGAGTTCGGAGACCAGTAGGTTGTTCCAACACCTCCCAGAAGTGATTGACACTGATGAGTGATTAACGCACCCACGTTCTGTTGCCATAGGCCCTCTGTGGTGTGATTTCCTCCTTTAACTGTTATCCGTGCATTTCAATTTTGATGTGCACCAACCGGCCACTACGCGAACATTGACTAATCTGTAGGATTGCCCGCTAGGGGTGCTCGCGAGCATAGACTGACTTCTAGTTTAGCCGAATGGTACCATTCTTAGGTTCAGAGCATCCCATTGATCCATCTTAATTGTTGATTCTTGCAATGGCCGTTGCGAATCATACTAAGTTTTACTGATTAGATGTATTTGCATTTAGACTCTATACCTGTTGTTGCCAAAATTCTATACAACTTGCTCTTTTTTATTATTCAAATACATTCACTGTGTGGAGTATATTTTCTTGCCTGGAGGTACCATTCCGTTATCACAGGTAATTTACTGTCATATTGTCATTGCATAACTATGTGCCTGCTATTGTGACTCCAGCCCAGCAGGGGTCACAATATTCCACCACCAGATTTTTGATGTGTCAAGGGCAGGTTCGAGCTATTTAAATAAGGGGTGATTTGAGTCAACCAGAGTAGATCCCAAATTAACTAGCGGCTTTTTTGGGGGTATCGCTACAAATGTATTTATTAATCAAAGATAAAATGACACATAATGCACTCAAGTAATCCTGGGATGACACCAAGCTCATCACACAACTGTGATAATCCACCTTCAGAACCCCTCTATGGATGTTACTAGATGTAACTAAAGACTCCTCTCCCTGTTTGTTAGGAAAAGAAGAGAACAGCGGGTAGATGCCACAATCGTAGTATCTGTATGACAGCCACAAGGATTATGGGGAACCAGCAATCATTCAGTAGAGTGGAGTGCACCCAAAGGAGGGTGTGCGGGTTGCCATAGTTTTAAGGGTTGTGGACCACATCGGATGGCTCCCCAGGCCACAGGTTGAGCACGCCTGGTAAAAATAAAGTACAGCATAATACAGAATAGGGATGAGCTTCGTGTTCGAGACGAACATATGTACATGTATAGCACAGTACAGTACAGAAAGCCGTAATTGGCCAAAGCCAGGGTGGCTTTGGCCAATTACGGCTCAGGGCTTTAGTACACGCCCACACTATAAAAGGACGCCTGCAGGGCAGCCTCGTGTAGTGTGTTGCGGCGCTGGTTAGATATCAGTCACAGAGAGAGAGAGTGTCTTTTTTTCTAGATAGATAGAGCAGGCAGGCTAGTCAGTTAAATTTACAGGGCCAGATTCTCTAAGAAATTCACGTAAGCCATTTACACTACGCCGCCGCATCGTACTAGAGCAAGTGCCGTATTCTCCATGCGCTTGCTCCGTAGTTTGCGGAGGCGTAGAGTAAATCGCCCAGCGTAAGCCCGCGTAATTCAAATGGGGCGGCTTGTATTTAAATTAAGCGCGCCCCCGCGTCGAACGAACTGCGCATGCGCCGGCCGGGGAAAAAGCCCAGTGCGCATGCTCCAGCTCACGTCGGAAAGCGCCGTTGAAACCGACGTCAAAACAACGCGATTGTCACTACGCAATGCCCTATTCGCGAACGAGTTAGTAAAACGACGTAAGCGATGGAAAAAGCCGACGTTGACCCGACGCCATACTTAACATGGCATCCGACGGCACCTGACGGCATCCGACGGGGCTTCGTAAGGTTACTCCTCATAGAAGCAGAGGTAACCTTACGAGTTCGTAAACGAAGTACGCGACAACGGGGCGGCGTAAAAGCGATCGGGAATCGGCCACCTAGTGGCCGGAGTTGTCATTACAACTACGATCCGCAAGTGTAATGGTATTACACTTGTCGGATGTTCAAGCGTATCTATGCCAAAGTGATGCTAAGCATCACTCGCATAGATACGAGCCAAAAAAAACGGCGATACGACGGGGTATCTGAGATACTCCGTTGTAGCGCCGCTGAGAATCTGGCCCACAGTGTGTAGAGGATATATATGCATTCCATTTGCTGTACATATATTTATACACTGTATAGTTTAGCTAGATCAGTTCTTCCTAATTTACTGGCAGGCAGTTGATTGTGCTAGCTGCAGTATTCTCACATGGTGTATTGCCTGTGTCCTCTGCAGTGTGCAACATAAAGCTACACAGGCATACTATAGACACCCAGCAGGTACAATATTTAACCACTTAACCACCAGCCGCCGTCAAATAACGGCGGCAAGGTGGTTGGTTAACTCTGGGATCATGTTATATAACGTGATCCCAGAATCACGCTCCCGCGCGCCCCCTGGGGCGCGCACGCGGGAATGTACGTGACCACCAGGTCCAGGGGACCCAGCGGATCACAGATCGCAGTAAATTGCCGCTGATAGCGGCCGTTTACCACGTGATCGCTTCGTCCAATGACAGAGGGATCACATGTAAACAAACCGGCGTCATTTGATGACGCTGGTTCCTCCCTCCTCTCTCTGTACCGAGCGGTACAGTGTGAGAGGAGAGCGCGGATGGCAGCAGCACTGTGGGATGGATCTGTGACTATTAAACCCTGTACACACGGCCGAGGTTCTGTGTTCCGCCCATCGAGTTTCTCTGCCGTGTGTACGCGGCATTACAGTCACAGATCCATCCATCCCTGCTCAGCCATCCCTGCATTGACCCCTGCAATACTCTTCCTTCCCTGCGCAATACTCTGCAATACCCCCTGTGCAATACTCTGCAATACCCCCTGCACAATACTCTGCAATACTTCCGCGCAATACTCTGCAATACCCCCGCGCAATACTCTGCAATACCCCCTGCGCAATACTCTGCAATACCCCCTGCGCAATACTCTGCAATACTTCCACGCAATACTCTGCAATACCCCCGCGCAATACCCCCGCGCAATACTCCCATGCAATACTCTGCAGTACCCCCGCACAATACTCTGCAGTACCCCTGCGCAATACCCCCGGCACAACACTCTGCAATACCCCCGGCACAATACTCTGCAATACTCCCGGCGCAATACTCCCTGCGCAATACTCCCTGCGCAATACTCCCTGCGCAATACTCTGCGATCGTTTTTTTTTTTTCAGGCTTCCCAGTCTAGAGGTGAGATGTGGGGTCTTATTGACCCCATATCTCACTGTAAAGAGGACCTGTCATTCTATATTCCTATTACAAGGGATGTTTACATTCCTTGTAATAGAAATAAAAGTAATCAAAACATTTATTTTTGAGGAAAAACGTGTCAAACTAAAATAAATAAAGTAAAATGAACAATAAAAAAAATAAAAATAAATTACAGCGTCCCTGTACCCGTGTGCTCGTATACAGATGCGACCGCACACGTAAGTCCCGCCCACATATGAAAACGGTGTTTAAACCACACATGTGAGGTATCGCTGCGAACGTTAGAGCGAGAGAAATAATTTCGGCCCTAGACCTCCTCTCCAACTAAAAAGATATAACCAGTAAAAACATTTAAAGCATCGCCTATGGGGATTTTTAAGTAGCAAAGTTTGGCGCTATTCCACGAGTGTGTGCAATATTGAAGGGTGACATGTTGGGTATCTATTTAATCGGCGTAACTTCATCTTTCATATTATGCAAAAACATTTGGCTAACTTTACTGTTTTTTTTTTAAAGCACAAACTGTTTTATTTCCAAAAAAAAAACGCGTTAGAAAATTGCTGTGCAAATACCATGCGTGATAAAAAGTTACAACGACCGCCATTGTATTCTCTAGGGTCTTTGCTAAAAAAGCATATATAATGTTTTGGGGTTCTATGTAATTTTCTAGAAAATAAATGATGATTTTTCCATGTAGGAGAAATGCCAGAATTGGTCTGGGTGTTCCAGAACGCCTGATGGTGCTCCCTGCATGTTGGGCCTCTGTATGTGACCACGCTGTGTAAAAGTCTCACACATGTGGTATCACCATACTCGGGAGGAATAGCAGAATGTGTTTTGGGGTGCAATTTGTGATATGCATATGCTGTGTGTGAGAAATAACCCGCTAATATGAAAATTGTGTGGAAAAAAAATAAAAATAAAAAAGATCTTGATTTTGCAAAGAATTGTGGGAAAAAATTACAACTTCAAAAAACTCACAATGCCTCTTTATAAATACCTTGGAATGTCTTCTTTCCAAAAAGGGGTCATTTGGAGGGTATTTGTACTTTTCTGGCATGTTAGGGTCTCAAGAAATGAGAGATGCTGTCAGTACATCAGGTGTGATCAAATTGATGAGTTTTCAGTAATTGGTACCATAGCTTGTAGACCCTATAACTTTCACCCAGACTAAATAATATCCATTTGTTTTTGTTTTGTTACCAAAGATATGTAGCAGTATACATTTTAGGCCAAATTTATGAAGGAAAATTACTTTTTTGCAAAATGTTATAATAGAAATAAAGAAAAATTCATTTTTTTACAGAATTTTCGTTCTTTTTTCATTTATAGCGAAAAAAATAAAAACCGCAGAGGTGATCAAATACCACCAAAAGAAAGCTCTATTTGTGGGAAAAAAAGGACAAAAATGTCATTTGGTTACAGTGCTGTATGACTGAGTTATTGTCATTCAAACTTGTGTGAGCACCGAAAGCTGAAAATTGGTCAGGTTATTAAGGGGGTTTAAGTGCCCAGTGGTCAAGTGGTTAAAGGAATTTTTCTATTTAAAGGAATTTTTTTTTGCTGAAATGACTGTTTACGGGGTAAAGAGACATAGTAGTTAACTGATTCCTTTTAAAAATGATTAAAAATAGATACAAATCAATCATATAATGTGCCTACAGTTCTAGTTTCGTTTTTGCTGTTGTTTTCTGTCTCTCTGATGTACAGAGACAGAGAGACAATAGAGGGCAGTGATGGTTTGTAAAACAAAAGTGATTGGTGCTGAGGAGTTTTAGACACACAGTAATCACACCTCCTTGATTAGTGACCACAGTGAGAAAGCTCCCAGCACTATGGTTATAAGGAAACCGACAACCATGAAGTGTCCAGAACAGAGAGGAATTACAGCAACATCAAAGCAAAAACGAACAATGAGGACATGAAACCAGGACTGCAGTAAGGTAAACAAAGCTATTTAGCTAACGAAAAAAAAATTCCTTTAGTGACCCTTTAAGTATCATAAGCTACGCCCGCGCAACGTTGGGAGCATTTGCTTTGTGAATTCCAGATACGCTACGCCCGCATAAAGATGCGCCGAGGTACGCGAATCTACCCCAATGTTTCTACTTGTCAATGAACTGAACTTCGTGTGTAGAAGTTCTCAGTTTAACCATTTAAAGACTAAGGCCCAGATTCACAAAGCACTTACACCGACGTATCTCGAGATACGACGCGTAAGTGTAAATATGCGCCGTCGTATCTGTGCGCCGTGCCCACAGAACTAAGATACGCCTAAAAACTGACTTCATCCACCGACGTAACTTTGATAAAAAAGGAAAAACTACAGCGCTGACCAACAGTGAATAAACGTGAACCGTGAAAGTCTTAAACTAAATGATATGCAGCTCAAATCTGTTATGTGCTAACAACAATGAATAAATATAAAAGGAAAGTGATGAGTGCAAAACCTAAACTAAACTAAAAGGCGCAAATAACGCCCCTATGGCAAAAAGTATAAATAGTGCACATTTCAACCACAAAATATAAACAATGAATAATAAATAAACAAAAGTCCAGTGATGGTGATAAATCACAACTGAGTAGGATGGACACAAAAACCAGTCCAAAAAGGTGAAAAATAACAATAATCGTGTCAAACAATTCAATAGCTTCTATCACTTTAAGCAATCGGAAAAACCAGAGACGTCTTCCAAGATATCTGTGCTCACAGAGCGCTTACCTCCCAGCAGAGGGAAAAGGGCCTCATCTCAATCCTAGATATTGTTGTTGGATTCCGTCTTGGATAGATATTGCTGTCCGCATCCAGGCGTAATCAGGGTCCGCTCATCGTGGGTTAGGCAAATGCATAAAATGGAAAAAATGAAGCTCTCATCGTGAATTATGTAAAAACTGAAAACAGTTTAATGGGTAAATTCACTTACAAACAAAAAACGGGTAAAAAACGCCAACAACGGCACTTCCGGTCAGACGGTCAGGGTGTCACGTCACTTACGGTTGACCTTACGCGTTGCATCACGTCACGTGACTTCATCAGAGGTTACCAAGGGCCTATCGGATACTTGCTTTTATGTGTGTAAAGCGGAAATAGACTTGCGGCCATTTTCGATCTTCCGTCGAATACCGGATATGACGGTCATTTTCGATCTTACGTCGAAAAACGGAAGTGCCGCTAAAGTCAATAGAGATGATTATGTTAGCATGAGAAAGCCTCATACCAACAGCCAACAGAAATAGTAGCGAAAAAATCGTACTATATAATGCAAATCGTGTGTAAAACATAGAATGGCGGCCGTTTTGGATCTGCCGTCGAACCGGAAGTATCGAAACGGCCATTTTGGATCAGGGAAACAAAAATGTCTGTATTGCATTTTCCAGAACTGACTTAGGCAAGTGTTAGTGAGAAAACTCCAACCTTACATTGCCATATAATATAACAGCCACATTATTGAGTCTTAAGGCTATTGATCTACCTTAAATAGCCCAAAAAAACAGAGTTTAAATAATATAAGTTGGACTAAAATATATAAGTAAAAATAATCATGGTGTAGAAGAGCTAAGACTGGGAGAGGGTGATCAACCAGAAATGCGTGCCACCCCTTCCGCTTACATCAAAATCGTCTTAAAGGCCTTCTAGTCATATAAATATATGAAACTGCATCACAATCACTATAAAATATAAAATAATTTAAATAAAAATTATTTCTTTTAAAAATTGCTGAGAAAACAGTTTAAGTCGAACTCCACGTTCAACCCATTGGGGACCATGGTGTTAAGAGAGTGAATCCACTGGCGTATAGTGGGCGCATAGTTACGCTGGACGCATTTGGCACTACCATTGATTTTCAATGCAAATATGTAAATGAGGGAGATATGCCGATTCACAAACGTACTTGCGCCCGGCGCATGTTTTAAGCGATTTGCGTAAGGGTTACATCCGGTGTAAAGTTATTCCCCATATTGGAGGCTCAACTAATGCAAAGGTATGCACCAGGGATCGAACGCCGTCCAATTTTACATTGTTTACGTTGTACGTGAATATGGCTGGGTGTAGGTTACGTTCACGTCGTAGGCAGTGATTCAATGTATCTTAGCCAGTTGTTTCGACATTATAGTGAGCATGCGCACTGGAAATGCGTCTAAGGTACGACGAATGCGCTGTACATTTTATGTACTTGTTTGAAGCTTAGCCCATCATTCACATGGGGTCACGCTTCATTTAAATGTATCACGCCCACTTCCAGCCCACTTCCACCTACTTAGACTTGCGTCGGCTTATGCCAACGAATATACACTACGCCGGCGCAACGTTGGGAGCATTTGCTTTGTGAATTCCATGCTTCCCTCTCTGCGTTGGGCCGGCGTAGTGTAAAGAAGATATGCTACGCCGGCATATACATGCACCGAGGTATGTGAATCCGGACCTAAATCTTTTCTGACACCCGTTGCTTACAAGTAAAAATCCTGGATTTTCTGCTAGAAAATCACTTATAACCTGACAAACATTATATTTTTTTTTTAGCAGAGACCCTAGGGAATAAAATAGCAGTTGTTGCAATATTTTATGTCACACGGTATTTACGCAGCGGCCTTTCAAACGCATTTTTTTTTTAAAAACTACACTTTAATTTAAATAAAAAACGAAACAGTAAAGTTAGCCCCTTTTTTTTTCGTCCAAAAGTTTTGATTACCTGTTTTTGTGCCTGCTTCCTGATTCCCTTACCGAAGATGGTGGGGGCAGTACCCGAGAGGGAGAGATCAGCTTCGGGTTCCAACATTGCGGGCGCTCAGGACAGGTAAGTGTCCATATAATAAAAGTCAGCAACTGCAGTATTTGTAGCTGCTGACTTTCAATATATTTTTCTTCGGCCGAACTCCGCTGCTTTCAGGCTGGAGCAAGCAGGCGTTGCCGGTAAAACGGCGCTAGTTTTAGCGGCGCCTAACCAAAATTTTAGCAAATATGCTGCTTGCAGGACTTTTTTTTAACGTCCTGCCAGCACACCACCTTAGTGTGTTCATACTGAGACTGCCTAAAAAACACCCCAATGTGAAAGGGGTCCAACTGTTAGATTTTATGAAACAAAGGAAAAAAAATCGGCCTAACATATCGGGCCGAAAAAAATCAGCATTATATATCGGCCATCGGCCGTCGCGATTTCTAAATATCGGCATCGGCCAGAGAGAAACCTATATCGGTCGACCTCTACTCGTGTCCCCACTCACCAGAAGAAATGGACCCTCAGCTTTGCAGTCTGGGGGTCAAGTACGCTTGTTACTGATGTGAGGAAGATGGGCCTCTGTAACTTTTAAAATATCGACGCCACCCCCTGCAACTGTGCATGTGCGAGCTCCTGTACAGCGATGGCGATTTGCACAGAACAGCCAACCTGCCACCGTATAATGACAGCAGATGGTCGATTAACCTTCCTACCTGCAACTTGTGATTTTCACCTGCAATAGATGCACATCATGATCATGTAGTTGTTGAGTTGTCCTGTATGCACAGCCACTAGTAAATAAGATCTTAACATTCTGGTGTCAAACTTTTGTTCAAACATGGGGCATGCTAATGTCACTGCACAGGTTAATACATGACCTCTGTCATAGTCTAAAGCCCTGTACACACGACCGAGAATCCCGTCGGGAAAAAAACGTTGGTATTCCCATTGGGATTCCTGGCAGGCCTGACTTGAAAAGCTGTGCGTACACACGGCCGCACAAAATCCCTCCATTCTTTTGAATGGCAAGAACGCAGTAACGTCATCGACTACGACGAGCCGGTGTGTCATCACATTCTATGCCGTCGCTGCCAACTTGCTACACCCCACACTAGCCTTGTATGCTACCGCTCATGTGTCAAAATGTTATCGAGCATGCACGGTTTTTCAGCCATACAGACGACTGGTTTTCTCGGCAGGAAACCCGACAAAAAAATAGAGAGCAGGGTTCTTTATTTTCCTGTCGGGATTCCTGGCTGTTTTCCTGACGGGAAAACTGGTCGTGTGTGCAAGGCTTAAGAAATTAAAAATCCTGTTAAGAAACTGTATAGCTCACAATCCCTGGATCTAAAACTCTGCAGATGAGAGCTACACAATAATTAGATGTGAAACAGACACAAATAGGCAAAGCAGTTAAAAGACAGCTCCCCATGCAGGAAGAGGTGTTTTATGGCATTAGCACTACCACAGTTGAAGTGCAGTGGCAACAGTGGCGTAACCAGAGTTATGGTCGCCCGGGGCAGAATTTTTTTTTTACTCCCCCCCCCCACAACCACAGATCCCCCATCATAGACTGAACCCCCCCCCCACAATCACAGATCCCCCATCACAGACTGACCCCCCCACAATCACAGATCCCCCATCACAGAAAAAGATAGAAACAACTCAGCCGCATCAAACGGCCGTTGAAACATTGGAAGCCATAAACTCGGCTATGCTACAGTCAGCCGACTTGGTAGCGCCAAAACGAAGAACCCGCATCTGGAAAAACAACCGCAGCTGGTTTAATAACCAGCTGTCGTTACTGAAGCAAGAACGCAGAAGGGCAGAATCTGCCTGGAAAAGATGTTCTTCAGAGCTAAACCTATCCATCTACAAGGCGACTACAAGAAAATACCACAAAGGAATTTTCCAAGCCAAGAAAAATTATTTTTCGGAGGCTATCAACGGTGCCCTAAACCGCCCCCGCGAACTCTTCAAGATGGTCACCCAGACCATGAAGCCAGGATGCATTGAAGCCCCCAGTTCAGACACACAAGAATTTTGCAATGAACTATCGGATTACTTCATTAATAAAATCGAGGTAATCCGCGAAAGCATTCAGCAAAACAATTCTCCCCCCAGCCCCCCCCCGCAGCCTCTCACACAGCACCCATAGAAATTCTCCGATATCAGGTAAGTTCACCCTGGAACCCATCTCCATCGAGACCACCAAGAATGTCATTTGTACTCTGCGCAATGGCACAGCGCCAAATGACATTATCCCCACAAAACTGCTGAAGGAATGCGCCTACATCCTGGCTCCTCCCATCACGCAGCTTATCAACCAGTCTTTCTTGGAGGGCATAGTGCCCTCACAGTTGAAAGAGGGTATAATCCAACCCATCCTGAAGAAACCCTCCCTGGACCCCAAGGACCCACTCCACCGCCGTCCCATAACAAGCCTCAACGTACTCTCTAAGATAATGGAGAAAGTAGTGGTACAACAGCTGCAACTGCATCTAGATACCTACAAGCTACTTGACCCATTGCAATCAGGCTTCCGTCCCGGACATGGGACGGAAACAGCATTGCTGAAAGTATGGGACGATGTTCTCAAGGCCGCAGACGAAGGAGAATCTTGTCTCCTGGTTCTGTTGGACCTAAGTGCAGCTTTCGACACTGTAGACCACAAACTGTTACTGACTCGGCTTGCTGAAGTAGCCAGAGTCGCAGAAAGCGATTTATCTTGGTTCTCCTCTTTTTTGGAAAACCGATCGCAAACAGTGAAGTTAGGACCTTTTACGTCGGAAAAAACGCACAGTAACATGCGGAGTCCCTCAAGGATCGCCTCTGTCACCAGTGCTGTTTAACATATATCTTCGTCCTCTTTTTGAGATTATCAGCAGCCAAAAACTGCTCTACCACTCATATGCAGATGATACGCAACTGTATTTCCGTATCTGCAACAGACAGGATCACCACCTCAATCTAGAGACATGTCTCTCTTTGATAGAGGACTGGATGACAAAGAGTTACCTTAAACTCAATGGAGCAAAAACAGAACTTCTTCTGTTTCACGCCAAGCGCAGGAATCAACTTTCAACAGCATGGACCCCCCCGCCTATTTTGGGCAGAATCATCACCCCTAGCGCCAAAGTCAAAAGCCTAGGGGTCATTTTTGACTCCTTTATGACAATGGACGCTCAAATAGGGTCAGTAGTCAGCGGATCTCACCATCTACTGCGCCTACTACGCAGACTCACTCCGTTCATCCCTAAAGAAGATTTAGCGGTCGTGGTGGGAGCAATTGTAAACTCCAGGCTGGATTATGCAAATGCCCTTTACCTCGGCCTCCCCAAGTACCAAATCGCTCGTCTGCAAGTCGTTCAGAATACGGCCGCCAGACTTGTGACTGGGAAAAAAACCGTGGGAATCCATCTCACCTTCTCTGAGAGCCCTTCATTGGCTGCCAGTTAAAGACAGAATTGCTTTTAAAGCTCTCTGTCTTACGCATAGATGTGTCTATGGGAATGCCCCCCTTTATTTATGCGAAATAATAAAAGCGCATAATCCCAATCGCGTTTTGCG
This sequence comes from Rana kukunoris, assembly GCA_029574335.1. Taxonomy (NCBI): domain Eukaryota; kingdom Metazoa; phylum Chordata; class Amphibia; order Anura; family Ranidae; genus Rana; species Rana kukunoris. Next base: position 96,976,701 of record CM056050.1, on the reverse strand, counting down.
ATCCACGAATCAGAACCTGCTCCAGGTTCCGAAAGCCAACTTCAAGTCCAAAGGAGAAAGAAGATTCGCGATCCAAGGTCCCAGACTATGGAACGCTTTACCAACCACCATTCGGTTGGAGGAGAACCACCTAGCATTTAGGAAAAAGGTCAAGACTTTTCTCTTTTGATATCAAAGGAGACAGGAACAACAAGCGCCCAGAGGCGATTCAGTTCGCATGTGTCGCGCTATACAAGTTTTCATTCATTCATTCAGACTGACCCCCTAAATAACAGACCTCTCATCACAGACTGATCCCCCCCAATCACAGATGGATCCCCCCAATCACAGATAGACCCCCCACAATCACAGACCCCCTATTTAACAGACCTCAGACAGTAACCCCCACCATAGTGCAGACCTCAGACAGTAACCCCCAGTAGTGCAGACCTCAGACAGTAACCCCCCCCCCCCAGTAGTGCAGACCTCAGACAGTAACCCCCCCCCCAGTAGTGCAGACCTCAGACAGTAACCCCCACAATAGTGCAGACCTCAGACAGTAACCCCTATAATAGTGCAGACCTCAGACAGTAACCCCCAGTAGTGCAGACCTCAGACAGTAACCCCCCATAATAGTGCAGACCTCAGACAGTAACCCCCAGTAGTGCAGACCTCAGACAGTAACCCCCATAATAGTGCAGACCTCAGACAGTAACCCCCACAATAGTGCAGACCTCAGACAGTAACCCCTATAATAGTGCAGACCTCAGACAGTAACCCCCAGTAGTGCAGACCTCAGACAGTAACCCCCATAATAGTGCACACCTCAGACAGTAACCCCAAGTAGTGCAGACCTCAGACAGTAACCCCCATAATAGTGCAGACCTCAGACAGTAACCCCCAGTAGTGCAGACCTCAGACAATAACCCCCAGTAGTGCAGACCTCAGACAATAACCCCCAGTAGTGCAGACCTCAGACCTCAGACAGCGGCGTGTGTTGTTTCCCTCAAGCGCGGGCTCCTCCTCCTCTGTGGGTGTGAACAGAGAGGAGGGCCGCCGCCGGGTGTACCAAGATGGCCGCCGCTCCGGAGCTAGGCCAAAGCCGGGGACTTTCCTAGGCCGAGGCTCCGGAGCGCTCCGCGGAGCCGGTGGATGGATTCGCCCCCCCCCCCATTTTTCGCCCAGTGCGACAGCCCCCCCTGCCCCCCCCCCCCCCGCTACGCCAGTGAGTGGCAAGGATGTACTGGATGATGTGTAACCCAGAACAAGAAGATGTCTGTCCCTAGGGACAAGGTAGCTGAAAGGGGTTGTTAAGTCAGAGATAAGTAAGTAGAGATAAGCTTCGCGTTCGAAACGAACGTATGTTCAACTCGAATATCGTCCGTTCGATCGTTCGTCGAATTTCGATCAAAAACGATCGTTTGCGGCAAATTCAAGTGAAACGAAATGACAGTTTTTAAGACTTTTTTCCATTGATACATGTTCCCTGGGGCAAGACCCGGGTTCTGAAAGACGTTTTCCAAGAATAACTTGAAAATTGGTCTTTAAAACGACCGTTTTTGAATTTGAACGTTCGAGTCCCATAGACTTCAATGGAGTTCTAAATGTTCGTGCGAACGATCGGACCGTTCGACGGTTCTGGTGCGAACCGAACGCGGGGGTGTTCGGCTCATCCCTAGCAGTAAGATAAAAAAAAAACTACTGTGTGCAGCAGCCCCCCTCAGTCCTTGTAATACTTACTTGAGCTCCATGTCTGTCCAGTGATGTCCCTGCCATCCAGGACTCTCCCTCCTAAATTGACTGAGACACAGCAGCGGCGCCACTGGCTCCCGTTGCTGTCAATTAACCTCCCTGGCGGTATGATTATGTCAGATTTTTGATGCTGAAAGCGATAAAATTGTTTTGTATGGAAATTTGGCATTTTATATTGTAGGCCTGTAATTCTTAGAAAAAACTCACTTAAATCTGTCCAAAAAAAAGTCTAGTAGACATCCCACGTATGATAAAGTTTAAAACACAAAATCATAAATTATAATATAAAAAATAACTATAAATAATTATAACAAATAATAATACAATAATAAAAAAAGCACTGAAATTTGCTCAGTTGCAGAATTGTCGCTGTCATTACTTTCAGTAATCACTATCGCTCAATTCTGCAAGTGATTCTAATTTATTATCGCTGTTTTCTAGCTGGTCTAAAAGCACTTTTGATGGAAACACTTTTGATTATATACTGTATGCAGAGTCAGACTGCGGGCGTCAATTGTTCAAAAGCCGCGTCTCCTCCTCGTCCTATTCCGCCTATCACTGAGGGGTAGCCTGAACAACCGCTGACAGGAACAACCGCTGACAGGAACAACTGCTGACAGGAACAACTGCTGACAGGAACAGGCTTTATTCCGCTTTTTTCAAATCTCACTGTGCCCATTCCACCTATCACGGACATTCTCACATCCGTTCCATCACATCCGTGATAGGCGGAACATTGAACACCAAACTGAACGCCTATCACGGAACAGGAAGAGGAGGAGGCGCGGCTTTTGAACAATGGACGCCCGCAGTCTGACTCTGCATGTCAGGGATAAGGTATGGAGATCGGCAAAGTGAGGCATGCAATGGACACAGTGAGATGAGGCATGCAATGGGCACAGTGAGGTGAGACATACAATGGCACAGTGAGGTGAGGCATGCAATGGACACAGTGAGGTGAGACATACAATGGCACAGTGAGGTGAGGCATGCAATGGACACAGTGAGATGAGGCATGCAATGGGCACAATGAGGTGAGACATACAATGGCACAGTGAGGTGAGGCATGCAATGGCACAGTGAGGTGAGGCATGCAATGGGCACAGTGAGATTTGAAAAAAGCTGAATAAAGCCTGTTCCTATCAGTGGTTGTTCCTGTCAGCGGTTGTTCCGGCTACCCCTCAGCTTTTAGACAGACTAGTAGGAAGGGGGTCATCTTATAAGGTGAGTATATCCCAAAACCAACCTTTTAGCTGGAAAATTAGGGGGTCATCTTATATGCCCAATCGCCTTATACGCAGGCAAATACAGTACACTAATACGTAATTAAAACAACAAAAAATATTTGAAAATGTTTTTTTTTAAAGAAATCAACAATCAAGAAAATCAGCAACAAGGGGAATTTAATTAGCTTTTCCACCAAGAATGATTGTCTCGGTTTGTTGAAAATTATTATTTCAAGATTGTTAGATTAAATAAGTAGGGCCAAAGCTTTTTTGGCCATTCTCCTCCTGTTGGTCACAGGAGTGCACTTAGTGTTGCACTCCGTTGCCCCTAATTCAGATAACAGCAAGATAAAATATGCTGTTGGCTTAGGTTACTCAGCCAGTCCAGACTCCTGAGGGATCCCAAATTTTATGCCAGGATCCATCCATATGCCTGAGCAGCAGATGATTCAGTTTCTCAGTGTGCTGATAAGAGCCTAAGCCAGCTTCCCCCACCCCCTCCACAACCCAGGGCCCCAGTGAGTGCTGGAGGGGCAAAGCAGAGAGCCAGTGACTGACAGTTACTGGCTCTCTGCTTATCGAAGACTGGTCTTAGCGGCTTAGCGGTCTCAGTTCTTGGTCTTAGCGGCTGCAAAGAACCGATGCAGCATCAAACAATGCTACATCCACTTAGGTAACTATGGACATTGGTTGTTCTTTATTTCCACACTTCACATCACTATATCAAACAACAATGCTGTTATGGTAAATTTACAATAAATATTTGGATTTCTTCTCGGTGAATATAAATTGTAAGATACATAGCTGTGGTTGCATTGTACTGTATGTGGTATTTGTGACATTGAAACTTTTTCATTATCTGTCTGTCAGACAGTTGCTATAAATCATTTTGCTTTTGTAAGAAAGGAAATTCTAGGAGTCTGAATTCAACTTTCTAAAGGTCAGACATTCGTCTCTAATGTCATTTTGCTATACTAATGTTTCTCTGCAGACCTGTGCTTTCACTGGGAATTATTTTGTTTACTTTGTATCCATCTACATCCAGTCTTTCTGGTATGCTGGAGAAAATACATTACATTTTTGTATATTATGCTATTACATCTGATCTGAAGTCTTCCTAAAATGCCACAATTGATTATTTGGACAGAAAATATGTCTAATGTTTTAGATTGTTTTACTTTGTGGTTCCTTTAATGCTTTAAGAGGATACCACAAAATTGAAGGTGACCTTTTACTTTGTCGTTCTTTTAGTTTTGGGAGGAGACTAGCAAATAGAAGTTATATGTTGAAATATTGACATTATATTTCTTATAAAGTTCTATGTTAAAACCATTAACACACTTTTTATATAATCATAATAATCCAGTAAGGTCAGCATGGCTCACTTTTTGGCTGTGATGCCTTCTGGCAGGTGGCATGAGCTCCCCCAAGGTGGTGTGTCTAAGTGACAGTTGGTTTTCACCAGAGTTTATTTTTTTCAAATTTGTATTGAATTTTCAGGTGTACAATAAATAACAATGAAGAGCATTATATTGTTGAGATAAGGTAAACAGAAAAACAGTATGCAATTAGTACAATAGACAATAAAATAACATAAAAGTATAGAAGCATAAAGACGTCACCACTAAAGGTTCCAAGAATGGAGAACAAGTGTAAAAGTTTATAAACCTATATAGGCTCCCCATACAACCAAGAACTGTCGTCAGTAACACTACAATAGGTCAATATCAGGGGAGGGCAATAGGTGAGGAGGGGTGGGGGTTAGAGGGACCAGATCTCACTCATAAACATATTTAGGGTAGATACCGTTTTACAGAATACCTCCAGTAGGGTAGAAGTATTTCAGTTTTGGGAGTTTCGAAACTCCGCCGTTTCCTTAAATTGTAACCAACAGGCCCAAATCTTCTGGAACTGTGTTGGGGACTCTCTAGCCTGGTGAATGATAGCCTCCATTTCTGAAATTCTGTCTATACGAAGAAACCATTCTGAAGTAGTTGGAGGAATGACTTTCCTCCAAAGCTCATTGATGAGTCACCATAATTTCTAAAGGTGGAGAAGGGCCAGTAGATCAAAGCCCTCAGGATCACCCCCAAGTTGCTGGCTGGAAGGGTTACAGTGTGGAGACACAGGGCTGCAGATGAGAGAGTAGTTAGGTTCACCCAAGGATCAAGGCAGGCAGCAGGGAATAGACTATTCAGATCCAAACAGGGGTCTAGGCAGGCAGCAAGCAAGAGTATTTTCAGTTCCAAGCAAAGGTCTAGGCAGGCAGCAAGCAAGAGAGTAGAAGTCGGAGCAGAGTTCTGAAAGTAGACGTTCTGGAAGAGTTGACCCGTGACCATTTACAAGTAGTTATTGCTTTTAGCTAATTTTGGTATTTAAAACGTAAATGGTATGTATAGGCTTTACCCAAATTTACCCCAAGTCTCCCTCTCACCCAGTAGACCATGTACCTGTGGCATCATCTCTGGGCATTTAAAATGTTTACATAGGCATATGCTGGACAATTAGTTCTTACCAATGTAGGAACGTATTCAGAGCTACATCTACCAAAAACCCTTTGGGCCCTTTCACACAGACATGTCCGTGTGCGGGCTTCACTTTGCTCAGCAGGGATCGCTCCGTTGATCCCCGCTGAGCAGGCAGATGACAGGTCTGTCTCAGCACACTGTGCAGGGACCGACCTGTCACAGCGCCACTCTCCTCTATGGGGGATCGGATAAAGACAGACAGTACAGTCCATTTTCATCCAATCCGATCCACCAGATTGATGGAAAATTGGGTTTTCATCCGTCACACTTTAGTGGATCGGAGTGGGTCGGGTGTCAGCTCACATGTCACCGCTGACGTTCGTCGCTCTGTAGACCTCTATGGAGCGCCTGTTCAGGTCTGCCTAAAAAACTGATAGACGGACCTGAACAGTCCGCCCATGTGAAAGGGGCCTTTCATTTCACACAGGATGTTAGCAGCTCTTGGGAGTCTAATCAGCAATTAGCGGCATTGTTTTGCTGAGGAAAAAACTAAATGTATGCATGGGGAGAATGACAACGATGTGTAGGAAGAAGGTGGAGTTCTGTAGTCCAGCAGCCAGGGCTGAAAATGGAGGAAGGGACTGATGTGAATGGGCAATATACACTCAGCGGCCACTTTATTAGATACACCTTGCTAGTACCCGGTTGGACCCCCTTTTGCCTTCAGAACTGCCTTAAGTCTTCATGGCATAGATTCAACAAGGTGTTGGAAACATTCCTCAGAGATTTTGGTCCATATTGACAGGATAGCATCAGGCAGTTGCTGCAAATTTGTTGACTGCTCAACAAATGCTCTGTTGGATTTAAATCAAGTGACTGGAGGCCATTGGAGTACAGGGAACTCATTGTCATATTCAAGAAACCAGTGGTGAGATGATTTGAGCTTTGTTACATGGAGTCATGAAGAGATAGACATGGTCAGCAACAATACTCAGGTGGGCTGTGGCATTTAACCACTTGTGGGCTACCCATCATAGATATACTGTGGCAGGGCGGCCTCTCTGCGCTGGATCATGTACAAGTTAGTCTTGAGGTGCTGGTGCATACTTAACGTCAGTGACAGCAGGTGCTCCATCGGTCAGGGGGGGGGGGGGGGGGTGGCTCTAATTACGTGCTTCAAAACCCCTCCATTGGAATCCATGGTCCGCCCCCTGTATTTAGATCAGGGGGCCAGACGCGTGGATGGGGGGATGGTGGCCACGCGGCTCTTATGTGGGCAGGCCGCCACTGCTTAAAGTGGATGTAAACCCAATTCATAAAATTTGAGCTGGGCACATATATCTGCAGTGTTTTGTTATCTCTCTTCACTTCTCTGTCCCATGGCTGTCTCCTGCTTTGTTCTTCTGTTATCAGCCTGATGACTCCTGACAAATTCTAAGCAGTGCTTTTTTTCTCAGAGAATAGGTGCAGGAACTCCCTACTTCCAAGGCACCTGCTGTGTCCACTCCCTACCCACCTCTGAGCACCATTCCTTGGTTCCACTCCCTACCCACCTCCGAGCACCATTCCTTGGTTCTACTCCCTACTCGCCTCCAAGCACCATTCCATGGTTCAACTCCCTACCCAACAGCAAGCACCATTCCTTGGTTCCACTCCCTACCCACCTCCGAGCACCATTCCTTTGTTCCACTCTCTACCCACCTCCGAGCACCGTTCCTTGGTTCCACCCCCTAACCACCTCCGAGCACCATTCCTGATTATTGAGAAACTCAAAGGGGTTGTAAATAAAAACATTTTTATTTTTTAAAAATAACAAACATGTTATACTTGCCTCCATTGTGCAGCTCGTTTTGCACAGAGTGGCCACGATCCACATCTTCTGTGCTCCCCCGACGGCTGTCTCTGGTACTCCCCGCAAGAACTACACACATTCAGGCAAAAGAGCTAGCATTGTGTGTAGTCCTTGTGGGCGCGCTCCCGTGATACAGTGAAGAAAAGGAAAGTTACCCCAGGGGGCTTTGTGTTGCAGCAAAAAAAAAAATAGATATTATTAAGTAAGTATAAAAGTTGTGTTGCTATAATAAATAGCCCAATTATAAAAAAAAATCGCAATAAGCGACTGGTTTGCGCAAAAGTTATAGTGCCTACAAAATAGGGGACATAATTATTATTTTTTATTTTTTTTTACTAGTAATGGCGGCGATCTGCGATTTTTATTGGGACTGCGACATTATGGCGGACACATCGGACACTTTTGACACATTTTTGGCACCATTCACATTTATACTGCGATCAGTGCTATAAATATGCACTAATTACTGTATAAATGTGACTGGCATTGAAGGGGTTAACACTAGGGGGTGAGGGAGGGGTTAAATGTGTACCCTGCATAGTTTTCTAACTGTGGGGGGTGACTTGGGGAGGTGACCGATCTGTGTCCCTATGTACAAGGGGCACAGATCGGTCTCCTCTCTCCCTGACAGGACGTGGATCTGTGTGTTTACACACACAGATCCACGTCCTTGTCTCTGTAACCGCCGACATCGCGGCCGCCAGGCACGTGCATCGGCATCTCAGCGATGTGGCGGGCACACGCGCCCCCCAGTGGCCCGGAGGAGCAGAGGCCGTAAAAAGACGGCGACCCAGAGATTTAGAACCACCCTGCCGCCATATATTCGTACGGCTGTCAGGAAGTGGTTAGGTTGAAAAAACGTTTTCCTTTACAACTCCTTCAAGTCAAATTTGAGAAGATTGTTAAAGGATAAGTTCATCTTTGGGATCATGTTACATATTCCACCTGATTTTAGGGGAGTTTGGGGAGAAGTTCCTCATACTAGCTGCCACTATTTGAAAGTAGCACGGCCCTGCAGGGCTCCGCCCACACGGCTGCGTCCTTCAGACACACAGCTCAGTGTGTCTGAATAAACTACAAGCCATGATATCCTAAGCGGCTGTGGACTTGTAGTTTTTTAATGAACTACCATGGCGCAGTGGAGCACTGTGATAGTCCATTGATTTTTCCTTTTACAGAGTATTGGCTTACCGTATGGGATGTATGGGTAAGCCGATACACTGACAGTGTGCAAGAGGCCTGCATGGAATCAGTGATCTGCGGATCGCTGGTGCAATGCTTTACAAGCTCCAATTACAAAGAGGTGAATTTATTCTTTAACAAATTCTGTTTGCAGGTCATGCAGAATAATATATTTTCTTTGGTTCAGTCTTAGGGGTCGATTTATTTGAAGTGGAGAGTGCAAATTCTGGTGCAGCTCTAGATAGAAACCAATCAGCTTCCATTTGTTTTGTCTGGGTTCACACATATGCAGTGCGGGAACCAGCCTGATTCCTCTGCGGTGTCCCGTATTGCATCTAACTCACAGGCAATTCACTCTGAAAACTGCGAGTGTCAATGGAAAGTTGAGGACACCCCCAAATGAGAAAAAAAAAAGTGGGAATCGGATTGCATGGATGTGAACACCCATGTGATTTGAATCCAGTGTGGACCAAAAAAGGGTCTTGCACCATTTTAGTGTGAATGCGATGTGATTTCTACCATACAAACTGTGTGGCCCGAATTTGCATCGCACAGACTTCGCATGTGATTTGCACAGCAACGCAAATCACATGCAATGTATGGCATTGCATATGTGTGAACCCAGCCTCTATAAACACGCTAAAGTTAGAAGCTTATTGGCTACCATGGACAGCTGCACCAGATTTTGCACTCTCCGATTTTAGTAAATAAAAGTGTTTATGAAGCCATTTTTTTTCTATAGTTCCTTCTAATATATAGAATTAAGCTCCCAGTACTTTCTAAAAATATGTGGTATAATTGCTTACTTCAGAGCGCCATCCTCTCCCGATGTGATAGCTACAGGAGGGGTTGCTGGAAAACCCCTTCTGATGTCAGCCGAGATGAGGAGAGGAGAGGAGTGGCCTGGCTGGCAGTCACGTGAGCGCCGAACAACTCTCTGAAGTAAGCTACTGTACCGCATATTTTTAGAAATGACATGCACTAGGGAGCTTACTTCTATATATCAGAGGTAACTATCGAAGAAAAACACTGTTAATTTTAGTGCAGGAGGGGAGGGAACTGACAGGCAGAGAGGGGAGGGGGGTGGAGGACAGAGGAGCACATAGGAGGACAGGAGGGCTGCGGCTAAAGGAGGCATGTTCTCAGACCATGGTGTCAGGCTTCACCAGCCCTGATTATCGTGGTCAGTTTACAGGGGGGGTATAGCCAGGAAGGATCAGACAGGTATTACAGGTGATACAGGGAGCCAAATGACACTGTGCTGTATAACAGCTTTAAGGGAACAGGATCAATTTTCTATTTTATTTGTGGGTTAACAAACGCTTTAACCCCTTGAAGTTTATCAACTGGTATACCTCACTGATCTTGATGTTTTCTCACTAAATCTAGTAATAAATTATAAATCAGTACTTCTGGTCTATGGGTTTACTTTATAGATTCAGGAGAATCCCTGTGTGTAAAAACTCATGTATCTCCTCACAAATAAACAGAAATTCCTCTTGAGGCTTTTTTACACCTACAGCAAACAAACACTTGTGCAAGTGTGATGTTCGGGTGGTCTATTACTCAAGGGATGGTTTCTCTGACCTTGCTGACCTCTATGATATGGGATATCCTAATAGTCACAGAAAAAGTAAAGAAAAAAAGGGAAAACCAGCCTAGTACATTATCCCAAGTAAATGTATTTAAACAACAAACAAAGTTAAAACTACTCACAAACATGTGGAGAAATATCACTTGTATGAGCCACCTATTCGTGGCAATCAGTCCTGAAACCGACAGTCTCCAGATGGCAAAGGAGATGACATCAGAGCCGCTGCTTACTGACACGTTTCAAAGGTATACCTTCTTCCTCAGAGCCTCCTCTTCCTCTAATGAAGAAGGTATTTCTTCCAAACGCATCAGCCAGCGACGGCTCTGATGTCCTCTCCTTTGCCATCTGGAGACTGTCGGTTTCAGAACTGATTGCCGCGAATAGGTGGCTCATACATGCAAGTGATATTTCTCCAAATGGTTGTGAGTAGTTTTTACTTTGTTTTTATCAATACATTTACTTTGGATAATGTTTTCTTTACTTTATCTTTTATTTTATTAATTTTTTTTATACCCAACCTGAGAATATTACTTAAAAACATCCAGTTGATGATTAGGGATGTTGCAGCTAAGATTTTACAATGTATGTAAATAATCCAGGAGAAATGTATCACATTGTAGTTGGTGGCATTCAGCTAAACTTGTTCTGTAATTTTAATTTTAAACCCACATCATAAAAACGATCAAATGGTGTATTGCATGTTATTTGTATTCTAGAAAAAACTGGATTGCTCTTGCTGCTCTCTATCTCGACTTTCTGTCCATGTCCCCAATTCAGCTAGGGATTTTGCAGCTATTGTGGCAACTCTGCACATGCTCAGTTTTCAGTGAGTTTCTATGCTGAACATTTCCTCCCTATCACATCTGAGCAGCCCATGTGACTAAAGAGTCACACATGTGGGCGTATACACAGTGGTAGATGACTCCTCCATGCCCACTAACCGCTAAACAAAATAGGAATGGGATATTACATGTAGATTATTCTAAGACACAGGCTGGAGGGACGTGACATAGCCTATGACTGGCAGAAATTTGCAAAATCCACAAAATAGAAAATATTTGATTGCAAATATATATTTGTATGACGATGTAAAACAGTTTATTGATATTAATTATTTACTTTTACTCTGTATTCCAAAGGCTGTTTTTTTTTTTCATTTTGAACATGTGACCAGCAGCAGAGGACTAGAGAATTCCCCTGTTTATGTTTCTCTGCAGACAGGCAGGGAAATATCTGGGTCATGTGACAGCTGTATATCGATTAGGAAAAAGGTACTTAGATGTTTTTTTTTTTATTACAATTATTACAGTGCCATCATCCACATACAATAGGAGGGACAATGTATTAGGGTTGTCCAGATACCGATACTAGTATCGGTATCGGGACCGATACCGAGTATTTGCGGGAGTACTTGTACTCGGGCAAATGCTCCTGATACCTAAATAGAATCCTTTTTTTTGTATTTATCAACATGTTCTGTGAAAATTCTTTGAGTTTTTTACTACTGCGTGACAAGAAAATAAAACATTTTTACTCATTTTTATTCTTTTATAATGTCTTGAGTTAGAGTTCTTCATAATCCTAAAGAAAATATCCTTAGTCTGTATTGTGGTTTGAAAACTGTCACATGACATTTAAAAAAAGTATCGGTATTCGGTATCGGCAAGTACATTAAAAAAAGTATCGGTACTTATACTCGGTCCTAAAAAAGTGGTATCGGGACAACCCTACAATGTATATTAAACAGTGTGGGTTTAGTATCACTTTAAAGGAGTTGTTAAGGCAGAAGTTTTTTTTATCTTAATGATAATTACTTATCTGAGCCCCATCTCTCTCCAGTGATGTCCATGACTGCAGAGAGGAGGTACTTATAACATGTTTGTTAGTTTTTGTTAAAAGAGACTTTACAATCACTTTAAAGATATTTTGTAACTTATCCAATTCCCTTTTTCAGTTCTAGCAGTTGAATTATTGTATGCAGACATGTAGCCCCAACACCTTGATCTAATCACCATGGAAAGGCAGATGTTGTTGTCGAAGAATAGGATAGGAGGGGCTCTTGGACAATAAGATCTGACTTTCCATGGAGATTGGATTAAGGTATCGGTGCCACCTGTATGGATATAAATGCTGGAGTACTTTTTTTTTTACACTTATTAGAACTGAAGAAGTGGCTTGGATAAGCTACAAAGCATCTTCAAAATCACAGATAAATCCAGCTGAATGTTACTACTAGATATTCCATGATCTGGATAAATGAGAACCTTCACAGACATGCAGGCAATATCCTTAATGGGCATATGAAAAATAGAATATGCTTTCCTGTATGACTATAAATAGCACCACTGTAAGTTGCGCATGCAATCAAATGTTTATGGGACAGATATTGCGCTGGTGGAAGCATTATCTGATGTTTAGCAATAATACATATGTAAGAGAGTTAATGTACTGTTTTTTTTTTTTTTTCAAGTAGGATTTAGACAGTGATAGAGTGCATATCCCCATAATGTACTCAGCTATTTTAGAATATGCACCTTCTTTAAAAATAAATAGTCTTTCTCATAAAATGGGCCTTTTGCTACATTCCCTTTATATCAGCTCTATGCATTATAGAAGTGATTGACTCTTGCCTTGTACTTATTCAGACATCTTCTGGGGCAACTGGAACTTTTCTTTTGTATGTCCCATTAGTCTTATGATTCATCAGTGACATATTAAGACAAAGGGACATTTTTCTTGCATTTACAAATACTTATGTAAAATTAGAACCTTGTGGACCTGAACTTAAAAAGTCAAGGTTTACTTATAGGGAAGATCTAGAATATGTTACTTGTGCCTAGGCAATGCTCTGAAATATTACTCTTTGATTTGATCTTCTCATGTAAAATAGCAATACACTTTCTTTCCCCCAGAGCCTCATCTGTGTATCTGTAGTGTGTAAGAGTGAGTGAGTGAAGAACTTATATAGCGCAGCACATGCAAACTAAATCGCCTCTGGGCGCTCGTTGTTCCTGTCTCTTTTGCTATCAAAAGAGATGAGTTTTGATCTTTCTTCTGAAGGCCAAGTGGTTCTCTTCCAACCGAATGCTGGTTGGTAAAGCGTTCCATAGTCTGGGACCTTGGAGCGCAAATCTTCTTTCTCCTTTGGACTTGTATCTGGCTTTGGGTATCTGGAGCAGATTTTGGTTGGTGGATCGCAGAACGTGATTGGAGTTGTGAGCTTTTATTTTTTTGCATAGATATTGGGGGGCCTTCCCATGGATGCACTTATGCGTCAGACAGAGTGCTTTAAAAGTAATTCTGTCTTTTACTGGCAACCAGTGAAGGGATCTCAGTGAAGGTGAAATGGGTTCCCATGTTTTTTTCCCAGTCACAAGTCTGGCGGCCGTATTTTGAACGACCTGCAGACGAGAGATCTGGAACTTTGGGAGTCCAAGATAAAGTGCATTTGCATAGTCAAGTCTGGAGTTCAGGATTGTTCCCACCACAACTGCTATGTCTTCTTTAGGAATAAAAGGAATGAGTCTACGTTGTAGGCGCAGCATATGGTGAGACTCGCTTACTACTGACCCTATTTGTGCGTCCATTGTCATGTAGGTGTCAAAGATGACCCCGAGACTTTTGACTTTGGCACTAGGGGTGATGATTTGGCCCAGAATGGGCGGGGGTGTCCAAGTTGGTGCAAGTTGATTCTTGCGACTGGCATGAAACAGGAGAAGTTCTGTTTTGGAGCTGTTGAGTTTAAGGTAACTCTGTCATCCAGTTTTCTATCAAAGAGAGGCATGTCTCTAGACTAAGATGATGATCCTTTTTGTTGCAGATGCAAAAATACAATTGTGTGTCATCTGCATAAGAGTGATAAAGTAGTTTTTGGCTACTGATGATTTCGAAGAGAGGGCGAAGATAGATGTTGAACAGCACCGGCGACAAAGGGGATCCTTGAGGGACTCCGCATTACACCATGCGTTTTTCCGAAGTGAACGGTCCCAATTTCACTATTTGTGATCGGTTTTCCAGGAAAGAGGAGAACCATGATAGATCACCTTCTGCGACTCTGGCTACTTCAGCTAGCCGAGTCAGTAGCAGTTTGTGATCTACCGTGTCGAAAGCTGAACTGAGGTCCAACAGAACTAGAAGACAAGATTCTCCTTCGTCTGCGGCCTCGAGAGCATCATGCCATATTTTTAGTAGTGCTGTTTCCTTCCCGTGTCCGGGCCGGAAACCCGATTGAAAAGGATCGAGCAAGTTATGGGTGTTTAAGTGATGTTGTAGCTGTTGTACCACTACTTTCTCCATCACTTTAGAGAAGACATTTAGGCCTGTTATGGTATGACGGTGTTTTGGGTCTTTGGGGTTGAGGGTGGGTTTCTTTAAAATAGGTTTAATTATACCTTGTTTTAAGTCGGTGGGCACTATACCTTCTTTGAATGACTGGTTTATAAGCTGTGTGATGGGTGGTGCCAGGATATCGGCACATTCCTTCAGCAGTTTGGTGGGGATGATATCATTGGGCGCGGTGCTATTTTGTAGGGTATCAATGATGTTTTTTGTGGCCTCGATGGATATGGGTTTTAAAGTGAACTTTGTTGTTTGTGGGGAATTTGTGTGGGCATTAGCCGTATAACTGAAGGGGGGGTTGATGGGAGTTGTATTTTGCTGAATGCTTTCACGGATTCCCTCAATTTTGTTGATTAAATAATTCGATAATTCATTGCAAAATTCTTGGATATCAGAATTGGGGGCTTTAAGACGGGATTCATTGTCCCGGTAACTATCTTGAAGAGTTTGCGGGCACGGTTTAGGGCATTGGTGATGATATTGGAGAAATTATTTATTTTGGCTTTGAAGATTTCTTTATGGTATTTTTTTGTTTTTAGCTTGTAACTGGTATAGTTTTCCTCAGAAGAGCTTATTTTCCAGGCTGCTTCCGCTCTTCTGCGTTCTTGCTTCAGCAACGACAGCTGGTCATTAAACCAGCTGGAGTTGTTTTTCCTAATGCAGGTTTTGCGTTTGGGCGCTACTAATTCGGCTGACTGTAGTAGAGCCGTGCTTATGGTATCCAGTGTTTCTGTGGCTGTTTGATATGGTTGAATTGTTATTATTTTGTTCCCTAATGTGGTTTTGAAAAGCTCTGAATAGAGCTTCTTTTGCAATCTAGTCCAGTGTGTTGTCACCGGTTTTGCCATTTTTGTTAAGGGGGCGTTTACGGTGATTGTGAGTTTAATTGCATGGTGGTCTGTCTATGGCAACGGTTCATTTCTTAGAATGTTTATTTCCAGATCTTGTCTGAAAATAAGATCAAGCGTGTGGCCGGAAATATGTGTGGGCCCACATACTAGTTGCTGCAGACCTAATCTTTCCAGATGGTCAATGCAGGCATCGGCAACAGGATCCTGTGCGGAGTTGGCCCAGAGGTTAAAGTCCCAGAGTAGCAAAAGATGTTTGCTGTTTAGGGTGTAAGTGGACATGAACTCTGTCCAAGGTGAGAGAAGCTGCGATTTTGGACCGAGTGGTCTATAGCAGAGAAGAATATGGACGGTCTCCTAGGGATTTGTTTGGAGTTGCAGAGTGAGGGTTTCCATGAATGGAAGAGGGTTCTGAAGGGCTGGTTTAGTGATCACGAGGTGAGTCTTATGGATCACCGCCAGGCCTCCACCTCTTTGCCCCACTCTGTTTTCTGTTATAATGTGATAGTTTTCCGGAAACCAGTTCACCTGTAAGCCAGCTTTCTGTGATAAAGAGGCAGTCTAAATCGTTTTGTAGAATGAAATCATGGATTTCTTGACAATGTTTTACTGCCGATCTTGTATTGATCAAAGCGCATGATATGGGCTTAGGTCGGGGTAAATATGTGTAGTTTTTAGCTGTTGATCGTCAAGATGGCCACCGGTCGGGACTAGGCCCGATCTGGGGGCCGTGCGGCTAGATGAAGGCCGGTGGTGGCAAGGGAGGGGGTTGGGGGGCTCAGGGGAGATGGTGGAGGTCCTTCTGGGAGAGAAGAAGGGGGTTTAGAGAGGCTTGAGGGGGGTTGCAGCTGTGTTTCTGCGGCGCGCCACTAGGCCGTGGCTGAAACGGCGGACTTTCCTAGTTGCGATCACCGCGATCATGGCTGGAAGTATGGGGGGGCCAGAGCGGCAGCTGATCCTGAAAAGGACGGCCTACTGATTTGCCTAAGGGGGGGTGGAGCGGAAGGTAGATGTGCCTGAGAGACCAGGGCCTTACCTTGCCGACGATTAGCTGTCTGAGAGGGAAGCCCAAGGGGGAGGAGGAGCGGGTATCTGGTGTGGCCAGCTGGATCCTGGAAGCTGGATGTTTCAGGGCAGGCCTACCTGCCTGCCTGGAGCTATGGGAACACACATCCTACTCCTAGGAACGTGCCCCTGATCGAAAGCTCCTGTAGCTAATCCGTGGATCCCAAAGCTTTGCTGCCTATGACTGCTAGTCTAATTTAAAGTAAATTTGGTGATGCCAATACTGTGTTGCTCACTGTTTGTCTAGATAAACACGTTGGGCCTGCAGTGCAAGGATCTCCCTGCTTCTGCTTGCCTATGTGGATCTGTGCATCATAGACCCCTCTTGCTGCTTCTTGATCAATACTCATCCAGTTTTCAGATAACCAGTCATCAGGGTGGACAAGGAGGGGGGAAGAATCATACAGCTGGGGTCATTCCATTGCTCACTTTGTTGTCTCCTCCTGTCAGCACATACTGTATGATAAAACAAATTTAGGACCTTTTGCTGCATACACGCGATCGGAAATTCCGACAAGATTACCGTGGATTTTTTTCACACAGAATTTTGGCTCAAACTTGTGTTGCATACACACGGTTACACAAAATTCCGACCATCAAGAACGCGGTGACGTACAAAACTACGACAACCCGAGAAAAATTAAGTTTTAATGCTTCCTGAGCATGCGTCAACTTGACTCCGACCATGTGTGTTTTTTTGCACGTCGGAATTGCATACAGATGATCGGAATTTTCGACAATAACTTTTTCCGTCGGAAAATTTGAGAACCAGCTCTCAAATTTTTCTTGACAGAAATTCCTACAGAAAAATTCAGATGAAGCCTACACACGGAATTTCCAACCAAAAGCTCACATCAGACTTGTCTTGTCGGAATTTTCAATAGTGTGTATGCGGCATTACAGTATTTGCTTCTCAAACTTAGGTCCATAGATTATTTGTATCTCAATTTTTTTTATTATTATTTTCTAAGGCATTAACTGTATTAGCTGTATTAATTTGTGGTTTATATCTGTCTGAAGTTCCGTTCAATCTGTTAAATCAGAACAAGTTAAATCTACACTATAGTCTCTCTGAAAACTCCCTTAAATTCCTTAAAAAGTTGTGTTTTTTATGAAAAAGTGTAATTTCCATTAAAGTGTATGAAGAATACTCCATAGAGTACTAGCTTCAGCAGAGTACTAATATTAGGAACGAATAGAGATTACAGTAAGCAGTACAGTCTGAACCAAGCGAGCTTGATGCACCGTGTATGTTGCACAGCGAAGATCCTGAAGAATCATGGGGCACCTGACACACTTCTGAGTATGTTTGGTACCAAGTCTCCCTCAGAGAATGCTGTGGTTCTATCCGCTGGCCCCTACAGGACACTGGGAGAATAGTATTCTTATCTCAATTTGAAGGGTGCATTCAAAAACATTTACTTACCAGTAAATCCAGAGATATGTATTGTTGAATCTGTTCCCTCCTGTCTTTCAAACGTTGATATTTGTCAAGGAAGCTGCATGTCACATTAAAAGACAGGATCCTACCATGCACCCCCCTTAATGCCTGTTCTCCTGCAACAAAGATGGCTACCTCAAGCAGTAGTGTTGCACACACACTAGCAGTCAGATCAACTCACAGAACAGAGTTTCCTGCCTGCCCCATTGCAACTGTCACACACTGGCAGGGCTGTGCTCGGTGATACTGAACCTGTACTGGTAACCGAAGAGCCTCAGCCACTGTGCCTGTCTGTGTGACCAGCACAGCTCCTGGGTAGGGATATCAGTAATGCTAAACTTGTGACTTTATCAAGCTATCCATTATGGGTGGATATGTCCAAGATGAACAGACAAATTTCTCACCGCTCCAGGTGAGCCCCGTGTGCAATCAAGGGTTGTTGAACCACCAAGGTGCTGACAATGCTAATGATAGCAAATTGAAGGACGAAAACTGGACAGCCGCACTCCGAAATCACTTAAAATAAGTTGTCTTTTATTTTTCAACTGTACACACAGTCACTGCAACCAACAAAATACAGTATGGCCGACACGTTTCGCACTTACAATCAGTGCTTAGTCATGTCAACAACCCTTGATTGCACACGGGGCTCGTCCTTCAATTTGATATGTCCAAGATGGCCGACTGAGAGGATGTGCTTTCCGGAGCTCTGCTAGAGGATTATTCCGTCTTTTCTCCTCTGTGGGTGTTATTTAATCCCCGGTGCTTGTATTCTCACCCTACATGCCTTACAGAGTGTCCGGCTGCCAGAAAGGAGGTAAAAGCTGTGATTCACCCCGTGTGCTCCAGCACACTACTCCAATATGGCCTCCCAGATGAAACCAGATGAGGGGGGCTGCTCCGTCTGAGCCAAGAGTACCAGAGGTCATGGCGTCACGTCCTGCAGACCTCACTGACAAACAAGATTGATGCTGTTCAGCTGGACATCGGTCTGGGCCACCAGGATCTCAACACAATGCGCTCCCAACTCATATAGTCAAAGCAGCAGATCGGCAGCAGATCGGCCACGTGGAGGATATCATGATGGAACACACTACCTCCCTGTGCTGCCTGCAAACCAAGTTTAGAGCTCTGGAGTACAGAGCAGAAGATGCAGAGAAAAGGAGTCAGAACAACCATCGGATAGTGGGGTTGAAGGAGGTCATGGAGGGAAAGAACCCTACTGCATTCTTGGAGGAGCTCTTGCGGTCTCTGCTATCTGCCGCTCAATTCTCCCCTTATTATACTGTGGATCAGGCCCACCATGTCCCCCTGAGACCTGACCCCTTGGAACCTGATACTGTGAATGCTGAACATCCAAGACCGTGATGAGGTGTTGTGTGTGGTTCGGGCAGCAGGAGATTTATCTTATCGCAACACTAAGTTATTGATCTTCCCCAACTACACTGTGTTGATCCTTTGAATCAGTGAAGGCTACCACGAGGGCCAAGGACATTAAATATAGTATCCTTTTATCTGCTATGCTCTGGTTGATTGATGGTGAGACGGTCCGTTTCTTTACCTCCCCCAAAGACGCCACTTACTGGCTGGAAACCTTGCCTCCACATCGCTGAATCAGGTTGGGTAAGGAAGCTTCCCCTACTATACTGTACTTGTACTATTTTTTGGGCCTTCTCTGTTCCTGAGTTATGTTCAGCTCTTATACCTACAAATGAATGCAGTTTTTTCCAACGTTCCTGTTACCTGGGGGTGCCGCTGTTCTGAGTTCTACCTTATGGCCCCCTTGCATTCAGTTTTATGCTTTCATGTTACTGTTACCTGGGGCTGCCGCAGTTCTACCTTGCGGCCCTCTACTAAAATATTGTTTCTACAAGGATATGCCTCTTGCCTAGGCCAGGTGATTTATGATCCCAGTATGCTTTTTCACTCCAGCATCTCCCTACAGGAAAGCATACCTCCCAACTTTTTGAGATGGAAATTTAGGAACACCTATTAGCAAAAGTATGTAGGCATAGGACATACCTCCTGACTTGCCCCTTAAAGGAGAATTACTCACAAAAAAAGATTAGTTAAACTCACAAGTGCTTTTTTTTTAACCGATACGATTTTTTATATTGGCTTTTGAAATTTACAAATGCAGCAATTTAGAAATTGGATAAAAGGTTTAGCACTGTGAAATTTTCTTGACAATTTTTATATACAACTATATAGATTAGACCAAAATGAGGGACAAATGAGGGGGGGAGAGGGACAGAGGGACATTGTTCCAAATCAGGGACTGTCCCTCAAAATCAGGTACAGTTGGGAGCTACTGGAAAGCAAAACTTTTTGGGTTTTTGTTAATTTTTTCTCAAGGTTTTGCCATACCTTGGAAGATAGTTGAAATTCTGTGACATCCCCTGTTGCTATATGTTTGTCACGCCCTCTATACTGGTTTGTTGCTCCTTTGGGGCTAAGTTTTGGGATTAAGCAGGGCTCTGGGCCTTGCAGGGAGGAGGGATGGGATGGTAAGCCATTGCTGACTTTGTTACAGTTTTTTTCTTTTTTTGTTGTTTTTTTTCTGTGTTATTTGGATTGTATGGTCATTATTACTGCTTACTGCAGATATCTATACAAAATTTGGTACTTTTACATTGCTCTATGAAGATCTGGGTTTGGACATCACACCTTCCTTGCATTCCCGTGCACGCTACGCTTTATGGCTGCATGCCTTTTTTTCTTTTTTTTTTTTATCAAAAAGGTGTTTATTGAACATAAACAAAAAGAAAAAAACTGGAACACTTTCCAATGCACAGACAGATAATGGATCTAGTGAAATATACATCATACATGTATAGACAATTGCCCCCCATTTTACCCACAGCCAGCATCCTCCCCACTTCATTCTCACCGGAGTGTAGTGCACTCTCAATAGTATATATAATTGTGAAACTTTGTGTGCCACATTCAGGGAGCAAGTAGTCAGGGACTGAAGAGCCTCCCCCCATTGGTCACCTGTAATCTGGCCGAGGTCCCGTTCCCAAGCAGAAAAAGCCTTACATGGGTACGCCCTCAAGTGTTCAGAGAGTAGCATCTGGTAGAATTGGGATATAATTCCTTTGGTCTCAGAGGCAGAGTGCAGCACGTGGAACACCGGAGTGGGTGACAATGTCCACTCCCCCGCATCCCCCTGCGCCACCACAGCATGCCAAAGCTGAAGATTGGAAAACCACATAGTGGCCGGCAGGTCAAAGCGAGCCTGCAGTTCAGAAAATGATAACCTACCATTGTGAAATATATGAGAAAGCAATATCACCCCATTGACCTTCCAGCAGGGCCCCTGTTGCAATTTAGCCAACTCAGTATATGAACAGTTGTCCCATATTGAGCTATGATCTGTGAACCCCCGCCCCCCCTTGAGCTGCCTAGCCTTGTTCCATATTTTTTGAGTTAACCTCATCGTCGGGTTCTGTTTATTAGACACAAGAAACATTTGTGCGGCTGCATGCCTTTAACTACAATGTTTTTATTATATACCCTTCTGATACCCTATGGCTAAGTGTACTTGTCATGGAATGTTCACAGCCTCAATTTAGCCGTAAAGAGGTCTCTTGTGTTCAATTATCTCCGGAAATTTAACCCTCACCTTTGCATTTTCCAAGAGACCAATTTAATAGGTTCATGCATTTTGAGCCTGAAGAAGGCCTGGGTGAATGCGCAATACCATGCAACCTATTCCAATTATGCTACCCCTACAGTTTTGCCTCTTGGAAGTTACGATTGACCCGGGAGATAGCTATCTGATACTCCATGCTTTAACCTCTTATGGACCGCCGCATGTACATTTACGTCGGCAGAAAGGCACCGACAGGCATATCAACGTATATATACGTTGCTGCCTTGACGTGGGTCGGGGGTCCGATTGGGACCCCCCCCGGTACATGCGGCGGTCCCCGCGGCTGTACGAGCGATCCGGGACAAGGGAGCGACTATTCTTTTTTGTCCGCCCCCTCCGGATCGCTCCCAGCCAATCCGCGCGCTCCCCCGCCCTGCACTTCCTCCTCCTGTGTAAACACAGGAAGAGGGAAGTGATGTGATCTCTCCTCTCAGCGTTTTTTTCAACCGCTGCTGAGGAGAGATCACATCGCACAGTAAGTCTGCACAACACTACACTGACACACACTACACATAGGCACATTAACCCCTTGCGATCGCCCCCCCCCCCCTCCCTACTGTCACAGTGTCACTGAATGCAGTAATCATACATGTATGATTACTGTATTTAGTGTCAGTGTGACAGTCAGTTAGTGTTAGGTTCAGGGTAGCCCCCGTACCCCCCTAATAAAGTTTTAACCCCTTGATCACCGCCCTAGTTAACCCTTTCACTCCCTATTGCCAGCATCACTAAGCAATCATTTTTCTGATCGCTGTATTAGTGTCGCTTTTCCCGCTAGGTAGCAAAAAAAAAAATGTATTGCGATTTTTTTTACTGAAGACATGTGGCTGAATAAATTTTGGCCTAAATGTTTGACTAAAATTTTGTTTATTTGATTTTTCTTATAACAAAATTAAAAAATATTGTTTTTTTTCAAAAATGTCGCTCTATTTTTGTATATAGCGCAAAAAATAAAAATCCCAGAGGCGATAAAATACCACCAAAAGAAAGCTCTATTTGTGAGAAGAAAAGGATGCAAATTTAGTTTGGGAGCCACGTCGCACGACCGCGCAATTGTCAGTTAAAGCGACGCAGTGCCGAATCGGGGCCTGGTCATTTACCTTCATTTTGGTCCGGGTCTTAAGTGGTTAATAGCTGATGTAGCCTTTGTGATAGTAGGACTATATTTACCACCTAATGCGGATGTTACGTTGTTATACTTAATAATGCATTTAGTCATTCAATACTGGGTCACTGATGTGTTGGTGGTGGGTAATTTTAACTTGTCACCATCCCAGGACCTGGACAGGCTCCACACATCTGCTGCCTGGACTTCTGGCCTCTGATGACTTTGCCCTTATGGATGTGTGGCGTAATTTTCACCCATTTGATAGGGAGTTCATCTGTCACTCGGCAACCTATCACATCTTCTCTCGCATTGACCTGGCCTATGTTTTCTCATCGGCTTTGCAGCGGGTGATGGTGGCCAATATTTTTGCTAGGGGTGTCTCTGGACATGCACCACTTCTAGTAACTATGCCAGCTGGCTGAATCTGGGTGCCCTGTGATTTGGATTATGGACCAGAAAATACCAGAGTCTATCCCTGAGGCATTAAGTGGGTTTTTGGCTTTCAAAATTAGGATACCACCAGCCCATTACTAGTTTGTGATGCTTTTAAGTCCTGGCTTCAAGGGGAATATATCTCCTGCATTATAGCTCTTAAAAAGTACTTCAGCCATGATCTCGACTCTCTCACAATTGGAGAGTGATCTCTGGCAGAAGGAGGCCACCTATGTTGAAACACTGAGCTAGCTGCTTATGATGCATGATAGTATGTTTTACGGAAACTATCCTTACTTAGAGTAGATGCTGTTAGCTTGGCTAGCTAGAGGTCAGTTTGCGCTTACACATTTTGGGAGGATACAAGAGCAGGATGGGAGCTTGCTGTCAGCACCAAATGATATCAACTGTATTTTTTTTGCATTTTTATGCCTCGGTTTGCTCCACCAGGGCTAATTACTCTGCCGCTGAGCTCTGTACTTACCTACATCAGATTGGTTTCCCTACTCTTGATCTTGAGACTCGCTTTTGGATAGGGACAACACTCTTGAGGTGGTTCAGGTTGCCCCTCTCAACACTTTACTTAGAATTGTTGAGTGTAGAGTCTCCTAAGATAGAAAAACTATGGGAGCGGTTGAGTGCTTTGAAGATAACTCCAGATTGGTTATTTCCTCCACAGATAAGCTGATTCAGAAATTATGAAATTCCTTCACAGAGTGTATTACACACCCGAGACAGCTTCAAATGTATCCACTCAGGTCTCCAGACTGTGCCACATTGCCATTTCTTCATTGGTACTTTCTTTCATATGTTCTGGATCTGTCCCAGAGTAGTCCAGTTCTGGATTGAGGTCTGTGACCTTATCAATATTTGTTTAGAACTGCCCCTCCCATGGGCTCCTGAAGTCGTCTTATTAGGCATTCAGGATGATGAACAGAGACCTAGGTATGCCAAACTATTCATTTATTTTCTTTTATATTATGCTAAGATGGAAATTATTTGTAAGTGGGCCCCCTCTCTAGTCTTATGGGAGTCTGCAATTGACTCAGTGGGGGTTATTTACGAAAGGCAAATCCACTTTGCACTGCAAGCGCACTTGAAAGTGCACTGAAGGTGCGCTTGGAAGTGCAGTCACTGTAGATCTGAGGGGGACATGCAAGGAAAATATAAAACAGCATTTTAGCTTGCACATGATTGGATGATAAAATCAGCAGAGCTTCCCCTCATTTTTAGATCTACCCCTCAGATTTACAGCGACTGCACTTCCAATTGCACTTTGAGTGCACTTTCAAGTGCACTTGTAGAGCAAAGTGGATTTGCCTTTCGTAAATAACCCCCAGTGTGTATAAGCTGACATATATCAGCAGGAACTGTCCTAAAAAATATGCCAGATTTGTCAGCCATGGTTTACATTATGAGTGTTAGATGGTCCAAACTATTCTTTCAGGATTTTCTCATGCTGCTCATGACTGTTTTAACCCCGGTTTCACAATTCTTTGTATTTGCATCACACATCCTCTGTACAGTGTAATTTTTTTTATTATGCTGATATGTTTTAACTTGTTTCTGTACCACATATCTGATTGATAAAAGCAATCCCAGTTTCAAAACAAAAAAGCTTTCCACTACAGAGCTGCACTGAAGATGGAGTGCCAGCCTCCATGAGTGCTTCCTGAGGCAGCCACATAAACTGGCCCAATGGGTGGCCTATCAGTGCCCATCAGTGCAGCCTCATCAGTGCACATCAATGAACGAGACAAATTACCTGTTTGCAAAATGTTATAACAAGCTATGAAAGTTTTTTTTTTTTTCATGATTTTCTGTCTTTTTTTTGTTTTTTTAGCAACAAAAAAAAAAAAAAAACAGCAGTGAAATCTCTATTTGTGTGAAAAAAAAATAAAATTGTAATTTGGGTACAGCGCTGAAAGCTGAAAATTGGCCTGGGCAGGAAGGTTGTAAAAGAGTCAAGTAGGCAAGAGGTTAAATACATTTCAGTTAGCGTGTTCAACACTTTTTCCCTGTGTCATTCCATTTTATTACACATAACTTCATTTCTGAACTTACTGTATTTGTTTTGGTGTCTTTGTATGTATGGGTTGTATGGGTTGTTACTGACGTGGTGAAAATTTCATGTCAGTAGCACCTTTAGAAATATATTTACGTAGAAAAATGGTACTTATTTTACCCACTGTATATATTGAATAAACATTTTATTTATTAATTGTATACATATACAGTATATATTGGTGGAGGATAATAATGGTAATTATATACTGTAGTTATTAGTAACTAAAATAGTTTGTATAAGAATAGTTTTAACTAAGTATACAATATTCTCCAATTGCAACAACCTGAATATTGTGCAGTTTGCGTCCCAGAGTTTCCTAGATCTTTTAATCTTTTTGACATCCCAGCCCAGGACACTCATTGAAGACATAAATGTCCCCAAACAGAGCCCATAATAGCCATGCATTTATGTTTTCTTTATACATATTGTATATCCGTAGCAGCAGCTGCTCCTTCTAAGAATAGATTGTAGAGTAACTGTTGACTGACTCTTTATCACAGACACAAACAGCTGTTTATAAATATGCTGCCTATTTCTGCTAGCTGAGAACGTTCTATTTATTGTCACTTACTGGTTACTGTTAATTACATTTTCTATGACCGCCTTCAGTGGTGGAGATAAAACATAAAGTTGTCCTTTGTTGGGATGGACTTTAGAAATTGTATCTTTGCATTTTAGGCTTCTATCATTGCTACTATTAAAACTGACCAAACTGTACTCGCAATCATAATAAACCATTTTCTTTATCGTACATCACGGGACACAGAGCGCATAGCCATTACACTTGGGTTATATGGGTACCTTCAGGTGTGGACACTGGTGTAATCAATTTCACAGGAAGTTTCCTCCCTATATAACCCCCCTCCCACTGGGAGTGCTTCAGTTTTTTCGCCAGTGTCTTAGGTGTTGGTCACGTCTAGCTGTCCCTCGGAGGTCTCGGGACCCAGGATAGCTAGCCGGATCCGTCCGAAGTGCTTCAAAGCCAAGGTGTACGGTACCCGGGCCCTGCTGGAGTGGGGTTTTGCCTATAATGCCTCTCCTAGGAGGGCTGGATTCTGGGCTCCAGTGCCTTAGTCTCTCCTAAGAACTAAACGCTACTGATGCCAGGATGCTATATAGGTCCAGGGGTGTGGGTTCCTTAACACAGGACCCCGGTCCCTGAAGGTCCAAGATAATACCCACGGAGATGGGGGAAGGCTGGGCCTCTTGCATTTTGCAATACCCTGCGGCGTGGAGCAGGTAAGAGGGAACCTGCGGGACTTGGTTCGACAGTAGGTATCCCCCTGGGGGTTCTGGGTCGGCTAATGGTATGCTTATGCATCAGCCACTATCTCCACTATGTCTTTTGAGGCAGGATGGCATGTACTAATGTTTACCCAGATAACATGTAGGTATATATATGCTTTTAAAGATATGTATTTTGCTACTCCCCCCAGACTTGCCTGTTAGCATGATACTGCAGCCCCACGTGTTATAGGGAGGAAATGCTGACAAAACTCCTGTTTCCTAGGAAGCCTATGGGGACAGCTTCCTCTATGTGAGCACTACAATAAAGATTAGTGACTTGCCTGGTGTCTGTTGGGTTGCTAGCGCTGGTCCAGGCTTCTCCTCTGCTCTCTGCTTCCTCCATGTTGGTTTCAGCGTGGGGGGGCGGGGGCGCGCGCGCGCCGCCTTTTACAGCGTCAGCGTGCGTGGGGGGGGGCGGGCCAGCAGCGTCAGGTCTCAATTAAAACAGCAAAAGCATTTCCTGGCTGGTCATTCCCTCCTGAGAGCAGAGGAGGCTGAGGACACAGCTGAGCTATTTCTGGCTAACAGTGACACCCAGTGGTGGTTTGTGGATCTTCAGGTCTGGACTTAGTCCACACTGACCAGAAAAAAAAAAAAAAAAAGTTTTTTTTCTTAAAGGGACTCAGCCTTAGATCTGGCAGTATCTGAGTCGGTGCAACCTTGGGCTCCAGCTAACGGGCATTGGTGTGGCAATACTCACAGGACTTTCCTCGGTATTGCTGCCTTCTCAGGCGTATGAAAGTTTAGAATTTTTTTTACCATAGCCTGTTCTTATTAATGGTTCACTTCTAGCTACAACAGTTGGGTGTTGGCTGTAGGGGTGTCTCAAGGTTGTGCAATGGCTCCCAAGGGATCAGGACCAGCTAAGGCTGCAAAAGGTACCAAAAAATTAAAGGGGTCTCCATCGGGGTCAGAGGATTTGGGCCAGGCTCCAGCGGTCCCACCCTCACCAGATAGACCACCGAACAGCATGTTGCAGGAGCCATTGAGGGTGCTAGGGGCAGAGGTGGCCCCCAATCAACCCATTTCCGTTTATGTTACGGAAGAAATGCTAGCGACCACCCTGGGTGGGCTAGAGAAAAGGTTAACTGCTTTAATTGCCCAGGAAAAAATTGGGGGAATCTCGCGCCAAAATACAATGAGGGGGGGGGGGAATAATACAAATGTGGACTAGGAGCTGCTCCCTAAATAATACAGAATGCTGGATTATACGTGTGAACAAGTGAAGAAAAAAGGGGCGCTATCTGCTAATATATTGAACATTAAGTATACAACATATAAGTGAGCAATATAAGTGAAAATCGTGACACAACAATATGAACATATGAATAACAAAAAAGTGGGTACAATATTGGTGCAAATAACAATAGACAATTGATGTCTAAACAGAGTCCATCAAAAACTAAGATGTGCAATGATGTGCTGAGAAACTATTGTGATCTTAAAAGGTGCTCTGTGTTAGATCTTCCAAGTATAGTAATCCACCTTCACCAAAATGCCACCGCAAGTGAGGACAGATGGCTCCTTACCCGATGGTGTTGACCTATTAATTAAAATAAGGTCAAATGAGCTCGAGTGTCAGCTACTTTCCGTGGGGGACTCGATACCCGACCCAGTTGGTAATATATTTCATAGAAGGAGAGAAACAGCTTCCATAGTATAAAACCTTTTATTGTGATAAAATGCTATAAATAACACAGCCAATTGGCCTCTTACTTGGAGTGGTGCCCGTGTTCCCGGCACTGAGGCTGTAGATATGAAGGGATATGGCTGTGTTATTTATAGCATTTTATCACAATAAAAGGTTTTATACTATGGAAGCTGTTTCTCTCCTTCTATGAAATATATTACCAACTGGGTCGGGTATCGAGTCCCCCACGGAAAGTAGCTGACACTCGAGCTCATTTGACCTTATTTTAATTAATAGGTCAACACCATCGGGTAAGGAGCCATCTATCCTCACTTGCGGTGGCATTTTGGTGAAGGTGGATTACTATACTTGGAAGATCTAACACAGAGCACCTTTTAAGATCACAATAGTTTCTCAGCACATCATTGCACATCTTAATTTTTGATGGACTCTGTTTAGACATCAATTGTCTATTGTTATTTGCACCAATATTGTACCCACTTTTTTGTTATTCATATGTTCATATTGTTGTGTCACGATTTTCACTTATATTGCTCACTTATATGTTGTATACTTAATGTTCAATATATTAGCAGATAGCGCCCCTTTTTTCTTCACTTGCTTTAATTGCCCGCTCTTTGCCGGGTGGCAAACGGGCTAGATCCCCATCACCTAGAGCGGTGTGTTCGGATGCAGAGGTCCTCTCTTCGGAGGAATTGGACCCACAGGGGGATCAAGCGGACCTGAGTCCCGACGGGTCAGACATTGAAGGTTCCACTATAGATGACATTTTTTCGGCTTCTCAAGCAGAGAGTCTGTGGATCCAGTCTCTGACGGATATGGTTCGCACTGCTTTTAAACTTCCAGTGTCAGAACAATTAGCCCCCGCGGTATCCTCTTTAGGTTCCTTGAAGGCACCGTTGAGTGGTGCGTCTTTCCCGGTTCACCCCCTTCTGGAGAGCGTGATTTTTCAGGACTGGGCTCGACCTGATAGGATTTTTATCCCTCCTAAAAGGTTCACCATTCTCTATCCTATGGAAGAAGAATTTGCAAAGAAATGGGCACTCCCTACGTGGACGCAGCCATTTCCTGCGTAAATAAATCCCTGACCTGTCCGGTGGAAAATGTCCAGATGTTTAAAGATCCAGTCGACAAAAAATTGGAGACCCTACTGAAGGCTTCTTTTACCACAGTAGGTGCCGTGGTTCAGCCAGCGGTGGCAGCCATTGGCGTTTGTCAGGCTTTAAAGGATCAGACTAAACAGATATTAAGGGACATACCGGCTCAGCAAGCTCGTGAATTGGCTGACCTCCCAAGGGCTCTCTGCTTTGCAGTAGATGCTATTAAGGACTCCGTTCAACAGGCGTCCCGTTTATCTCTGCTGTTGGTTCATATGCGTCGCCTTTTGTGGCTGAAAAACTGGTCAGCAGAGGCACCCTGCAAAAGACTTTTAGCAGGATTTCCCTTTCATGGTGGGAGACTATTCGGTGAAGACCTAGATAAATATATCCAGACCATATCAAGTGGTAAAAGTTCTTTCTTGCCTGTCAAGAAAAGATCGCGTGGGCCCGCGTTTAAGCGACAGGCCTTCGCAGGCTCGGCCCCTTCAATTTCCCGTCAGTATCGACGGCCTCCCGGGCATTCAGCATTTAATAGCCGCCCACAAGGACAAGCCACGGCAGGCAAGAGGCCATGGTCTCGCAAGCCGGTTAAGCCAGTCATCAAGTCAGATTCATGAAGGGGCGCCCCCACTCTCTTGGATGGGGGGAAGGCTTCGGTTTTTCTCCGAAGTGTGGAAGCCCAGAATTCCCGACTCTTGGGTACTGTCCGTGGTAGCCACGGGCTACAAGCTAGAGTTTCGGGAAGTCCCCCCTCCTCATTTTCAGGGGTCAAGTCTTCCAAGCGACCCATTAAAGAGGGCCTCTCTTGTAAAAGCATTGGATCGTCTCTTGCTCCAAGGAGTAATTGTAGAAGTACCAACCCAGGAATGGGGTCTGGGATTCTACTCCAACCTTTTCATAATACCAAAGCCCAATGGCGACGTCAGGCCTATCTTAGACCTCAAACGCCTAAATCGCTTTCTAAAGATTCAGACCTTTCGTATGGAGTCCATACGTTCGGTGGCAGCCAGCCTACATCAAGACGACTTTCTAGCATCTATAGACATAAAGGATGCGTATCTGCACGTGCCGATCTACCCGGCACATCACAAGTTTCTTCGTTTTATGATAGATCACCGCCATTACCAGTTCGTAGCCCTCCCTTTCGGGTTGGCAACAGCTCCGCGGGTATTCACAAAGGTGTTAGCCCCGGTGCTAGCTGTCCTAAGGACAGAAGGCATTTTGGTCCTGGCATACCTGGACGATCTTCTGGTTAGCGACAGCTCAGCTTCCAGCCTCAATCAGGCAGTAGGTCGCACAGTTCAGCATCTAGAGGAATTCGGGTGGATTGTGAACCTAGAAAAATCGATATTGAAACCCACAAAGCAGTTGGAATATCTAGGCCTTCGGCTAGATACAGACTGCCAGAGGATATTTTTACCTCAAGCAAAGGTCAGATCAATAACTCAAGCAGTTCAAGTGATCTTAGGCAAGAAGAGGCCGACTATTCGCCTATGTAGGCGACTGCTGGGGAAGATGGTGGCCGCCTTCGAGGCAGTACCCTACGCCCAGATCCATACCAGATATCTTCAGGCAGCCATTCTCTCTGCTTGGAACAAGTCCATTCAGGCGTTAGATCGTCCGTTAGTGCTCTCCCCGAAGGTGCGGCGCAGCCTGTTTTGGTGGCTGGTCCCTCAAAATTTGTCAAAGGGGAAATCCTTTTGCCCCATCACGTGGAAGATAGTATCCACGGATGCCAGCCTGTCAGGTTGGGGGGCAGTTCTAGAAGGACAGACCCAGCAAGGGCAGTGGTCGGAGGCAGAAAAACTGCTTCCCATCAATATCCTGGAGATCAGAGCTGCTCGGCTGGCCCTGATCGCCTGGACTCTCCCCCTTCAGGGTCTGCCAGTAAGGATACAGTCCGACAACGCCACTGCGGTGGCATACATAAACCACCAGGGGGGCACGAGGAGCCTAGCAGCCCAAAGAGAAGTAAACCTGATTTTCTCATGGGCCGAAGCCCATGTACCCTGCATCTCGGCGGTGTTCATCCCAGGGATAGACAATTCTCAAGCAGATTTTTTGAGTCGTCAACAGTTGCTCCCGGGGGAGTGGTCTCTTCACCCCCAGGTATTCCAAGAGATTTGCCAAAGATTCGGAGTCCCAGATGTGGACATTATGGCAACGAGATCCAACAAAAAGTTGGACAAATTCATATCCCGAGCTAGGGATCCCTCGGCCTACGGGACCGATGCGTTGGTTTGCCCTTGGCACCAGTTTTCTCTCCTGTATGCGTTCCCTCCACTGCAGATGATTCCCCGCCTTCTACGGAGGATCAGGGTGGAGCGCAGGCCTGTGATCCTGGTGGCCCCAGCCTGGCCCAGGAGGGCTTGGTACGCACTCATCGTGAAGATGTCAGTCGGGGCGTCGTGGCCGCTCCCCCTGCGCCCAGATCTGCTGTCTCAGGGACCAATCTGCCACCCTGCTTCACAGCAGCTAAATTTGACGGCTTGGCGGCTGAATCCCTAATTCTTAAGGGCAGAGGCCTCTCAGATCAGGTCATATCTACGTTGATACAGGCTAGGAAACCGGTCTCCAGAAATATTTATTACAGAGTCTGGAGAACCTATGTGGAGTGGTGCGAGTCTCAAAAATGGCATCCTCGAAAGTTTTTTATTGACAGGATCTTGCGATTCCTCCAGGTTGGCGTTGACAAAGGGTTGGCTCTTAGTACTCTAAAGGGGCAGGTGTCGGCTTTATCGATATGGTTTCAAAGACCCTTGGCCACCCATTCGCTTATGAAAACCTTCTTGCAGGGGGTCTTGCATGTGAATCCCCCTATTAGAGCTCCCCTCTGCCCCTGGAATTTAAATCTGGTCTTGTCAGCTTTACAAAGGCAGCCGTTTGAACCTCTGACAGAAATCCCTCTTGTGCTACTAACCCGAAAGTTGGTTTTCTTGGTGGCTATGGCTTCGGCCAGAAGGGTTTCTGAGCTGGCAGCCTTGTCATGCAGGGAGCCATACCTTATTCTGCATAAGGACAGAGTGGTTCTGCGGCCTCAACCTTCTTTCCTTCCTAAGGTCATATCCAGTTTTCACTTGAATCAGGACCTAGTCCTACCATCCTTCTTTCCTACTCCCCAGTCCAGAGAGGAAAGACTGCTTCATACTTTGGACGTGGTTCGAGCCATGAGGGTCTATCTCAAGGCTACAGAGAAGATTCGGAAAACAGATGTGCTTTTTGTTCTTCCGGATGGCCCCAAGAAGGGTCAGCCGGCTGCCTCCTGGGCGGCACACCATCAGATCTCTATGGCACAGGTTTTCAAGGCGGCAACCTGGTCTTCCGTACATACGTTTACTAAATTTTATAAGTTGGACGTTGCAAAGGGTACGGACGCAGCATTTGGGCAGGCGGTCCTACGGGCAGCAGTATAGAATCCTCTGGTCCGGGTCACGCCCCCTTTTTTCTGTTGGTGGAGTTACTTTACTTCCTGATAATTTTTTGTTTGGCTATTCTTGGCCTTACGGTCTCCCTCCCTTCATAGAGCATTGCTTTAGGACATCCCAAGTGTAATGGCTATGCGCTCTGTGTCCCGTGATGTACGATAAAGAAAAAAGGATTTTTAATAAACAGCTTACCTGTAAAATCCTTTTCTTGAAGTACATCACGGGACACAGAGCTCCCACCCCTCTTTTGGGGAACATTGTGTAACCTCGGAGGAATTGCTTGCTACAAAACTGAAGCACTCCCAGTGGGAGGGGGTTATATAGGGAGGAAACTTCCTGTGAAATTGATTACACCAGTGTCCACACCTGAAGGTACCCATATAACCCAAGTGTAATGGCTATGCGCTCTGTGTCCCGTGATGTACTTCAAGAAAAGGATTTTACAGGTAAGCTGTTTATTAAAAATCCTTTTTTTTTAAAGTATGAGCGATAATAAGATACATTTATACTTCTGGTTGTTGTGAGCTACATAAGTTCTTATTTAAAAAACTTAATTAAGTGTCATATATAAAGCTCATCTCCAGGGAAATTTACCTAAAGCCCCCACTTGCAATCGACATACAAATCCACGCGAGACGTCCAGTGCAGGTCAGTATTGTTGGAGGGTCCAGTCTGCAGTGGCCACGTTACTTACTCATATAGATGCTGCCCATTGGATATCAGAGGGTCGAAAAAGCCTTTACATGTAATGCCACAACCTTTTTGACAATGTCATGAAGGGGAGGGGCTTAATCATTATCATATAAAGTGCAGACATGCAAAGGTTTAAGAAACCTGATGCAAAAGCTTAATAGAAGGATCAATCTGTCATTGTCTGATTAGCAATTTCTAATTTGTTTTTAAGTTTACATTATTGAATGCACCACATTATTCATACACACATGATCAAGGGTGGGTGGCACCTGTAGCTGGCTGGGAGGTTGGCACCTGTGGCTTGGTGGCATCTGTTGTGGCTGGGTGGCACCTGTGGGTGAGTGGTTGGCACCAGTGGTGGCTAGGTGGCACCTGTAGTGGCAGGTACCTGTGGCTGGCACCTGTGGTGTCTGGGTGGCACCTGTGGATGGCTAGCACCTGTCGTGGCTAACTGGCACCTGTGGTAGCTGGGTGGCAGTGTGGTACCTCTAGTGGCTGGCACCTTTGGATGGCTGGCAGACTGGCACCAGTCTGTTGGTGACTGGCTAGCCTGGCTGGCTCCTGTGGGTGGCTGGTTGGCACCTGCGGTAGCTGGGGGGCAGTGTGGTACCTCTGGTGGCTGGTACCTTTGAATGGCTGGCAGCCTGGCACCTGTCTGTGAGTGACTGGCTAGCCTGACTGGCTCCTGTGGGTGGCTAGCCTACTGCCTGGCTGGCTGCTTAAATTGTGGGCATTAGGCTTTTGGCCAGCTGGGCTTAGGCTAGCCCTTTTTCTTTGCTATAGAGAGGGCATCAAAGCTGACCCTCTCTGTTTTGGGTCCCTGCAGGTGGCGCCCACACATGCATGTGATATTAGTACTTGCCATGACGTCACATGCTGTGCCTCTGCACGTGGGGCCGCAAATCTCCTCAATTCGTGCCCCGGGCTCCCCCTCTCTTGGAATGATAGCGTTGGGGCCGACGACAGTGGTCCGTGCAACTGCCGCCATCACCGCGCGAGCCACATTTTGCAAGTATTTATTTTTAAAGGGGAAACGGCAGAATTAATTTTTAATTTTCCTTTTTTAATGTCTGCGTGGAGGTGGGCTTTACTACAGAATAAATAGTAAAAAAAATATTTGCAAGTTCACTTTAACTGTCTTGCCTCTTTTCTTCGATATTACTTACATACTTTGCAGGGTGTACACTCTTATGGAAAATCATCAAAATAATCAAAATATAAGTTTGATATACTTGATCCAAAGGGAAGAAAGAACTGTGATTTACATCAATAAAAAAAGTCTTGTGAAGGCTGATTTCTGAGGAATTATTAATGTGCTCCTTAAATAAAGTGGAATTTGCCAATTATACATCGCCATTAAATATAAAATTCCTGCGTGTAGGATGGCGCCTTTATCAGTCAATCAACAAGGTCCAATTTAAGCAATGAGGATAATGATCTTGAAATGCCAATTTGTGATATTGTATTAGATAAATAATTTACGTTTCAGTTTAATGAGATGCCTTTAATCAGTTTCTGCTACTCTTAAAAGCCTTTTCCTTACTCTATGATTAATAGGACTTCGTAATAAGAGAAACATTACACACAAAGGAGCAAGAGTTGTTTAAAGTTGACATTGCTTATGCATTCTCTGAATACAGCCATTCTGTATCTGAACTAGTATACAAAAGTCTAGTCTTTAGTTTAATGGCTCATTAAACCCAAAGACAGAAGGGTAGGAAGATTAGAATGTTCTATCAGAAATTTGAGTTAAAGATCCATTTACCTGCAAGTCAATCTCCTTATGATGTTCAGTCTTTCCATGCTTGTGGGCAGGTGCGGTAATAAACCCAAAAGCAAAAATGTAATATGTTCAAGCTTACAAATCCTTATGCCACCTACACACCATCGTTTTTCTTGTAGTTCAAAAACCTGTTGTTTTTCACGACGTGATTCCTCTCCAGCCTGACTTGCATACACACGTTCATGCAAAAAAACATCCGACCAAAGCATGGTGACGTACAACACCACATTGTACAGCACAGCCGAAACCTAGCATAGTGTACTTTATGAGGGAGGACAGACATGTCAATGGGGGGGGGGGGGTTCGATGTAATGCCAATTTTACTACTTGAAAGATGTGGACAATAATGTTTTCTTAGTATAAGCAGTTACTGTGTTTTTTTTTTGTTTTGTTTTTTAAAGCAGTTACTGTTTAAGAACTGTCTGGCCTGATCTCCTTAAGGAAGAGGACGTTTTTGCACTAATTGTGTATTCATAGTGTATTAAAAGAATTTAAAGAACTGGGGAACAGAGTTGCCTCTTAAAGTTAACTCTTGGGGTTATAAAAGGTGTGAAGTACAGTTAATCCTTGGGGTTATGAGCTGAAAAGTGTCAGGAAGGAAGAGTCAGCCAGTTCAGGTGGTGGTGACCAGTGACAGAGATTTTGCAGGTAGAGGTGGCCGGTCATGGGGCACCTTACTGTGCTTCAGGGTCCCTATCATAGGGCCTGCAGAAGTACAGAATCCTCCTAGAAGCTGGGCATGGAACCGTGTGAATAGGGGGCCCTTTCTGTAGTTTGGTGGCTCTAATCTTTGCCTTTGTGATACAGAACACTGTAATGGTGGCTGCCTGCAGTTCCCCCATGCGGTCATATGCTAAGAGGCTTCCTGTTATAGTTTAGGATCATATTCCTGTGTCTGGTGCTTAGAACTATGATATTGCTGCATCGGGATTCTACATTTAATTCTCACCATAATTTGCCTGGAACTGATATGTTCTACTAGAGTTTGTGTGGATTTCCTCCAGCTGCTCCAGTTTTGGAGGCTGGATTCACCCTTACTGATGCATTGTTAGGTAGAGCCTTATGCCGCGTACACATGACCATTTTTCGGGATGTAAAAAATTAAGGCCCAGATTCATAAAGCAATTACGCCTGTCTAACTGGTGTTAGACAGGAGTAATTTCAAATTTCGCGCGCCGTATCACTAGTTTGAATCCTCAAACCATAATACGGCGGCTTCGGGCTTCGATCCGAGAGGCTTACGTCTTTGTAAGCCTTTCTGATCTACGCTGCGATATTTTTGCGGCCGCTGGGAGGAGTTTGCGTCGTTTTGATGCGTCGGGATATGCAAATGTGTTTTTACGGCGATCCACGAAGATACGAGCGGTCTTCGCAATCGCTTACGTCTGTTTTTTTTTACGTACTGTTAGACCAGCTTTTTGCTGGTCTAACGGTGCGTAGCCCATGTTAAGTATGGGCGTCGTTCCCGCGTCAAATTTTTTTTTTATTTTTATTTTTTTACGTAACTCGTTTGGGAATAAAAATGTCCGTAAACGACGCTACTCAAACAACGAATGATGTAACGACGTGATTTCGCGCAGTGCGCGGCGGGAAATTTGCGAACGGAGCATGCGCAGTTCGATCGCCGCGGGAACGCGCCTATTTTAAATCCTTCACGCCCTCTACTCGCGTAGATGGATTGCGACGGGAGAAATACACTACGCCGCCGTCGTTTACTGGACAAAATCTACCTGGATTCCACGTAGAGCCAGGTAAAAAACGGCGGCGTAGTGTATTTCTGATACGCTACGAGAATCTAATTCTCTATGAATCTGGGCCTAAGTTTTTAACGGTCTAGAAAAAACAATGTTTTTTTCAACCCGATCGTTAAACCGGCCTTGCCTACACACGATCGTAAAAAAAAATGCTCTAGCAAAGCGCGG
Organism: Rana kukunoris; assembly: GCA_029574335.1. NCBI lineage: Eukaryota > Metazoa > Chordata > Amphibia > Anura > Ranidae > Rana > Rana kukunoris. Next base: position 96,939,832 of record CM056050.1, on the reverse strand, counting down.
CGACGTACAACACGTACGACGGCACTATAAAGGGGAAGTTCCATTCGGATGGCGCCACCCTTGGGGCTGCTTTTGCTGATTTTGTGTTAGTAAAAGACGATTTGCGCTTTTCAGTCTGTTACAGCGTGATGAATGTGCTCTCTCTATTATGAACGATAGTTTTACCAGAACGAGCGCTCCCGTATCATAACTTGCTTCTGAGCATGCAAGTTTTTTTTACGTCGTGAAAGCCCACACACAACCATTTTTTTCCTGAAAAATGCTCTGGAGCCCACACACGATAGTTTTTAATGAGATAAAAAAAAAAAAACAATTTTTACAACCCGAAAAACGGTCATGTGTACGCGGCATAACTTTATATTGTGGAACACTGCAGCCCACATGCTTCAGAGGTGCATTTTGCAAAATGAATGGTACTGCAGTGTACTAATGTGTACATGATGGTAACCCGTTCATTGCCAAGACACATAGGTTTAAAACTGGTCTTATGCCGCGTACACATGGTCGTTTTTTGCGATGAAAAAAAAACGTTGTTTTTTAAAACGTCATTTAAATTGATCGTGTGTGGACAAAACGTTGTTTTTTGTCTTCAAAAAAACGACCAAAAAAAAATTCCAACATGCTTGAATTTTTTGTGTCGTTTTTCAAAACGTCGTTTTTTGTTTCACAAAAAGTCACCGTGTGTAGCAAAAACGTCGTTTAAAACGACGTTTTTCAACCCGCGCATGCCCAGAAGCTAGTTATGAAGTTTTGAATAAAACGATGGTGTGTATGCAACATCGTCTTTGAAAAGTGACGTTTCAAAAACGTCGTTTTTTACTTCACAGAAAACGTAGTTTTTTTTCATCACAAAAAATGATCGTGTGTACGCGGCATTAGGCTTAATTCGTACCTATCCATGAGCAGTTTTTACAGGTGTTATCAACACATTCGCAACAAGCATTAATGCATGTTTTCATGCATTGCTACTGTCAGCAATTGGTCTTTTCTTATGTCTCTAAGCATCAAAAAATGGACATGAAGTTTTCCAGCCAATGCACGTTCCACAGATGTGAATCAGCACCATTTCTCTGGCTAATGTAAACACGTCTTAATGCGCTAAAATGCTTAGGTGTGCATGGCCATTAGTGATTTATAAAGTGAAAAGGTTTTTATAAAAACAAAAATAATGTTTGGTATGGTTTTTTAATTCTGTAGCAGAAAACTGAGTTTAGCTTGTCATTAGATTGTGGAGTGCACCAGCTAATCAAAAATTGGACACACTTACCATTAAAAACAGGGGCCCAGATTCAGAGAGAATTGGATTCTCATAGCGTATCAGAAATACACTACGCCGCCGTTTCTTACCTGGCTCTACGTGGAATCCAGGTAGATTTTGTCCAGTAAACGACGGCGGCGTAGTGTATTTCTCCCGTCGCAATCCATATAGACGAGTAGGGGGCGTGAAGGATTTAAAATAGGCGCGTTCCCGCGGCGATCGAACTGCGCATGCTCCGTTCGCAAATTTCCCGCCGTGCATTGCGCCAAATCACGTCGTTACGTCATTCGTTGTTTGAGTAGCGTCGTTTACGGACATTTCTATTCCCGAACGACTTACGTAAAAAAAAAAATTAAATTCGACGCGGGAACGACGGCCATACTTAACATGGGTTACGCACCGTTAGACCAGCAAAAAGCTGGTCTAACAGTACGTAAAAAAAAACAGACGTAAGCGATTGCGAAGACCGCTCGTATCTTCGTGGATCGCCGTAAAAACACATTTGCATATCCCGACGCATCAAAACGACGCGAACTCCTCCCAGCGGCCGCAAATATATCGCAGTGTAGATCCGAAGGTTTACGAAGACGTAAGCCTCTCGGATCGAAGCCCGAAGCCGCCGTATCATGGTTTGAGGATTCAAACTAGTGATACGGCGCGCGAAATTTGAAATTACTCCTGTCTAACACCAGTTAGACAGGCGTAATTGCTTTATGAATCTGGGCCAGGGTGTATTCTTAGATAGAGAGAGTGGCCTATTTGTGAATGCCTAGTGAACCACTATCTACCTATTTGAGTGAGGTCACCTAGGTTTGTGTGGCATGGAGTTTGCGCATAGGTTACACACATGCCAATCTCATTGTAAAATTCCCATTAGATTTACCAACAACCATGTACTGTAGTAGCTTACCTAAACAATTAATCCAAGTCAACTAGGCCACTGTTAATATGTCTAAAGCAAATTGTACACACCCCTACCTGTGTGCCTTCATAAACCAGTTTATAACCAGCAGAATGCTGAATTAGGAAGGCACTCAACTTTATGGGTCTATGGTAATATAGGAGACCGATGGAAGGGTATTCATCAGGTGTAAAGTACTATAATCCCCTGAGTAAATGAATCTGTGAAAAATGTATAAAGTGAATTGCACGTTTTTGTTCTGACCTTCCAGGCATCCTCTTTCATTTGTGATATGAACCTAATCCGGTTAAAGTCACTCTCTCTAGCAGATATAATAATTAATGTTGCTGGGTCAGAGGTGAAATGTGGTGATGAGGATTGTCTCCTCCCTTAGAACACACAGACAGCTGCTCAATGTAAAACTAACATGAGCAATGTACAGTGAGAGGGCATAAATCAATTCCCAGTACGACAAAACATTCCTCATCACTCACCCTACCATTTAGAAGAAGAGACTGACTTATCTGTTTCTAGCTTGAAAACAATGGTCTTGGTTGTACACATTTGCAACTATATATGAAAGCTGAATAGCTGCAAGAAATATAGTAAATGTTGGGAAAGCTTGTTCTCATATCAGTTAATATATGCCATTATTGGTGCTGTAATTAAAGAGAATCTATTCATTACTACACAGCTTTCGAGATCCAATCTTGACAGTTTTTGAGAAAATATCCAAAGAGACAAAGAATTTTCTCATACAGTAACAGAATGAACGATTTTTGTGTACAGTCGGTTCCCTAGTTACAAACATCTGACTTACAAACAACTCCTACTTACAAACTGAGGGAGACAACAGGATGGGAGAGGAAATCTACCCTTAGGAAGGGAAATTCTCTCCTGTTATGCCGAGTACACACGATTATCATTAAAACGACGTTGCCTGCACACGATAGTGAAAAAAAAAATGCTCTAGCAAAGCGCGGTGACGTACAACACGTACGACAGCACTATAAAGGGGAAGTTCCATGCAGATGACGCCACCCTTTAGCTGCTTTAGCTAATTTTGCGTTAGTAAAAGACGATTCGCGCTTTTCTGTCTGTTACAGCGTAATGAATGTGCTTACTCCATTATGAATGGTAGTTTTACCACAACAAGAGTTTTACCAGAATGCTCTGAAGCCTACACATGATCGTTTTAAATTACATTTTTTTACAACCCGAAAAATGATCGTGTGTACGCGGCATAAGAGTTATTATGGGAAAAGGTGTCTCCATTGAAGCATTATCACCACGACTTGTTTCCACAACAACCCAAAATGTTCTAAATCCAATTGTCATAGGGACAGAAAGTGAGATGAAATCTTCTAAACAGGGGCACAGACAGAAAAACAAATGTTACAGTGGTTATAACCCTTCCCTATGATATCCAAAAAGCTTAAAATATTTTTTTTTGGGCTGGAGCTACACTTAAAAAATGTACCTGTTCCAACTTACAAACAGATTCAACTTAAGAACAAACCCTTGTTTGTAACTAGGGGACTGCCTGTAACTAGAATGGTATTTGTAAGAAATAAATTGCATGGCCAAGACGACACATGCTCAGACACTAAAGAATACAATACATTACATAACTTCCGAAGTTGTTGTGACGGAATCGTTCAGCAGCCGGCTTGGGTGCTTCAGTCAAGATATAGCTTCCTCCAGTCTGGACCCATTAAACTGGTATTATAGCTGAAAATTGCACCTAAGAATCTAGACAGCACTAGCTTAGATGCTCTGGAACTGGACCTCACTTTATTGAAAACTCACACAGAACTTATATAGCACATAGGACCAGGTAGGGTCTGATCACATTACCATAACAATACAAACTGTAAACAGGAATATAATTAACATAGCAAAGGAACAGCCAACATAAACATAATGTAAGCTAATTAAACAACTAGCAGCCTAGGTGACTCCGTGCCCACCCTGACTGTTTAAAACCAGGCCCACCACCCTGAAAACAAAGTACATTACACATTATCATAAGCATAAACATCCCACACAGGTTCAATAACAATGTAAAGTGGCCACAATATTATTCACATCTCCAACGTAGTTACATAGTTAGTCAGGTTGAAAAAAGATACAAGTCTTTCTAGTTCAACCAATAAAAGGACAGACAGACACAATAGGTGACTCAATTAACAATGTGAATTTACACCTAGGAGGCACATAATGGGACAAAGACACACATAATAAACACGATCCCACCCCACCTCAGACCATCCAGCCAAAGTCTACAACAGTCTATAAAATTAACTCATACAATGTTCCAGTAGTCTGAAGGGTAGAATACATTTTTTGAGGGATATTGTTGATAGATATTTCAGTCCCAAGTGAAGGAGCCTCTCCAACCCAGTCTGCAGGAGGGCCACCATATTTCCTCTTACCATTAAACTGTACAAGATTAATATTATATCTCTCCATCTTCCCAGAAGGGAAGTCTATTGTCCTTATTCAGAGAATTAATTCAACCCTCCCTGTCAGCATTTTTCACATGGTTCATTGTAAGAGAATGATCTGCTCTCTCCGTGGGCCATAAACAGTGGGTAGGAGGCTTGCCACCTACTTCTATTCAAAAGCCCCTGGTTATATCTTACAATAATTTTTGTAACTTTAGTGACCTATTGGTTTTCGATATGAGACTAACATGCAAAAGAAAAAATGGACAATCATTCATCTAAAATTCTCATTGTACTAGTGTACTAGGTTTTATCTGGCTGCTGTGCATGTAGAAGGGGTGGTGAGACTTTACAAAGATATTGTCACTTCTCCCTACATGGGCAGGGTGACATTGCTTGGTCCCTAGAGTAGGACTGCACAATACAGAGGCAACTTGTAAAGAAAAAATATTGCGCTTGTTAAATACACAGAAGAGAAGCAGCGATCAAATAGGTGTTATACCACACCAAACAATATGCAAAAGAAAATAAGGTCGCGCTAAAAAATTATCAAAAAAAGTTGAATGAAGTACGTGACAATCTTGAATAAACAGTCCACCAAAGACAAGTTCACGAATAATCTCCACCATGTGCAAGACAATTTCACACTAGAACAGTGCCGAAAAGATAAGAACCTTCACCACAATGATATATATTCTCTTACCAGATGAAACTGATCCTTGGTTAACTACTTGAGATCCGCGCTACAGCCGAATGACGGCTCTAGCGCAGATCTAAATTGTCAACAAGCCGTCAATTGACGGCTTGTCACTAGCTGCTTCCCGGCGCGCGCTCCAGAGCGCGCTGCGGGGAAACACTGTGTTGCCCGTGTCCCTTGGACACAGCCAATCACAGATCGCCGCGAACGGCCAATCAGAGTGGCCGTTTGCGATGCGATCTGTGCGGCCAATGAGAGATGATCTCATAGATCATCTCTCATTGCCGTTTTACATAGAGACAGCGTTCTGTCTCTGGAGAGCAGGAGACGGATGTGTGTCTCTTGTACATAGAGACACAGATCGGTCATCTCCCCAGTCACCCCCCCCTCCCCCCACAGTTAGAACACTATGCAGGGAATACATTTAACCCCTTCCTCACCCCCTAGTGTTAACCCCTTCAATGCCAGTCACATTGTGAATGACGCCAAAAATGTGTCAAAAGTGTCCGATGTGTCCGCCATAACGTTGCAGTCCCAATAAAAATCGCAGATCGCCGCCATTTCTAGTAAAAACAATAATAATAGAAAATAATAATTCTGTCCCTTATTTTGTAGGCACTATACATTTTGCGCAGACCAGACGCTTATTGCGATATTTTTTTTTTACCAAAAATATGTAGAAGAATATGCATCGCCCTAAACTGAGAAAAAAACGTTTTTTTTTTTTTAATTGGGATATTTATTATAGCAACAAGTAAAAAATATTGTATTTTTTTCAAAATTTTCGCTCTTTTTTGTTTATAGCGCAAAAAATAAAAACTGCAGAGGTGATCAAATACCACCAAAAGAAAGCTCTACTTGTGGGGAAAAAAGGACGTCAATTTTGTTTGGGAGCCACGTCGCACGACCGCGCAATTGTCAGTTAAAGCGACGCAGTGCCGGAAGCTGAAATATCACCTGGGCAGGAGGGGGGTATAAGTGCCCAGTAAGCAAGTGGTTAAAGGAGATCATAAAGAGCATGGTAAGAGACTGGGATCGATGGTAAACAAAGTAGTCAGTATCCTGGATATATGAGAGTCACTCCCAATAGCGATCCGAGGGTATGCAAAAAATAAAGGGCTCACATAGTGTAAAATCCTTATACCCTCGGATCGCTATTGGGAGTGACTCTGGTGACACTCTGGTGACACTTTGGTGAACTGTTTATTCAAGATTAACATTCATCTGAATTTCATTGTGTCACGTACTTCATTCAACTTTTTTTGATAATTTTTTAGCGCGACCTTATTTTCTTTTGCACAGAGGCAACTTGACATGGCAGTTCAGCTTCCACATATAGTGGTAAATGTAAGAATTGCAAACCTCTGTTTTTAGAAACCATATAGGAAGATCCCCTCTTGGTAGGAAAGGTTGTTTTGAATTTCTGTAGTATTTTTCTGGCGATGCCCAACATGTATGAAGAATAAAGGAATTGGTCAGGTCCACTGAGAATGTAGAATCATACCCTGCACTCTGAAGAATGCAATGTGGAAAATCTGTATGTTAAAAAGAGAACTCCATACTGTCCCTAGGTCTGCATCTTATATTGTGAGCCCCAAATTTTTATTTCAAACAAATCACATCATGTAAATCTTAGCTCTCACGCCTATCCGTCATGGCTTTGGTGCTGCTTTTTTTTCTTGCTGGTAGATAAGTATCAAAAATATGAATAATTCAGATCACAACCAGATTGTGGAAAACATTTTTTCTTATATTATTAGTTGGCACAGGAGCTTGTATGTTTGCACTCTGGTCTGCCTTCTACTCCCCTGTTTTCTTACTAGCGACCAAATGGGATAGGCAACCTCTTTGGTGATCAAGGAGGCAGGAGTTAGCAAGCCATTCGAGCTGGGGCCAGAATTAGCATAACAGAGAACAACCTGGGTATTGGGGTGCTAGGAAGCTCTGGAAAGAAATCTGGAAGTCTATGCTCTATGGACCAATCATTAGTGATCTATTCAAGTGCTGATTGTTAACCAAGCAGCCCTCTGAAGGTGAACAAGACGAGTGGTCTCTCATTTGCTTATTACTAGTTCTCGTTAAAAATATTACATTTATTTTTAAATTCACTAGTGTAAACATCCAGTTTCTACCTTGTTATCAGCTTCCTGCAATTACTTATGGAAAAAAGTTTAAAAAACGGTTGTTTTTTCAGGAGCAGGACTTTTTTTTCCATTGATACATGTTCCCTCGGGCAAGACCCGGGTTCTCAAAGACGTTTTCACAGGCAAAATATAGACACCCAGCAGGTACAATATTTAAAGGAATTTTTAATTTTTAATTTTTAACTGCTCCAGTTGCAGTGATTTTATTGATGCTTAAATAAAAATAAAATAAAAATGTCTTTAAATATTGTACCTGCTGGGTGTCTATACCTGTGATAACCTCTTTAAATAGCACAATCACCTGCCTGCCAGTAAATTAGGAAGAACTGATCTATCTAAGCTATACAGTGTATAAATATATGTACAACTCCTAGGGATATATATATATATCCTCTACACACTGTAAATTAAGCTAAACTGACTAGCCTGCCTGCCTGCTCTATCTAGCTATCTAAAAAGACAATCTCTTTGTCTCTCTGACTGCTTTCATTAACAAGCCGGAACACACTACACGAGGCCGCCCAGCAGGCGGCCTTATATAGTGTGTGGCGTGTGCTAAAACCCTGAGCCATAATTGGCCAAAGCCACCCAGGCTTTTTGTTTTTTGCCCGCTGTGATTGGCCAAGCATGCGGGACATACAGCATGCTTGGCCAATCATCAGCGCGCAATACCGCAGTGAATTATGTTTTGCGTGACTCGAATTTGGCGTGAACGACCGCTTTTGTTTGAATTTTGTCGAACGTACGAACAGACAATGTTCGAGTCGAACATACGTTCGTATCGAACGCAAAGCTCATCCCTAGTGTGTAGCAGGCTTTAGCTTCATATTGGGACTTTACTGGTAACAACTTTACATATGTGTAATAAAATTCCCAACTATTTTCACTGGTAAAAACTGTATTTAATAACAGTGTAAAATCCTTTAACAATCATACATTGCTCCAGTGATTACCCCCAATAAAGGGGAAAAAAATGAAGGAGAACTAATCCTCAACACTGCTACAACTTCCCAAATCAGATTCAACCACACTACTTAAACTTGAGAGTTTATATTACTGTATTACTTGCAAATATGAAATATTACAGATACACATGTGGAGATTGTGACATTGCCTCTCCACTTTGTTAATCAGAGAACACCTTGTATTCTTTGAAAAAAATAACATCCTGTGAATGGCAGCAGTGCCAAGTGAGCGACATGCTGTTGTCCATGTGCATAGAGGAAGCCGCCCATACAGAACCAGAGCAGGACCCAGAAGATTGTGGTTATTTGTAGTAGCCCTACTACAGTCATATACAGCTTATCTAGGGCAGTGGTTGCCAACCTTTTGGACCTCAAAGCCCACTAAACTCACAATTTTGAATTCCGCTGACCACTAACACGAATTTGATATGCCTTATACACGCACAAAGACAATGGTCCGGCTCTCTGCTCCCTCCCCCTAGATCACACTGCTCCCTTTTACACACACACAATGCTTCGGCTCTCTGCCCCCTCCCCCTGGATCACACGGCTTCTGTATATACACACACACACAATGCTCTGGCTCTCTGCCCCCTCCCCCCCTGGTCACACTGCTGCCTTATACACACAATGCTCTGACTTCCTGCCTCCCTTCCCCCACACTCTGCATCACCCTGCTGCTTTACACAGACTCATCATTGAGTCGGACGGACCAAGCGACCAATGTGGAAGCGCATCAGGGAGCATGTCCAAAATATTCAGAAGGCCTTCCCCAAACATAATGTGTCTCGACATTTTGATGTGTGTCATCATAAAAATCCCAGAGAAATGAAATTTTGGGCCATTGCCAAATACAACCCACATTGGAGAGGCAGTCATAAAATAAGGGAATTGAGCAAATCTGAGTCCCGCTGGATACATGAGATGCAAACTCTATCTCCCAATGGCCTGAATATTGATTTTGATCTTAATTGTTTCATTTCTGATTTTTAGACTTCGTTTATTTGTAATTTTTAATTATTAACTTTATGATTATTTTTTATCTTCTTTTGGGTCTTAGTGATGGTCTTATTATTTGTTGTTTATTATCAGTGCAGTTTTACATGTATTAACAACTATTTATTTTTATTATATATATTTCTAATCAATGTATTCAGTATAATATATGGTTATGTATACTCAGCTCAGTACCTAGCCACTAGAGGGCGCATTTAGGTATGTGTAATGGAAACCAATAGTGTTTTTAATCTTTTTAAGTTTTAACTAGATATATGTAATAAAATTTTGTATAAAATTTTGTATATCCGTGTATCTGCATTTGCGCTCACATAGAACCTACTATGTGTAAGTTTTTGTAGCCCCAATGATGTTTGCCTTTCCCTGTTGCTCACTCCTATGACACGCTGACACCGAGGAGGCTATTTAAACATAAGCCATACTCAATTACCGTAGCAACCCATGAATAAGTCGCGTGCCCGTGACGTAACGTGTAGGGAGGAGCCTACGATCGTATCCGAGTCCATCGGATCGAGTTGAGGAGACAGCACACTGAGTGGCGTTTCATGCTTATACTAAGCGGGGATCCGTGAGTGCATCTGTTGATGGTTTTTGGATCGTATTATCCGCCTGTTATCCGATGTTTGTGCAATGAGGTTTTTTCTTCTTTTTTTTCATATTCATCTGCTACGAGTGCCTGATCACCTGATTCTCAGTTTGGGATCCACACTCTTAGTGAAGGAGGGCATCGTTTATGTGTTTTTTCCCTGTATGGAATCCGTGCTGCTGCCTTCACTGTGCACTTGATTAAGGACTATTACATTTATTTAAACACACTATGGAGACTGTTTCTCCCTGATTTATTTGTTTGTCTGTATGATTTACACTATTAAGTTAATATCAGCGCATCCTATATTATTAATAATTTCATCATTGAAGCTCACCTCCATATCCAGCCATGTGCTTGAGTTTTTTGCTCTGTCCTGAAAGTTTCTGATCAGTGCTGTCATTGGAAGTCCCCTCTTTCTTCATCTCCCGTTCTCTACATTACTCCTGATGCTTCCCTCTGAATTGACAGGAGCCAAAACTACAGAGCAGGAATCGGGTATCAATGTGCGCTGACAGTATTGACTGTCAGTGCACATTGAGAACAAAACTGGAAACCACATTGGGTGGTATACATCTACCACAATGTTGATTTGGGGTCCACCAACATTTTCTCGTGGACCATCAGTGGTCTATGGGCCACTGGTTGGCAACCACTGCCCTAGGGGACCCTTGAGTCATACATTTGCATACTTACACTGGACCAATGTAACTAAGCAATTAAGATCCTTCCTAGAGTCCAACTTTATGTTCTGATCCTGAATTTATCTGCAAGTATCCAGACAAGGGAAAGGTAAGTTCTGTCATTTCATCAGAAACTCTGCTGTGCAAACAACAAATCAATATACCCTGGAAATGATGAAATGTTGCATACATTTAGCCCTAGGTATTGACTGCAGTCAGCTGCATAAAACACTTCCCCACATAGCTCAAATTATTGTTGTATAAAATTGTTCCTGATGTAGTTTGCTGACTCAAGAAATGTAAAATGATCGAATGCACAGATCTACTTAGGGCAAGGGAGCTTTATTGAAAACACTTTATATTTTTGCAGCGCTAGTTATGTGTTTGTTTAGACACTAAACAAGTAGCACATTGCTGACAGCTGCAGCAGCCAACACTCTTGTCAGGTCCAGTAGCCAATTTTGTCAGGTCATTAGGACAGGAGCCATAGAGGAGATTTACTAAAACTGGTGCACTCAGAATCTGGTGCAGCTGGGCTTATCACTCAAAATTTAATAATTTAATAGAAACTGGGAAATGTGTTGCACTTTATTGAATACAAAGTGGTGTTTTGTGTGCTTTAAATTGAGGAGTGACCCTGACAGAAATGTAAAATCTATGAAAAAATAAAAAAGGGGGAACACCAGCATCACAGTCAGAAGAACTGCGGCTTACAATTTAAAAAAAAAGGGGCAGACAGGGGACAAAAAAAAGACAAAAATTAATTTCAGCAATCAAAAAATAAAAGAGGGGATACAGCACTGTATACGGCACTAAATGTTATGTAATGCTGTGTTAAACACTCTACTACACTAACATACTACACTGACACTACACTATACTTGCACTGAACACACTAACTCGCCATTAGCAAACTAAGCACTGCTCTACCTATCTCCACTCCAACAACACTGCAAAAGGTTCCTATGGGAAGGAAACTTATAGTGTGGGGTTGGACAATAAACACTGAGCTGTGACTGGACAACGTCATCATCACTTTGCCCAATCAGCTGCTCTGACAGTGCTTTGTGCCCTAATTGGCAAAACTGGTCGGAAGCAAGGCTTCATCCAATTAGGGCCCTAGAATGTACCCCAAATGGGGTGAATAGGTGATGTTCAGGCCAAACTTTTGCTCAGCCCAAACCATTCGCCCAACACTATCAAACAGATATATCTATTTTTTGTTGTTAATGTTTTATTTAAATGTTTTTAATTATTTATTGTTGGTTTCTTATACAAGGCGCATAGTTCACAAAACATGTTTGCATCGATGCGCCTGCTTCCCATCCAGTCACGTTACCAGAAACATACCAAGAAAACAAACTTTAAAAACAACAGAAAATCGAGTGGCGGTTACAATAAACATATAGACATTCTAACACTCGGTACTACATGTATACATTATAAAAACGTTAAAAACTGCATTAAAACAATAAAAAAGGAAGAGGGGGGAAAGGAAGGAAAGGGAAAAAGGGGGAAGGGGAAAAGATAGAGAAAGAGATATCTCACCCCAAACCACTAAAGGCCCTAGTAAACAACAGGGTCTTCAGATCTTTTCTGAATACCTGGTACTTCTCCTATTGTTGCAGGTGGCATGGAAGCAGATTCCATAACTGGGCAGCTTGAACTGAAAAAGCTCTGCCCCCCCCATTTTTTCAGCCTATAAGGCCGAACCACCAATCTAGTTTGTGACGTGGCCCGTAAGGCTCTCGTCACAAACTGTCTCCGCAATTTCTTGCGGATATAACATGGGCCTAGATTATTAAAGGCTTTGTAAGCAATACAAAGAACCTTAAATTCTGATCTCTCCCGTATTGGGAGCCAATGGAGGCTCTTCAGGTGGGTGGAGGTGGACGTCCGCCCTGGTAGCCTGAGTGCCAGCCGAACTGCCTGATTTTGGATTTTCTGCAAGCGTCTAATCTGGGTCTGAGGCAAACCCATGAAAAGAGCATTGCAGTAATCCAAATGGGGTAAGACTAGCGCTCTAACTACAGCAATTCTGGCAGAGCTTGACAAAAAGGGTACAACCTTGTACAACTGCCTCATCTTGAGGAAACATAACTGGGTAATACTGCCGATGTGTGCATCCAGGGACCGACCGGAGTCCAGCAGAACGCCTAGGGTCTTCACCTTTTCGACAGTTACAGGGAATCTCCCCTCCTCGTCCGGCCAAGGCAACACCCAGTGTAAGTTCTGGGCCGATCCTGTCCGGAGTACCTCGGTCTTTGCCTGGTTCAATTGGAGACAATTGTCGGCCATCCAATGTTTGATGGCCCCAAGAGTCTCCAGAAGATCCACCTCATCCCCCGGCCCTCCGGCATCAATCCTGGTATACAACTGGGTATCGTCAGCATACGACTGACATCTCATCCCACGGTCCTTTATCATATCCAGCAGAGGACGCATGTACAGTGCAGAAAATAAGTATTTGAACACCCTGCTATTTTGCAAGTTCTCCCACTTGGAAATCATGGAGGGGTCTGAAATTGTCATCGTAGGTGCATGTCCACTGTGAGAGACATAATCAAAAAAAAAAAATCCAGGAATTACAATGTATGAATTTTTTAACTATTTATTTGTATGATACAGCTGCAAAGAAGTATTTGAACACCTGAGAAAATCAATGTTAATATTTGGTACAGTAGCCTTTGTTTGCAATTACAGAGGTCAAACGTTTCTTGTAGTTTTTCACCAGGTTTGCACACACTGGAGGAGGGATTTTGGCCCACTCCTCCACACAGATCTTCTCTAGATCAGTCAGATTTCTGGGCTGTCGCTGAGAAACACAGAGTTTGAGCTCCCTCCAAAGATTCTCTATTGGGTTTAGGTCTGGAGACTGGCTAGGCCACGCCAGAACCTTGATATGCTTCTTACAGAGCCACTCCTTGGTTATCCTGGCTGTGTGCTTCGGGTCATTGTCATGTTGGAAGACCCAGCCTCGACCCATCTTCAAAGCTCTAACTGAAGGAAGGAGGTTGTTGCCCAAAATCTCGCAATACATGGCCCCGGTCATCCTCTCCTTAATACAGTGCAGTCGCCCCTGTCCCATGTGCAGAAAAACACCCCCAAAGCATGATGCTACCACCCCCATGCTTCACAGTAGGGATGGTGTTCTTGGGATGGTACTCATCATTCTTCTTCCTCCAAACACGGTTAGTGGAATTATGACCAAAAAGTTATATTTTGGTCTCATCTGACCACATGACTTTCTCCCATGACTCCTCTGGATCATCCAAATGGTCATTGGCAAACTTAAGACGGGCCTTGACATGTGCTGGTTTAAGCAGGGGAACCTTCCGTGCCATGCATGATTTCAAACCATGACGTCTTAGTGTATTACCAACAGTAACCTTGGAAACGGTGGTCCCAGCTCTTTTCAGGTCATTGACCAGCTCCTCCCGTGTAGTCCTGGGCTGATTTCTCACCTTTCTTAGGATCATTGAGAACCCACGAGGTGAGATTTTGCATGGAGCCCCAGTCCAAGGGAGATTGACAGTCATGTTTAGCTTCTTCCATTTTCTAATGATTGCTCCAACAGTGGACCTTTTTTCACCAAGCTGCTTGGCAATTTCCCCATAGCCCTTTCCAGCCTTGTGGAGGTGTACAATTTTCTCTCTAGTGTCTTTTGGACAGCTCTTTGGTCTTGGCCATGTTAGTAGTTGGATTCTTACTGATTATATGGGGTGGACAGGTGTCTTTATGCAGCTAATGACCTCAAACAGGTGCATCTAATTTAGGATAATAAATGGAGTGGAGGTGGACATTTTAAAGGCAGACTAACAGGTCTTTAAGGGTCAGAATTCTAGCTGATAGACAGGTGTTCAAATACTTCTTTGCAGCTGTATCATACAAATAAATAGTTAAAAATTCATACATTGTGATTTCTGGAATTTTTTTGGGATTATGTCTCTCACAGTGGACATGCACCTACGATGACAATTTCAGACCCCTCCATGATTTCCAAGTGGGAGAACTTGCAAAATAGCAGGGTGTTCAAATACTTATTTTCTGCACTGTAGATGTTAAAGAGGAGGGGAGATAAGGGGGAACCCTGGGGTACCCCACAACCAAGGCGTACTGGGCCTGAATAGAATGGGCCCAGTCGTACCTTGAATTCTCTACCCTTTAGGAAGGCTATGAACCAACCTAAAGCCTCTGGACTAACATGCGCGACCTCAACTTGATAGACCAAATAGGAGAAGTTCATTAGTTTTTACACACATTTTAAAACAGCATTATACTTGGGATATACATGTACTTTCAGTCCAGGTGCTATCTTAAATTTAGAGGGGGATGAGATAGTTATATAGCTCTCATCCATGTGTTTTGTGTAAATTCAACTTTATGTATAGCTGGGCTGTGCTGTCAGTTCATTCTGTGTTCATGAGGTGCTTTCCCCCCCGGGGCGACAGGTGGTGGCAGTGAAGTCCAGGCCAGAGCGCCTTCTTGCCAGCAGCCAATCAGAGGGGTTTCTCCCTCGCGGGGCATGCTGGGGGAGGATACTTCTAGAGAGACGCCATGTTGGGCGGGAGTTCGTGGTTGGATCCAGGTGCGGCACCCACCTTCAGGGTGTGCGCACATCACGGGCCCCGGCGATATGGCCTACCAGGCCGGGGCGCACGTGCCACGCGTTATCTTTGGTTCTGGGATCATGTTGGCCCGGAGCAACTAAAGCGGTGATGAGACCCAATGACTTATTGGGTCCCCCATCTTTGGAAAGAAGATCCCAAGCGAGTTGTGCTGTTCGGTGGGGAGTCAGTCTGAGGAGAGCCCGGAGGCAGGCAATCTAATAGGGCCTAGACAAGCCATCGGGGATCGAGGTGACCGGACATTGGGAGTTTGTCTAATGGCAACCTGTCAGTCGGTGACCGAAACCAAGAACTATCTGAGGGAGATTCAGGCAACTACTTTTATAGAGAAGGATTTGCTCCATTAATCTGCGTTCCAGAGCAAGGGCCTGTGGCAGAGGTTCCTCTCCTATTTTCTATTTGAGCTAAGTCTGTGGCAGAGACTTGTTTCTCCTTCTCAAGGTTCCGAGTGATACTCTGGCTGCCAGTTCTGTGAGAGAGACTGTCCAGGCGATGAAGCAAAAGTATCGTTGGAAGCAGGACTGCTTCTGCAAAGTTAAGGCCTGAATCTGCAATTCTCCTTTTCACCCATCTTTACTCCAAGTTCACTGTTTGCCCTATTGGGCAAGAATAAAAGCACAGGAAGACACCGGCTGTTTAGACATTCCTTCATTGTTCTCATCATCATCATATCTCTAGACATTCATATAGGTAACATGCCATCCCAAATCTATCCAGCGGCTCCTGAGAGGGTAGCACTACATACAATATAAAGCCATATACAGTATAATGCTATTCTAACCACTTCCATACCGAGCCATTGTCATATGATGTCCACAGGAGCACTCTGCAATCCTGGGCAGGCATCATATGATGTCCTCTGCTTCTTGCCGCTACTACAAATCTCTGGGAGCCCGCAGCGTGATGATCAGAGATGAGGTGTGTCCGCGTGTACCACGCAACCAGCTGTGTCTAATCACATCAGAGTACCTGTCACCAGCCCATCAGAGTACCCTAGTACCTATCTGCAGTCCATCAGAGTATCCAAGTATCTCTCTCTAGTCCATCAAATTACCCATGTGCCTATCTGAAGCCCATCAGATTACCGAGTACCTCTCACCAGCCCATCAGAGTACCCGAGCACTTGTCACCAGCCCATCAGAGTACCCAAGTACCTGTCACCAGTCCATCAGTATATCCGAGTATATCTGTAGTCCATTAGATTACCTGACTACCTATCTGCAGCCCATCAGAGTACCCGAGTAATTATCTGCAACCCATGCCTCATAGAATATACTTTGGGGTGTTCGCTTTCCAAAATGGGGTCATTTTGTGGGTAATTCTTCTGTCCTGGTACTCCAGGACCTTCAAAAGTGTGATAGTAAGGAATGATATTATATTTTTTATTTATTCTACTAGAACGCCTTCAATGTTGGACCTCTCTATGTGGCCAGGCTGTGTAAAAGTCTCACAGATGTGGTATCGCCATACACAGGATGAGTAGCAGAATGTATTTTGGGATGTCATTTTTGCTATGCACATGTGTGAGAAATATCTTATAAATTGACCACTTTGTGTAAAAAAAAAAAGTTTTCATTTTCTTTCCACGTTTTCCAAAGACTTGTGGAAAAAAATGAACCGTTCAAAAGACTCATTATGCCTCATAGAATATACGTGGGATATTTGCTTTCCAAAATGGGGTAATTTTGTGGGTAATTCTATCGTCCTGGTGCTCCAGGGCTTTTTAAAGTGTGAAAGGTCATTAGGTAATTTTATGTGTAATTTATGCTCCTAGAACGCCTGACGATGCTCCCTGCATGTTGGACCTCTCTACATGGCCAGGCTGTGAAAAGTCACACACATGTGGTATTGTCGTACTCGGGAGGAGTAGCAGAATATATTTTGGGATGTAATTGGAAGTACGCCTATGCTGTGTGTGAGATATAACTTTTTATTATGACAATTTTGCGTGAAAAAAAAAATAATTTCTTAATTTTCCCAAGAATTGTGGGAAAAAATTACAACTTCAAAAAAACTCACTGTGCCTCGTACTCAATACCTTTTCAAAAAGGGGTCATTTGGGGGGTATTTGTACTTTCCAGACATTTCAGGCACTCAAGAAATTAGATAGGCTGTCAGGTGTGATGAATTTTCAATGATTTGCACCATAGCTTGTAGACTCTATAATTTTCAGATAGACCAAATAATATACACTTATTTGGGTTATTTTTATCAAAGATATGTAGCAGTATAAATTGTGGCCCAAATTTATGAAAAAAAATACTTATTTGCAAAATTGTATCATAGAAACTAAAAAAAAGTGGGGTTCTTTTTCAAAATGTTTGCTCTTTTTTTACTTAAAAAAAACTGTGATGATTAAATACCACCAAAAGAAAACAATTGGGTACAGTGTTACATGACTGAGTAATTGGCATTCAAAGTGCAAGAGCACTCATGCCGCGTACACACGGATGTTTTTCATGTCCTAGAAAAAACTATGTTTTTTTGACGTGATTCTTGTCAAGCCTGCCTTGCCTACACATGATCGTGAAAAAAACATGCTGGAGCAAAGCGTGGTGACGTACAACACGTATGACGGCACTATAAAGGGGAACATAGGCGTGCGCACAGGGTGTGCCAGGTGTGCCCAGGCACATCCTAATCACCCTTTACAGCACAGATTCCCCCTACTTCCCTGGCTCCCTGCTTCCCCCTGAAGTGCTACCAGCTCATCTGCTCTCCTGCCAGCTGTTGCTGCAAGGATTTTTTAGGATGAGTGAAGGAAGGGGCTGGTTAATATGTAATTGACTGTCCCTTTCCCTTTCTAAATGAACATTAGGAGTGATCAGTAGTGTGTGCTTGAGTTTTGGGGTGCACACCCTAATGCAATACACTGCGCACACCTATGAAGGAGAAGTTCCATTCAGATGGCGCCACCCTTTGGGCTGCTTTTGCAGATTTCATGTTAGTAAAAGTTTGGTGAGAGACAATTTGCGCTTTTCAGTCTTCGTGCTTTTCAGTCTGTTTCAGCGTTACAAATGTGATATCTGCATTACAAACACTAATTTTAACAGAAAGACTGCTCCCGTCTCATAACTTGCTTCTGAGCAGGCGTGTTTTTTTCCCGTTGCTAAAGCCTACACACGATCATTTTTCAGGACAACATGAAAAACGGAAATTTTAGAGCATGTTCTAAATTTGTAATGCCCATTTTTCACGTTGCGAAAAATGCTCTGGACGATAGTTTTTAATGACATAAAAAAAAAACATTTTTCACGTCATGAAAAACGGTCGTGTGTACACGGCATAAAAGTTCAAAATTGGTGTGTGCAGGAAGGGTGTATAAGTGCCCTGTATTGAAGTGGTTAACATCGTTATCCTGAAAGCATTGAGAAATTTTGAGGGATCCTCAAACACAGCCTGCAACTTAGACACGGTATTAAAAAATGTAAAAGGATTTTTACAAAGGACCAGAATGCTACAATAAAAAAAATGTTACGATAAGAGCCGGTTCACACAGGGGCGACCTGGGATCCGACTTGAAGTTGCCCCAAGTCGTCCCAAGTCGTGTGGTTGAGAAAATAAATGGAAGTGAATGGAGCCATCTTAATACACACTACAGAAGTCTCTCCGACTTCAGAAAAGGTTCCTGTACTACTTCAATCCGACTTCTAGGCAACTTGTAGGCAACTTGTACCCATTGATTTCAATGGAAGTTGCCTCAGAAGTCGGATCACTGTCTTAACTGAAGCAACAATACAGGAAGATAACATACATTTCTCAGGCAAACCCCTCCCTCCCACAGAGCTGATTGTTGATTGATTGGCCACTGGAAAGCCTCCTGTCCTGGAGGCGACTTGAAGTTGCCTTGTACTGTCCTGGAGGCGACTTGAAGTTGCCTTGTAAGTTGCCTGATGATTCATACTCAAGTCGTGTCCAAGTTGCCTCCCAAAATCATGCTGGAAGTCGTGTTGCCCCTGTGTGAATGGGCTTTAAGGGTATATTAAACAAGACATTTATGAGTAACTGAAAATCTCTAGGTAATAAGAAGGCAATGTAAATATAATTTTTTTTTGTATTACACAGCAGATGGTCCGGGAACAGTATACCACAACAACCCAAGAATCCGACATAGATCATCCAGAGAAGCAGTATGTTTATAACATTGGAATCTATGGCTGGAGAAAGCGCTGCCTCTACCTGTTTGTCTTACTTCTTCTTATCATCTTAGTTGTGAATTTTGCTCTAACCATTTGGATTCTCAAAGTCATGTGGTTCTCACCAGTAAGTATCATTCATAACCTTTTTATTGCTATCATTTTTGTATCTGGTCAGTTCAACAGCCATCATTCATAATTAAAATGATGACTGACATGTTTATATTTTTATCAATTAAAGTAGGGGTACTTAATTAAAATTCACAGTGGTCTGGTCAGTAAAATTGTATTCCTGCAGAGGATCCCTCCTTCACATCACAACCCCCTTTCATATCACTGTCACTTTTGCAATACAGCCCCCCCTTGCAAGCACTGCCGCCTTCCTCACATCACAGCCCCCCTTACATCAAACCCCCCTTGCAATCACAGACCCCCTTTATATTCCAGTCCCCCTCCACATCATAGCTCCGCCCTCCTAACATCACTGCCCCCCCTATAAAATCACAGCTCCCTCCTCACAAATCATATTCCCCCTTACATCACAGTCCCCTTTGCAACCACAAACCTGCCCTCACTTCACAGCTTCCCCTCCCCTAAACACAGTCCCCCATTGCAATCTCGGCCCCCCATGAAACCACAGTCCCCATTGCAGTTACAGCTCTCCCTCTTCACAGTTCTACCTTACAACAACAGGACAGAAGACGGGAGGTACAGTTGTGTGTAGTGTAGTGTTTACTCACCTGTCTGCTGCTGCTGCTGCTGTTAAACTTATAGCATGGTATAGGGAGGGACACATGATGTCAGGTCTGCACTGAGGTTAGGAAATCCTAGCAACCCATCCCTTGCTTGTTAACAAGAAGAGTTGGGCAGCTTCCACCCTCTGTGCAGATCTGCCATGCTTCTGCCCTCTGCCCTGCTGTGAGTTAAACAGCAGAAGCGGCAGCAGCATGTAGGTGACTGCACACAGAGGAAGAATCCACCTATGTGGCCGCAGTCCAGACAGGACTTTTACACAGACTATGTCTGGCTATTTAGTGACACCTGATTTAAAGTGACAGTCCACACAAAAGTGATATTTTAGGATTGTGTTAAGTCTGGTGGTCAGCATGAGCCCCTATCTTCCTATATGTCTTTATATGGCTGTTTTGATTGAGTCTTTAAAGCGGACCTTCAGTCATATTTTCTTTTTTTTGTTTCAAATGGTTTATTAAAGAAAATGAATTCAGTACAAGAAATATATCGCACATTAAGTCAGCACATGACACAGTATTGCGGACGCAGCCACCGTATATGAGGAGACATACAATCAGTGCAATACATAACAATATTCCAAAGAACAAGTCATAACACAGGAACGTTCGGTGGAAACCAATGGGACACAAGAATAGTCAAGTGTGGTATGGGAATGGGGAAGGTGCACCTCTTGTTGCAGGAGATAGCATGTGTGTTCCGGTCCTTTCGGAGATGGTTCGAAACATCGGGAGTGTGTCGATCATCTGGTCAGACGAGGTAGTAAGACGGAACGTTGCCACAGGGTGGTCATTTAGAGTACCAGACATGGCGCTCGATCATGGGGTGACAGGGTGTAGGGGATGAGCCAGTTTCTGGCGGGGTCGGAATCATACGTGCGTCTGGGGTCATGCTTCCCAACAGGTGGGAGGGCTATTGTTTCCACAGGGTCGGGTAGCGGGGAGGGAGGGGGGATGGTACCCATAGGAGGGGGGGAGCGGGTGTCAGAATGATGGAGATAGAGGATCGCTGATTGTGAGTGTAAAGGCACTTGACATGTAGTGAGATGGAAAATGACACCATAGTATGTATTTGTACCAAGATTTTCACCGCAGCTCTCGGAAGTCAGCTAGGTTACAATCTGTTTGTAACGGTCTGTGGACATGAAGTGAATCCAACATGCCCAGAGTGCCGTGAATTTGGACGTTGTATCCCGGGCCTGATGTATCAGTTTTTCCATATCCGCGATATGATTTATCCGCTTGAACCATTCCGCCAGAGTTGGTGGTTCCTGAGATCGCCATTTCGCAGGGATGCAGAGTTTCGCCGCGTTTATTAAGTGCATTGCTAGGGAGCGAAAGTAAGTTCTTGGGCGAAGGTTGGAGTGATGTAGTAGGAATTGTTCAGGTGTGAATGCTAGATCGAGCCTGGAAACGTCCTTGGTGATGTGGTGAACGTCCATCCAGAACTGCTGTAGCTTGGGGCAAGACCACCAAATGTGTAGTAGGGAGCCCAGGTCCTTTCCACATCTCCAGCAGAGGAGGGAGACTGAGGGAAACATGGAATGGAGCTTCTTAGGGGTCCGATACCATCGGGAAAATATTTTAAAAGCGTTCTCTTGGACGTGGACATTTACTGTCCCTTTATGGATGCAGGAGAATATCGATTCCCATTCTCTCTCTGTGAGATCTATTGACAAGTTAGTTTCCCATATTTTGCTGGCCCAGTTGTCTTTAGGGTTGCAATCCGGGAACAGCAGAGTGTACATAAAGGAGATTAGGTGGGCCTTAGGACCATTGCCTGAACACGTTGCTTCAAAAGGGGTGAGACTGCAAGACCAATTCGGTTTCGGTCTGGGGTTGTCTAAAAAATGTCTTATTTGAACGTACGTCCAGAAAGGGAAGGAGACATACTCTGTTTTGGCTCATAGTGCTTCGTATGTAAGGAGTCGGTTATTCTCGAAAAAATCCTGCGCGCGCGTGTGAGTGTGTGTCCCCATTCCTGTTAAAAAGGAGGGGGAATGGCCCGGGAGGAAGTCTGGGTTCAGAGTAAGAGTGGTCATTGGACCTAGTAACGAAGATATGTGGTATTTCGTGCAAGCTCTCTCAAACACGGAGAGGGTTGGTGAGATCAACGGGTGTGTCCGGCAAGAGGGGGGGAGAAGGTGCGGTTTAATCCACGGGGTCTGGGACAGTGGGACGGGTGAAAAGGAGTGTTCTAGCGCAATCCATGCCTTAGAGGTATCGTGAAGATTCCAATCAGCGATCCTGGTGAGGTGGCATGCTCGGTAGTATTTTTCCAGGTCCGGCAGTCCTACTCCTCCTTTTGTTTGGGAGCGGTGAGTTTGGCATAACTTATCCGGGGGCGTTGCCCGTTCCAGATAAAGTTAGTGCAGGCTGACCGGTACGTATCGAAAAAGGCCCGAGGAAGCTTGATTGGGACTGTTTGGAAGAGGTAGAGAAGACGGGGTAATATGGTCATTTTAATCGCTGCTGCTCTGCCAAACTATGTAAGAAGGCCTGTAGACCAACTTTTTAGGTCCTTCTGGATCTTTTGTAACAGCGGGAGGTAATTGGCGGAATATAGATCGGACAGGGAGGAGGGGAGTTGCATACCGAAGTAGGTAATCGAGTTATCGCCCCATGTAAATGGGAAGTTCAGTTGGCACTGCAACAGTATATCACGGGGGAGGGTGACGTTCAGGGCAGTGGATTTTGAGAAATGTATCTGCAAGTTAGATAGGTACTTGAAGGATTTGAGGTCAGCTAAAAGGTTCGGTAAGGTCGTCACAGGGTCTGTCAGGAAAAGGAGCACATCATCTGCATAAGCCGCTACCTTGTACGAGCGGTGGTCGATATCAATCCCCTTAATATTCGGGTTGGATCTGAGGCGGCGTAGTAGTGGTTCGAGGGTGAGGACGAAGATAAGCGGGGACAGGGGACATCCTTGTCTGGTTCCGTTAGTGATGGAGAAGACATCCGATAGGTGGCCGTTGACGCGAACCCTGGCTGAGGGGTTGGTATACAATGCGAGGATAAATTGGAGCATACGCTGCGGAAGACCCAAGGAGGTCAGTGTCTCCCGCATGTAGTCCCAGGCCACTCTATTGAATGCCTTCTCCGCATCAAGGGAAAGCATAAATCCGTGGCGCTTCTGTGTTGTGAGCCAGTGGTGGACCGAGGTGGCTTGGTCTAGGTCCACCAGCTGCGGTAGGAGGGGTAGAAGACGGTTCGTAAGTATCTTAGCATACCATTTCAGGTCAACATTTAGGAGCGAAATGGGCCTATAATTCATGACCAAGGAAGGATCCTTGTTCAGTTTAGGTATCACGGCAATATGGGCCGAAAGCAGGTCTCGGGGTAAGGGGGATGTGGAGGGGTCCAGGGAGTTGAATGCAGAGGTAAAGTGTGGGATTAGGAGCTGGGCGAAAGATTTATAGTAGCTCACGGTCGATCCGTCAGGGCCTGGGCTTTTACCTGGTTTCATTTGTTGAAGGGCCGTCGTCGCTTCGGTCGCCGTCAGGGGGGAGTCTAAGTCTTTGGCTTGGGAGGGTGAGATAGGTCCGGGACTATGTTCTGAGAGGAAAGATTTTATTGCCTCTCTTCTGGCTTCCGCGTCGGAGGAGGAGTCGGTGGGGTGTAGATTGTATAATTTGGAGTAATAGTCTACGAATTGCCTCGCTATGTCCGGAGGGGAGGAAATCTTTCTGCCCTTCGAGTCCGTCACTGAATATATCGTATTGGAAGCTTTCTTGGCCTGTAGCGCTTTGGCCAATAGTCGCCCCACTTTATTACCGAATTCGTAAAAGACTCGTTGGGAGAGAATGTATTTACGCTTAATTTGTTTGTTAAGTAATTCTAGTAATTCCTGCCGTGCGGCCAGGAGTGGTTGGAGGGTAGACGCTGCCAACGAACGTTTGTGTGACCTTTCAAGCCTGTGTATCCTATCTGTAAGGTCCGAGAAGTGCTTACGGTGTTCGCGTTTACGTTTAGCAGCTGCCGCCATCAGGACCCCTTGGATTACGCATTTGTGCGCCTCCCATGTTGTGATAGGTGAGGTGTCTGTCGGTTTGTTTTCCAGGAAATATTGTGTCAGGCGGTGTTTAATGTCAGCTACCATCACTGGGTCTGTAAGCAGGGAGGGGTCTAGTTTCCAAGAGAATGTCGATTGGCGTATTTCGGGGAGGGTCAAGGTCATGGAAATCGGGTGGTGGTCAGAGAGGAAGAGGGGGTCAATAGAAGATCCGCTCAGGACAGGGAGATCAGTCTGAGACCAGAAGAAGTAGTCAATCCTCGAATATTTATTGTGCGGGGCCAAGAAAAACGTAAAGTCTCTACCTGTGGGGTTCAAGGTGCGCCAGGAGTCATGTAGAAGCAGAGTTTGGAGCTGGGTCTTAATTGATTTAAGGGAGGCATATGTGAGTGATGTCGCCCCGTTGGAGGTGTCATGGATAGGGTCGAGGGGGACGTTAAAATCCCCGCCGAGGATGAGCATTCCCTCATGGAAAGTCGTGAGGGCAGATGTGATTTCTTTGAAGAAGGGGACCTGACCGGAATTTGGGGCCTATATGTTGGCTAGGGTGACAGTTCGCCCAAAAAGCGTTCCTTTCAGGAAAATGTACCTCCCATTCTCATCTGCCAGAGAATCCGTTAGTTTGAAAGGGCAATTTTTCGCTATTTTTCGCTATAAGGATGGAAACTCCCTTGGATTTAGAAGTGGTGGTGGCGTGAAAGACTGTGGGGTAGTAGTAATTTTTCAATTTCGGCATAGCATCAGTGCGGCAGTGCGTCTCCTGGACGAAAATAATGTCTGCTCTGCCACGGTGCATGATATGGAGGAGTTGCGATCGTCGCTCCGGGGAGTTGAGGCCCCGAGCATTAAGAGAGATGAGTTTGAGCTTGAGCTCGCCCGGTTTGGCTGACATTGGAGCCATCCGATCTGAAGCTAGTAGGGATGTAAGA
This sequence comes from Rana kukunoris, assembly GCA_029574335.1. Taxonomy (NCBI): domain Eukaryota; kingdom Metazoa; phylum Chordata; class Amphibia; order Anura; family Ranidae; genus Rana; species Rana kukunoris. The sequence continues at coordinate 96,914,680 of CM056050.1, read as the reverse complement.
CTAGTAATCTAGGGTTCCAAGAGCTGCGGCGTACCTGCGGGCAGGAGCGTGCCTGTGGGACTCTGGGTAGGTAAGGGTACCACAAATAGGAACGTGGTGGTCAGTGGTAGCTTTAGTGGGGCAGGGGTAAGGGTGTAGGGGAGAGGTCAGAGCGTGAATGTGCGGTAGAAAGTGTCCGTGCTCGGAAAAGGATGATATTCTGGTGGATTGCGAGGAGCTCCTCGCTACTTTCGTAATGTACTCTCCCGCTGGGGCGGGAGCACCGGTAGGTGTCAGTGGCGTGAGGAATGTCCGAAGACGAGTGTTAAAGGAAACCGTGGATGACCACTGTGGTGGGGTTAAGAATGTCGAGAGGAAGGATCAGTGAGTAGGGCTGTCGAACCAACAGCCGTCTTGTATGTAGTGATGGAGATAATCATTGTACGGAGGGTAGGGGAGTGTCGCCTCTGCAGGCAATGTCGAGCCAAAAGGACCGGTCGCGACGGATAGTCGTAAGTGTGTTCATATATTGGAGAGCTTACGGAGCACTCCCGTAGAGGTAATATACCAGGGTAGGGGCAACGGGTGACGCAAGAGGTTGTCATTAAGAGGAGGTATGTGACAACCTATGCTGAGGGGCAGTTACAGAGGGTAAACAAATACTGTTCGAAATAAACCGACACAATAACATCGTTTAACAGTCAGAGACGTCAAATGTAATGTCTTAACATCATAACATTTTCTAAACCAGTGCCAGAAAACCCAGAGGCCCGACAGTGAACATAGATAAGCGTAACTGGCGGGGAGGGGGGGGGAGGGAGGGAGGGAGGGAAAGAAGGACAAAAAAAAAAGGGGGAGCCGTGGATAGCACAGATATGATAAGTCAGATAGGGCGGAGCGTGCACACCGTGTCAGCACGGTCAGAGGCAAAGGGCTGTGAGGCTGCTGTCTATTGGGGACGTGCTGATTGGGGAAGGCTATAGCTACGGGTCATTTATGGGTGGAAGGAGCGGGTGAGGCGAGTGTGCCTCCCAATCAGGGGTGTTCCCAGCCTGCAGGTATTAGTAAAAGTAAAGGAAGGACGAGACATAAAGGATGAGACCCTCGTCCTCTGGGCCATTGTCAACCCCGGTCTTGTGAAGCAGGGCGGGAGCTGCTGAGACTAGTCCTACAAATAATTAATGGGGCAGGGTTAAGGAGGTGTGGACAAAGGAGGAGACCCGCAGTGGGGAGCATATTCTATAGGGCAGTAAGATTTTTTATAACCCAGGAGAGGACATACACAGGGATCTTTACACATATATCCAGACCTGATTTATAAGTAGCCTGAAATAGTAAACATTAAAGAAACAAAACAGGCATCAGTATGGTATAAGCAATGCGGCATGTAAGGTACCTGAGTCGAGTCCGTCTCCCTGAGGCTTATTGCAATAGGAAATCAGTACATAAGGGTTATACAGCATAGACAGTAAGTCTGCATGAAGTCACCCTGCGGTAGCAGCGACCCGACAGGGATTTGCAACAAGGCAAACACGATAGGAACAGTTGTTAAGCCTCAGAGGGGGACATCTGGGGGAGAACTGCTCAGTAGGGAAGACCGCAAGTGTAGTTTTTTCAGCCAGGGAGTTCGGAGGTCTTGGCGTTGAACAGGTGGTATGAGATGGTCTCACATAGAAAGAGTCGGGAGGTGCCCTAGCAGACAGTCGGGTTCGTGCGGGAGCAAGGGTACAGCAGTGTTTCTCACGGGCACGGTGGATGAGTATAGTGTCTATCCGTCGCTGTCCAGCATGGGGAGTCAGGCATCAACTGATGGAAGCTCGCATAGACCACATCGCCAGAGTACAGGACGGAGCAGCAGGGCAAGAAGGGTGGTGAGCCAGATAGGGGTGAGGCGTGGGTGAGTCAGGGGGGTGAAGAGAAGAGTAAGAGCGTAACTGTGCGGAGTCCATCTGGGTGATGATATTGCCACGGTGGTCATCAGTGGTCCCGGCGTGCCCTGCAAGATTGCGGAGCTGCCTGTGGGCTGTGAGGATGGTGACCAGGTGAGGGTGTCGGAGTCGCGTGGGTGGTAGATGGGGAGCGCCTTCTTCTATAGCGGGATGCCTGTGCATCCATCGGTTCTTCCCAGGGAGGACGGCTGAGGAGGTGCGGCACTTCGAATTCGGCATACCAGTTCGGCAGGTCAGTGTAGGGGATATCCATAGTTCTGCAGAACTCGTCTAGTTCTTCCGGGACCCGTAGGAGGGCCGTACGCCCGAGGTGTGTAGCTGAGAGGGCGAACGGAAACTTCCACCTATACTGTATCCCCTTTGCACGGAGGGCGTCAAGCAATGGACGCAGGTCCTTGCGGTGGCGGAGGGTGATTGCCGATAGATCTTGGTATATGTGAATGGGGCGCCCATCACGTTCTAATCGGGGTTTCCCCCGTGCCTTCCGGAGAATGTCTTCCTTGGTCTGGAAATTTTCAAGGCAGCACACAACATCCCCCGGGGGGTCCGCTTCTTTCCCCCATGGCCGCAGTGCTCTATGAATACGCTCCATTGGTACGGGCGTTTGCAGGGGTCTATCCAGAATTTGGTTAAAGAGCTCGGTCACTGCTGGTAGTAGATGGTCTGGTTCCACAGACTCCGGTAGGCCCCGTACCCTAAGGTTCCGTCTGCGGCCTCTGTTATCCAGGTCCTCGACGTGCCTCTGGAGGTCCCGTAGTTGTAAGGTGTGGGTGTCTAACTTGTGGCCGGCCTTTCGTAGGATCATTTGGTGTTTAGAGGTGGTCACTTCAATCTCCTGCACCCTATTAGTGATGCCGCAGATCTCATGGCGGAGGTCCTTAATGGCCGCGAACAAGGTGTTCTTGATGTCTGCGGCCACTTCATGGAGGTCAGTCAGGCTCGGTTGCAGCGATGTGCCCGGGGCTCCAGCACCTCTCGCCTGAGGAGAGGGAGCCGTGGGAGTCAGGATTATCTCTGCTGCGGTGAGAGAAGGGGCTGAGGCGGCAGAAGACGCCGCCATATTGGCTCTCTGGGTCCGGAATATGTCCGGTATTTGCTGGGTCGGTCTGCCGTTAATATCCCTCGGGGAGCGTGAACGGGAGGCAGATGAATGTTGGGACGAGGTTCCCATCGTTTGGAGGGGAAAAAAGCTGCGGGTATCTCCTATGGGAGCTGATGTATGGCTGTGGTCCGTCAGAGCTCGGGATCTAAGCGTCCATCTTCCCTCAAGGCAAGCCACGCTTTCAGTCATATTTTCAACTTTCCATCTATCAAATCTTCTGCCCTTGTTGTTTTAACTTTGGATAGTAATTTTATTTTCTGCCAGTAAATACATTCTACAGCCCACTTCCTGTTTTTTGTCTGGTCATTAGCCTAGGCTTATGACATCATGCACAGCTATCTCTCTTTCTCACTCCTTAGGGAGTTTGCCAGGAAGGGAGGGGGATGAGTCATAATAGGGCCGATCAGAGCTGGAGGCGTGCCTCTATGTATATGTGTAAATCCAGGAAGTGAACAGGTAGCAGCTTCAGCTGCCCACAGTTAAAATGGATGCAGCCAGACTTAGTGGAGGGAGATTTCTGCAGTATATTTGGCAAGTACAGAATAACAATATATATAAAATATTATGCAAAGTGGTTGGAGGGAAGCTTCAGAATGGCAAAGATGTTTTTATTACAAATTATATGAGCAGACTGCTGTTCCTCTTTAAGGTTGCTTTGTGGTAAAAGCCAAGGAATCTTAGACCTCTGTAATTTATTAATACTTTAACTAAACAAGCTGCACATACAACTGGAGAAAACACACTTCATAGCATGCAAAGTATAACATGCACATAACATGCCTACAACATGCACAAGCTGACTATCTTCCCTGAAAATAAGCATTAACAATAGGTATGCAATAAGTATACTAAACAGCTACTCAACTTGGAGATGGAACAAAGATGCAATCTTCTTGTTTGCTCAGAGTCCAACTCAAAACTTTTGTTTCCTCCGATATCTCCCGAACAAGTCTTGCCTCTTTGTCTTTAAGAACAACTCTCCTTTTTGCCTCCCACATACCTGTTCAAAAGTCATAAACCAATCCCCTTTACTTCCTGTAAATCATATCCTGTAAGGAGTTTCCTCTGTTGAGCTCATAAACTAGTCCAACTGGTCCATTTGTATATTAATTGGGGGGGGGGGGGGGCTTAGCTTCTAAAACAGCACATGGTTTTAAAATGTAACTCTTCACATATGAATGTATGCTATAAAATCATCCAAAAATATCCATAGCAACACATTGGCTCAGTAATGTGTACCTGTTATTTTGTCCAGTATGGGGAAGAACAAGTTGACTTTAGAGCTCCAACTCTGAGCTGTGGACTTTTGCACCCTAGTGTTCCCTCCTCCTAGGTGAAGGCTCTGTAAGCAGTACTTACTGTAGCGCCTGGTTACTTGTAAGTACCGGTGCTAAGTTAAATTTAGAAGGGGTCAGAGAGTTAATTAGCTCTGACCCTGCTGATTTGTTCAAATTTGGGTCTCTGTCTCAGCTTGGCTGACTGTGGGCTCATTCTGTCGCTTCTGGGGTGCTGTTCCCACCCCAGGACGACAGGTGGCAGCAGTGGAGTTGAGGTTTGAGTGCTTTTCCACGGCAGCCTATCAGGAGGGGTTTTCCTCGCTGTGCATGCTGGGGGAGGGTATTTATGAGACAGACGCCATTTGTCTGGGTTCTTCTTTGAGTGCAGCACCCACCTTTAGGGTGACTGCATCACGGCGCCCAAGTAAAATGGCCTTCCAGGTCGGGGTGCGCGTGCCACGCAGTGTTCCTGGTTTCCGGGACCACGTTGGTCCGGAACGTTTAAAGCTGTGGCTGGGCCCCAGTGATGTACTGGGTCCTCAATCCTAAAAAGATCCCAAGCGCGTTCCCAGTGAGAGGAAGCTGTTCGGTGGGGAGTCCATCCATCTGAGGAGAGCCAAGAGAGGCTGGCGATCCAATAGGCTCTCGACAATCCACCGGGCATCAAGGTAACCGGGTACTGAGAGGTTGGACATTGGTTACCTATCGGTCGGTAACCTGCAAATTATCTGAAGGAGATCCAGGCCAGAGTCTACTAAAGAGGGTTACTTCCGCTATTTCAATCCTAAGGAGGGTCTGTGGCAGAGACTTTTTCTCTAAGTTCAGAGTGATACTCTGGCTGCCAGGTCAGTGAGAGAGGCCTGTGCAGGTACGCTATACCCACTCTGGCCGGAGTGGCAAAGAAGACTAATGCCGCGTACACACGATCACTTTTCGGTATGGAAAAAAACTACGTTTTTTTTAGCATGTAAAAAAAACGATGGGCCAGATTCAGAGAGCCATTACTCCGGCGTTACAGGAGATGCGCGGCGTAAGTATAAATCTGCACATGCGTATCGATGCGCCGCATGCACAAAACGATATACACATGAAATCTAATTTTTTTTCGACCGGCGTAATTTCGATAGACCGGCGCATCCGTGCACGCAAAACTGCGCTAGACACACCATTGATTTGCTAGTCAAATATGCAAATGAGGGAGTTACGGGGATCCACAAAGTAAGTTTGTGCAGCGCAGGCTACGCGCTGTGCGCAACAGCTGCACGTCCTGTCTAAAATTAGTCCATATAAAAGGTGGTATAAAATTAGACAATTCGTCTACATGTCAGCTAAAGCAACACTGTTAGGGACGAGCTGAGCAGTCACACTTGCAGGACAACAAACTGTATGCTAACATGTCAGGGGCATCCATGCTCATAGCTATACTACTGACTTTAGATGAGCAAAGAAGGAGGAGGGCACGGAGGAGGGCGCGGAGGAGGGCGCGGAGGAGGGCACGGAGGAGGGCACGGGAGAGGATTTTTTTTTCAAAAACGTTTTATTTGCTTTTATAAACATTCCAAAAAAAATATACATACATATATACATCAATACATAACATACATACAAATTACAAACACGGTCTCACTTCAATAGCCCTTTAAAACCTTGGTGGATATAATAATCTAATCTAATACAATATTCTTATCTGAGAAGATATATCACACACGCATAGACATCTTTGGCATGAGTGATTCTGAGGTGTCTCGCATCTTCAGATTCACCCCTCATGCCATCATGGAATTAACCACAACCCTGCAGGAGGACATCACCAGCCCAACACATGACACCACCCATGACACCCATGACAGCTACATATACAATCCTAGCCCCATCCCCACAGATTTCGAACAGAACATGTATGGGGACAGCTGGCTGGTTGGTGAGTGACATGGGTGGCAGGCATGACTGTCCCCCCCATGATGCTGAAATCACAAGGGGCACATGCACTACTAACATCCTCCTGTCTTATCCCTTCAGGGTGACTCTGCATATGCACTGGGACCCATCTCATGACTCCTATCCGGAACCCCCCATGGTACCCTGTTGTATTCCCCAAACTTTGTATGCCAGATTATTGGTGCATGTTGCATGCTGCACAACTTTGCAGTGAGAAAGGGCCTGCAGATTGACATACGTGATGACCTGACCCCTGAAGCAGACAATCCCCCCCTAACCGAGACTACCCCGTCTTCTGAGGGAAGAGCAGCTAGGAGACAGCTCACATTAGGCATCTTTGCACGTTAAACACACACATTAATCATGGCACAATGAGAATGCATGCATGCACACCACTGTGGTCCCTAGATCACACACACCACATCCTTATCAAATTGGATTAGCACAAGCCCACCATGCAGGACTTGTGAGCAGCAACGCCACGGCTCCAATTATGTCACTGTACATTCATACACCATTCACACGGACCTGGGGATCACTTCTCCCTGGTCCTGGGGATCACTTCTCCACCACAAATGAGGGTGACACCCCTTTTCCGGCAGGAATGTCACCCCCACATTCCAAAATCATTCACAAACAGAACCAAAAAAAATAAAAAATTTAAAAAAATGACCAGCAAAAAATAAAAATGCCCAGCATAAATATAATTAAAAAAAAAAAACACAACAAAGAAAACACAGAAAAGACAAAAATCACTCTGCAAAACACTATCCAAAACAGTCACCAAATATCTCAAAGACACGTCACAAACAAACAAACGCTAATAAACAACAGAACAAAAGCACCTTGCTGTATAGGAAGGGATACAAATGGATGTAGTTTTGCAAAGGAAGGGCGTTTGTCTCTGTCTATTTAAGCTGTCTGCGTAGCTCACTAAGTTGCCCGGGCCTAGTTCAAATCTCACTGATTGCGCCGTGCCGAGTTGTGAGCATGCGCACTGAGGTGCTGACCATGGTCTGCTTCATGTGCGCATGCGCGATCCGGCCGGCACTTCATTTGCATGGGGTCACGGCTCATTTCAATGTAACACGCCCACGTCCTTCCCAATTTGAATTACTCCGCCTTACGCCTCGGAAATTACGTTGCACCGGCGAAAATTTCTGCGCAAATACTACGAGGATACGGTGATTGCGCCTCTACATTGCGCCGGTCTAATGTAAAGGAGGTGCGCTACTCCGGTCAAAATATGCGCCAATGTACCTGAATCTGGCCCTATGTTTTTCCAACTTCATCATTAAAAACGATGTTGCCCACACACCATAGTTTTTAAAAAATGATGAGCAAAGCGCGTGACATACAACACGTACGACAGCACTCTAAAGGGGAAGTTCCATTCATGCTCCCGTCTCATAACTTGCTTCTGAGCATGCGCGGGTTTAAAACATCGTTTTTAACGTCGTTTTAGCCCACACATGATAATTTTTACAACCCAAAAACGAAATTTTTTAAAACCATGTTAAAAAATGCAGCATGCTCGAATCTTTTTTTGTCGTTTTGAAGAAGAAGATGAAAAACGACGATGAAAATGAAAATTAAGATGAAAATGACATTTTTAAAAACGTCGTTTTTTTTCATGCTGAAAAATGATCATGTGTACGCGGCATAAGTGTTGTTGGAAGCAGGACTGTTTCCCTCAAAAATGGGGGGGGTGTTGGCGCTTACTAATTAACAATATAAAATAATAATCCCAATAATAAAGATACGGGGTAATGAAAACGTGATAAATGTGTCTCACTCCTACAAATCCCTCCTAACATCAATAACAATGATGGGGGGGGGGGGGGGGTGCACGAAGTAATGATAATATGAATATATAAATAAACATTATGTGACAGTAAATAAGTGTTTCTAGTTCATATGGTGATATTATAAATACATCAATCCAATTGGAAAAAAACGGTGCCCAAGAAATGCAATAAATAACAGGCTGACCGTGGGACGCTGACCCGCAGTGGAATCTGCCTATACCTACTAATCAGTGGTGTGTACTAGGCTGTTTTATAGCCTCTGGAAGGTGAGAGGCTTGTATTTACGTTCACACTGGGTGTCAATCTGCACAACTACACTGGTTGATCGTGCGGTGGATTGCAGATACTTATCAAGTACTTATTGCACTTTTGAACTTTTTTATTCAGCACCTTTATACTGGACTTATATTAAGCACTTTTGCACTTTGGACATTTTTGGAAGCACCTTAAAATTGAATATTTATTTATTGCATTTATTGGGCACCGTTTTTTTCCCATTGGATTGATGTATTTATGATATCACCATATGAACTAGGACTGCTTATTTACTGTCACATAATGTTTATTTATATATTCATATTCTCATCACTTCGTGCACCCCCCATTATTGTTATTGATGTTAGGAGGGATTTGTAGGATTAAGGAGTGAGACACATTTATCACGTTTTCATTACCCCGTATCTTTATTATTGGGATTATTATTTTATATTAATTAGTAAGCACCACCACACCACCCCATTGTTGATTGTATCTGTGTGAGAGCACTTATTTGGTGGCTGCTGTGCTAATGTTATTTAGATATTATTTATTAGGCCAATTGGTACTGCGCATTAGTTCCCCCCAGTCCACAGGACTGTTTCCCTACTGTTACGCCTGAATCTGCTATTTTTCTTTCTGCTTCACCTCTACTCTTCACCACAAGTTTTATTGTTTTTACCCGGGTGGGTAATAAAGAGCACAGAAAAAGACACCTGTCATGGACAATCCATTACTACTACATTCACCATATACTCCTAGACGGCGGAGGAGCCATGAGGTAACATGCCATCCAAAACAAACCAGCAGCTCCTTCGGGTGTAGTGCTACATTACATTTTCAGAAGTCTTCAAGCCAGTCATGTGATGCAGCTGGGTCTTCTTTTGCACCTCTTATCTGGACTGGTTCTTAGTATGCAGAGAGCAGGACTGATGTCAGTACCATTCTTTGCAGCATTACTAAGTGAATGCAGTCCCTTGGGAAATGGGCTCATGATGCCTGGCACTCACAATATTTCCTCAGTCTTCAGGGTTAAAAGACACTAGATGTCATTCAACCAAGCAGACTGAGGACAACTTATGGCAAAAAGTGATTGCTAAGGAGAAACAATAAACCAAAAAAATAGCCCAAAGGGCCTTAAGAATCCTACATACAATTATTTTTTTTATAAGGCATGTAAAATGTTGCATACGCAGTACAGTTATATTAATTATTGATCATATTTTAAACCAGCTAATGGTAAATATTTATCTTCTTTATTAAAATCCATCTCTTTTAATTGTAAGCACAAATGTAATTCTTTCTAATTCAGCATTTGCACATTATTTTATTGTTTAGTTAATTATTTAATTTATGTTACTTTATGTCCCCAGTGCACAATTACTCAGAGGGCTAAAGATTTTTTTCTTTATATATTGTAATAAGTTAAGGAGCCTAATATGGTAATTAATCATTTCCAATTGATGTTAATTATTATAGATATCAGCCTGTTAATGTTCCATGATTCAATTTAATTTCATTTGAATCTCTGCTTGGGTGTGTCCGCTAATTGTTCATTTTTTTGTTGATTAAAGAACTCTGTAAATGGAATAGTCACCTTTGATCAAGAAAAAAGGAGGAATCCTCATTGCTTTACTGTAAAGCTGTATTTCACTTGTTACGTATGTGTGAAGAAGGGAAAGGACAGCCAAGGCAGACACAGTTCTTATTTCTTTTAGTAATCAAGATTTAGGCATATGTTAGGTTATAATTTGCGGTAGTATTGTGTGCTGCCATGTTGCTCGTCTGTTACAGTTTCCAGGCTTATTTGTAATTACCTCAGTACATTATTGTGACCCCAAAATCATCCACAATCAAAGTCAGCACAGACAAAAACCACAGGAAATTATCAACTCACTAATTCCTGACAGGGTCACTCTGTATTTCTTGCACTTATATGAGCAATTATACATTCCATTATATATTTAAAAGATTTAACAGAGAAAATAAGTGATAGTCATTGTTAGGCTAAGTTTACAAAGGCAAGAAAGTGGTGGTTAAAGAGAGGATGTTGATCAGTGTTTTTACCACCTCCAACTACCTACCTACAAATTAGCATGCAGCTAAGATCCGAAGACAGCTGTGCCCACCCCAGCCTGGAGCTCCAGAAGCATAGTGAAGAACAGTGACCGACAGTCACAGATCTCTGCTCAGAGCAGACCTAGAACTGAGCTATCAGGCTGCCAACATGGGACATAGAGGTGAATATATATGTTTATTTATTTTATATACCCCAATTCTCTACTTTAAATTCCTTCCATGCAGTATGTGTGTTGCAGTGTCTTGCTATTCATTCTGGATAGTACCCTTATGTGCATGTACAGTGAAAACAAATGCACAGATGTGAATGCACTGTGTATTGTGGTGTGATGTATTACCCAATAGTAGTGCAGATGTGTTATTTCATGTATTGAAGTTTATTAACGGTCCATTCAAAGTAGGGTTGTCCCTATACCACTTTTTTAGGACCGAGTACAAGTACCGATACTTTTTTTCATGTACTCGCCGATACCGAATACCGATACTTTTTTTAAATGTCATGTGACAGTTTTCAAACCACAATACAGACTAAGGATATTTTCTTTAGAATTATGAAGAACTCTAACTCAAGACATTATAAAAGAATAAAAATGGGTAAAAATGAATAAAACATTTTAATTTTCTTGTCACACAGTAGTAAAAAACTCAAAGAATTTTCACAGAACATGTTGATAAATACAAAAAAAGTATTCTATTTAGGTATCGGGAGCATTTGCACGAGTACAAGTACTCCCGCAACTACTCGGTATCGGTCCCGATACCGATACTAGTATCGGTATCTGGACAACCCTAATTCAAAGTAAATTGGCTACTTTTTTAAAGGGCGTGTCAATATACAAAATGCTGGCATTAATACTAGCCTCAGCCCTAATGCTTTGACAAACTGACTTGAAACAAGCATAGAAATAAGTGACACCTCTGACAATCATCATAAACAGCAGACACACATCTACCAATTTCAAAAGGTTGAAGCTCTTGTAATGCCCCCATGACAAATTTACTTTAAGCTAAACAATGAAAAAGAAAATATATATAGCTATTATAATTTAAGGCTAACTCAAACCAACATCATTTTTTTTAGTTAGGATGGGCACCAATAGGCCTCTTAAAGTGGATGTAAACCCTCACATATACCCAGTGAAGTAAACAGCCTCATATGATACACAGAGAACAAATCTCCCTGCCTCAGTTTTACTTGTATATGTGCATTCTTCAACTTCCTAGACTGTTTACAAAGTGCACATTATATTAGAATTTTCTTTTCCTGTTCCACCACTGGGTGTGGATTCTTGGCGTAGCACACAAAAATCTCCTGCGCTCTGCTGTTTTTGCTAAAGGGCAGCATAGTCCAATTTTAAGGCAAAGTCTAGAATCTTGCAGCCCTTCTCAGAACCATAGGAATTCATGCAACTACAAAAAGAAAAGAAAGAAAAAGGAGGGCGCACCGACCTAGTACATTACCATATAAAAGGTTTTATTAAATAAAATAAAAAGCAATAGTCTTACTCACAAAAGGAGTTTGAAAGAACGCTTGTCAAGCAATCAGACTGGTTCTCGGCAACCGCCAGCAAGACCAGATGATAGCGAGGATCGGATGATGCCAAGCTGACGAAATGGCTGATGCGTTTCTGGGACGCACCTTTTTCCTCAGGGCCTAGGTGATCCATTATCCGATTCTTGGCATATACTGTGTGACAGCTGATTGGAGGGTAGGCACACACACCCCCACTCCACATGGGCAGAGGAAGGAAGGAATGTGCTGAGCTGTGCTGTAAATAGACCAGCTCTCTGCTAATCTATTTATAGAAAATAATTTTAGAAAGAAAGCCAACTTTATGGTCAATGACTGGAACCTATAGCCACATCCCTAAATAGAGGAAGAAGTCCCCCTGGAACGTTATAGGCATAGGTTGGAAACCAGAAAGATGTGCAAAGAAGTATAATAAAAAGTTTTATTGATAAAAACCGTCCAACAATAGAAGAGAATATCATTTACTATACATGAATGGTAATCATATATAGATAATATACAGCTGAATTGTATGACACATGGTTAATCTCATAGTAAAGGGCCATAACCGCAAAAGAAAATCCCAACATGTCTCGGAATATACATTTAATTCCTTCTTATGGGAATGGTCAGAAAAACTGTGACATATGGTGGCTACCATTGACAAATATAAAAACACAACATGGATCATGAGGTTAAAGCTCTCCATATCGTCCCATTGCATCTGAGCTCTGCCAGCAGAAGGGGAAAGTGCCCCTAGAGGTAGAGTGCCAGAGTTTAAGTCCAAAAAAACAGACTCCATAAGAAATAAAGAGAGGCGAGATAAAGAAAATTAGAACTAGGCTGGTTTTATCTCGATTGTCAGAGAACTTGTCAGAAGTTATGCTGATAACAGAAGAACCGAGCAGCAGAAAGACATGGGACCAAGGGCTTTGGAGAGAGATGAGTAAACACAACAGATATATATGTGCCCAGGTCAAATCTCCTGAATAGGGTTTACATCCACTTTAAGTCTCTAAATATCAGCAGCAGATTGCATTGTTTTCAGACCTGGATTTGCCTATTATGTAGTATACTAAATTATCTAGAATAAATGATTACATATATTATATAACAATATAATTTGTCTTAGTAGCACCTGCTGAGAATGAGATAGGGGCTTAGAAGGCAGTAGGGACAAACTTGACTTTGAGAAGAAAAGTGGTGATTATTTTTTCTATCTATAGATTTATATGAGTTTCACTAATGGTATCCTCTGTGTATATATACTTCTTTATCACATGCTCAGTTTAAGTTAGCTGTTTGTCTACTAGTGCATTTTTGTTATTGAAATATTAACCTTCAGTGCAATTATGTAATCCTCCACCACTGCCTCTCCACACTCACGGAGCCCTGTTTCTGCAAATGCAGCTTGCTGCACTCCTTTTTGTTGACTTGTTCGTTTTCCAAACTTTCAGCAGCAGTAATGAGAATAAAATGAAGGATATCAATCATTCATCTGTCTTGGTGTCTATCTGTAACAGCACCAGTATACACACCACTAAACACCTGCATATTACATTATGTCCCGAAGTGTCTACACACCACTAAATCACCTCACATTTTATTATGTCACGGACTCCCAACCATTAACCCTCAACAGTAATTTCCCCTGCAGGTCCAGAGACACAGTACTGTGTCTTGTATTTTTTTACTCCAGTTTCAGCTGTTGTCACTGATGACAGCATAGGTTGCATAGTTGCCGTAAAATAATTTACAGTGACAGTTTGTTCCTTAGTCAGAATATCAGAACATCAGAGAATGTGATACGAACACCCCAAATTAATATGTAAACAGTACAAGCAATACATTTTACCATTTACATTGTATTTTACATGTTTAAATAATGCTAACCTAAAAAAGATTGTATCATGTAAACTTGTAATATGCTACTGTAATTTCAAAATGTCTTTATCGTCCATTGAGGTATAAAAGAATGGAATAATTCTGAGATATTCGGGGTATACTACTGCCTTCAGGAGGTTTGGACATTGGCAAACAACAAATGTTAAGTCAGCTCCCCTAAAACCCTGCTTTCAACCTGCCATACTTTTTTGATAATGTCCTAGGAGGTTGGGCATCTTTTCCTCAGTTCTGTGGATAGCCTTTTTATTCATATTTTTATTTCTTCTTCAACCAAGATAAAATGCCACTTTTGTGCATTGGGCTGTGTTTGGTGGCATTTTTAAAGATCACAGCCTCTGGTGTAACCAAGTCTCTGAGGAGTTATGTAGTAAGCTAGGTTAGGTGGGCTACCCCACAGTTGATATACTTGTGGATACAATTTAAAAAATTTCCACTGCCATCTTGCACTGGTATTGATTTTGGCTGAGTAAACTGTTTGCTAAAATTATGCCTTATGTGGCATGTTCCTGGATATTTCTGCTACCATTCAGCCAAGAGGAAGCACTTGCCTGCTGCTCCTGATTTGAATACATGAAGCCTTGCCTCACTTTGGGACAATTTTTTTCTCTGAGGCCGTGTACACACGTCCGAGAACCTCGTCGGGCTAAACTCATCGTTCCGCCCGTCGAGGTTCCCGATGAGCGACCGAAAAGTCGTCGAGCCAAATTTCCTCATTGAACAACGAGGAAATAGAGAACATGTTCTCTACTTTGGCTCGACGAGCTTCCCGACGGGACGCTCGTCGAAAGTGTACACACGACCGATTTTCTCGGCAGAATATGTCTCCCAGCGAGCTTCTCGCTGGATTCTGCCGAGAAGCTCGGTCGTGTGTATGGGGCCTGTTTCATGGTACAGCATGTCTTTTATAGTGACACGGGACATTCCTGCTGTAGTAGGTGACCTCAGGCAATTCTCAATTGTTGCTATAAGCAATTTCTCAGTGTCCCTGGAAGAGAATGCCAAGGTTGTTTTGCATTGCTAAAGTAATCTATACAGGTCTCCCCTCTTCATCTCTCCCACTCCACATATACTGAGTATCCAATTCAAGGACTTATTGATGGACTAATGTATTAAATCTCATACTATTTAGCAGCGCCACTACACATTTTTTTGTTCTTGGATGCCAACCTACCTCACAAGTACTGGGGAGAAGCAGTCATGACTGCAACTTATCTACATAACAATAATGCAAAGAAATACCGCGCTAAAAACACAAAACAGACTAAAAGCCGCAACCACTATGTGTTATACACACACTAAATACATAAAGGAAAAAAAAACTTGAAGTTGCGCTAAAAATAAAAAATAAATAAAATAAACTAGTGTGGTATTCGGAAATCATATGTGAGACAGTGCCTTATCACACAAAAATAGTGTAATAACAGTCCAGTGTGAATAGATAGCAATATAAGCCAAATCAGCTTCAGAATCAGAAGGTAGTGAACCAAAGTAAATTGAAATGTGTTTCACAGACAGTCCTAAGAGTCAATATGAAAATTAATAGAATAAATGTCCATCATCAAAAATGTTAGTGTGATAAACAATGGAGGCTTACCAGAAGGCAAGCATACCGCGCTTGCGGCTGAAACCCCAGACATGGCCTTTTAAGAGTCCACAGCAGGATACCTCAGCAGGATAGAGAAGTTAGGATAACTCCAGGTGTGTCATCATCAAATGGTTAACCAAAAAATTGAAAATCACATAGTGAAGTACGCCAAAATAACACATAAAAACGTACTTAGAATAAAAATAAAAAAAGAATGAATAGTGATGTCCTAGGTTGTGACTAAATTAACACCACCACCGTGTCACCAAATGAAATGAAGGCTTACCAGAAGCCAAGATAAAAATCTCATATAACAGGAAAGCCTTTGTTCGGATCTTTTAGGGGCAGCTGTTGTCTAGATGTCCTGTAGGTCCTCCAAATGTCAGCAATACACCGGAAAGGAGTAAATAGCCCACATAGTGAAGTACGTTAAAAAATCCTAATAGGTTTATTTAAAAGTTGCACTTACATGTTACAGATAAAACTAGGCACAGAGAAATGTAAAGCCGGCCGGCTCACTCGAACGCCCGTTCCACTCGGATCGTCACGTCAAAACCTCAGCACGTCACCTTCCCGACGTACATTTCGTCACAAAATTGACGTCGTCTAGGGGCACGGGCGACACACTGACGCATCGCGTGAAATACCATTTAGAAAGAACCAAGCCTCGATCTGACTCTGAATACTGAATGGTCGTCTATGATGGCCTGATAGAACCAGAGCCAAGCCTCGTTTTGAGACGAACAGGCTGGATGTCCACAAACGGTAGTCTGACAGGCCCAAATGTAAAGAGGATTTTAATGCAATAAATAATTATCCAGTTATAAACGGCTAACAATATAATCGAATATCACTTTTAAGTTTCCACCTAAATCTTAAATGGTGACTCTGCCAGTATATTACTGACTAAAAAGGCAATCAAATCACTAACATTTATTATCTTAATAAGTCCCCGGCCAAGAGCGGCTCTATAAGGGTATCATATTGGTAAAAATAGGAAATCAATAGAAGAATACACCCAAATGTAAGGTAGGTATAAAGGTCGAATAACTATAAAGGGAAGAACATATAAGGACTATTTCCCCTAATAGAATAAATCTTATATAAGAGATTATGGACATGACTCCATTTCCTCAGCAGAAAACATGAGATTAGTCACCATAACTAACACAAATGGATATATACAGAAAAATACAAATAAAAAATTGAATAAAGAAATTTATAACCGGGGGGTACCCAGTCAGAATAATATATCTGTGTTCTGATATTTGAAAGAAATTATGCATAGCATGAATGGTCCACTGTGGGCCAACATAGAGACCACCTATCAGGTCAGATCAAGTTCACAATTAAAATGTCAAAAACCCAACAGATTAAACATCAGAAAAAACGAAAACTTATGAATTGTCAATAAATGCGTTGACATCTACTTCCACGTTGAGCCCAAAGGGAGTGTAACACTTAATTCTATGGATCCATGCCATTTCCAGTTTTGATATGTTTCTAACCATTGGACTCCCTCGCCAGTGTGGACTATACCTATCGATTCCCAAGAATATAGTTTTTTGAGGGATCTTTGTTGTGGGTTAAAAGGTAGTGTCTCGAAACTGAATGTTTCAAAAAGCCCGCTTTAATCTTGGTGATATGTTCATTGAGCCTTACCGAGAGGGGTCTCTTTGTCCGGCCCACATATTGAAGCCCGCATGGGCACTGGAGCAAATAGACCACCCCTTCAGTAGAACATGTGATGAAAGGTTTGATTGTGTGTTCATGCCCCGTGATTGTAGAGACGAATTTATGGGTTTGTCTGTGAGCACACCCACTAAAAGAACAAACGCAGCATTTTCTGCATTGATAAAAACCTATAAAGGAATTAAGGAAGGTAGATTTAACCTTAGGGGGTTCAAGGACATTAGAGGCTAATTTGTGCCTCAAGGCTGACCCCCCCTGAAAATCACCCGTGGTTTGTCTGGTAAAACTGGACCCAACACTGGGTCATTTTTTAGGATGTGCCAATGTTTTCTAATTAAGTTTTTAACACTATAGTGTTGGGTGGAATAGGTAGTAATAAAGGGGGCAACAGGTGATGTAACGTTTTGCACGTGCTTTTTACCCAGTAATTCAGTTCTATTTCTAGTTTTGACTTCTTCCAACGTTGACATGAGGGACTTCAAACTATACTATCTAAAAATCTGTCAGTCAGGATAGCAGCTTGGTTTAAGAAATCGGTCTCGTTCGAGCAGTTACGCTTAATGCGCAAATACTGACTTTTGGGGACGGATTTCAACCACACCTTATGGTGGCAACTATCCACAGGAATATATGAGTTTCTGTCAGTATCTTTGAAAAACGTACTGGTAGAAAATTCATTTTGAAATATCGAGATTTTAAGATCAAGAAAATTTATACTCGATTGGCTAGCTTCAAAACTTAAATGGATACCCCTAGAGTTACTATTGAGTGATCCCATAAAGGACTGGAGCTCTTGGAGAGACCCATCCCATAGGAGGAGGATGTCGTCGATGTACCGGGCCCACAGCTTGAGCTGGGGCTGATGGCAAACATAGACGACATCCTCCTCCCACATAGCCATAAAAAGATTTGCCAAGCTAGGGGCGTACTTAGCCCCCATTGCAACACCCCTGTCTTGGCGATAAAATTGGTTCTGGAACCAGAAGTAATTCCTTGAGGCAGCAAACTGCAATAATTCCATTATAAAACAAATCTGTTTGTCAAATAGTCCTGAATCACGTCTGAGGTAATATTCCACTGCTGAAAGCCCTAAGTTATGAGGAATAACTGTATAAAGCGAAGTCACGTCCTCGGTGACCAGCCACATATCTTTCGTGGGTTTCAGATCAGATAAAATATTGATCACGTGACGTCAGTCTTTCAGATGAGAGGGCATTTTTGAGACCAGAGGTTGCAGAAAAAAGTCTATATACCTGCCCACCCGGGACGTGAGCGAATCAATCCCGCTCACTATGGGGCGACCTGGGGGGCAGGTAAGACTTTTATGTATCTTTGGCAGATAGTATATAACTGGTGTTCTTGGAGCTTTTGGGATAAGGTAAAGTTTTTCTTTTTTATTTAAAAGTCCCTCCTTATAACCTCTTAGAACTAGTCTTTCAAGTTGTCTAAGATATGTAAATTTGGGATCAGAAACCAAGGGAGTATAGGTATCCCTATCTCCCAGGATCCTGTCCATTTCGGCCAAATAGTCACTTCTATCCAGAATGACTATTCCTCCCCCTTTATATGCGGGTCGGATAACAATCTGTTTGTTATCACAGAGGGAATCTAGGCCGGTTTTCAGGTCATGGTCAGACCTTATCTTTTTAAAAGGGAGTTTGTCTAGATCTCTTAAGAGGATATCCCTAAAGACTTTAATCGAAGGGGCCACCGCACCTGGAGGGTTGTATAAAGAGGCATTAGAAAGGCCTGTATGTACATAGCTAGATGAAACCGTTTGTTGATTGGTGATAGGGTTGGACAGCATATATCTTTTAATATTAATTTGCGTATGAACTTATGTGTATCCATATAATTTTCAAACTTATTTAACTTACGTGGTAGCACGAATTTTAGGCGTTTATCTAGAATTGATTTCTCAGACTGGTTCAAAGTTACAGTGCTCAAATTAAAAATGCCAGAGGTGGTAGTTAGACTTTTTTTCTTTTTAAGTCGTAACCTTCTTCCCCCTCTGACTCCTCTATTGGATCTCCGGCTCGTTTGATGCCCAGGCTGGGTCGGTGAAAACCCCACTGTTGTGGATCTTGTCCAAACCAGCCTGGGCCCCCATAGGGGTACTGATTATTAACAGGCTGAATCTGAGGCGACAAGGTAGCACCTCTAATACAGTATTTAAAGGATAGGGGAGATCTATTTCCCATAATAATCTACTGGACCTTCCTTGTCTCGGAGAGGGTAGAATCTATTTTGGGTATCAACCTGATAATCGTTTTCTCTTCCATTTGAAGGAGGAGGTTCAAAGTGATTAAGGCCCATACCATACCCGTATGGAGGTGGGTATGGAAAAGGCGGGCCACGGAACGGTGGTGGAAATGCTGGTGGCCCTCCCATATGTCCAGAAGGCCCTTGTGATTTAACTTGAAAACGTCTTGCTTGGTTCGAACTAGAACGATTAGAAGAATTAGCTCGACCTTCACCACTGTTCTGGTTGGATCTAGCACCTCTTTGGGGAGAGGCGGCTGATGGTAAGTTACTGAATTGCCTCTCCCCGATTGAGGGGCTCTAAAGGGAGAAGACTGTGATCCCCTTCTAAATTGTGAATGGGTGGTCTGAGTTGGGATTGAGAGTGGTTACTCTGTTGCTCCACTGAAGGGGCGTCAGATTGATTAATCTCCATGGTTTCATCTGTATTTTCTGCTAATAGCTTTTTTTGCCATGCAAAAACCAACTGGTCGTGGTAATCTAACAAATCTCTATTATATTTTTTCTTTTTCTTTGCTTTTTGATCTCTATCCTCCTTTTCCAGATATTTGAAAAGAGTCTGTGATTTCTCTTTATATTCAGTGGTATCACGTAGGGGGCCAAGTTTCTCTTCAATAGACTTGATTTCTTCATCAAGCCTAGTGAGTTTCTGATGTTTCCTACCTATCAGAAACTGGAGAAACTTGACCCCCGCATCATTGAAATATTTATACCATTCATCAATTTTAATATCCCCTTTTTGGGGGGGAACCTCCCATCTCAAGCTTCTAGGGACCATATTCTCTTTCACATATGTCTCTAAGTAGGATATATCCCACTGTGTGTGAGTCTCTAACCTCGTAAAAATGCCATTAAGGTCACCCTCATCTTCTTTATAAGATTCAAAGACTCCCAATGTATCAACCTTTTTGGAGGCTCTATATGTACAAATGTCCATAATTTGAGGACTTGTAGGATTAATATCTACAACAATGTAAAACAGCTGCAGTATTGGTGTATAATAACAACAGAAGAATAATGCAAAGAAATACCGCACTAAAAACACAAAACAGACTAAAAGCTGCAACCACTATGTGTTATACACACACTAAATACATAAAGGAAAAAAAACTTGAAGTTGCGCTAAAAATAAAAAATAAATAAAATAAACTAGTGTGGTATTCGGAACCATATGTGAGACAGTGCCTTAGCACACAAAAATAGTGTAATAACAGTCCAGTGTGAATAGATAGCAATATAAGCCAAATCAGCTTCAGAATCAGAAGGTAGTTGTAACGGAATGCCCCGTGACAGACTGAGATATTCCTATGTCTAGGGTCACCTTATGTCCACTAGGGCCATAGGGTGACAAAGAATCATAATTCATATGTTACAGAAGACATTAATAAGGGACATTAATAATAATTCATGTTTGCAGGATGTCTTCAAATACCAAAAGCGGTTAGCTATTCAATCTGGGCACACATGATTTGGAAAGGTGTTAATTCAGGTCTACAAGACCAGAGTGAGTCATACCTTTGTATAATATGCTATTGAAATATCGGAAGGTGTGGATTGCACCCACTCTCACAAGACTCTGCCATTGTGTGATAAAGCTGCCTAGATAAACTTATTCAACTAGATGTCTGTGTTACTATTCAAGGTTAATTGAACCCTATTGAAGATGTGGTGCCGACCGGTCTACATGGTTAGCTTACCTGAATGCCTTTTAGAGTGTGATTGAAGCCCCCCATGGTGTGAAGGGGGGTGGAGATTGCATTGTCCTGTGATTAACTGCATTATGCTTGAGACTGTATAAGAAGCTGAGAAAATACTAATAAATTGTCATATCTTTGGAAGCAAGAACGGAGCTCTGTCTCGTCTTATTCTGGGAAAGGATATGGATCGTGTATGCAATATTGTGGGAGTGTGTCAGATAAGCTTGTCGTGACTGGATGGAAGGTTGTAAGCGGTGGTGACCGTTACAGTAGTGAACCAAAGTAAATTGAAATGTGTTTCACAGACAGTCCTAAGAGTCAATATGAAAATTAATAGAATAAATGTCCATCATCAAAAATGTTAGTGTGATAAACAATGGAGGCTTACCAGAAGGCAAGCATACCGCGCTTGCGGCTGAAATCCCAGACAGGGCCTTTTAAGAGTCCACAGCAGGATACCTCAGCAGGATAGAGAAGTTAGGATAACTCCACTTTCAGTGATGTTGCTGGAGCCAGAGTTGTAAATGGCTTTTTAGGTAGTTGTTAGTATTTTGAATCTAATTTGTTGGGTAAGCGGAAGCCAGTGGAGGGATTGACAGAGAGGAGCAACAGAGACAGAGCGGTTGGTAAGGTGGATGAGTCTGGCAGCAGCATTCATGATGGACTGAAGGGGGGATAGAGTATGCAGAGGTAAGCCAATGAGGAGGGAGTTGCAGTAATCAAGGCGAGAGATGACCAGGGAGTGAATTAATAGTTTTGTTGTGTCATTAGTTAGAAACGGGCGTATTTTGGAGATGTTGTGGAGGTTGTGGCGGCAAGATTTGGACAGCGATTGGATGTGAATTTGTTTTAAAAAATTTAACAAATTTTGTTAGGATACAAATAGTATATCAGTACAGAATGATCCATACACTCTTAAGAGGTGGCCAAATGTCCAATCCATATGGCTGTAGTGTAAAAACAACTATAACAGTAATTATAGTTAAGTAAGGCTACTGCCCACTCAGATCTGAGCAGAGTACTGATAACTTATTGGTAATGTTGGATCAAGTTGTAACGCCTTAAATATAGCATAAGATCAGGGCCCGTAACATCAAAGGAGGTTTGATAGTTTACATTTCTCCCACCTCAGAGTCGAGGAGAGAAAGGATCCAGGACCCTCTATTGGTATCCATAAAAGTTTTTTCTATATTCTATGATATAACAGGATCAGAGGCGGCTCCAGACTTTGTGAGGCCTTAGGCAAAAATTAGACATGAGGCCCCACTCATGCCCATAATGGGGAAAAAAATATGCAATAAAAAATAATGGTATAAATGCATATATTAACAGCCTTAAAGGGGTGTTCCAGGCATGTTTAATGTTTATTAAAAGTCAGCAGCTACAAAAAGTGTAGCTGCTGGCTTTTAATAAACATGCACTCACCTGCTCCACGTTCCAGCAACGCGCCGGCCGGAGCTCCGCTTCTCTCCCCCCCTCTCCGGCCAGCGTCCTCATTATTACTGTGGGGACACAGCTTTCGGCTTCACGGCCGGGCACTCGCTGCGCTATCTGGTTGGACAGGCGATTGCCTGGGACCTGTCACATGTCCCAGGCGATCGCCTACAGGGAGGGGCCGCCAAAAGGCGATATGATGTATCGCCTTAGCGGCCCCTCGGCGGAAGGAGGGAGTGGAACAGGATGTCCCACTCCTCCTGAAGTCCCCACTGCCCCCCAAAAAAATGACATGCCAAATGTGGCGTGTAAGTGGGCGAGGCGTGGACTAAACGGAAGTTCCATCCTAGTTAAATCCTAGGAACTATGAATTATGAACTATAAATTTCTCTAGCCAATTATTCTTTAATCAAATATCATTAAACATAGGGCGGCTGGTGCTCAAAATTTTTGAGGGGGCGCAAACAAACTGAAAAATTCTGAAAGAAAATTGCAGCCTCACTGTGCCCATCAAACGCAGCCACTGTGCCCATCAAACGCAGCCGTTGTGCCCATCAAACGCAGCCGTTGTGCCCATCAAACGCAGTCGCCACGCCAATCAAACAGAGCCGCCATGCCCATCAAACGCAGCCGCCGCCCCAATCTAACGCAGCCACTGTGCCCATCAAACGCAGCCACTGTGCGCATCAAACGCAGCCATTGTGCCCATCAAACACAGCCACTGTGCCTATTAAACACAGCCACTGTGCCTATCAAATTCAGCCACAGTGCCCAATAAAATGCTGCCACTGTGCCCCATAAAATGCTGCCACTGTGCCCATCAAATGGAGCCTCACTGTGCCCATCAAATACTGCCACTGTGCCCATCTAATGTTTCTACTGTGCCCAATAAAATGCTGCCACTGTGCCCCATAAAATGCTGCCACTGTGCCCCATAAAATAGAGCCTCGCTGTGCCCATCAAATATTGCCAATGTGCCCCGTAAAATGCTGCTACTGTGCCCCAAACACCGCCACTGTGCCCATCAAATGCAGCCTCACTGTGCCCCATCTCACACATAGCCACTGTGCCTTTGAAATGCAGCTACTGTGCCCAATTAAATTCCGCCACTGTGCCCCAAACCCTGCCACTGTGCCCATCAAATGGAGCCTCACTGTGCCCATCAAATACTGCCACTGTGCCCCATGTAATGCTGCTACTGTGCCCCATAAAATGCTGCCACTGTGCCCATCAAATGCAGCCTCACTGTGCCCATCAAATACTGCCACTGTGCCCCATCAAATGCTGCCACTGTGCCCCATCAAATGCTGCAACTGTGCCCCATTAAATGCTGCCACTGTGCCCCATTAAATGCAGCCACTGTGCCCCATCAAATGCAGCCACTGTGCCCCATCAGATGCATCCACTGTGCCCACCAAATACAGCCACTGTGCCTATCAAATGCAGCCACTGTGCCCATCAAACGCCACCACTGTGCCCCATCAAATGCCGCCACTGTGCCCCATTAAATGGAGCCTCACTGTGCCCATCAAATACTGCCACTGTGCCCCATCTAATGCTGCAACTGTGCCACATAAAAATGCTGCCACTGTGCCCCAAATGCCGCCACTTTGCCCTTTAAATGCAGCCTCACTGTGCCCATCAAATGAAGCCAGTGTGCCCCATCAAATGCAGCCGTTGTGCCCCATCAAATGCAGCCGTTGTGCCCCATCAAATGCAGCCACTGTGCCCCATCAAATGCAGCCACTGTGCCCCATCAAATGCAGCCACTGTGCTCTATCAAATGCAACCACTGTGCCCTATCAAATGCCGCCACCGTGTCCCATCAAATGCTGCCACTGTGTCCCATCAAATGCCGCCACTGTGCCCATCAAATGCAGCCACTATGCCCAATCAAATGCCGCCACTGTGCCCCATAAAATGCTGCCACTGTGGCCATCAAATGGAGCCTCACTGTGCCCCATCTAATGCTGGTACTGTGCCCCATAAAATGCTGCCACTGTGCCCCAAACGCCGCCACTGTGCCCATCAAATGGAGCCTCAATGTGCCCATCAAATACTGCCACTGTGCCCCATCAAATGCTGCCACTGTGACCATAAAACGCCAGGAAAAGGCAAACCAAAACCTCAGTAAAGTAGATGACAAGTACAATGTGGGAAAATAAAACTGTCTTGTCAATGATACATGAATGAATAGGTCAACATTTTGAAATGATTCATTTAAGAAAAGAATCACTTTGCCATGAATGAAGAAAGTCCTCCAAGAATTCATAATATGACCTAAAGCAGAGATAATATGGTCTTTGACTTGGGGGTGCATTGTTGTAGTGTCATATATATATTAGTTAGAGACACACACTATCTACTCCTCACCTCTGTGACGTTGCTTCCCATACTAAAGGCAGCAGGAGAAGCAAAGCTCTCTCCCTCTCCCTCTCTGCCCTGCAGTGCAATCTGGGAGTTGTAGTCTCTGCAGAGCACAGGCACCAGAGGGCCAAATTGAAGTCTGTGTGCCTGTGCTCTGTGGGAGAACTACAACTTCCGCGATGCACTGGGGCCACCATCGCCGACTTTAGGGGAAAGGCTAGGAGGACGGCGCCGCAGCAGTGGAACAGCAGGCAGCCTGAGCCATGGCCACCCCACCTCCACCCATGATCGATAGTAAGTATTCTGCCTCGTCCGCCGCCGCGGATCGCGGCGGTGGCTCTGCTCAGTCTGCGGCTGTGTGCAGCCCGCCCGCCTTCCGCTCACCCCACCGCTTGCGAGTCCCACAAAATGCAAAAAGGCAAATTAGGCAATCGCGAGGCCCTTTCTGTGGGCGAGGCCTAAGGCGATTGCCTAATTTGCCTAATTAAAGAGCTGCCTCTGAACAGGATGTATTGTCTACCTATACTCAATGCACTCGTTTGTGTTCCCTTCCTGTTTCTGTCTACATGATGTAAAGCCATGATAAAGATATCCTCCATATTCAGCGCTTAATTGCAATACTCTGCACAATAATAATTTGAGTTATATACAGTTTGCAACAACGGAACTGAGCAGAAATTTTGGCATACTGTAGACTAAAGCACTGACTAAGTTGGCTTACTCTAGCAGGAATGTAATAAATAATAATAATAATATAAGAGGGAAAAATATGCCTTTCTGAACATGTACAATTACACCCAGAGGGGTTGTAAATGGTTTCCAATAGCCTGAAAAGCAGTGACCTTTGCAAACGTACAGTAATATGACTGCATGTAAAAGCTTATAAAATTAGAAGCTACTACTATAAATTACGGTTGTGTATTTATTAGGTCTGGGGACTCTAGTAAAGAGTCATGTTCTGTTTGTATGTTATATCAGAGTTGTAAGGCCAAGATTATATTCAGCAGCTGCTCTTAAGATAATTGCAAAGATGACGCACACCATCTGTAAGGGTTTCAAACATCTAATAATAGATATACGCAATGGCCCGGATTCACATCCATCGGTGCATCTTTATGCCGCCGTAGCAACGTTGAGAGGCAAGTATGAAATTCACAAAGAAAATGCACCCAACGTTGTGCCGGCGTAGCGTATATTCGCCGGCGTAAGCCGACTTAAGTCAAAGTAGGTGGAAGTGGGCTGGAAGTGGGCGTGATGCATGGTAATGAAGTGTGACCCCATGGAAATGATGGGCTGAGCGTCATTCAAGTACTTAAAACGAACGGCGCATGCGTCGTAACTTGGACGTATCCCCATGCGCATGCGTACAACCACGTCTAAATAACTTGCTAAGATACGTCGAATCACTGCCTACGACGTGAACGTAACCTACGCCCATCCCTATTCACGTAGTACTATGTAAACAACGTAAAATATGGCAGCTGTTCCCTGGTCCATACCTTTGCATGGGTTGCGCCTCCTATATGAGGAATAACTTTACGCCCGACGTAACCCTTACGCAAAACGCTTTAAACATGCACCGGGCGCATCTACGTTCATGTATCGGCGTATCTCCCTCATTTGCATATCTGAATCAAAACTTCCATATGCATCCAGCATAAATATGCGCCCACGATACACCGGCGTAGGAAAGTTACATCGTTCGGAAGAAGCCTATTTTTCGACATAACTTAGTTTGTGGGTCCGGCGTATAGATACGACGGCGCACATTTGTACTTACGCGGCGTATCTGTAGATACGTCGGTGTAAGTGCTACATGAATCCGGGCCTATGTATGTTAATTTGTTACCCTTATATGCTCGACGCTATACAAACATAATATAATTCACAGTAAATCCTGCGCTTTATTTTTGTTCTTTAGAAATACAGTAAAACCTTGGATTGCGAGCATAATTTGTTTCAGGAACATGCTTGTAATCCAAAGCACTTGCATATAAAAGTGAATTTCCCCATAAGAAATAAGAGAAAATCAGACGATTCATTCCACAACCATTTATTCATAAGTCCTTCAGTCTACAGTCCATATAAAAAGATTATAGAAAGGTTGTGTAACCATAAAATCTCCATCCACAAATGGCGGCCCCCACAAGGGGATTAGAAGCAAAATCCAGCAGGAGTTACAGTGTATAAAAGAGAAGAGAGGCACCTCCAAGGTAACTCACATGGTTGATGAAGAGGCACACTTACGTATGCAAGCATCTAGGGTAAAGCTGTCCACATAGACCATCCTCCTTACCACCGGCTCTCACCCCTGTCAGTCTACAATCATGACCAGGAAGACTACCCTGCAGTATAACCATTTGAAAGTAAGGCTTGAAGCTCTTGTGAAGTGTAGTGTGGAAGTGATGATGTTGATGGTGGTGTGGAGGATGGTCTATGTGGACAGTTTTAGCCCGGATGCCTGCATAGGTGTGCCTGTTTTATTCATCAACTATGTGACTTGCTAAATGTTGTACCTTCATTAAATGCAACCATATTGCTGTACTTTAGAGGCGCCTCTGTTCTGTTTTATATTCAGTTGTGACATGACGCTACTTGTATATCAAGACATCGCTTGTATATCAAGTCAAAATGTATTAAACATGTTTGCTGGTCTTGCATAACACTCTCAAACCAAGTTACTCTCAAACTAAGGTTTTACTGCACCTGTCACCTATTAGTATCCGCAGGGTGGACATTGTTTAAAAAATCTCATAGGCTGCGTACACGTGATCGAACATATCCGCTGAAACTGGACATGTTCGATCGTGTGTATGGCCTATCGGACCGTTTTCCAGCAGACAAAAATTTCCAAACATGCTTGAAAACATGTCCGCTGGAAACCTGTCCGAAGGACAGGTTCAATGGTTAGTACACAAACCATCGGACCAAAATCCCCCGCATGCGCAGAATCCAGTCGACGCATGCTTGGAAGCATTGAACTTTGTTTTTTCATCACGTCGTTGTGTTCTACGTCACCGCGTTGTGGTCCGAGGGGATTTTGGTCCGATGGTGTGTACGCACATCAGACCAACAGACCACTTCAGCCTTGTCCGATGAAAACGGTCCGTTGGACATGTTTCCTCGGACATGTCTGATCGTGTGTACAGGGCCTAAAAGTCTACAGTTGTCACCTGAATATGGGGTAAATGTTAAAGATAGAATATAAGTAATTTTGATTGGATGAGGGGGAGAGCCAGACATCACTGCCCCATTTCTCCATATCATCCAGAGAGTTCTTTGTATTGATTGAGAAATGCAAAGCAATCTCTAAATTATGCCTATGCCAAGTGGGCGACCTTCTATATTCATATTGCAACAGGGCAGCCAGTTGGCACAGGACCCGGAAGCAAGTAGAGCAGTGTCTACTACAGTGATTTCTAGCTTCTAGAGGAATTCCAAATGTTGTGTTATGGTCTGGTATGGAATATGCATAGTTACATTGGTCCAAGCTGGAAACATATATATATATATATATATATTTTTTCCCTTTCTTAAATCTTAAATCTTTTCATTTACCCTCTCCTACATTGTGACAGTGAGCTGTGGGACAAAATGCTGATACTGATTTATAAGACCAAAATATACATATTTTATAAGACCACAGACTGTGATAAATTACTTGTGGCCATCTTAAAACATGCATGGTCAGCAATAACACAGCAAACCATCCATTAAAGCTCTGACCTTTATTGGGTAATAGATCTGCAACTTGCATTCAGTTCTTTATTGTTCTTATGAATATCTGTGGTGTAAAAAAGCAATTATTGTAACTACAAATAATATAATATGTTTTTACTGTTTTGCACATGGGCATGTACCAGAAATGTTATATTAGTTAAGCGTAAGATAAACATAGTCAAATATTTTATCTAGTTATCTTTTCATAATAAATATTTTATATAGGGCTAGACTAAATACCTGGACCTGTCCTTTAATCCCCGGCAGAGGAAAAATTACACTTGGGGAGGGACCTGTACTCTTTGATAATCAGCGCTGTCAGTTAGTAGGTTAAATGTGGTTAAGCAAAGACATCTAAAGAATAGGATCCACAGGGCTCACTGCTAAATGGAAGTGTATTCAAATAAATAGATGCAGAAAATATACAAGTGTCAAGAAATGGATCACCTGCTGGCACTGTGGTTCTCAGATCTGAAGGGTGTAGTCCCGGTGTCCACCAGCAGGTGTCTTGCAATAGCCAACTGATCCCAGAAATTAGTCCCACCTGATGCTGGCTTTTGGGAGGTTATTTGCCGCTCCTCTAGCATTCCATTGTGCCTCAGTATTTCGCCTGTGCGCCCATCTCGCGCTCAGTTCCTGTAACGTTGATCCTGATTGCCTACCTATTTGCCTGCTTGCGCCTGCTCCCATGTACCTTCTCCCCATTCTAGTTCTTTCCTGACCTTGCTATTCCATGCTCCCCAGCCTGATCCTGCTGTGCCCCATTTATCCTGCGGTTTGCTAGGTAAGTGTGCTTGTATTTGCTTTAGTTGGTTCACTTCCACTAGTTAAGTTCACTTTTATAAGGTGTCATTGGGTTTTTATATTTTTCGGTGTACGAGAACATTTGTATTAATGGTTGTGTTTATTTTGCTTTCCACTTGTGCCGTTTCCACAAAAAAAAAAAAAAAAAAAAAACACATTTGTTTTCACTAAGTTTTGAGTCTGATGTTCAATGTGCAGTTCCACATACACCTGTTCTACAGGATACCAGCACTTGGCATCCTAACAAGTATCAAGTATCAAAATAACAGCAGCTTCACACTGCCTGGCTGTGTTTTTTTTCTGGCTAAGATGTGTTTTCCCATAGACTTCTATGATGTCCACTGGTTTTGGTGCAGTTTCAGAAAACGCACCAAAAATGCAGCATTCAGGAGTTTTGGTATGCTTTCTGAAACCGCACCAAAACTGAAGGACCTCATAGAAGTCTAGTTAACACCCCTTCACCCAAGAAAAACAAAAAGTGTAGCGCTAATTATATGTGCAAGAAGACTGTAAAACAGATGAGAGGCTCATGCATAAATAACATAAGTGTTCTAAAGTCCATAAAGGAATCAATCAAAGTGAATATAATTGATAAAAATGACGAAAAAAAATGAAGAAATAATGTTCACTAATAAAGGTCCATATCAGTTGCTCCAACAAAATAGTGACTTAGTGCTGAGAGAGAGGTGAAATAGAATTTGATAGCAGATCCATCCACTAAGGTAAATTGGAGGCTTACCAGATAAAATGGACCAAAATAAGCATACACTTATTAGATCACAAAGGCTTAATGGTAGCGATGTCCTGGCTTCAGGGTAACTTGAATGGCAAAGTGGAGGATGATTTCCAATATGGTGTGGTATATGATGTAACTGTGAGGACGTAGGCCAATGATGGACAGTAGCCAGTAATAATAAGCAGATAAGGCTCAAAATCAGCAGATCCAAAGGTTCAGGGTGTAAAAAATTAAGGAAGAAAAAACTGAGATGGACATAGTGTAAAACTGTATAACATTTACTAGGCAGCAAAAGACTAGGGGCCAGATTCTCAAAGGAATTACGCCGGTGTATGTACACATACACCGGCGTAATTCGAAATTCCCGCCGGCGTATCATTGTTTTCTATTCTGAAAACATTTACGCTACGCCTACGCAAATTACTGGAGCAAGTGCCGTATTCTCAAAGCACTTGCTCCGTAATTTTTGGCGGCGTAGCGTAAATGCGGCGTCTTAAGGCCGCGTAATTCAAATAGTGAAGGAGGGGGCGTGCTGTATTTAAGCTTGGATCCGACTTATGTAAGTCATTTACACCGTCGGATCCTGAATGCAATACTACGCTGGCCGATAGGTGGCGTTTACATAAATTTCACCGTTGAATATGCAAATGAGCCGATACGCCGATTCTCAAACGTTTTTGCACCGCGGCGACGTAGTTTACGTAGGTTGCGTACGCGTAAGGTTACCACTGCTATATGAGGGGTAATCTTACGTCAGTCCGCCGTATGCCATGTTAAGTATGGCCGTCGGGTTAGCGTTGGCTTTTTCCGTCGTTTACGTCGTTTACGTAACGCGTCGTGAATAGGGACGTGCGTTAATTACGTTCACGTCGCAACCTATGTATTTGCAGCGTATTACGGAGCATGCGCAGTGGCCTACGTTTAAGAACTGCACGTGCGCAGTTTGTTCGGCACGGGGGCGCTCTTAATTTAAATACAGCACGCCCCCTCCTTCACTATTTGAATTATGCGGCCTTAAGACGCCGCATTTACGCTACGCCGCCGAAAATTACAGAGCAAATGCTTTGAGAATACGGCACTTGCTCCAGTAATTTGCGTAGGCGTAGCGTAAATGCGATACGATACGCTACGCCGCCAGATACGCAATTTTTTAAGAATCTGGCCCAGTAAGTTTACACTCGCATTTCAGCAGATGAATCAAGTATATAAATCATAAGCAGTGGGGTCAGCGGGTCCCGACGTGTTTCGATCAATCGATCGTCATCTGGGGTACCCCTTCACCCTACAACTTCATAAAATAGGGAGAAGATGTTCTGTATTCACAAAGATGAACTTAACACGGCTAATGTCAATTAATGTCAGATTTAACCATTGTAATCAGGCACTGGCTGCAAAACATGTGAAACCCCATATGGGAAGAGGCAGGAAGACCTGTTTAAACTTATGCCACGTACACATGATTGGTTAAACCAATGAGAATGGTCTGATGGACCGTTTTCATCGGTCAAAACCGATCGTGTGTGGCCGCCATAGGTTATTTAACCATCGGTTAAAAAAAAGGCAACTTGCTTTAAATTTAACTGATGGATTCCTAACCGATAGGTCAAAACCGATCGTTTATAGGCACGAACCATCGGTTAAAAATCCACGCATGCTCAGAATCAAGTCGACGCATGCTTGGAAGCATTGAACTTCATTTTTTTCAGCGCGTCATTTTGTTTTACGTCACCGCGTTCTGACACGATCGTTTTTTTAATCAATGGTGTGTGGGCGCGACGGACCATCAGTCAGCTTCATCGGTTAACCGATGAAAACGGTCCATCAGACTGTTCTCATTGGATGGACTGATTGTGTGTACGCGGCATTACAAAAACGTAATGTAAAGTTTTTTTGGAAAGTACTGGAAATGAGCAGAGGGGGCTAAAGAATTACTGGTAAAATCGGATGTTTCTTCAAAACAAATCCCAACCTAAAATCGATTATTCTTGTTTTTGGATTAATTGGGGAGAGTTTGGTTCCTCTCTAAATTAAAAACAGTCCCCAGGACTTTGCTGTGTCTTTTGACCCCAACACCCACTGTTGCGGACCCATTCTGTGACAACAACATCACATCTTGTTTAACTCTATGGCTATACTGAGCACTTGTATCATTTCACTGAATACGATTACAGCAATATTGGGAGAATATAGCTTAAAGTGTAATGCCGCGTACACACGGTCGTTTTTTGTGATGAAATAAAACAACGTTTTAAAAAACGTCATTTAAAATGATCGTGTGTGGGCAAAACGTTGTTTTATGTCTTCAAAAAAACGACCAAAATAAAATTCGAACATGCTTGAATTTTTTATGTCGTTTTTCAGAATGTTGTCTTTTGTTTCACAAAAAATGATCGCGTGTGGGCAAAACGACGTTTAAAACGTCGTTTTTAAACCCGCGCATGCTCAGAAGCAAGTTATGAGACGGCAGCTTCAATGGAACAGAGTGCCGTCGAAAGTGTCTTATGTAACTGCGCTTTGCAAGAGCATTTTCAGAAAACGATGGTGTGTATGCAACATCGTTTTTTAAAATGAAGTTTGAAAAACGTAGTTTTGTTTCGTGAGATAAAACGACGTTTTTTACATCACAAAAAGTGATCGTGTGTACGCGGCATAAGTGAACCCCCCTATCATTTTCAGCCAAGAAATCTGCCATATTTATCTCTGTTTAATCTACAACTGCCATTCAGTGTTGCCAACCTACCAGATTGAAATTTACTGGCATGACACCCGAAATTTACTGGAGCAGCCATGTTTTTACTGGCATTTCATGAAAGTTACTGAATTAAGTTTTTAGGTGCAAATTTCAGTATTTAGGCTACAAACAAGTACGCTAGGCAAATAGCAATGTGATTTAAGGTAGATATTAAGGTAAATAGTAAACAAAAAATATTGCGCTAAATAGTGGTGATCAAAAAATGCAACGATGCAGATACAAATCAATGTACATACATATGTTAAATGAATAAATAAGTGAAGGCAGCTAGCACACCAGTGGATAACAAGTGCAAAGGATAAATGGAAAAAGTGCAGCGCCAAACTTAGGCTCGTGAAAGTTCCACCTGGAAGGTGGATCAACCAGTAGTGCATTCACATGTGAACATAAGACCTCATAAATTCACAAATGAGGAAAATATGCAATCATCATATAAAGTGATAAACAAAAATAAACGATAAATGTGATGAATGTAATATTAACCACTTCCTTACTGGGCATGTAAACCCCCTTCCTGACCAGGTGAAATTTCAGCTTGCGGCACTGCGTCGCTTTAACTGACAATTGCGCGGTCGTGCGATATGGCTCCCAAACAAAATTGGCGTCCTTTTTTCCCCACAAATAGAGCTTTCTTTTGGTGGTATTTGGTCACCTCTGCGGTTTTTATTTTTTGCGCTATAAACAAAAAACAACGACAATTTTGAAAAAAAATACAATATTTTTTACTTGTTGCTATAAAAAAATAGCCCAATTTAAAAAAAAAAATTCAGTTTAGGGCGATACGTATTCTTCTACATATTTTTGGTAAAAAAAAAAAATTGCAATAAGCGACTGGTTTGCGCAAAAGTTATAGCGCCTACAAAATAAGGGACAGAATTATTATTTTTTATTATTTATTTTTTTACTAGTAATGGCGGCGATCTGCGATTTTTATTGCGACTGCGACATCATGGCGGACACATCGGACACTTTTGACACATTTTTGGCACTTTTTATATATATATAAATATGCACTAATTACTGTATAAATGTGACTGGCAGGGAAGGGGTTAACACTAGGGGGTGAGGAAGGGGTTAATGTGTATCCTGCATTGTGTTCTAACTGTAGGGGGAGGGGGGGTGACTGGGGGGGTGACCGATCTGTGTCCCTATGTATAAGGAACACAGATCGGTCTGCTCTCTCCAGTGACATGACGCTGTCATTGTGAGAGCCGGCAATGAGAAATGATCTCATATGTTTACATATGAGATCATCTCTCATTGGCCCATCAGATCGCATCGCAAACGGCCACTCTGATTGGCCGTTCGTGGCGATCTGTAATTGGCTGTGTCCAAGGGACACGGCCAGTACACAAGTTCCCCGCTGCGCGCTCTGGAGCGCGCGCTGGGAACAAAGAAAGGGGCTGCCGTGAAAACACGGCAGCCCGGAGATTTAGAACCACCCTGCGGCCGCATATAGTCGTACGGCCGTAGGGAAGTGGTTAAAGTTCTAATATTGAGAATGGGGGTTCATCAGGATCTCCTGAGTGTATTCAGACATCTAGATATTCATTTTCTAGAGGATCTTCATCTTCCCAAAAAACATTTCTTGGCATATGGAAATGAAAAACATACGCTCACCAGCAGTTGGTGACCCGCAACTCACCATACGGTGGGTGGGTCCCGAGAGCTTATGTGGGCTACCGCCCTCCTTGGAACTGGACGTAGGTCTGACTCCCAATCCTGATAGTCGGGGTAGGTCCACAGTGAAGCCGGTAACCACAAGGATCTCCAATGGGGTATGTAGAAGGGATGCTCCAAAATTTCTCAATCACAGGAAAAAAGAAAAAAAGGAGAAACACCTCACACAGCAGGTAGAAGATAGAGCATGGCATGTCCGAGCAAAGGACATCCGTATGGTGAGTTGCGGGTCACCAACTGCTGGTAAGCGTATGTTTTTCATTTCCATATGCCAAGAAATGTTTTTTGGGAAGATGAAGATCCTCTAGAAAATGAATATCTAGATGTCTGAATACACTCAGGAGATCCTGATGAACCCCCATTCTCAATATTAGAACTTTAATATTACATTCATCACATTTATCGTTTATTTTTGTTTATCACTTTATATGATGATTGCATATTTTCCTCATTTGTGAATTTATGAGGTCTTATGTTCACATGTGAATGCACTACTGGTTGATCCACCTTCCAGGTGGAACTTTCACGAGCCTAAGTTTGGCGCTGCACTTTTTCCATTTAGATATTAAGGTAAAACATTTATTTGTTATTTTTTAGTTACTTCACCCCCCTCTGCGGTGCCACAACCTCCCTCTGCCTCCAATCTTCCCCAGGCCCCCTGCCTCTAATTACCCCCTGCCTCCATCGTCCCCTGCCTCCATCCCCCTCTGTGGTGCCACCAACAACCCCTGTCTCCATCCCCCTCTTCGGTGCGTCCAATCTCCCCCTGCCTCCATTGCCCCCTGCCTCCATCCCCCTCTGCGGTGCCACCGCATCCACTATCACCCTCTGCCTCCAATCTCCATGCGCAGTTCCAAGCCGAACCGTCTTGACAATTTTTACCGGCACATTTCCAGAACTCCGGACATTTACGAACGGGGGAAAAAAGTGCCCGTTTTTACGAACTGTCCGTAAAAATACGGACGTTTGGCAACACTGCTGCCATTGGGCTGCACATGTGATCAGTTTAGACACCAGCCATTGGATGGTTTGACAGTTTGGTTGAGAGCACAACCAATGGGAGTGTTACATTTCCAGCACGTGCCGGAAATGAAACTGTTTTATGGATAGGTTTACTTCCACGAGTAGTGATGTCTATGCGTTCCAAACTTCAGGCTGTAGGATTTGCAACCAAGTATTAAAAAGTGAAAGTTTGATTTATGATTGCTACTCTTTTCCATTACTTTTACTCCCTTAAAAAGTGGGAGGCACATAATTCCTACACCGTTCACCTGATTTGGATATAAATACCCTCAAATTAAAGCTGAAAGTCTGCAGTTAACCACTTAAGTACCGGATAAATATGCTGCTAAATGCCCAGAGGCGTTTTCACAATTCGGCACTGCTTTGCTTTAACAGACAATTGCGCGGTCGTGCGACGTGGTTACCAAACAAAATTTGCGTCCTTTTCTTCCAACAAATAGAGCTTTCTTTTGATGGTATTTGATCACCTCTGTGATTTAAATTTTTTGCGCTATATACAAAAATAGAGCGACATGTATTCAGCCACATGTCTTTAGTAAAACAAAATCACAATAAAAAAAAATTAGCTACTTAGCGGCAACAGTGACACTAATAAAGCAATCAGAAAAATTATCGCTTAGTGACACTGGCAATATGGGGTGAAAGGGTTAACTGGGGCAGTGATCAAGGGGTTAAAACTTTATTGGGGGGGGGTACGGGGGCTACCCTGGACCTAACACTAACTGCCTGTCACACTAACTGTCACACTGACACTAAATGCAGTGATCAGTAAATATATGATCACTAGGCATGTGCAAAAGTGAAAAATTTGTTTCGTTTCAATTCGTCATTTAATAAATTTCGTTAAGTTAGGTTCGTTACATGTGTTGAATTCGTTTTCGGAATTAGTTCGTTTTCGACCGAATTTCGAAAAATACGGTCGAAATCGAAAATATTTCGACCGTTTTTCGAATTCGTTCGTTTTCGACCGAATTTCGAAAAAAACGGTTGAAATCGAAAAATTATTTTTTTTTTTTTTCGAATTTCGATCGAATTTAGTCTGCGGGTATTCGATTCGGAATTCGAAAAAAAAATTTTTTCGATTTCGACCTTTTTTTTCGAAATTCGGTCGAAAACGAACGAATTCCGAAAACGGTCGAAATTTTTCGCTAATATAGCAATTCGGGAATTCGTATGCATCCGAATGTCCGAATAATGGAAAATTCGTCCGAATTTCGATTCGGAACGAAACGAAATGCACATGCCTAATGATCACTGCATTCAGTGACACTGTGACAGGGGGGTGGGGGGGGGGGGTCATCTGAAGAGGTTAATGTGCCTACATGTCCTGGTGTCAGTGTAGTGTTGTGCAGACTCACTTGTGATGTCTTCTCTCCTCAGCGGTGGTTGAAAATACCGCCGAGAGGAGAGATTACATCACTTCCCCGGGGAAGGACGCGCATTGGCTGGGAGCGATCCGGAGGGGGCGAGCAAAAACGAACAGCCGCCCCCTCATCCCGGATCGCTTGCACAGCCACGGGGACCGCCGCAAGTACTGGGGGGGGTCCCGATCGGACCCCCGACCCACGTCTAGGCAGGGACGTAAAGGTATGCCAATGTGCCTGTACGTGCCATTCTGCCAACGTAAATGTACATGCAGCAGTCCTTAACCGGTTAAAGCACATCTTGTTTGTTTCATTTCAAATCCATTGTGGTGGTTTAAAGACCCAAAAAGATTAGTATTGTGTAGATGTCCCAATATTTATGGACCTGACTGTATACAAGTTGTTTTCACTGTTAAAATTATATTTTATTAACATCCATTAAAACTTCTATAATAAAACCTTTGTACAGTATACATCCATACTTCAATCTATCACCCATCAATCACATCCTTGATTTATACAGAAGAATAAAATAATGCTGGGAAAAAAATCCCACACAATGAGATTATTAAACGAATGATCGTCTGTTTTTTGTTTTTGTTTTCTTTGCATGCTAGTCTCCATATCAAATGCGAATAGGTTACTAAAGTACAAAAATTCTTGTACCACAGAAAACAAAATTCGTAAGTGCCGTAATGTATTTGTATTGTATTTTTCGGACAAAAAATGTACTGATTAAATGAAATTCCTACAATCTGGTATCGTACAAGAACATTTTTCGTGTTTGTCCCTTCGACTAACGATCAGATTATCGTACGATCGCGTCGAAAGTGGATATTTTCATTTGTTTTTCTCATTGTGTGTACTAGCCTTTATTCAGAAAGGAGATGGGTATCTTTAACACATAGGGCCAGATTCAGCAAGACTTGCGCCGCGTAACTGTAAAGATGTGCCGTAGTATCTATGTGGCCGTACCCATCAACCTAGGTGCGCCAGAAAACGGGCCATTTCCGATCGGCTTAACTTTCCCTCGCAAGAGTATCATTAGCGCATATTTTCGCTTGTCGCATCCGTCGCGCGTATTGATTTGCCATGCAAATAAGGGAGATTTCCTGATTCGCGAACGGATTAGCACCATACGCTGGCTACATGCGCCGCGCGTATCTCGTCCGTCCGTCGCAAAGTTATTTCTACAAATAGCTGCTTTATCTTTACTCCAGACGGCCTCAGGTCAGCAGGAGAGCAGCTACAGCAGCAGCGTTACCGACGAAAATAGCAAGCTGAACAACCACACTTGCAAGGACAACACCTCTGTGTGCCAACATGCCAGTGGCAGTCGCGGTCCTAGCACTAGTACTGGGTTCCCCGGTACGGAGGAGGCGGGCATGTGAGAGGATATACCGCACGCGCATGAGCCTCTTTGGCATGGGTGATGAGGAGGTGTATCGCCTCTTCAGATTCAGCCCTGATGCAATCCTTGAATTAACCACAACCCTGCAGGATGACATCACCAGCAAGACACACCGCTCACAAGCAGTGCAGCCACTGGTGAAGGTACTGGCAACACTTAATTTCCTTGCAAGTGGATCATTCCAGCGTACAAGTGGAGTGGTGGCTGGGATGTCACAGTCCACCATGAGCAGATGTGTGCACCAGGTTGTCCCCGCAATCCTCAGACACATGTCCAACCAGTTCATCAGACCAACCACTGAGGAGCTGCGGCTGAAGACAATGACAGATTTCTACAGCATTGCCAGATTCCCACGCACAGTGGGGGCCATTGATTGCACACATGTGGCTCTACAGCCCCCCAGTGCCACAGAGCACATATACCGCAATCGGAAGCATTGGCATTCCATCAACGTACAGGTGATAGCCGATGCCCAACGCCTCATATGGCTTCATATACAATCAGAGTCCCATCCCAGCAGAATTTGAACAGAACGTGTATGGGAACAGCTGGCTGGTTGGTGAGTGACATGGGAGTCAGGCATGACTATCCCCTCCCATGATGCACACATCACAAGGGGCACATGCATGACTAACATCCTCCTGTCTTTTCCCTTCCAGGTGACTCTGCATATGCACTGGGACCCCATCTAATGACTCCTTTCCGGAACCCCCAAACCACAGGAGAGAGAAGATACAATGAAGCACATATCAAAACTCGTGCAGTGGTGGAGCAAACATTTGGGCTCCTGAAGTCCCGTTTCCGATGCCTGGATAAGTCCAGGGGGAACCTATTGTATTCCCCTACCTTTGTGTGTCAGATCATCGGTGCATGTTGCATTCTGCACAACTTTGCCATGAGAAAAGGCCTGCAGATTGACATACGTGATGACCTGACCCCCGACCCACACAGTCCCCACCTGCCAGAGGCTACACAGTCTGCTGATTGAAGAGCAGTCAGGAGGGTCCTCGCCGTATACATCTTTGGACACTAAACCAAAACATTAATCACACAGACAATGCAAGCATGCACACCACTGATGTCCCTAGATCACACACACCACATCCACATCACATTGGATTAGCCCAAGTCCAGCATGTAGGACTTGGGAGCAGCAACGCCATCGTCAAGGCCCCAATGATGTCGCTGTCCATTCATACACCATTCACACGTCATTCACACAGCCGTGGGGATAACTTCTCCACCACGGCCGAGGGTGACACCCCTTACTGGCAGGAGTGGCATCCCCTCACATTCACACACCATTCACACTGTCCCCTGCACTCCTGACCGTGTGCAGTTCAAAATAAAATAAATATCTCATAACCTGAGCAATAAACAAAAATAATAAAATACTCATAACCTGAGCAATAAACAAAAATAATAAAATACTCATAACCTGGGTTAAGCCAGCGCATTTCCGTTACTCCGGCGCAAAGTAACGGACATGCGCTTGGTGAATACTGTACTTCACTCGCTAGTTTGCGTCAGCGCAGCGTATATGCGCTGCAATACGCTGGCGAAAATATGCGCGCATCTACCTGAATCTGGCCCATAATGTATAGAAAGATATTATTTGCATATGTGTATTGCAACACAGCATGCTAGATGGAAATTGTTGATGATATGTGCGTATATACTGCTTGTGTAACTAATTTGATTTTATATTTGTTTACAAAACACTTTGAGAATGTGTACAGCCTCCCCATAACAGATTTATAATAATGACTATGCATTTTTGTATTCTTATATCGTGTATATATATAAATATGTGGCTGATGGGTAATTGCAATGAATGAATTCTGTACAAATGTTTTATCAAAGACGTTTTATATTCACGCTGATGTAATGCAAATATGTGGCCTCAGCTTCAAGGGGTTGTATCGGGGTGATGCCTGATGCCTAGTGGTGCAAGCATCACCCCGGTACCGTTATTTAGAGCTCACGGTTGTCTTTTTCTTATGATTAATGCAGTTAAACAGCGGCTCAATCATTATCACAATATATATCACAAAATATATTAAAGGGATAGTGTAAAAATAAAAATAAAATAAATAAGAAAAAAAAATTCCCTGCGAGCTCACGCACAGAAGCGAATTCATACATAAGTCGTGCCCGCAAATGTAAACAGTGTTCAAACCTTACATGTATAGTATTGATGAGATAGTTAGAGCGAAAGCAATAATTCTAGCACAAGACCTCCACTGTAACTCTAAACTGGTAACCTGTAGACATTTTTAAAGTGTTGTTGATTGAAATTTTTTAAGTACTATTTTTAAAATAGTGCAATTTTAAAGCATGACATGTTGGGTATCTATTTACTCATCGTAACATCATCTTTCACATTATACAAACAAATTGGGCTAACTTTGGTGTTTTGTTTTATTTGGAGGTTCTAAGTAATGTTCTAAATAAAAAAATACTGGGCCAGATTCATGTACAATGGCGCATCGTTGCTCCGGCGTGGCGCATCTTTTTTCCGCTACGCCGTACCTGCGCGGAGAGGCATGTACTGTATTCATCATTTTTTCACTCACCTGCGTAGCGGATTTTGGACGGCATAAGGTGGCGGAACTGTAAGTGGGCGTCACCACATGCAAATGATGGTCTGACGGTGGCGCAGAGAGATCCGTACGGTGTATCTTAAACGGCGCATGCGCTTTAATGTCACCTGGCTGTCTGCCTCCTGTGCGCATGCGCAGTACGGCGCCGACGTCACCACCAAGATCCGCCGCACCACTTCCTACTCCAGTGCATAAATATGCACACAGAAGCGCCACTCACTTGCAAAACGTGACCAGCATTTTTTTGAATTGCCAGGGCTTTTGCATCCTGCTCTTTGCATTAATGATGGCTGCACCAGAGACTCCCGGTGACCGTAGAATGTTT
The DNA here is from genome assembly GCA_029574335.1 of Rana kukunoris. NCBI lineage: Eukaryota > Metazoa > Chordata > Amphibia > Anura > Ranidae > Rana > Rana kukunoris. The sequence continues at coordinate 96,873,423 of CM056050.1, read as the reverse complement.
AATTTCAGCCCTCAGGAGAAGGCTGTGATCACCGATGCGCTCTCCCAACATGGGTCCCGCCTCTATGGGGCACAGAGTGCCAACACTGGCAAATCGGAGAAAACCCGCATTTATGCAGAAATAACCAGGCAGGTAAATGTTGTCGGTGTGGCGGAGAGGGAGCCCAAGCACATCCGCAAGAAAATTAACGACATGCAGAGACCGGTGAAAGATAAACTTGTGGCAATGAGGAAGCATGCCAGTGGCACAGGTGGAGGACCAGCCACAAGAATCACCCTGACGGCAGAGGACATGGTTGTGGCCAGGTTGCTGGATAGGGAGCTGGTGGAGGGTCTGCCAGGCTTCGAATCAGGGGATCAGCCTTTGAGGTCAGGTAAGTGTGTTTTATCTGCTTTGTGGTGTGTTGCATGGGTGGGGGGGGGAATTCATGTGACAAGTGTGTGGGTACTCCAACATGTGATTGTTTTGTGTCATCCACAGATGTGCAGGATGGAGCTGGGCCATCATTGGATGCAGGGCGATCCACCCCATCCATGGTGGATCTAGCCCCGACATCATTGCTTGAAGAGGTTGAGGAGGAGCACGTCAGGGTAGAAGAGGATGCTGTGTATATGCTGGAGGAGACCCCCATACCTGGCCACTCCCAAACCTCCCCCCCTTGCTAGATTCCCCATCAAGGGACACCATCCCCTCCAGGGATTCACCATCAAGGGACACCATCCCCTCCAGGGATTCCCCATCAAGGGACACCATCCCCTCCAGGGATACCCCCTCAAGGGACACCATCCCCTCCAGGGATACCCCCTCAAGGGACCTCCCCTACACCCGTCCTCCAGCCTCTCAGGCCTATAGTAAGGCAACGAGAAAAACACGAGGAGTCCCTGATTATTTTGAGGACCATCTGGCAAGGGACCAGACAAGGCAGACCCGCCATATTGGATGTCTTGCTGGTGATCTTCATTGGGTCGCAGATAGCCTGGCGTCCACGGCCGAGAGCCAGGCTGCTTGCACTGTGGCAGTGCAGGAAGCCATCGCCCAGCAGGCTGGGCAGAATACTACTATAATTGAAAGTCTGCAGGACGTTGTTGGGAACGGGGCAGCCCTTCTGTCCTGCCTGGTGGACCTGCAGACCACCACATCTGGCCTGGTCTCCGAGGTCCGGAGCCTGGCAGCTGCTGTCCGTGAGGAGGGGAGGCAGACACGGCGACAGCAGCGCAGCAATACCACCTGCCGGCTGCGGATGCAGGCTGCCACCAATACCTACCTCCACCGGCTAGCCGTGGCAATGGAGGGCAGCCAGGCAGCCAGGGAGAGACTGGTGGAGGTTCAACCACCTGCCCCCCAGCCCCCCCACCTGTGGCTCGCCCCAGGCAACTGCGCCCCAGGAGCCTAGGGACAAGAAGGAGCCCACGTCAGGGCCGTTGATTTATATTAATTTATGTTTGATACTCAGATTATGAGTTATTTTTTTTTTATCTCCCTGCACACGGTGAGGAGTGCAGGCTACAGTGTGAATGTGGTGTGAATGTGTGGGGGTGACACTCCTGCCATTAAGGGGTGTCACCCTCAGTCGTTGGTGAGAAATTATCACCACGACACGAGTGAATGGTGTATGAATGTACAGCAACATAATTGGAGCCGTGGCGTGGCGTTGCTGCTCCCAAGTCCCATGTGGTGTACTTTGGTCTAATCCAATTTGATGTGGATGTGGTGTGTGTGTGCGCTAGGGATCAGAGTGGTGTGCATGCATGCATTCTCATTGTGCCATGATTAATGTGTGTGTTTAACGTGAAAAGTAGCCAACCACAAGGACCCTCCTGACTGCTCTTCCCTCAGCAGACGGGGGACCCTCGGGCAAGGGGGGACTGTGTGGTTCGGAGGTCAGGTCATCACGGGGACTGTGTGGTTCGGAGGTCAGGTCATCACGTAAGTTAATCTCCAGGCCCTTTCTCACGGCAAAGTTGTGCAGCATGCAACATGCCCCAATGATCTGGCACACAAAGTTTGGGGAATACAACAGGGTTCCCCCAGACTTATCCAGGCATCGGAAACGTGACTTCAGGAGGCCAATGGTGCGCTCCACTACTGCACGGGTTTTGATGTGTTCTTCATTGTATCTTTGCTCTCCTCTGGTTTGGGGATCCCGGAATGGAGTCATGAGATGGGGTCCCAGTGAATATGCCGCGTCACCTGGTAATGAAAAGACAGGAGAATGTTAGTAGTGCATGTGCCCGTTGTGATGTGTGCATCATGGGAGGGGATAGTCATGCCTGCCACCCATGTCACTCACCAACCAGCCAGCTGTCCCCATACACGTTCTGTTCAAATTCTGTGGAGATGGTGCTTTGACGGTATATGTAGCTGTCATGGCTGGACATATTAGGCCTTGCGCATCAACTATCACATGCACATTGATGGAATGCCAATGCTCCCGATTGCAGTATATGTGCTCTGTGTCCCGGGGGGGCCGTAGTGCCACATGTGTGCAATCAATGGCCCCCACAGTGCGTGGGAATCTGGCAATGTTGTAGAAATCTGTCATTGCCTTCATCCGCAGCTCCTCAGTGGTGGGTTTGATTATGTGGTTGGCCATGCGTCTGAGGATTGCGGGGACAACCTGGTGCACACATCTGCTCATGGTGGACTGTGACATCCCAGCCACCACTCCACTTGTACGCTGGAATGATCCACTGGCAAGGACATGGAGTGTTGCCAGTACCTTCACCAGTGGCTGCACTGCTTGTGAGCGGTGTGTCTGGCTGGTGATGTCATCCTGCAGGGTTGTGGTTAGTTCCAGGATGGCTTCAGGGCTGAATCTGAATAGGCGAAACACCTCCAATTCACTCATGCCAAACACGTCAATGCGCGTGCGGAATATCCTCTCCCGTGCCCTCCTACGTGCACGTCGACGCTGTAGGGTTATGAGCAAGGCTGCCCCTGGCATGTTGGCAGACAGATGTGTTATCCAGCAAGTGTTTTAGCTCAATTCGTCTGTAACAGTGTTGCTTTAGATGCTCTCCAGCTGATCTGTTCAAATGCTGTGCAAAGTTACCCCTGCTTTATGAGGGGTGACTTTGCGCAGGAAATTGCAATTACGCGCACCGGGTTACGCCGGCGCCAGACAAACGTGCGTTTCTGAATCGGCGGTTCTCCCTCATTTGCATATTTGAATAGATAATCCATGGGAACGGTTGAACTGTCCCGCGTAAAGATGCGCCAAAGACACGCAGCGTGGAAAAGTTACGCCGGTAAGAAGTAGCCTATTTGAAGGCGGATCTGGTATAGTAGGTACGGCGCATGGATCAGACGGCGCAAAGTAACAGTTACGCCGCACATCTCTAAAAACGCCGTAGTAAGTGCTACATGAATCTACCCCACTGATTTTAACTTGTAAGCAACAAGTGTCAGAAAAAGGCTTAGGCCCCGTACACACGACCGAGCTTCTCGGCAGAATCCAGCGAGAAGCTCGCTGGGATCCATATTCTGCTGAGAAGCTCGATCGTGTGTACGTTTTCGCCGAGCAAACTGTCGAGCGAGGCGTCGAGCCAAAAAAGAGAGCAGGTTCTCTATTTCCTCGACGGGCCATTGGGACTAATGGCTCGACGCCTTTTTCGACAGCCTGGTCGACGAACTCGATGGCCGGCCGAGAACCTCGTCGGGCGGAACGATGGGTTTAGCCCGACGAGGTTCTCGTACATGTGTACGCGGCCTTAGGCATGAAGGGGTTAATGAAATAAAACGTTTAACAGTTAAATTAATTAGCAGCTAAAAAGTCTTAATTAGCAGCTAAAAGTCTATATGTCCGATCGGGAGTTTGATCCGATGGCGTGTACACACCATCGGATCAAATTCCCCGCCGCCGGACGGCGCGGTGACGTGGCGGTGACGCGGCGGTGACGTTGACGCTGCCACGTCACCGCCACGTCACCGCACCAGGAAGTTAAACACTTCCGCGCATGCGCCGAATCCATTCGGCGGCGGCGCGGCGGCGGTGGGGGACGACGTGTCTGCTGGTAAGTGTACTAACCAGCAGACATGTCGGGCGGACAGATTCCCACCGGATAGATTTCAAAGCATGCTTTGAAATCTGTCGGGTGGAGAAATCTGTCCGCTAGCCCATACACACGAGCGGAGATGTCTGCTGAAACGGTCCATCGGACCGTTTTCAGCGGACATATCCCCTCGTGTGTACGAGGCCTAAAACTTTTTGCACAGCTATTACAGAATCCTGTATTGTAGACATTTCCCTCATTTAACCAGGCTATGCCTTGTTAGTCTGTCTGTATTTCAGAACACGGAGGTGATAAAACAAGGTGTCTAATAGGCCATACTGACTCAGTCTTCCCAGAAGAAAAGAATACTCCTGTTGACCTCAGTGACAGCTTTATTGGTGACACCAGAAATCTCGAAAAGTAATGATCTAAGCCATAAGTTTAAATGTAGAAAGGACACATTTCTCATTTAAGCACTCTCACCTCATATACTGTTTAGAAGATGATGTTTTTTGTTAGGATCAGTCATAATGTCACCTCTAAACTAGACAAATTACAGGGAAATGTGTGGGAAATATAATATTGCATCATTTCAATCTAATTAATCAGTCAGTGCATTATGTACATCTATTGCTCTTTGACAGGTAACTTCCATTATTGTAAAGCCTTTTCTCTAAGCTACCAGTAAAAGAATAGTTTGTTTATTTCTGTTTAATGTAAAGGTCTTGAAATAAATTTTTAGAAAACTGAACTCTCTTGGCATAGAGTGCACATTTTGCTTTGTCCATTGAGCTGAGATCATTGCAAGCTAGCACTGGGATTGTATAAGAACGTTATTATTGTAAGACACCATTTCTGCAAAAATCAGCTCTATCTTTGAGGGAACTGCATGGGGCAGTGTGGTGCGCAATTCATCGGGGTGAAGGGCCAATCAGCTGTGTACAATCACAGCTAAACACATGTAAACACACTTGAGGCTTATAACACCTGTCAGAGTTTTTTTCGCCATTAGGCTGAATGTGCTCTCTGGACTAGTTGAGCAGAAATATAAATTCTTTGGCAGATTAATCTGCTCACTTATGTGTATTCAATTGTTTCTGTGGTTTGCTTGAAGTGTTTGTTATCCCCCCCAAAAAATAGATATTGAAGCAGATTTAACAGCACAGTGATTGTGCTGCGTAATCTGCCTCTCTCTAGAAGGTAATACCGTGGTTGATCCCGCCATTTCCTGTATCCCCCTCTCTGCACTGACCACAATAATAAGTGCTGCTGAAGCCTGACCACCGTGGTCAGTGTATGTCCCTCCATCACCCGCAGCCCTGCTCTCCTCTCTTCTCTCCCCCTAACCCCCTCCACCCTGCCTGTGTCTATATCTGTGTCGACGCTCCACCCCCCCCCCCCCTGCTATTATTAAAAGTAAACAATTATAAATAGTCACTGCCAGCCCCTCTTTTACAGATAGGCATAGCACACTGTATAAATATTTTACAAAAACGAGGCATGAAAATATATTTTTAGAGCGATCTTCAGGCCGGTCACGTGACTCTCACTTATACAGTGTTCTATGCATACCACTAATAGAGGGGCTGCCAGTAATTTCCATGTTTGACTTAATAAACACTTTAAAGCGCAGCTTTAAAAAGAAACATCTTCAACATCAGCAGTATTTCTTCCCTATAGCTACATGCTTAGTATAATGTTCTACAGCAGAAACTAGCCCTTGTGTATTATATTTAATCACTCTTCTCAACTAAGAGTGTGCTGCATATAGCTGGTACCTGGGAGCATATTTGTTTTTTGCTCACATTAAAATGTAATTAACGCAGTGATTAAAAAAAAAAAACTCCATCAATCTGCAAACAGTAAACGTTAATGCCCAACCTACATTAAAATGTGTTAGCACTGTGCTGGTAACAACTTAGCATTTGGGACTTAAGTATTGTTACTTATTTTAAATGCTGTATATAAAAAGTAACTGTTCCTTATGTTCTGCTTCATCTGCTGGGAAAATTAGGCAAATGGATCGAGTAGGATAGTTTGTAAAATTAGAGACTGCGCACTACCAGATACCATACAGTCTAACCGCATTTTCACTAACATTATATATGTGTACTGCAGTCTGTTTAAAAAATGGCAGTAGTTTTAAATCCTTCTTCCAGCAGCATGGCCAAGCTCTGTGTTTGGACACATCTTTGCTGTACAGTAGCTCGTCTCCACCACTAGAGGGTACTGTTTGGAGACAGGAGATCTGTCCCGTATCGGCTAAATAAGCAATACATCTCAAGGTAGCAGATTATACAGATCACAGCAGGATGTGCTCAGATGCTGCCAGGACACTTGCAACTGATAATGTTGGTAGAGACTTCCAGAACATGCACAAATGTAGAATTTTAAGTGAAACTGAACTTTTTATCATGTGTAAATACTATATTAGTTTAAGTCTGGGTTCACACTAGTGCGAATTGGATGCAGTTTTCGCATTCCAATTCGCATAACAGGAGATTGTGACCGTCTCTCCTGATGGAGCCAGTTCAGACATCTCGTAAAAACACTTTTCCTCAAAGAAGGGATTTTAAGTGGACCACAAACAGTGATGTATGAAAAAAGTTTACATTTTATTGACATCTACAAAAAGCTGATGAAACATCAAGCACGGAAGTGATTTAGATAAAAACAAACACATATAATTGGGGATATATAAAAACCAGATAAAAACGGAAGCCCAGACGTAGTGATGGACAAATATCCGATGGGACGGTTCACGAACACTAACCGCGAACGATCGCAAATGTCCGCGAACCGCAAGTTCGCGGCGGGCTCCATTGACTTTAATGGCAGGCGAATGTTAAAAACCTTCAGGTCATATTTTCAAAATACTTACCAGCTGTGTACAAATAGTCCCACAAGGACTGAAAGGACTTTTGTGGACCTGTTAGGTAGCGATTTGTGTCGCTAAACTCTGTCCCTGCTCCAAACAGCACCCTCTGCCTAAACTGACAAAAAGTATATGAATTAATTAGACACCTATATACTAGAGCATATAGCACACGTATACCAGTCCTTAAAAGGACTTTTGTGGACCTTTTAGATAGCTATTTGAATGAATACAGCCTGACTGTCCCTGCTCCAAACAGCACGCTTTCCCTACACTGACAAAAAGCAGAATGTAAGATGGCCGCCAGATCAGGTCTATTTATAAGGTAGGGGTATGTCCATGTGCTGAAATGTCTCAATTGGCTGTCCTGCACCACCTGATGGATGTGTCATAGGTCAAAGTTCTTACCCATGTAACATTGCGGACTGCCGCAAACATCGCCAGATGTCCGATGGTTTAGCGGACCGCAAACGACGAAAGTTCGCGCAAAACGACCGCCTTGCGAACCGGCAGGCCATCTCTACCATCTCTACCCAGAAGCTGTCAAACGTCAGACCATCCAACGCGTTTCAAAAAAACACATGGTTTGAATCTTCTTCAGGGACTAGACCCGGCTTAAAATTTTCAGAGCTGTAACTTGAATCTATACTGATAAGGTGTACAGTATTTTATCAGAACAGTGTACAGTGCAATAATGTACATATTATCAGTTATACTTCATAAACACAACTGAAAGAAGGTTTACATCTGATGATACTAACACACTGTGAACGTTTCACCTACCAAGGGACGATAATTCATGCAAAAATTGAGCAAATGAAGAGATGGTCTATCTACCGCACTCATGTGTAGGTCAATGCCTTGTAAACCAAATAGGCTCCCAGGCGTTAGAGTGAGCGACGCAGTGCCGTAACACAAAAAAGGCCTGGAATTATACACCTTGAGACCACCCTTTTTTATAGGTAGACCACTGGCACACTTAGATATCTGGAGACACTAAATGAGACACGTGAAACGAGCTTGTGTGTATTCAAAATATGTCTGATTTTATTGAAGAAGACAGTGGCTTATATGCAAACAAAGAAGGGAGGGACTGCGTTTTAATGTATATGAGTTTTAAGGTTATACAAACTCAGACTTTCTTATCACAAGCTAGACTGCTGACTAGATAACAAGACATAGCTGATGAATCTCTGAAACAGGATGCTGCTCAGGGAATCGGCTAAACCCCAATAACTCATAGGGTGTGGTTCTATGCAAACTGTAGATAAGCTGTTATTGCAAAACTCATACAAATGTTAATTTCTACTTTGTGTAAAATGGAGAAAAATTTCAAACGGAGTCACAGTTATGTGCTTATACATTCTCTTACAATCCCCTCTTAAGTCATGAACATGACTTACTTTCTCTCCACGGTAACATAATTAGCTTTCTTAGGCTTTATTAGCAGCAGCGGGGTCAGGGGGTCGGGTAGCTCTAGCAATGATACACATTACAAGTTTAAAACATGCATATAAAAATAATAGAAAAAGCTAAATCATTATAATAGTCATAGTATTATCTTTCAGCAATGAAAATATTCCTCCAAAACTAAATCCTCCTAAACCCTTGAAAGAATCCCGATTCTTTGCAATGTCTCGTGATTCTTCTTGCAACTTATCTACTTTTTTCCTGTGTTGTGAAATTATGCCTTAATAATCAGGTATTTCTATACTGGTATTATGTATCCAAGTACAACTTTCATAGTCGTCAGTCATCTCATATAACACTGTAAGGGCTGCATACATACTTTCTATAGCCCGGTCATGGAGTTCTAACTGTTTTCTGATTGCTCTTGTTTCCAGGTTTAATTTGGTAATATCCCCTGAGTCCTTTTCCTTTACTTCATCTAGTATTTTAGAGTAATTGTTTAATTTCTTCATCATATTAATCTCTCATCCTGTCCATGAGGTAAACCATGCCCATTCCATGTCATTTTCAAGAAACAATTCTCGCTTCATTCTATGTTTAAGAGGGTATCTTGGATGCATACTGGCCTCAAGTAGGTGGTCTCCCTTATTGTTAGCCATTATGGCCAGCAAGAAGACCTATTTTTTCTTTTTGTGAGACTGGGATAAATTTGGCTTATATATGGTGGTGGGGATACATGAGAGAAAGGCAAAGGTGGAACAATTCTTTGGTTTCTTCTGTTTCTTATTATCCCTCTGAAACCAGCATGCGGCAAACTTAAGCCAATTTTCCCCTCCCTCTTTCATGTATTTCATATCCCACTGAGGGTCTCCTGAAAACCATGGGAAAGCCTTCTTGTCACTAAGACATAAGCCTTTCACAAGATCCATATGAAATTCATCATTATCTCTATCCTGAGGGAAAGGGTCACTACTATGCATAGCCTCAGTCCACCCGGCTAGATTTGAAACCCATGGATTTATAAATTCATAATCAGTACCACAAACCCTAGCAACATAATCCTTACAATTTTCCCCGGGGTTAGGGGGAGGCCGAGCAAATGTACCATTTTTTTAACCCATATCACAGTGAATAAGAGACTGTCTTACCTTACAGATCTTTTCACACGACAAATGACCTTATACGTTTATGCAACAGAAAGATTAAGAAACAGATATTTGGGTCACAGTGGTTGTTACCTTATCTGTGTTCAATATTTTTATTGAAAATTTTCAGATAATCATAACAAAATAGTCAAATATTGCAGTAAAACATATGTTAAGAAATTAGTATTAATGTAGAACGTACATAAAAAGTCAGTGACCATTTTATAAATCTGGTTTAGGATTCGTGTATTAGGTCTTAGGCCGCGTACACACGACCAAATAAATCTGCTAAGATCGGTCTGACAGACCGATTTGATCAGATTTGTCTGCTGGGCTGTTTTGGTTTGATCGTTTTACACACGATCAAACCAAAATCCCCGCCGGCAGACAGCGCGGTGACATGGCGATGACGTTGACGCCGCCACGTCACCGCACCAGGAAGTAAAACACTTGCGCCCATGCGTCGAATCCATTTGACGCATGTGCGGGCAGATATGTCTGCTGGTTAGCGTATTAACCAGCAGACATGTCGGACGGACGGATTCCCAGCAGGCAGATTTTAAAGCAAGCTTTAAAATCTGTCTACTGGCAAAATCTGTCTGTCCGCCCGTACACACGATCAAATCTGTCTGCTGAAACGGTCTGTCAGACCGTTTCCAGCAGATAGATTTGATTGTGTGTACACGGCCTTAGTATGGTCTTAGGGACCAACAAGTAGAACATTTCTAATAAACTGTAAATAAAGAAGGAATATATTGTTAGCATAGAATAAAGAAAGAGGAGGAGAAAGAAGGAAAGAGGGGAGAGAAAGAGAGAAGGATGGAAGGGGAAGGATGAAGAGAGTGCTCCACAATTTAGAGTATAGTCTAAAAACTCCATATGATTTCATATAACCTCAAGTATTAATATTATAATTAATCCAGGGTTCCCATACAGTTTCAAACATCTTTAAGAGCAGACAACCGTTCATTAATCATTATCCATGACAGTTTGTTTTTCAATAGATTAAATGGAATTGTAGATGTCTTCCAGGATTTAGTGATGGATATTCTAGCTGCAATAAATATGAAAGTTATTCATTTTACTATTTGTTTTGATGTTCCTTTTACTTGTAAACCCAATAGTGCATTTAGTGACGATTTTATGAGGTTCACGTGAGTTAAGGAATAAATAAAATTATAGGTACGAATCCAAAATCTTCTACATGGTTCCTTCAGTATTACAACCTCTAAAGCAATATGGTGAAGCTCCTTGGACAAAGGAAGCTATACGAACTGGAACCATATACCATCTTAACAAGACTTTATAATTTGCTTCAATCAAGGAAGTATTGATGATTGATTTAGAAGCGTTTTGTTCCAGTCAGCAATTTGCATAGAAGAACCAATATATTGTTCCCATTGTTGCATATAAAATAATTGTTGAGAGTTTAAGGATAGGATACCATTGATTGAAAATATATGGTTTGAAAGTTTATCAAAAGATTTACAAAGATTCTCTCTGGTAGTGAATGTTGACAAATTAGAGATGCGGTTCAGTTTCAGTAAGAATTTTTTTATGAGAGTGTAACGGTGGCATTCTGAGTCTGGTAAATTAAATCTTTCCCTTAGCACCGATTCTGTTAATGTGCCTCTGATCACATAGGTCTGAGATTCTTATCAATCCCTTATTAGTCCATCATGAAAAATCTTGCGGACGCAATCCAGGGAGAAAGGAGGAATTATTAAGTAATGGTGCCAAGGGAGTATGTGGAGATTTAAGCTTGTGAGAGGTGGAGAGTCTATCCCATAAATGAAGGGAAAAAGATAGACGGACATAGAATAGTTGGTCTGTCTCTACTTTTCACCCACATTAAGTGGCTAATATTAGGGTACAGGGAGGATTCAAGATTCATCCATATAGGTTTAGATTGCTTAGTATGAAAGCGAATCAATTGAGATAATTGTGTTGCTTGAAAATATTTCAGCAGATTGGGCATACCCAAACCTCCTCTATTTTTAGGAGTATATAACATTTGTCTGTTCACTCTAGACTTTTTACCATTCCATACATAATTGAGTAATTTTGCCTGGAATTTTTTCAAGTCAGTACTGTATTTATTATAGATATTGGAAGGCATCTAAATAAGTACAATACTTTTTGGTAAAATTATTATCTTAACTGAGTACAGTCTACCGAACCATGAAGGGGGGTTGTTATACCAACTTTGAAGATTCTTCAGTATTTTAACATAGAGGGGGGGGTAATTCCGTTTGTATAAAGGAGCTATAGTGGGAGTTAGATTTATTCCCAGGTAAGGTAATGATTCTTTATTTGAATTAAAGGGGAAAGATGCACTTAAAGAATGTATTGTGGTAGGATGTTAAGATATATTGAGAGCTTGTGATTTAGAATGGTTAACTTGTAATCCCGTAAAGGATGTAAAATGACTTAATACCACATAAGGATTTGGAATTGATGTGATCAGGGAGGAAAGGAGCATCAGAATATCGTCTGCGCATTTGTGTTCTCCATCACCGCATATAACTCCCATTATGTCAGGATGTTCCCTTATTTTGATGGTTCAAGCGCTAAAACAAATAACAAAAGGAGAAAGGGGGCAACCTTGGCGGGTACCTCTACCTATAGCTATGTTTTGAGATGTGTAACCTTTCACAACTATTTTTGCTGTAGGGACGTCATATATCATTTTAAGCGTCGTGATACATTTTGAGCCAAAACCGTATCGATCTAATATAAAGAATAAATAATCCCAGGTCAGGGAATCAAACGCTTTATGTAGGTCTAAAGACCTTAATAAAGCTCCCCTTTGGCCTCCTTCATCCCAGCCTGAGTTCAATGCTGAAATAATATCTATGATACGTCTGGTTTGGTCTGGGGCCTGTCGATTGGGTATAAATCCTGCCTGATCAGGGTGAATGTATTTTGATATGAATAAGTTCATACGGGTGGCTAGTATTTTCATCAGCAGCTTAAGGTCAACATTGATTAATGATATTGGACGGTAATTTGTGCAGTCACTATGATCTTTATTCGGTTTAGGAATTACATAGATAAAAGCAGAGTTCTCTTGTTTTGGAAGATGTGCACCCTTTCTCAAGTCATTATAAAATTTACAAAGATGTGGGGCTAAAATGTCAGCATATTTACGGTAGTAATGACCAGAGAACCCATCAGGTCCTGGGGATTTTGATGGGTTTATAGATTTAATAGCTGTCAATATCTCATTTGTTGTAAATTCTTCTTCCATCAGTTCTGAATGTTCAGTAGATATGGTAGGGAGATTTAAACCATGTAAAAAAACTCTCCACTTTAGTTTTATCAAACAAAATAGGGGCTGTATATAATTTAGAGCACAAATTAAAGAATTCCTGTACAATAAGTTGGGTATTTTGGGTGATGTGGCCATTTTGTAAGCATAGTTTAGGAAGTGCAGGGTTGAATGATCTAGAAGTGAGTTTTCTTGTCAATAATTTGTTAGGTTTATCTGCCATTGTGTAATATTTATGTTTGGTCCATCTAATATACTTTTCCGCTATGGTGGTTAAATTCAAATTCAATGTAAGATCATTGTGTGGGTTATTCTTTTGTTCTTGAATAAGATGGAGTAAATTACTTTCTTGTTGGCATATCGTTTGATCCTGTTCATGTTTAACTTTGGAAGCACATTGAATTAATTTACAACGGACAGTTGCTTTATGAGCTGCCCATATTATCGTAGGGGAAGGAATTGATGAGGAATTAATCTTGAAATATTCCTGAATGGTTGACTCAATTTCCTTTTCTATGATTTTGTCATTCAATAAGGAGTCATTCAATCTCCACGATGTCGGGCATGTTTTGGACCAGAAATTCGTCAATGTAATTCAAACCGAGGAGTGATCTGACCATGATATAGGGAGAATCTTAGATGACGATATGTATGGGAGTAAGGGGGATAAAGTAAACAGATGATCAATACGTGAATATGTCTTATGGGCATGGGAATAGAATGTATAATCTCTAATAGTAGGGTGAGTATCCCTCCAGACATCAATAAGGTCATAGCTATGCAGTAAATTTGCTAATACATTACTCTGTCTAGAGGTGTGTTTTAGAATAGCCTTATTGGGCTTAGATTTATCTAATATCTTGTCTAAAGAGGTATTACTGTCACCGCTAAAGATCACATGTCCCGACACATGAGGCATTATCGTCTCTAGCATTGGACGGAAGAAGGCAATCTGGCCAATATTGGGGGCATAATAGGATAGAAAGGTAACCACACTTTCATTAATTTTTCCTGTGACAATAATGTAGCGACCATTTTTATCTTTTATGACATTAGTGGGTGTGAAGCGGATCCATTTGGCAAAACAGATAGCTACACATTTTTTTTTATCTTGACCATTGGATAAATATACTGAAGTATATTTGGAATGTATAAATTTTGGAGCAGATGATTGGGAAAAATGTGTTTCCTGTAGAAGTAAAATGTCAGTTCTCATTCTGTGGTAATGTTGAAAAGCTTTGGTTCTTTTACAAGGGGAATTAGGACCCTGTACATTATGTGTAATTATTGTGTATTTTGCGTAGGAACTAATGGACATGTTGGTTAAGCAGAATGTACTCTCATTTTAGATGATGTATTAAACTCTCTAGGAAAACCTCTGGATCTTTTGGACAAAGTATCACAGTGCAGGAGAGAGCACTCAAAGAGGAAGGGAATCAGGAAAAGGAAGAAGGAAACAAGTTAGACAAACTAAAGAACAAATAAGAATGTGTAGTATCTAAAATAATAAAGGTGGAAACCACCAATAAGATTATGAGATAATAGTAAGAAATTTCATTACACTGTGTTTTAGTGTAATTTACAGGGAACCAATTCCCCGTTCCCCAATATGAAGTTGCCTCAATACCCATGGTAGAGACAAGTTCACCCTAAGTTGCATAAAACACCATCCCGGTCTAACTCTGAATTAATATGAGTTGGACTGGTATTGCTATTTAATTAAACCATATGGACGAGTTAAAAAAAAAACAGAGAAGGGTATATTAGATTATACACTCTCAGAATGTCATCAACATATTTAGAAGCATCTAAATAAATATTCAGAATTCAAAACATAGTATGAAAACATTTAAATAAGAGAAAGACAATTCAAAATAATGTTTGATCAGGTATCTGATTAAGGTTTCTTGGCTTTGGATTTTCTTTGGATGTTGTAGCCATAAAGGAGATATAGGACGTTCTTTAATTGCAGCTGCTCCCGATGTTTTTCTTGGATCAGTGGAGAGCAGGCCCAAATCATAAAGCATATTTTCACCGGACTGGTAGGTGTCAAAGGAGTGGGATTTTCCCCTGTACGTGAACAAAAGTTTAAAACGAAACGACCACCGATATTTAATATTCCGATCGATTAGATGATTTAAGAGAGGTTTAAGTGCTCTTCTCTTCTGAATAGTGGATTGGGAAATATCTGTAAAAATCTGGATCTTATGGTCCTTAATGAAAATGTTTTCAGGAAGTCTAGCCTCCATGATCACCTTTTCCTTTATTTTGTAAAATGTGGCTTAACTATTACATCTCATGGAAGCCCGTCAGATCTAGGAGCAGTTAGAGCACGATGAACCCTATCTAGTTCTAAATGTGGGGGGTAAATATCTGGTATCAAAAATGACATTAAGGAATGAATGGATTCCTCCAGATTTAGTACAGTCTTGGGTAGACCTCTTACACAAAAGTTATATCTCCTAGACCTGTTCTCTAGGTCCTCTATCTTGGTGTTCGCTTGGTCTAGCTGATCCTGCAAGAATGAGATCATTTTGGAATTTTGGTTGACTTTTTTTTTACTGTCCCCTCCATCTTGGATTCTATGTTGTCCAATCTTTCACCTATATTCTCAAAATCTTTCTTCATGTCTGTTGTAATCGTTGTGCAAGTCTTTGAAAATTCCTGTTGCAAAAGGGAGGAAAACATATTTAGGAGCATTGGACCACCTGGATAAAAGGTGGAGTCTGTAGGTAGCTGTGTAGATAGGGCAAGGATTGATCATATTGAGTCCTGCGCCGTCAGACAGCCGACCGATACCCAAGCGGGTAGAGAATATTGCCGTTAATAATCCCCTATCAGGAGTGACCAACAAGGGAGATTGTGTATTACTACTTTGTGAAAAAGATAAATCTTCCTGTGATTGGGAAGAGACGGGGTCTCGGTGAACCATACCCTGGACCATCATATCAGTTTTCAAAGCATGTTGATCAAATTGTACAGCATTTGCTTTCTCATTAATAATAGTGCCATCAACCCTTATTGCCTGAGGAGATAGATGATGTATATGTTTATGGGGATTAACATCACTTGCATTGGAGCTTAACAAACCAATAGGACTTAGGGTGGAGTCCAAAAAAGAGTATCCTTTGACATGAGATGAATTATTGGTGGTATTCACCTTTAAGGGCTGCTGTGTCATCTGTGTCAGACAGACGTCACTTGGTTTGATTTTCTTCGGCGCCATTTTAGCTTGAGAGGGAGTCAGCTGTGAGCGTGAGGCACAGGAGCGGGAGGATTTTCGCTGGTTGTATTTATTACTAGCTGTTCTCCGCTGCATGTCCCTTTCATGAATCACGGGAACAAGGTATGAAAGCTGGTTCTACCAACTTCAGGGGAATTCAAATATCGGGAGTGGGAACCGGGATGTGTGGAACATGTACGTTCCGGGCATCGCGTTGTTTACTGCTGCTCCGTCTGTTACCGATGCACGGGAATAAGGTACATCAATATTCTTTTACCGATCTCTGAGGCATTAAAGTCTCCGTTTGAACCAGGATGTGCGGAGCCAGATCAGAACATGTATGTCCACGGCGTCGCGCACATGCGCACTTGGTTGTTACCTTATCAATTATTTTCTCCTTCCCAAAAGAAGTGACAGTACTGTCTTATTTAATATCTATTGGTCCTCTTATTAGGACTTCTGGGTCTCCCAAAGACCTCTTACACTTAAGGTGTGGCCGGTCTCCTTTCTATATAACTTTAGCAACTAAAAGCTTTATTAGAGCTGAGGCAAGAAAATTATTTGTCAAATAAGACAAAAGTTTACTTACCATGAATGATTGCTTCATCCTGGCCGAGCCTCCATTTGAAAGGAATTCTACACCTTGACAACCACACTTTTTCATAGGTAGACCACCGGAACCCTCAGATATCTGGAGACACCAAATGAATCATGTGAAACAAGCTTGTGTGTATTAAAAAAATGTCTGAATTCAGTAAGACAGTGGCTTATATGCAAACAAAAGAAGGGAGGGGCATCGTTTTAATGTATGTGTCATAAGGTTATACAAACTCACACTCAGTACTTTCTTATCATGAGCTAGACTGCTGACTAGATAACAAGAAATAGCTGATGATTCGCTGACACGGGATGCTGCTCAGGGAATCGGATTTACCCCATTAACTCGTAGGGTGTTTGGTTCTATGCAAACTGTAGATAAAACTCATACAAAAGTTAATTTCTACCTTATGTAAAATGGAATGGAATTTCAAATGGAGTCACAGTTGTTTATACATTCTCTTTAGGCTGCATACACACGATCGAATTTGTCCGCTGAAACTGGTCCGACGGACCAGTTCAGCGGACAAATCCGATCGTGTGTATGGGCCAGCGGACATGTCTGACCGGCGGCCAAATTTTAAAGCATGCTTTAAAATTTGTCCGCCGGCGACATGTCCGTCGGGTTAGTACACATATCTGCCCGCACAAGCGTTGTATGGATGCGACGCATGCGTGGAAGTTGTTTACTTCCTGGTGCGGTGATGTTGCGGCGTCAACGTCACCGCGCTGTCTGCCGGCGGGGATTTTAATCCCGAGACGAAAATCCCGAGAAGACATGTCCGATGAAAACGGTCCGCGGACCGTTTCCATCGGACATGTCCCTCCGTGTGTACGCGGCCTTACAGTCATTAAGCAGGCAAATCTTCCAGGGCTGAAGTGGTTAATGTTAAGTTTTTTCAAGTCTACTTCTAATTTTATCCTCTGTTAGCCATGAGGGTGCTTCCTGTGATGTGTTATGAAGATAATAGGGCTGTTACTGATTACAATTTTTGTGTTCGATTAATCGATTTTTGTTTTAAACGATCAACTAATGTTAATTATAACGCACATACAGATCCAACTACTTTTAGCTGATCTCCTTGCATTGCAACTCTGCATTAGTGGTAAATGTGGTATACACTATATACAATCACCTGACACTATTTAGAAAAACGTAGAAAGTTAGTTTAACTTTAATTATAAAATCTAGTATATTGACTGTCAGTCACTTTATAGTAGGCAAGTAGGCATCACTTTAGCCAGTCACGCAGACATACCAGAGTGTTTACATTTTCTGGAAGCAGACATGATCGCATTTTATTGACAATATACCCTGAAGAACTGAACAGATGTTGCCGATACACAAAGAATTGTCTGCACAAAACTGCTTAGGACAGGAAAACTATGGTTATTTTTGTCCCCTTCTACTGATAGAGCCTGATGCATCATCCTGCTCTATCAAACATGTACTCGTCACATCCGATGCCATCGCCACCATCTTGCTGCACCCTACCTATGCCTAGAAAGCTACCGCTCATGCATCAAAATTAATTATTTCGAGCATGCGTTGGTTAACACGGCGACAGGTTAGTATACACACCCTTGGGTTTCTCGGCAGGAAAACTGCAGAGAATCTCACGATGGGAAAATAGAGAACATTTTCTCTATTTTTCCCGTCTAGATTCTGGGCAGTTTTCTTGTCGAGAAACCTGAAAGCCTCGTACACACGCTCGGTTTACTCGACAATAAAGCTCTGCCAGCAGTTTTCTTGCTGGTTCTTGCCGAGTAAACCGAGTGTGTGTACAAGGCTTCAATCTTGGAAGGTGGATTGCTTAGTTAGGAACTATGGGCCGGATTCACATACCCCGGCGCATATATATGCCGGCGTAGCGTATCTTCTTTACGCTACGCCGGCACACCGCAGAGAGGGAAGCATGGAATTCACAAAGCAAATGCTCCCAATGTTGCGCCGGTGTAAGTCTAATTAGGTGGAAGTAGGCGTGATACACTTAAATGAAGCGTGACCCCATGTAAATGATGGGCGGTTTCTAGCTTTGTGGGTCGGCACACAGGTACAACGGCGCACATTTGTACTTACGTTGGCGTATCTGGAGATACTGTACTGCGGCGTTAGTGCTTTGTGAATCCAGCTATATGTGTGTCGCCTCTCTGGCTGTGCAGTGGATAAACTGTGTGTAAATCAAACAATTAATTTTGCAGGCAAATAAATATACATCTATCAACAGTGTATGTAGCAGTTTGCATGCAGTTAAAAACACTTTTGTTTCACCTTTACAGCTAAACATCCATTACAAGATTCTAATTTCATTACAAAAGTTTTTAGCTGACCACTGCTGTTTTGCAACCTAGTTTTTCTCTTCATTGTCTATTACACACTTACAGCTGCTGGTGCTGTACTGCCAAACAAATCACTGTTTTGCATTGCCCAACTAGAGAGCAAATTTACCCCCTGTGTACAATACACTGCTGCAGCTGTATAAACAAGCTGGTTTAAGACTGGTTAGCCATTGCCAAGCAATAGACCTGATGTAAAACATAATGGGAGACATTTAAAAGGGAGAAAAAATATGCACACACAGGATGCATAAACAACACTGATGTGCCTTAATAATTATTGTGATGGTCCCATGGTTTAATTAAAGCCTATAGCACCTGTATACATTGGTTCAGTATTATTATATACGCTGCACCCTTTCTAACAATAGGTTACCTTTGACCTCTAGTGTCTTATCTCAAAAATGTCTTTCATTTGGCAGAATAGTTTCCTGGGTGGCGTTTGATGGAATGGGAAGGGTTAAGCATTTTATATTTTATGATAATATTTTGGGAGGTATTTGTCTTTTTAACTAATACACTCACTTAGGTACTTGCTCCCCTCCTATCTGTTGACCTTACTTAATTAGGTGAAAGATGATAGGAGCCCATCTGGAGCTTAACCACTTAAGGACCTTGGGTGTTTTTCAGATTTGGTGTTTACAATACTAAAACTGTTTTTTTTTCTAGAAAATTACTTAAAACACCCAAACATTATATATGTTTTTTCTAACACCCTAGAGAATAAAATGGCGGTCATTGCAATACTTTTTGTTACACCGTATTTGCGCAGCGGTCTTACAAGAGCAATTCACTATTTTGAATTACAAAATAATTGTTTATATATTGTGAAAGAAAATGTTACGCCGAGTAAAATGATACCCAACATGTCACGCTTAAAAATTGCTCCCGCGGTCCTCTTAAATATGAGATCTGGGGTCAAAAAGACCTCAGATCTCATATTTAGACTTAAATGCAAAAAAAATTAAAATTAAAATTTTGTAATTTGAAAAAATGACAACAAAAAAATGTGCCTTTAAGACGCATGGGCGGAACTGATGTTCTGACGTCACTTCCGCCCTGCTATGCTATGGGGACGGGATCTTGCCCTCACTCGCATCCCCACACAGCAGCCAGCAGGACCCGATCGCCTCCGCCGCTACCGACGGCTCCGGTAAGCGGCGGCCCCTCTCCCGCTGCCGTTAACAGTGATCTTGCGGCGAATCCGCCGCGGAGACCACCGGTATCATTTACAGGACCGCTCATGCTAAAGATGGATACCTCGGTTGTGGCAGCAGCTGCTGCCGTTACTGAGATATCCATCTTTAAAATACCGACATATATGTACATGAGCGGGTCCTTAAGTGGTTAATCCAGCCAGCAGTGGAGGCTGGAACAGTACGTTTTCCTTCCTATCCAGTTTTCGGCCTCCCTGGGGGAACCAAACATTGATAGTGGCCTTTTTTCTTTGATGGTCACAGGAAGTGACATGTGGCCACATGAGGCTGGATAAGTGTTGCTTATCCATAATATGGGCAATTTTTATCGGAGCCTGTTTAGATCTAGGAAAGCCTAAATATTTTTATCATATTCATCCTAAGGTGTTGAGAGTCATGCACATGCCACAGGTTAAAAAAGTGTTATATCATTATGATCTATTGTATGTTTGACATATAGAAAAATATATAAATACAGCTTGTTTAATACAAACTTTTTTTCAACCAGGGTACCCAGGCACCCTGGAGTGCCTTCAGGTGTCTTTAGGGGTGCCTTGGCACAGGGCCTAAAAATTGGCCAAACATTGTATACAAGCCAGCAGATGGATCAATCCTGACTTTTATAGTTACACCAAGTCACAGGTTTATATTGTGCACTATTACAACCTTCTAGCCGCTGATGTCATTGGTTGATAAGGTATGTTGGACACCTACACAGCATCCTACTTTGCCCCTTCCCTGCACCTCTCCATCAGCACCGGTGTCACATTAGCTGAGTGAGGGAGAAACATTGGAATATTAGTTAGTACTGGTGTACAAATGTGTATTCACTTTGGAAGAATAAATCACCCCTGATGTTGGGTTTCCTACATATGTGGATGTTGCTGTGTTATGTAATACTAGCAGTTTTTTTTTTTTACATTTTAAAATCGGGTGCCTTAAGACTGTGCAGGATTTTAAAGGGTGCCTTGACTGAAAACCACTGCTTTTACAGATCCCTTACCCCAACCCCCCAAACTGTTACTGAATATGTACCTATAAAGCATTAGCTTCACCAAATGTTTGGAATATGAGGCTTAACTCACTTAAAGAGTTGGGCTAATCACCCCCCCCCCCAGTTCAGTTCACGCCAGAACTCTTGAACATCACAAACAATTGAAAGTCCCCATTTTGAAGGCTTATATGCAAGTTATTGACCATAAAAAGGGTAAGGGGGTCTGGGTACTGCCCTAGGGGAAATCTATCAATAAAAAAAAATGTCTGTACCGTATAGAACCTGCTGAAAAATGTCTGTACCATATAGAACCTGCTGCTGTAAAACCATAAATACAATACCATTGCTGGTAATACAAAAATTTGGAACAGGCCCTTTAGGTCTAGTATGGATTTTAAGGGGAACCCCATGCCAAATTTTTCTTTTAAAACGGTGTGGGGTCCCCCACCAAAATCTATACCAGACCCTTATCTGAGCATGCAGCCTGGCAGCTCATGACCCGTACCTGGCGAGTGAGTCTGTTTTCAACAGTCGGGGGGAGCTGAAGGTTTGAGGGAAAAAATCAGTTTGGAAGTTAAGAGAGGAACTCTATCTTGTACCCTGAGGAAACTACTTTGCAAACCCACCGGTCGGATAGTAGGGAAGACCACCGAGCCGCGAATATGCGAAGGCGACCCCCCACCCACATGTCGGGCGGGGGCAGACCTTCATGCGGTTGCAGGTTTGTGCGCAGGCTTGTTGGGCTTGCGAAACCAGGGATGCTTTTTTCCCTCAGCAGGAGCCTTATCGGTCTGGGAGCTCTTACCTGCAGCTCCTGGCAGACGAAAAAGCCGCTTATGAGCGGAGAAGGAGGGCCCATGCCTATGGCGTGGCTCCTTACCCTTCCTAGATTGCAGAAACAGAGTACTCTTACCGCCTGTGGCATCCTTTATGATGTCATCCAGGGAGGCTCCGAAAAGCCTCTCTCCCTTAAAGGGTAAGTCAAGCAAGGCTTTCTTAGAAGCCTGGTCCACGGACCAACATTTTAGCCAAATCAGGCGACGCAATACGACTGCAGAGACCGAGACCCTGGACAGCAATGGAATCGTGTATCAATCTATAGTACTACTAGGTGGCCCTCCAATGTAGTCCAACTCTGCGCTTAGGATAATAACTCAAAAAATCTCTGTACAGATGCTTCTGATAAACAGTAATACTATATATAAAAAAGCAGCTGCTAAAAGAAAATAACAATCATATAAAGCAGAAAAAAACTTTCAGACTAGTATATAGTCCAATCTCAATTCTGCAGCAGCGCTGCAAACCTTAAGTTTGTTAAAGACACAGTAAGTTGACCGTCCAGGATTGCTTGAAAATTGTGCTTCCAATCACCAACAGTGTTCACCACGTGGGGGGAGAAAGAAAGTCCCCTTTGGGGAAACACTTACCAGATGGTAATGATCAGAGAGCCCATCAATACATCTCCTTTAGTCACCGACTCGACCTTATTACTCTCCAGGTATATTGGATCACAGATTCGCAAGTGTGTAGGGAAAGAAAAAATATCTACATAGAGCAGTATCGTTTGATAACTTTTAATAGCCCAAAATAGATCCCCCTTACAAGTGCATGCGTACCCTGGTTACATAAGTTTCAGGCAAATTACTGATACTCAAAATCAGTGTGTGTGTGTGAACTCTTCACTGGATACCTGAGGACCGCTTGGAAGGACTTCCTGCAGTTTCCTGGTTTCCTCCGTGTGGAGCGCACGAGTTTCTTCCGGGTTAGGTGCTGAACAAACACGCTCTGACGTTTTAGTCGTTTAGGACTTCTTCTGAGAGCGCGATTTGTTCAGTGCACCCCCCGGGATTAAATAGGCCACAGACCGTCCCTATTGGATACACGTCATTTGCGTCACTTCTCTTCCCTGGCCGTGATTCGCTCAAACCACGGCAACTCAGGGCGGAAGTGTTGCCGTCTGTATTGTACAACGCTACTGATGCCAGTCACTGCTCCCACCATACTGCTGCGCATAAGATGTATGTTAGACCCGCAGCTAGTATGAGGGACAGCGCATCAGTAGCATGCTCTTATATTGCACCACCGACCATCCGTAACAGATTTCAAAATAGGCATTTAATGCCAGAAGTCTGCTACATAGGGGAGTTTGATCTGCAGTGCAGTGGATATTACATACAATAACTATAAAAAGATAACATTTTTAAAAACTTGAGATTATACATACATGATATATCCTAAATATCCATTAAAAAACGTTATATAAAAGAAATGCTATATCCAAGTATGAAAACTATTATAAAAACTATTGTAAACAAGTATAAATAAATAAAACATCTATATATATATATATATATATATATATATAGTAAATTTGTTAAAATCTTAATAAAACATTGTTCAAATACTGTTACAATATTCAACCCGTGAGATGTATACACCGAGTCAATATAGTTGGTATTAAGCATATTACATTCAGCACATTAAATGATGGGGATAAGTCCTAGCACACATCCCAGTGATAGAGAAACCATATGCATAAACAATTAAAAATTAAAAATTATTATAGTAATATATGCACCTAAAACATTTGACTATATAAACATTTAAATATAGATCAATAAAATAAATAAATCTCTATATATGGGTGTAGGCAGGGTTGCACCCTTTGGACACATAACATAAAAATAGTTGTACCCCTATCGGGAGCTCAAAATTATCTTGTTGGATAAAACTTGGCATGTATACATTATGTGCTCAAGGACTCGTTCTCTTAGTTGCTGCCGTAGAATAAGTCGGCCAGGATATGAGTGTGTTTAATAATCTAGGATCTCCTCCTGTTCTATATATATATATATTATTTACATGATATAGACATTGTGCATCATATTACAGTATCTTCTTATTCAGGATAGATTTGTAAAAATATTCCTGCTGATTATAGACCCATTGTATGTACAATGGGCATTAGTTCATTTGTGTGACCAATGTCAATATATGCATGGGTTTACAAGTGAGATTTTTTTGTATTGTTGTTCCTCATTCTCACGTTAAGTGTCACTGATAAAACAATTAATGTCTAGTTCGACGTTCAAACCCTTCGGCGTTAAAACGTCTGTTAAAAAGATCCATTTCGTTTCGCATTTCGATAGCTCCCGAACTCGGTGTGAGCCTCTCCAATGTGCTTCCATGTGTTCAATACCCCAAAACTGTAGTCCTGATGGATCTTGGTTATGTTTGATTTTGAAGTGCAAAGACACGTTGTGATCCTCAAATCCAAGTTTAATATTCTTTATGTGCTCTGCAATTCTAATTCTTAATAGTCTTTTAGTTCGTCCAATATATAATAGGCCGCATGGACACCTCAGAGCATAGACAACGAACATACTGTTACAGGTGATAAACTGTTTAATTTCGAACTCCCGGTTATTTACTGGTGATGTAAATTGATCTAGACCGCGCTGTAGTATTTTAACTTCCCTACATGGTTTACACCTTCTACATGAGAAGAATCCATTTTTGTCCCAGAAGCTCTGTGGTTTCACTGGTAGATCTAGAATTTTCTTAACTACTACATCGCCGTGGTTTGAGGCCTTTTTATACAAAAATTGTGGTTCCTGGGGAATTACTGGGCCAAGTTTTTTATCTAAAAGAAGGATATGCCAATGTTGCCTAAAAATGGCTTCCACCTCTCTATATTGACTATGGAACTGGGATAGGAATCCCCATTCTTTTGTTTTGGTAGTAGATATCCCCTGTTCCACTTTTCGTATCCAAAGCTGACTCGCACACAAACTTCAGGCCCTGTACCAATTGGTCGGCCAGTCCCACACAGGTAGGGGAAGCCTGGTGTTCTTTTAACTCATGGTGCAGCATCTTAGCCCACTCCGTAAGCATCTGAGCCACCAGGGCTCCAGCGACAGCCGGACACACTGCTGACCCCACTACAGTGAACAGGGAGCCGGCCACTGCCTCAGCTCTTCTGTCTGCAGGGTCATCATTGAAAGCTGGTCTTCCTTCCACTGGAAGCATGGTAACCTTGTTTAATCTGGACCCTGGAGGGTCCACAATCGGAACAGAAGTAAATTTTTCAGGAAATCTTCCTCAAAAGGATAACGCACCACAATACACTTAGGGACCGAAAAGGTCCTCTGCGGGCGTTCCCATTCCTTGTACAATGCTTATCTAGGTAAGGCACACAAGGAAACACCTTTTCAGTGCGGGCAGGCTTTCGGAACCCAAAAGGGACCAACACCTCTGCAGATGCACCTGACTTATCCTCCAATTTAAGAGTATCTTTCACTGCGGTGATAAGTGCTCCAACCAATGCCCTATCGTGTGCTGACCCGGACACAAAGTCATCCTCATTGTCCGAAGGTTCGTTGTAAGTATCCTCTGGAATCTCAGAACCTGGGCCAGGACCCGTAGCAGGGCCCGAATCTGAGTCAGATATATCCCCGGAGGATGGCGGGGAAGGGGGCGCTTTTTATCCCCTTTTTTCCTGCACACTGCAGCCACCCTGGCAACAAAGGCCTCCAGGACTGCCGACATAGCCTCCACAGAAACTACGGGTGCAGGGGCACCAATTGCTATCACAGGTATGTCAGAGGATGAAGCATCCGCTTCAAACGCCATATTGACCCACACGTCTGACCCCTTAGGGATGTAACACCAGGCACAAGGCCCACCCTCCTAGCTGCTCCACACCTGAAGCAAAAGGGGAACCCAGAGGACTCACCACCCCACAGGTACAGCATCCCAGGACAGCGGACCCAGCGTGCAGCCCACCGAGAGCGAAGCCCCTGCAGGTGCAAAAAAAACCCGGATAGCAGCAGGCCCTGCCAGAAGCGTGAGTAGGGGGGATGGGAAGGAGAGAAAAAGGGAAGGGTTACAGAGACCCGCGATCAACCTCCCAGGGAATGTCCAGCCATCCCACACCACCGAGGCAGGGGGAAGTTACCGATCCTGCAAAGCTTGCTGGAAGCATCCCAAAACAGACCCACCACCCGAGCAGTATGGAGGTAGCTGTCGGCCCGGCACACTGTGACAGAGACAGTAATTAGCCCGGTCATATGTGTGCCCCAGGAACACGTAGCTCACCGGCCACCCCTAGAGCAAATAGGGCATGTCGTGGCTGACCCAGCGCATAGCTAAAGGCCTGTACACACTCGCTGGCTGAAACTGGGGTGACTACAAGGATCTAGGACATCCAGCCTGTCACCTAGTCGGCAGTTGATAGCAGATCTCAGGATCGTACAAAAGCATAAAGAAACTCCAAGACCAGGGGCCCATAAAACTGAAGCTGCTGTGTACAGGGAGAGGGGTTGTACCTAGAAGGACCGCCTCGTGGGCTGTACTGTACAGTTTAAGATTGTATCAACACTTTAACAATGTTTCTGCCTAGTCCTAATACCCTATTATCAAGTTAACCTGCTTTGTCCGTCCATGAACACAAGAGAAAACTCTCTTTTCTGTCCACCTAAATGCATGTTTTTTCTGTTGTTGTATTGAACTGTATCAAGTTACTATTTATCTGATGTATGCTGACATCTAGTGGTGTTTTAGGGACACTACAGCTTGTTTGCTTATGTGTTATGGTATCTCCCCCTGTCCTCTCAACCTGTTTAGTGATAGTTAGTTCTGTCTTGGCTAGACCCTTCCTGTTTATTTCATATTCTATCAGTCATTGTTAGTTCTTTGCAAAGACAGGTCTTAGGAAAAGACAATGTGTTCTTACACTTCAAAGGATTGGAAAAATATCCTCTGTACTGCAATTATCTGTAGTAAAATTGTGCTGCATTCAACTTTTGTGCCTTGAAAAGTTAAAAAGTTAAGCTGCCAGTGGATGGTGCCAAGTCAGCAGGTGACCATACTATCTGGACAGACGGGGAGTAAGAAGATATTTTAATACATACAGTGTAATTTGAAACTGAACAGTAAGAAGGCATACAGTATACAAATACCTGCGCCCTCTGCTATATAAGTTGTGAAGTTTTCCTGTGCTCCAGTAAGCATATGGTATACACTGAGCACACGCTGCCTTACGGGCTTGAAGATCTACTTAAAAGCAGCTAAAGATTACATTGTCATGTGTCTGATCTCACTCAATCAAAGCAAATATTTCTACAGTTTGAAAGCTGTACATTCATTTGAATATTTTTTTCTCTATGGGGTCAGCCTGAAGGATATGGCGCTGAGGGAAATGGGCCCTCGCCGCATGCTTAAGTTGCAGGTATCTGAAATGCATCCACCGGGGTAGGCGGTACGCCTCTATTAATTCGGGGAAGGGTATCAACTCTCCCAGGGGCATAACGTGGCTCAACTTGGTGATACCAAACCTTGCCCAGACCTGAGGGCCTGGAATGGAACGGATCATTTGAATATTTAGTGTATTGTATTTGTAGAAGTACAAGAACTGTATAGTATATTTTCCCTGCTGTTGGAATTGTCATGCTGCGATAGCCTCTTTTTCTGCTCTGCACGTACACGTACATGTACATATACAGCTAGCCTGCTTACATTTGCAGCAATATGTCTGAATAAAAATATGTACATCCAGGTCGCGAGCTGGATAAAAAATAATCCTTACTCTTTCATCAGTTGACCAGAAAACATGCTCTATACGATTCTTGGCACACAGTCAACCCATTGGCTAAACAATTTACTTTCTACTCACACCCCCATAAATCTCATTTGTGTATAGACTATTTCTTTGTAAATTCTCCTATTCTGAGACCTTGCAGTCCCACATCCACCCCACTTCATGGTCAGATCACATCCCAAACACCTTGTCCCATGTACTCTAATTTTCCCTGCTTAAATCCTGTAATTAACAAGTCGGTGAATTCCTTCTTAAACATGACCCTTCTAAATCTGACCTTGAAATTGCTCTCCACAATTACTTCCAGGAACATTTCTTCCCTGATGTTTTCCCTACGACACTTTGGGAAGCGCACAAATCTGTAATTTGAGGACACTGTATTGCCCTATACCCTGCCTTTAAAAAGAATACTAGAAGACAGCAGATACACGAAAATAAACTAAAACAACTGACAACTACCATTTCCTAATCCCCCTTCTTGCATTTTCTTAGGGACATCGTCCAAACTAGAGCAGGATTTACAGACCTAAATGTGGGTAAAACAAAGAAGGGCCTGCCTCGGCTCAATTAGCTGTTCTACGATAAGGGACTTAAAGCTCCTGCACCTCCTAATGTGACTCAAAAAATACATTACCTTAAGGACACTTTTCCAACCTACTTCTGCTTAATTCCCCTCTTATTAGTTAATGTTTTTTGAGAGTGTCTTCTGTACCGCATGATATGTAATCCTTGTTTATTACTGTAATTCCTAAGCCCGATAAGGATCTCTCAATTGCTAGCTGTTAGATTGAATAGTATTCTCTCTTCAATAATCCATAAGGATCAGGTTCAGTTTATCCCCTTACAACAGGCAGCAGATAACACCAGAAGTGCTATTGGTCTCATAGAGGTGACCAAAATAATAATAAGCTTCTTCTCGGCTTTGATGCAGAAAGGGCCTTTAATAGGCACATTTGGCCATTGTTTTGCTATTCTTAGCCTAAGTTCCTTCACAGAGCAAAGGATTAATCTCACACATTTACAAACATACTGCTTTCTTTCCCCATTCTCCATAAACATTAATACTTGCCAAGTAGGAGCAAATATTAGGTGAGGAACCGTTGGAAACCTGGCAGTTATTGGTCCCAAGCTGCGAGATTCCCAGTATGTACACTGTAGAAAGAGAATCAATACAAAATACATTTTTATCGGTACTACACCCTGGATAAGCTACCTGCCCTATATTCTTCAGCTGATGATAGGTGCTGAAGATGCAAGAAGGTTCTTGGAACAATTCAACATATATTGTATATTGGTACCTCCCAAATATCTCACATAATCTCTGATACTTTTTATTTAATGATAAGCGTTGTCCTTGAAGGAATGTACTGAAGTTACATCCACTCCACTACCAGCAGCAAAGAAAGGTGGAAGCCAAACTCCTTCTGTCTCCTTCATGAAAATTCACATGCTTCCAGAAAGTATCAAGCATTCAAGAGAAAGGCAATTGAAACAAGAAGTGCTTCTAAGGAACTATTGAATTAGCTTCAGATGTTGGGTACATCATTGCCAGTGACTGGAAGGCTACAATTAGGTGCTGAGAAGGCAACAATGACAGGAACGTAGCCTTATATCGAGGACCTTTTAAATGACACACTCTACATCCATTAAAGATCTTACACCTTTGCCCATTTATGGCAGGGAGAGCCATCACCTCCAATGATAATACCTAAATATAGTGAACAATGTCATAGAGGACTTTTAGAGAAAATCGGTGTTAAAATATGTCTGGTAAAAGTGTTTCTCTGGGGACAACCAGAGAAAGCTGTCGGGATATATGCTGTTTTTGTAGTGATTCGATTGCCACTTCAGAGATCTTTGACATGTTTTTGTATGGGGAGAAGTACTGTCCTACACCCTGTACACATGTGCTGACACAATAGAATCCTCAGGAAAAATGGACACTGCTGGAGAATTAATTATTTCAGTTATCTTCCTACACTTATCAAGTGCAATCACAGAGATGAGATCCCTAGACCAGAAGACACACATCCTGTATCCTTATCACTTGAAAATTATGCCAATATTATATTTCTGCTGGGAATAGACATCTGAACAATGCATAAAATACTAGAATAGTTTGAAGTTTGCAATAACTATGGATGAGCCTGAATCATAAGTTCAACTCGAACAAGCAGGTTTTCGCTTGTTCTTAACCACTTTAGCCCCGGACCATATTGCTGTCCAATGACTAGAGCACTTTTTGTGATTCGGCACTGCGTCGCTTTAAGTGACAATTGCGCGGCCGTGCAACGTGGCTCCCAAACAAAATTGGCGTCCTTTTTTTCCCACAAATAGAGCTTTCTTTTGGTGGTATTTGATCATCTGTGCGGTTTTTATTTTTTGCGCTATAAACAAAAATAGTGCGACTATTTAAAAAAAAAAGGAATATTTTTTACTTTTTGCTATAATAAATATCCCCCAAAAATATATAAAAAAACGTTTTTTTCCTCAGTTTAGGCCGATACGTATTCTTCTACATATTTTTCGTTAAAAAAAAAATCGCAATAAGCGTTTATTGATTGGTTTGCGCAAAAGTTATAGCGTTTACAAAATAGGGGGTGGTTTTATGGCATTTTTATTAATTTTTTTTTTTTTACTAGTAATGGCGGCGATCAGCATTTTTTTTCAGTACTGCGACATTATGGCGGGCACTTCGGACACTTTTGACACATTTTTGGGACCATTGGCATTTTTATAGCGATCAATGCTTTAAAAATGCATTGTATTACTATAAAAATACTATTGGCAGTGAAGGGGTTAACACTAGGGGGCGGGGAAGGGGTTAAGTGTGTTCCTGGGTGTGTTCTAACTGTATGGGGGGGTGGCCTCACTAGGGAAAATCACTGATCTTCTGTTCATACATTGTATGAACAGAAAAATCAGCGTTTCCCCCGCTGACAGGAGCGAGAGCTTTGTGTTTACACACAAAGCTTCCGTTCCCCGCTCTGTAACGAGCGATCGCGTGTGCCCAGCGGCGATCGTACCCGCCGAGTGTACCCGCCGAGCGGCGATCGTACCCGCCGAGTGGGGGGCGCACGCCGGCCGCCGCCGGCGCGCACGCGCCCCTTAGCGGCCGCTAAAGAGAGGACGTAGGGCTACGTGCTCTCGCGGAACAGTGCCACCGTCCCGCTATAATAAATAGCCCCAATTTTTTTTTAAAAAAGCAATTTTTTTCTCAGTTTAGGGTAATACGTATTCTTCTACATATTTTGGGTTAAAAAATCGCAATAAGCGTATATTGATTGGTTTGCGCAAAAGTTAGCGTCTACTAAATAGGGGGTGGTTTTATGGCATTATATTATATTGTTTTTCTTACTTGTTATGGCGGCAAACTGCGATTTTTATCGTGACTACGACATTTTATGCTATAAAAATGCACTGATTACTGTATAAATGTGACTGGCAGTGAAGGGGTTAACCACTAGGGGGCGAGGAAGGGGTTTAGTGTGTCCTAGGTAGTGATTCTAACTGTTAGGGAGCGTGGCTTACTGTGACACATCACTGATCGCTGCTCCCGATGAGAGGGAGCAGACAATCAATGTTGTGTCACCAGGAGACCCGGTCACAGAGACAGCGGCAGGCACGCTCGCCCGCTAGGGGGCAGATTCAAAGCAACGTATATATACGTTGCTTTGCCTGCCCGTGCCATTCTGCTAACTTGAATCTACGATATAATAAAATATTTACAAAAATGTTAGGGGTGTACTCACTTTTGTGAGATACTGTATGTGATATGATATCTACTGCTGTCCTTCCCTCCGGTTTACTGCTAGTTAGTAGTGTTGAGTGGAATACGCCATATTCGATTTCGCGATATTGCGCGAATATATAGAAGAATAATCGCGAATATTCGCTAATATCGAATATTCGTGATATTTTATCCGAAAATGATTGCGAAATTCTCATAAACGGAGATCATTTCCTGTATTACTAAACTAATATGCACTAAACACTAACTCTACACTAACTCTACTTAAAAGAAAGGAGAATAAGGGGGCAAAAGAAGGGCGGAGAAGATAATCGCGCAATATTCCTATTGCGCGATTATCTTCTCCGCCCTTCTTTTGCATCAGAGCCAATCAGAATAACTCGAATATTCGGCAAAAGGAATATCGCGCAATATTCCTTTTGCCGAATATTCGAGTTATTCTGATTGGCTCTGATGCAAAAGAAGGGCGGAGAAGCTAATCGCGCAATATTCCTTTTGCCGAATATTCGAGTTATTCTGATTGGCTCTGATACTGCATCACCAGGAGAAAAAAAAAATTTTGGGATAAAATATCACGAATATTCGATATAAGCGAATATTCGCGAATATTCTTCTATATATTCGCGCAATATCGCGAAATCGAATATGGCGTATTCCGCTCAACACTAGTCATGAAGGGGGAAAATCATCCAAAGGATGTGGTTAAGTTGATTTTTTAAATGTAATTTCTTTAAATTATTCTAACAATTGTGAGAACAATTAAAAAAAAATACATTTAAAAATCAACTTAATGGGCCAGATTCAGGTAGATGGGAGTTTCTTTACTCCGGAGTAACGCTTCTCATTTACGTTACTCCGCCGACACTTTCGGCGCAAGTACTGTTATTCACATAGCAGTTGCGCGTAAACTTGCGCCAGAGTAACGATAATGCGCTGGCGTAACCCGACGCAAGTGGAAGTGGGTGTGATCATATGTAAATGATGGGCGGAGCCCAGCGCAGAGGCTTACGTTCAGCGCATCATCCACGGAGCATGCGCAGTGAGTGAGGCTCCACTTGCCCCCTTGTGCGCATGCTCACAACTTCCGTCGGCACCACTTCACGGGAAACGTCAGCGCAATGTGTTCCGTTGTGCGTTTAAAAGCGCTAGCGGAAACGCCATTCCGGCGCAAAAGTATTTCCTTTTCCCCCCACCCCAGGGAAGATACTTTTGTGCTGTGATGGCTGCTCCCGCTACCCCCAGAGAGAGGAGGAACCTCAACTTTAATGCCCAGGAGGTCTCTGTGTTCATTTCCGCTATGGAGACATTTAATCATTTCCTCCATGGCAAAAAAAGTCGGAAGACCAGCCGGGAGAGGAAGCAGGCCATCCTGGACACCATTGCCAGCAGGGTGAATGTGCTAGGGTACTCCACCCGGACTGCTGGTGACATCCAAAAAAAGGTAAACGACCTGCGGCGCAAGGTCCGTGGCAAGGTGGCCACCATCAGGAGGCATGAGAGTGGCACAGGTGGTGGTCCCCCATGTCCGGTCAGCCTGACCACGGAGGAGGAGGTGGTCGCTCGCTGCCTGGACAGGGAGCAGGTGGAGGGGGTCCCTGGATATGACTCCATGGAGGAAGGCTCCAGGACAGGTAAGTGTTTTTTATCCCCTATTTGATGTGTTGCATGTGGGGGGGGAGGGTACATGTGCCAAGTGTGTGGGACCACCAACATGTGTCTGCTTTGTGTCATCCACAGATGATGGAGCTGGGCCATCATCTGTCGGCGGCCAGTCCACCCCATCCCCCCAACGCCATCGTGTGCCCGAGCCCCTGGGTGGTGAAGACACCGAGGTGGAGGAGGAGAGTGCCCACACCACACCTGCCGAGGTGGTTGTGGAGGATCCTGCTGTGGCAGAGCAGGACTTTTCCTTATTGTTGGAGGACTCCTCCCCTTCTCCAGGGCCGTCTGTCATCCCCTCCCCCATCCTTGGAAGCCCCTCAAGGGCGACTCCATCCCCCCGGGGACAACCATCTGCTGGCCCCAGGAAGGCGACCCAGAAGACCAGGGGGGTGTCGGATCTTGTCCAGGGCCAGTTGGCGAGGGATCACGCCAGACAGACCCAACAAATGGGGGACATAGTTGGGCACTTGGACAGAGTGGCTGACAGCCTGTGCTCCGTTGCCCAGATAAGCAACGCAGTGCAGGATGTGAGTTGCAACTGCGCTGCAGTGGTGACAAGTTTGGGGGAGGTGCAGGGGGATATTAGGCACCTCACTGCAGCCGTACAGGCAAACACTGCTGCCATCCAGGGAAACAGTGCTGCCATCCGGGACCAGGAGAGGCTGAGTCAGCGGGCCCAGCATTACCAGGTCACCCGTCATTTCAGGATGCAGGCCCATACCAACACATACCTCGGCCGGATAGCCAGGGCCTTGGAGGGCATGCAGGGCACACCTGCCAGGAGTGTCTCACCCGGGGATCAGCCACCTCCAGATGCCCCCCCCACCCCCACCCACTCCATCCAGGCAGCTGCGGAGCCAGAGAGGTTCGGCAAGAAGGAGCCCCCGGCATCCCCGATGATTTGTTTTTTATTTTTTTTTTGATTTATACTCAGGTTATGAGATTTTTATTTTATTTGGATTTATACTCAGGTTATGAGATTTTATTTTTTTTGGATTTATACTCAGGTTATGAGATTTTTTTTTTTTGATACTGCACACGTTGCAGTGTGAATGGTGTGTGAATGTGAGGGGGTGGCACTCCTGCCAGTAAGGGGTGTCACCCTCGGCCGTGGTGGTGAAGTTAACCCCACGGCTGTATGAATGACGTGTGAAAGGTGTATGAATCGACATCATTGGGGCCTTGACGCTGGCGTTGCTGCTCCCAAGTCCTACATGCTGGACTTGGGCTAATCCAATGCGATGTGCATGTGGTGTGTGTGATCTAGGGACATCAGTGGTGTACACGCGTGCATTCTCTGTGTGATAAATGTTTTGGTTTAGTGTCCAAAGATGCCTACGGCGAGGACCCTCCTGACTGCTCTTCCATCAGCAGACTGGTTGTCCTCTGGCAGGTGGGGACTGTGTGGGTCGGGGGTCAGGTCATCACGTATGTCAATCTGCAGGCCTTTTCTCATAGCAAAGTTGTGCAGAATGCAACATGCACCGATGATCTGACACACAAAGGTAGGGAAATACAATAGGGTCCCCCCAGACTTATCCAGGCATCGGAAACGGGACTTCAGGAGCCCAAATGTTTGCTCCACCACTGCACGGGTTTTGATGTGTGCTTCATTGTATTTTCTCTCTCCTCTGGTTTGGGGGTTCTGGAAAGGAGTCATGAGATGGGGTCCCAGTGCATATGCAGAGTCACCTGTAAGGGAAAAGACAGGAGGATGTTAGTCATGCATGTGCCACTTCTGATGTGCATCACGGGAGGGGATAGTCATGCCTGCCACCCATGTCACTCACCAACCAGCCAGCTGTCCCCATACATGTTCTGTTCGAATTCTGCTGGGATGGGGCTCTGACGGTATATGAAGCTGTCATGGCTGGATCCGGGGTGTTTGGCACGGACGTGCCATATGAGGCGTTGGGCATCGGCTATCACCTGTACGTTGATGGAATGCCAATGCTTCCGATTGCGGTATATGTGCTCTGTGGCACTGGGGGGCTGTAGGGCCACATGTGTGCAATCAATGGCCCCCACAGTGCGTGGGAATCTGGCAATGTTGTAGAAATCTGTCATTGCCTTCAGCCGCAGCTCCTCAGTGGTGGGTCTGATGAACTGGTTGGACATGCGTCTGAGGATTGCAGGGACAACCTGGTGCACACATCTGCTCACGGAGGATTGTGACATCCCAGCCACCACTCCACTTGTACGCTGGAATGATCCACTGGCAAGGAAATGAAGTGTTGCCAGTACCTTCACCAGTGGCTGCACTGCTTGTGAGCGGTGTGTCTTGCTGGTGATGTCACCCTGCAGGGTTGTGGTTAGTTCAAGTATTGCATCTGGGCTGAATCTGAAGAGGCGATACACCTCCTCATCCCCCATGCCAAAGAGGCTCATGCGCGTGCGGTATATCCTCTCACGTGCCCGCCTCCTTCGTTCCGGGGGACCCATCAGTAGTTCTAGGACCACGATTGCCCCTGGCATGTTGGCACACAGAGGTATTGTCCTTGCACGTGTGGTTGTTCAGCTTGCTAGTTTCGTCGGTAGCGCTGCTGCTGGAGCTGCTCTCCTGCTGACCTGAGGTCGTCTGGAGTAAAGATAAAGCAGCCATTTGTAGAAATAACTTTGCGACGGACGGACGACATATGCGCGGCGCATGTAGCCGGCGTATGGTGCTAATCCGTGCGAGAATTGTGAAATCTCCCTCATTTGCATATTTGCAGGGGAAATCAATAGGCGCGACTGATGCGCCAAGCGAAACTATGCGCTGACGATACTCTGGCGTCGGAACGTTAAGCCGGTCGGAAATGGCCCGTTTTCAGTCGCATCTAGTTTGGTGGGTACGGCCACATAGAAACAACGGCGCATAATCACAGTTACGCGGCGCATATCGAAATACTCCAGCGCAACTCTACCTGAATCTGGCCCAATGTATGTATGTATATGTATATATATATATATATATATATATATATATATATATATATAAATATATAATATTTAAATACACACTTAGGGCCAGATCCACAGAGCCAGTACGCCGGTGTATCTCCTGATACGCCGGCGTACTTTCAAATTACCCGCGTCGTATCATTAGTTTGAATCCTCAAACCATGATACAACAGCTTTGGGCTTCGATCCGACAGACTTGCGTCTTCGTACGCCTTCGGATCTACGCTGCAATCTTTTTGCGCCCGCTGGGTGGAGTTTGCTTCGTTTTCCGCGTCAGGTATGCAAATTAGCTTTTTACGGCGATCCACGAAGTTACGATCGGCCGTCGCATTCTCTAACGTCATCGCTAGTCGGCTTTTTCCGGCGTATAGTTAAAGCTGCTATTATCCGGTCTATAGTTAGACTGGCCATGTTAAGTATGGCCGTCGTTCCAGCGTCAATTTTTTTTTTTTTTTGCGTAAGTCGTCCGTGAATAGGAATGTACGTAAATTACGCTACCAAAAAAAAAAGACGTTCCGATGTAATTTCGCGCAATGCACGGCGGGAAATTTCAGAACGGAGCATGTGCAGTTCGATCGCCGCGGGGACGCGCCTAATTTAAATGATTCACGCCCCCTAATCGCGTATTTTGATTCCGCCGCGAGAAATACACTTCACCGCCGTACCTTACGGGCCGAAATCTTCCTGGTTTCGACTTAGAGCCAGGTAAAGTACGGCGACGTAGTGTATGATAAGCCAGGCAGGGTTCATATTGATCCAGAAAACAAAAATCAAAGGAAGGGAATGTGGCTCTGTTTTATGAGATTCCAATGTAATGATATAATACAGATGTGTAGGTGCTAGTAGTAATAAATACCCTGACAGTGCAGGTAAAAAAAATAACTAAAATATGAAGTGTCCAGAAAAAACAGTGGCAAAAACAAATTATGTAAAGGAAATATAGTACGTGTGTGCAAAAATATTTAAAAATGCAAATAAGTCCCACAAATTATGTATATAAGTCCAACATAAAAAAATATAAGAAATATATTCCCTTTCTTTGAGTTTTAATATATATATATAAATAAATACACACTTACCTTTTTGCTGACAAGTCAGGCAGGGTTCATATTGATTTGAATATATATACCTATATATAGATATATATATATCTATATATAGATATATATACAGTGGGGATCGAACGTTTGGGCACCCTAGGTAAAAAATTGTATTAATGTGCATAACGAAGCCAAGGAAAGATTGAAAAATCTCCAAAAGGCACCAAATTACAGATTAGACATTCTTATAATATGTCAAAAAAAGTTAGATTTTATTTCCATCATTTACACTTTTAAAATTACAGAAAACAAAAAAATGGCATCTGCAAAAAGTTTGGGCACCTTGCAGAGTTAATTTCTTGTACTGCCCCCTTTGACAAGTATCACAGCTTGTAAACACGTTTTGTAGCCAGCCAAAAGTCTTTCAATACTTGTTTGAGGTATCTTTGCCCATTCTTCCTTACAAAAATCTTCCAGTTCTTTGAGATCTCTGGGCTGTCTGTCACGCACTGCTCTTTTAAGGTGTATGCATAGATTTTCAATTATGTTGAGGTCAGGAGGTTGTGAAGGCCATGGCAAAACCTTCAGTTTACGCCTCTTGATGTAATCCCCCGTGGATTTTGAGGTGTGTTTAGGATCATTATCCATTTGTAGAAGTCATCCTCTCTTTAACTTCAGCTTTTTCACAGATGGCATCAGTTACCATCCAAAATTTGCTGAAGTTTTATTGAATCCATTTTTCCTTCTACTCGTGAAATGTTCCCTGTGCCACTGGCTGCAATACAACCCCAAAGCATGATTGATTCACCCCCATGCTTAACAGTTGGACAGAGGTTCATTAAATTCTGTGCCCTTTCTTCTCCAAACGTACCTTTGCTCATTGCGACCAAAAAAATTAATTTTAACCTCATCGGTCCACAGAACTTGTTTCCAAAATGCATCAGGTTTGTCTACATGTTCAAAGTTCAAACGCTGATTTTTGTGGTGAGGACGTAGGAGAGGTTTTCTTCTGATGACTCTTCCATGAAGACCATATTTGTACAAGTATCTCTTTATAGTGGAATGGTGGGATCGTGCAGTCAAACATGGGTTTTGAATTGCTTTTCTCACAATCCTGCGAGCTGTTCTGTCTGATATTTTTCTTGGTCTTCCAGGTCTTGCTTTAACTTCCACTGATGACTGCCATTTCTTAATTACTTTTCAAACAGATATTGACATCTGAAAACGCTTTGCTATCATCTTATATTATAGCCTTCTCCAGCTTTGTGAGCATTAACTATTTTCAGTTTCAGTTTTCTAGACAACTGCTTAGAAGAACCCATGGTGCTGATTGTTGGGGCAGGGTCAGATGAGTCTGGGTATTTAAAACCTTTGGGATTGACATCACCTGGTCTTCCCAGATGATGATTGAGAACAATCCATGACACTGGCAGGTCTCACCTTTGCAAAGGGGGCAGTGCATGCTATAAATTCTGCAGGGTGCCCAAACTTTTGCAGATGCCATTTTTTTTCTGTAATTTTGAAAGTGTAAATGATGGAAATAAAATCTAACTTTTTTTTTTTTTACATATTATAAGAATGTCTAATCTGTAATTTAATGCCTTTTGGAGATTTTTCCATCTTTCCTTGGTTTCGTTATGCACATTAATACAAATTTTTACCTAGGGTGCCCAAACTTTCGATCCACACTGTATATATATATATATATATATATATACGCAGGGCTCAAAATTTCAAGTCCTGAGCTACTAGCCAGGCCTCAAGAGTTACTCGCCACCAGTTGCCCCACCTAATTCATACACTGCCCTGCGCCTAATTGTACCTGTAAACACGCCCTCATAGATTATCTCATGGAATGACACTGTTAAATGTTTTATGCAGAATCAAGTTACAAAATTAAATATTACCAACAACAACTTTAACAAAATGGGACAGGGCACTGGGGGCAGACCAGAGGGACAGGGCACTAGAACTGGGTCTCTTCCCCATTCTCTTGCTGTCTCCTCTGCAACTCCCATCCATTCTCTCTCTCTCTCCCTCTCCTATTTATCTTATCATCAGGAGCCTCTGTGTTTTCGGCTCCACGCTTGCATGTCCCCACTTCTCCCTTTTATTCAGGCTGGCAGTGAGGAGAGGGGCTGCAGCACAGCGGGAGGGAGTACAATCCAGCGCTGAGATCCACACAACTGCACAGCCAATGACACCATAGCACAGCGTACACTGACACCGCACAGCACACATTGAGACCGGTCTGTTCACAGTGCTCAGGCTGAACTGTTGGACACTTACATAGAGCACAAGGAGAAGAAAACTGCACAAACTGGAAGGCTGCCGCTCTCATGTCAGGGCAAGTTTCATTGAGCGCTGCACCGGAGTGGTAATTTTCGCAATCCTCCACCTCACTCATTACTTTCTGCTCTCCAGCTACATTGGTCGGGGGGAGGGGGCAGGCTCAGGGAGGTCATACTGTTAGGTCCCTTGGCTTAATGATAATTGTAAGGAGAGCACCTGTGTACTGCTCTGCCTGTGCGTGGCTCACCAGACTACTTTTCCCGAGCATGCACCTTTCCTCTTTAGCCGCCAATCTCATCGGGACTCTAAGTGTAGGCACAAATATTGGAGGGAGATTGGTCATGTAGCCCTGTCATCACTCGCCCCCAGCTTAAATCCACTCGCCAAATGCTAGTAGGCGAGTGGAAATTTTGAGGGCTGTGTGTATATATATATATATATATATATATATATATATATATATATAGCATATACAATTCAAATAAATATGAACCCTGCCTGACTTATCAGCAAAAGGGTAAGTGTGTATTTACTTATTGTGACAGGAAGTCAGGTAAATCTGTGGGTGTTGTCACAGACGGGAGATACATTTCTGCCTTGTTTAGACAATTCACCAATTACTATCAGGTGTCGGCTGCAGAAATAGCCAGAAAGGTTTAAGGGCGTTGGAAAGCTTCAGCTGTTCAGAATGAGGCAATTAAGGCCTCTATAAGTTATCCAGAGGATGACTACTGATTGCTGCATCCTGAGGCTTTTTGAGTTAAGGAGAGCAGTGAGCTGAGAAAGACTTCTGAAGAGGTGAGGTGGTGTTGATTTTTCTGTGTGAAAAAAATCAAAAAGGACTATTGTTTTTCTGCTGTATGACCAGCAGTAGGTTGTGCCAGACTCCATAGATAGGTTTATGTGTGGTGAAGGTAGACACCCCAAGTGGCCAGGGTTTATTTTATGTTTTGTTTTGTTTATGCTGTTTGGATGCTTGCACTTGTTTCCAGCAATATGGAAGAATAAACCATAATCTTTGTTTTCAACCATCCTCGGCTGCCTCTCTGTATAGTTCAGTGTGTAGTGAACCCACCAAGGGGGTCCCACACACACCCGCTACCGAGCTAACCCTTTACACATGGTGGAGAATGCGGGCTGTTAAAGTAAACCCAAAACGGAGGAGATACTGAAACAGCTGGCTATAGCAAAAGCAAATCAACAGCAGACAAATGCAGGTTTGCAGTGGAGCCTTGCAGCTCAACAACAGGCTCACCAAGAGAGCCTTGCAGCTCACTAAGAGAGCATTGCAGCTTACAAAAAGAGCATTGCAGCTCAACAACAGGCTCACCAAGAGAGCATTCCAGGCAGAGACACCAGCAGCAAATGGAGGCCATCGTGAAACAGCTTCAGAGACAGCAGACCGAGGCTGGGAGTCAAGCCAGTAACATATCGACTTTTCGGGTAAGACACTTATTGCCAAAGATGACTGCAGATGATGACCCTGAGATGTTTCTGACCACGTTTGAGAGAACAGCGGAAAAAAAGAGTTGGCCTAAAGAACAGTGGGCTGGACTAGTGGCCCCCCTATTATCTGGAGAAGCCCAAAAGGCATATTTTGATTTGGAGCTTGCAGATGCAAAAAACTATAATCGGTTAAAAGAGGAAATATTGGCACGTTTTGGTGTAACCCTGGATGTCCGTGCTCAGCGGGTCCACAATTGGAGTTATCAGCTGAGGAAGCCACCAGATGTGTGACCTCATCCATTTGGCTAGGAAATGGCTGCAGACAGAAACTCTGTCCGGACCAAATATTTTGGAGCGAGTAGTCATGGACAAATTTCTTAGGTCTCTTCCTAACACCCTGCAGAAGTGGGTGAGACATTGTGGTCCGGAAACCGCAGACAAACTAGTAGACCTGGTTGAAAGGTACCTAACAACAGAGAATTTGTCCTCTTCCCCCAGAAACGCACAGACTTTCCACCCCAAGACCAGACCCTCCCCACCTATAGGTAAGACTGCATCAAGGGATGGGGATGGAGAGAGGGACCAAAGAGCAACTAGAGGTATTATCGGGACTACTGCTAATGTTTGGCGAGAGTGGCCTGGAAGACCATTGCCACATGAAAGGACCAGAAGGTTGATTTGTAACCCTTGCCGAGAAGAGGGACATGTAGCAGCGGTTTGCCTAGCGGGTGATGAACCCATGCAGTGTGACTTTCTGACAGAGAGACAACAGTCCCTTTTTGCAACCACATGCACTGCAGTAAAAGGGAATGAGAAACCTTTATGTAGAATGTGCTTAGATGGTAAAGATGTTGTGGTATTGTTGGTTTCACGTACTGTAGCTTGGTCACCTTAGTGAAAAGTGATCTAGTGGTGGGAAAAAACTTACATCCTAGGAAAATGGCTGTAGTTTGTGTACATGGGGACAATCGAGAATATCCAGTGACTACGGTTTCCTTTGAAACCTCCCACGGTAACTTGTATCACCAAGTGGGTTTAGTTCCCAAACTGCCACATGACGCCATTGTGGGAAGGGATTTCCCAAAGTTCTGGGAACTCTGGGATTGCCAAGATTCCCCAGTAGGTGGTTCTTCTGAGCCTGAAACATCTACTTCAGAATCCTCTAACTTTGAGGATTCTCCTGAGTTTCCGTTCTCAGTCTTAGCAGGGGAAACACCAGTCCCTAGGAAGGAGCCTGCTACCTCAGAAGAGGAACAGCGGCCGATAGGGTTTGATGACCTCGAGGTGCACAGAGCAAATTTTATCACTGAGCAATTGAGGGACCCCACATTGCTAAGAGCCCGGAAGAATGTAGTGAAGATAGATGGGGAGTTAGTTAACCCTGACGAGAGGGTTCATTATTGAAAGGGACCTGTTATATCAAGTGTCACAGAGGATAGAGGACACCATTGAGCAACTGGTAGTGCCTAAACCGTACCGCAAGATGGTTTTGGAACTGGCCCATGAGCATATTCTTGGGGGACATTTGGGAGCAGAAAAAACCCGGGAGAGAATCACCCAAAGGTTTTATTGGCCTGGGATCACTAAGGAAGTGGAATTGTATTGCTCTTCCTGTCCAGTGTGTCAGATTACTGCACCCATGCCACATGTCCGCAGTCCGTTGGTACCCCTGCCCATTATCGAGGTCCCTTTTGAGAGGATCGCCATGGACTTGGTTGTCCCCTTACTGAAGTCCTGTTTACCATGATAATTGACACATTTTGGGTTATCCCCAAAAAAATAATAGAGGGTACAATGGGGACATTAGTTCTGGTGAG
The DNA here is from genome assembly GCA_029574335.1 of Rana kukunoris. Taxonomy (NCBI): domain Eukaryota; kingdom Metazoa; phylum Chordata; class Amphibia; order Anura; family Ranidae; genus Rana; species Rana kukunoris. The sequence goes on along the minus strand of CM056050.1, from coordinate 96,830,834 downwards.
CTGGGGGTCCCCAAGAGATTTTTTGATTTGTACGGATTTCCTCTAACTTACTGTTTGGCTATGGGACAGGAAGTAAAGGTAAATCTCCCCAATGGGACAAAGATGTGAAAAATAAACCTAACAGGTGTTATAAACTCCCCTTAATCTATCCAAAATGAAAAAAAATTCTACTTTAAAGTGGATGTAAACTCTTAAGCCGCGTACACACGATCGGTCAATCCGATGAGAACGGTCTAATGGACCGTTTTCATCAGACCAAACCGCATCGGTTATTTATCCATCGGTTAAAAAATGAAGTCGTTGTGTTTTACGTCACCGTGTTCAGACACAATCGTTTTTTTAACCGATGGTGTGTAGGCAAGACTGACCATCAGTCAGGTTCAACGGTTTACTGATGGAAAAATCCATCAGACTGTTCTCATCGGATTGACCGTTCCTGTGTACAGGGCATTAGATTTACCCAGTGAAGTGAACAGCGTATTCTAGGAAGAAAGGAATGTGAGGAACTGTACTATGACAAGACCAGCTCTCTGCTAATCTATTTATACCATGTTTCCCCAAAAATAAGACCTACCGCGAAAATAAGACCTACTGTGACTTTCCAGAAGGGCTGCAATATAAGCCCTACCCTCAGCTGATCTCCAAGCTGTCAGCAGGGGGATCTTGGGCCCCCCTCTCTCTGCAGATCTCCGGCGGGTTCATGGAAGCGCCCAGCGCCGCTATAAGAAGGTTTGTGGCACGGTTGGATTGCAGAAACATGCACAGTTTGCATTGTGTGCTACTGTAATTGAGTGGTTTCTGGTATTTTACAAGCACTTTTACACAGGGGATTCCTGACAGGCAGGGAGGGAGAGGGGGAGAGAAGACAACACATGTCATGATAAAACATACCCTGAATATAAGCCCTACTGTGTCTTTTGTTACCAAAATTAATATAAAACCCAGGCTTATTTTTGGGGAAACAGTTTAGCAACCTCCCACAAACAAATTTCAGGCTGGTTTTATCTCATGTGTCGAAGAAATTGTCAGAATTTATCATGTTAATAACAGAGCAACAAAACAGCAGAAAGACATGGGATTAGGTGCTTTGGAGAGAGATAAGAAAACACTACAGATATATGTGCTTAGGTCAAATTTCATGAATCGGGATTACATCCATTTTAAATTACATGATCGGATTCAATGGTCTTTTATATCTGCCTAAATTTCTGTTTGAAAGATGCAAGTAGACTACAATAAACTGTAAATGCACCTCTTAACCAGGCTTATTCATTCAACCTGTTGCTGTTATTCATTTGTCCTTGTGGTAAAAGAGGCTAAAAAAGAGTAAACTTTTTTTTTACTGCTATTACTGTTGTCTATAGAAAAATTGACTGATTGCTTGATTTATTCTATTTGCTTTTCAGTCTGGAATGGGGCATTTGAAAGTTACAAGTGAAGGTCTTCGTCTTGAAGGAGAATCAGAGTTCCTTTATCCACTCTATGCCAAAGAAATTCGTTCAAGGGCGGTAAGTTTTTTATAGACATAAAATGCATACATGCTTTATATGGAGACTGAAGCATAGAAACCATAAAGAGGAAAGTGTCAAGCAACAGTGGAAAGTTATGAGTTACGTACGACAGGAAAATATTATTTGCAGGTATTAGCTGAACAAACTATTGTTTTGCTGTGCATGGTTACATCACAAGGATGCTTTAGACCCGATGACAATAAATACAACCTACTGTATGTGCAAAAGAACTATAGTATGCCATCAAGTACCATCATCCAACATACAGTATCTTCCAAAAGTGAGTACACCCTTCAAATTTTTGTAAATATTTTATTATATCTTTTCATGTGACAGCACTAAAGAAATTACACTTTGCTACAATGTAAAGTGGTGAGTGTACCGCTTGTATAACAGTGTAAATTTGCTGTCCCCTCAAAATAACTCAACACACAGCCATTAATGTCTAAACCATTGGTAACAAAAGTGAGTACACCCCTAAGTGAAAATGTCCAAATTGGGGGAAAAGTGTCAATATTTTGTGTGGCCACTTTTTTTTCCAGCACTGGGTTAACCCTCTTGGTATGGAGTTCACCAGAGCTTCACGGGTTACCACTGGAGTCCTCTTCCACTCCTCCATGATGACACCAATGAGCTAGTAGATGTTAGAGACCTTGCGCTCCTCCACCTTCCTTTTGAGGATGACCCACAGATGCTCAATACTGTTTAGGTTTGGAGACATGCTTGACCAGTCCATCCCCTTTACCGTCAGCTTCTTTAGCAAGGCAGTGGTTCGCTTTGAGGTGTGTTTGGGGTCTTTATCATGTTGGAATACTGCCCTGCAGCCCAGTCTCCAAAGAGTCTCCCAGTCTCATGCTCTGCTTCAGTATGTCACAGTACATGTTGGCATTAATGGTTCCCTCAATGAACTGTAATTCCACAATGTCGGCAGCACTCATGCAGCCCCAGACCATGACACTCCCACCTCCATGCTTGACTGTAGGCAAGAAACCCTTGCCTTTGTACTCCTCACCTGGTTGACACCATCTGAAACAAATAAGTATATCTTTGCCATGAGGTGCCATGTTGAACTTCCAAACAAAGATTTGGGGGGCACACCCTAAAAAATGCATTAAAGATGATGCAGCCATAAGACCATACAGACAGAACAAAAGATTACAGTGCACACATGCAAAAATGGCATTTAACTCCTGCAAGGCATATTCAGAAAATATGGGGATTTAGTTACACCACTACTACGTCAAAGTACCTCATTATCAGTGGGTCTTACTCTATCCATAGAATGGACGATCCTGCTTCTCTGAAAGAAATGCACTCCTCCTATAACACAGGTGGACACTAATAAGAGGTAATGATGGGGGGGGGTGCTCCAGCCCAAAAGGATTAGGTTAGAATCCATACAATAGACAAACAAAGATGTGGGGGGCACACCCTAAAAAGTGCAGCCATAAGACCATACAAACAGAAAAAAAGATTACAGCGCACACATACAAAAATTGAATTTAACTCCTGCAAGGCTATTTAAAACACCTGAACATATTCAGAAAATATGGGGATTTTGACCAAATCCCTTTGGACTGTAGCACCCCACCCGCCCATCATTGCCTCTTATTAGTGCTTACCTGTGTTATAGGAGGAGTCATTTTGTTCTTCCATATAGAGGATTGTAATTCTCCCATGGTTCATAGAAGCAGGCTCTTCCATTCATTATACTTCATGATAATGAGGTACTTTTACGTAGTAGTGGGCTTAACACTATATGGCCATATGGTGTAACTAAATATTTTCGGAATATGTTCAGGTGTTTTAAAAAGCCTTGCAGGAGTTAAATGCTATTTTTGTATGTGTGCGCTGTAATCTTTTGTTCTATGTTAAACTTCCAGTGACCAGTATGAGAGCGATAACACCAAATATAACACACCTGCTCCCCATTTACACCTGAGACCTTGTAACAGTAACAGGTCACATGACACCGGGGAGGGAAAATGGCCAATTGGGCCCAATTTGGACATTTTTACTTAGGAGTGTACTCACTTTTGGTGCCAGCAGTTTAGACATCAATGGCTGTGTGTTGAGTTATTTTGAGGGTACAGCAAATTTACACTGTTATACAAGCTGTACACTTACTACTTTACATTGTAGCAAAGTGTCCTTTCTTCAGTGTTGTCACCTTTGTGAGATACTGTATATGGTTTACAGGGCCGATCCGCCCAATAGGCTCACTATGCAAGCTGCTTAGGGCTCCGCAAAGCTGCAGAGGGCCCCCCAAATTACTAGAGGCCACCCAAATTACTAGAGGCCCTGTCTAGTGAGAAGTCATTTTTGCCTCCTCACCCCGCTTCTAAACTCGCTGGCTGCATGGAAGAAGAGGTAAGAAGTCAGAACCCCCGCTTCTCACTTTAATGTAAGATGTAATTTCCGACAGCAGAACACCCCCACTTCTCAACCTTAATGTAACATGTCATTTTGCTTAGGGCCCCAGGGAAGTCAGGATCGGCACTGATGGTTTATAAAAACAGTTAAAGTGATGGAGAGTGTCTAAAACAAAGTGGTAACAGAGCAAGAAGGGATGTTAACATTTAAAGGTAATTACATCAGGGATTGTTGATCCAGGGAATATCTGATTGCCATCTGAGGGATCAAGATGGAATTTTTCCCTGCTGGTGCAATTTTGACCATGGTTTTAGTCTTGGTTTATGCATTCTACTAGGTCAACTGTGGGTATAGGAATGTGTACATGGAGCCTTTCTGTTTGTTTTTATTTTTTTCTATTGGTTTAACCACTGTGCTGTAGATAGGTTTGTGTCTTTTTTAAACCCGACTAATTATGTAAGTACAGTATTTACAGTGGAAAGCATTGCATCTGTGACCATTGGATCAGAAGTACAATGCCAGACTCCTGCAGACAAACCTCCATATGACTGTTTACAAGCTGCTGGGATTGTGAATGAACTACAAGGCTGCACATTAGTGACCTCGCAGTCCATTCAGAACTACAAGCCATAAGCCGCAATCGCTGATGGTAGTTGTAGTTTGTTCATTTACAGGTAAATGTGAATGAATGACAGAGCACCATATAGCCACGTTATTTTCAAATAGTGACAGCGGGCATGGGGAGAAGATCCCCTGCTCACTGTCACATGGAGGTGGGGGAGAGGCTGCTGGAACATACGGTTACGTGTTTCACCCTAAATACCAGTGGAACATGTAATATATCCCAAAAAGTGAACTTATGCTTAAAATTTTTATTAGGTGACTTTTTAAAAGCCTAATAAGTTATTGGTTTAGTGTTAAGTATGGCCCTGGAATTATTGGTGACGCTATCCTCTGCTATGCATAGATCCTTATGCAGGGGTTTCATAATTAATCTTGTCTGTACTGTGCTAGCAGATGTTATTATCGGTTGTAAACTATCAGCCCAGCATGTTCCAAAAAGTAAAAAATCTAGAATCTGGGCGTCTGCATTCTATGTTAATGAGGGGAAAGTCAGTGAGGACAGATTGAGAATCCTCTCATTTCAAATTGTTCAGAGTAGCTTGATATCTGCTTTAGGCCTGAGGCTCCAAACAAACACCTAGAGATGTAATAAATACATAGGGCTAGATTCAGAAAGAAGATACGTCGGCGTATCTTGAGATACGCCGTGTAACTTCTAAGATGTGTCGGCGTATCTTTTTTCTGTATTCAGAAAACAAGATGCGCCGTAATTTTGCTAAGATATGAGCGGTGTAAGTCTCTTATGCCGTCGTATCTTAGTTGCATATTTACGCTGGCCGCTAGGTGGCGCTTCTGCCGATTTACGCATCGAATATGCAAATTAGGTAGATACGCCGATTCACGAACGTAGTTGCACCCGGCGTATCTATTTGCGTCATTTGCATAAGGCTTTTTCCGGCTTAAAGTTACCCCTGCTATATGAGGCGCAGGCAATTTTAAGTATGGACGTCGGGACAGCGTCAAATTTTCCGTTGTTTACGTCATTTGTGTAAATCGTTTGGGAATGGGACTGGGCGTAAGTTACGTTCACGTCGTTATCAATGAGTATTTCCAACATGATTTTCGCGTATGCGCACTGGGATACGTTCACGGACGGCGCATGCTCGTTAGACGCGTCATTTACATGGGGTCACGGCTCATTTGAATACTACACGCCCACCTCCTTCCTATTTTGAATTACGCGGGCTTACGCCGGACCAGATACGATACGCTGCCGTAACTTAGGGCACAGGTTCTTTCTGAATACCGTACCTGCCGCTCAAAGTTACGGCGGTGTAGTGTATCTGAGATACGCTACGTCCACCTAAAGATAGGCGATTCTATCTGAATCTAGCCCATACTGTATATATTTTATTATATTGTCTTTAGCTATTTTTAGAAACTGTGTAAATGTGGACACTTAACCAATATATAGTGGAGTTTTCTCAAATTTGACTGTGGAAGTGGAAGTGGAAGTGGAAATAAACTTTAAAGTATGTTTAAGGCTAGATTGCTTTATTAGTAACAAACAGCTGGCCACTGTCCCCGCCTATAACTGGCCTTCACAGCAAGGAGCACATGGAAGGGCAACCAGGGCCGTCTTTAATATGGTTTGGGCCCTGGGCAAACATTTTTTTTGGGCCCCCCTCAGGCCTATTTTGGGCCTGGCTGGTTCACATGTATGTGTTTTGGCAGCCCTCATTTGTGCAGGCACAGCAGCCCATTGATTTGAATGGGCTGCCATGCCTTTGTTTCCTGCAGAAAAAAGGTGCATTCAGCATTTTAAAAATACAGTTGCCTTGAAATCTATTCTGCTTTTGCACCATGCTACTTACCTGCAGTTCTTGCACACACAATCGCACTGTGTTTTTAAAAGCGTGACTTAACCACTTCATTACCGAGCCTGTTTTTCAGATTCGGTGCTTACGAGACTAAACAGTTTTTTTTGCTAGAAAATTATTTAAAACCCCCAAACATTATATATATTTTTTTTTCTAACACCCTAGAGAATAAAATGGCGGTCATTGCAATACTTTTTCTCACACCGTATTTGCGCAGCGGTCTTACAAGCGCACTTTTTTTGGAAAAAATTCACTTTCTTGAATTAAAAAATAAGACAACAATAAATTTGGCCCAATTTTTTTATATATTGTGAAAGATAATGTTACGCCGAGTAAAATGATACCCAACATGTCACGCATAAAAATTGCGCCCGCTCGTGGCATGGCGTCAAACTTTTACCCTTAAAAATCTCGATATGCGACGTTTAAAAAATTCTACAGGTTGCATTTTTTGAGATGACGAGGAGGTCTAGGGCTAGAATTATTGCTCTCGCTCTAACGATCGCGGCGATACCTCACTTGTGTGGTTTGAACACCGTTTTCATATGCGGGCGCTACTCGCGTATGCGTTTGCTTCTGCGCGCGAGCTCGTCGGGACGGGGCACTTTAAAAAAAATTTTTTTTGGTTTTGGTTTTTATTTTTATTTATTTTATAATTTTTAACACTGAAAAAAAAAAAAAATTATCACTTTTATTCCTATTACAAGGAATGTAAACATCCCTTGTAATAGAAAAAAGCATGACAGGTCCCCTTATATATGAGATCTGGGGTCAAAAAGACCTCAGATCTCATATTCAGGCTTAAATGCAAAAAAAATAAAAAAAAATAAGTCAAAATGTAAACATATTAAATGTCTCTTTAAGACGCTGGGCGGAAATGACGTTTTGACGTCACTTCCGCCCAGCAGAGAGAGGGGGACGGCTGAGGGACATTTTTTCCCTCAGTCACATCCCCGGACAGACAACGAGCGGACCCGATCGCCTCCGCCGCTACCGACGGCTACGGTAAGCGGCGGAGGGCGCGGGAGAGCGGCGGGAGGGGGGGGGGCACCCTCTCCCGCCGCCGGTAACGGCGATCTCGCGGCGAATCCGCCGCGATGACCGCCGTTATCGTTAACAGGACCGCCCCACGAAGAGATGGATATCTCGGTTGTGGCAGCAGCTGCTGCCGTTACCGAGATATCCATCTTCAAAAACGTGACGTCTTTGGACGTGGGGCCGGTCACAAGTGGTTAAACGTCTAAAAATGCAGCAAGTTTGACAGTGCAGGATCTGCAGATAAGTCACAGCAGACAGCAGAATGGACAGAATGGACAGTGCTGTATTTCATTGCTTGATGGGCATAGGTGTGCCGTGTGTGCAGCCTATTACATAAGGCATGCGCTTTTCTTGGCCAAAACACATACATGTGAACCAGCCAGGCCCAAAATAAGCCCATGAAGCAGTTTAAATCAGACAGTAATGCCATGTGCTCTGAGGCCTTACTCAGCCTGGACTGCAGGTCTGGTCTGTGATTTAAAGAGTTCCTGTATTTTACACATGACATGGGGTCCCATGGTGTGCTGTGACCCCATGCCATGCCATGTGTAAAATACAGGAACTTTTTAAAACACTAACCAGGCCTGCAGTGAATCATCAAATATTATAAAGACTTTGGGCACACTCTACAGAAAACTTCTATTTACAATATAGTTTAGCAAACAGTGACATACCTTGAGGAGCAGGAATAAATCATCAAACTGGGGATGCTATAAAATCACATTCTAATTCACTTTTATATACAAGCAGCACCCAGTGGCAGGAAGGGGGAAGTGCACATCTAAAGGGAAGCCAGGGGTGCTGTACATTTTAAAACACTGGGAAGGGAAGCAGTACTGGGTGCTGCTGATGATTTTCAGAGCTGTACTGTGGGCAGCACAGGGGCTTAACGGGCGGCTTTGCTTTGGGCCCCAAACAGTGTCAGGGCCCTGGGCAGCTGCCCCTGTTTGCCCTATGGTAAAGACGGCTCTGACCCCTGCATGCAAAACAAAATCAAAGAGAATTTCCAGCTCAATTTGCCAGCCAGTCTTCTACCAACAGAATTCTCCTGTCTAACAGTATGCATTAAAACAAAAGTTTAGTTAGCACACATTTGCACATGAATGCGTAAGCTGCAGAGCTGCTCTAAGGCACCCCATTATTTCTGCAGTCCTAACCCATGTAAATTCATGAGAGCCTTCACAGTGGGAGCACATGCATTCTAATGGATAGAGGACAGGTAGGCCTGGAGGTAGCCCAATTCTCCTTAGACCCCTGCTATACCGCTTGAAAAACTCCTTCACTGCCTACTCAATGTGAAAGCCAGAGGGCTTTCACACTGAGGCGATGCGCTGGCGGAAGAGAAAAAAATCTCCTGTCAGCAGCATCTTTGGAGCAGTGAGAGGAGCGGCGTGTATACCGCTCCTTCCCATTTAAAACAATGGGAAACCGTGGCAATACCGCCCGCAATACCGCGGTTGGTATTAACCCTTTATCGGCCGCTAGCAGGGGTTAATACCGCACCGCTAGCGGCCGAATCCCGCTGCTATTTTTAGCGGTGCTATACCACCACCGCGGCACCCGCCCCAGTCTGAAAGGAGCCTTAAAGACACAGGGGCATGCTGAACACCCAGCACATAGCACGATGGCAGCAAAGGTGTCCAGAGTGTCCCCTCAATAATATTACATCAGTAACAAACAACTGGCCAATGCCCCCACTGACTGGCCTTGACAGCAGGGAGCACATGGAAGGGCAACGCATTCTAAACAAAACCAAAGATCGCTTTATTAAACAATACTAAAATATCAGGTAAATATAATAATCAGGAAAGCAGCAGCTGATGAGGTGTGAACATTGTACTTCTCTAGTGTGCTGGATATTTACTGAACAAATTAAATTGTTCTACACAGTTCGTTTGACATAATGAATTAATTGTCCTCTCTGTTACAGCTTATTCACTTGTGCTGTTTTGTTTTGAACAGTTAGCATTTTTCCTTTGCTGGTTACATAATTATTTTTATCTTCTTTAATTGTGGAATAACATATCTCCGCAGTCATTTCGACCAATAGATTAAATGTCTCTTTTAAAAACTGTTGATGATCATAGAAGGCTGCTTTTTAACTTAATCCAGTGTGATTTATACTCTGTATGTTCCTTTGTGACATTTAATCTATTGTTATAAATGTCTTGTTGAGAACATTCTCTTTATTTCGCTGTGGCACCCTCAATTATATTCGCAGTTAATACCAAACACCTCTGTTTATGAATTATAGCATTAACACTGATGTGGAATAGTTGCTGGGTAGATTGTTTATATTGAAGGCCAACTCTTATCTTCTGTAAAAATGAACCATGCAGTGGGGTCTCCCCCTCACAGTGTGTGGGTTAAGTCCTTATTTAGCAAAGGTGGAATTAAATAAATAAAAATACTTAACTTACTCCACATTCCTGCAGGTTCCCTCCTCTCTGTGTAACCAGTACTCAGAAGCCATTCACTTCACTACCTGACTAGTTTCAGCTCTCTAACATCATCACGTACAATGCAGGTCCAACAATTCTGCATTGTCCAAGAGGACATGGAGGGCTTTCCCATATTCCAGAATGTTGGACAAAGGAGGAAAAAGCTGGCTGCCAGGGGAGGGTTGCAAATAATAAGGTAAATATCTATTCCCCCCCCCCCAACCAAACCAACTTTCTCTTTTCGTCCATGGACGGACACAGCTTCCTTAAATCTTGACTTGTGGTTATGTTCCTTGTGACGGACCTCAAGTACCCCTGCTGGGCACATCCGCCAGACCTGTGTCTCCTGTCCTCCAAACGCACCCGCAGCCTGCAGATTCGCCATAACCAGCCCTTAACCCCTCAATCACGAGACAATCCACACATGTTGAGGGTTACACATCCAGAGCTTAACTGTTTATTAAAATCCAAACTATACAGTTTTACACACAGTAAGGGACACTCCCCTTTGCCTTGTCTGAGGGGAGGGGGACAAGAAACAATAAATGGGAACAGAACATTTGGACATTGAAACAGTGTACAGAAACCTAATGAGATTATGGTAAGCAGGCAGCCTAGCTTCTCAATACACACCCCCTGCGGAGAGACGTCTGCAGTCCACTCTCCATTGTCTGTGTCCAGCAACAAGAGGAGGGGGGGTGGGGGGTGTAGGGCTGTAACATTACATTACATCACAATAATGCCAGCTTCAGGTCTCCAGTATATTTCTGGCCCATAGTCTGTCGGTAGGAGGCACGCCCACAATCCTTTCCAAGACATACAGTGACAGTGGGTTCTGTCACATTTCTCCCCTTTTAAAAACAGACTAACCAGGTTCCTGACCCCCAACTGGTCTGGACCTGCGTTAGTCACAAACTTCCACCCCAGGCAAACAGGAAAAGTAAAAGTACGACTCTTGCGCTGGGGAGCAAAACCGCACAGACGGTCTCCCGGGAATAAAAACAGCCGCTGCAGAGTGGGAACAGTTGTTTGCACTCCTCTGATCCTGGGGGGGGTTGCAGATATTGGGGGAAGCTGAATAATCCTCTGCCCTGCTTCCAGCGCTTCAGCTGGTAGGGAACATAGGCTGGTAGGGCTATGCATTTGGGGAGGCAAAGGTACTTGCTTTTCTCGTGGTGTAGTTACCAGCCGCTGAGAAGGTATCTTGCAGGGACTATCTCCTGGGTTCTTCATCTATTGTTCTGATGCTGGGCAGAGACCATCATCGCTCTGTCCTGTAGCCAGCGCTTCTGCCGGGGAGACATATGAAAATGTTGGGTACAGCTGCTGGAGAGGGGGAAGGGTTTTCTCCCCTGCCGGTTCTGTGACCAGCCCTTGGGGTGACTTCTGACAGGGGCTGTCTCCCAAACCCTCCAAAAACATACTGAGGGCTGGGCAGGGACCATCAGAACTCTGCTCCATAGCCAACGCTTTTGCTGGGGAGAGAACCACTGGGGTAGTGTCCAATTGCTGTGGAGGGAGAATTGCTTCTTCTACTCCCGGTGGGAATATCTGCAGTTGGGGAAACAGCGCACGCAGGTCATCTCTCAGACTCTCCGGATCCAACTCTTTTTCTGATGCTAGGCAGATTATAGTGGCACTCTGCTCCATAGCCAACGCTTCTGCTGGGGGGATGAACATTGGGGTAGTGTCCAATTGCTGGGGAGGGAGAATTGCTTCCTCTACTCCAGGTGGAGATAGCGGCTGTTGGGGAAACAGCTCAAGCAGATCATCTCTCAGACTCTCCGGAGCCAACTCTTTTTCTGATGCTAGGCAGATTATAGTGGCACTCTGCTCCATAGCCAACGCTTCTGCTGGGGGGATGAACATTGGGGTAGTGTCCAATTGCTGGGGAGGGAGAATTGCTTCCTCTACTCCAGGTGGGGATATCTGCAGTTGGGGAAACAGCTCACGCAGGTCATCTCTCGGACTCTCCGGAGCCAACTCTTTTTCTGATGCTGGACAGATGCCAGGGGCACTCTGCCCTGTAGCCAGCGCTTCTGCTGGGGCCCCAGATGAGATACTCTGGACTTGCTGCTGATCACCATTTTCCAGCCTTCCAGCGCCTGTCTCAACTCCACTTTCTGAGACCTTGATGCTATTAGCTTGTCTCACTGCCTGGGGGACCTCCGGTGCGTTCCGGCATTCTAGCGCTCGCAGTGCCCTCTGTATCATTGCCGCTTCTTCCATTGCGGTTAGGACAGGAAAATGTAGGGTCACCCCTGGCCCCATTTGCTCATCTTTGTGACTGTCTGCTATTTCTCCAGGACAGTCCCAGGTAACAGGAGCCATGCCAGGCTGCTCATCACCATCAAACAGCCGCTTGTATGCAATTTCGAGCTCAAATTCCTGCTCAACCAGGAACTCCAATTCCCCCAGGTCACATGCCTCTACAGGGAGGTCCAGCACCTCATCTCGGAAGTCCAAGATGTTTTCCCACCGCCACTCCTCATCGCTCCCAAAGTCTGGGTCTCCGTACATTTTTTGATGGAGCAGCCCCACGCCGCCATAGCCAACGCCTTCTGTTGGGCTGCCATCTGCTGTACTTGGCCAAAGTTGAGCCGCGAACCACCGGAGGGCTCTGTAGCTGGCGTCTAGCTTCATCTCCTCCTGGACCAATCTTCTGAGCTCCGTCTTCCAATCATCTCGCGGTCGTTCCCTCAGGAACACCTCTCGCGCACAGTACTGCGTCCAGTACATCTCTGAGGAGGAGGGAAGGATCTTCCCCTGCTGGCGCCGCTCGTAGCTTAGCGCCTCATGCCAGAGTTGCCGGCGGATCACATCCTCCCAGCCGAGCATGGTGCGCTCTGTCACTGGTCCCCGATGTTTCTTCCGCATGCCTTGCAGCCTCCTCCCGAACTCCGCTCTCATGCTGGCTGGTCCCCGTATCGCTCCTCTGCAGCTGCCCAGATCTTGAATCCTGGTGGTGGTTTGGATGTCCTGGACTGCAGGAGACATCCCACCGCTGCCACCACTGTGACGGACCTCAAGTACCCCTGCTGGGCACATCCGCCAGACCTGTGTCTCCTGTCCTCCAAACGCACCCGCAGCCTGCAGATTCGCCATAACCAGCCCTTAACCCCTCAATCACGAGACAATCCACACATGTTGAGGGTTACACATCCAGAGCTTAACTGTTTATTAAAATCCAAACTATACAGTTTTACACACAGTAAGGGACACTCCCCTTTGCCTTGTCTGAGGGGAGGGGGACAAGGAACAATAAATGGGAACAGAACATTTGGACATTGAAACAGTGTACAGAAACCTAATGAGATTATGGTAAGCAGGCAGCCTAGCTTCTCAATACACACCCCCTGCGGAGAGACGTCTGCAGTCCACTCTCCATTGTCTGTGTCCAGCAACAAGAGGAGGGGGGGTGGGGGGTGTAGGGCTGTAACATTACATTACATCACAATAATGCCAGCTTCAGGTCTCCAGTATATTTCTGGCCCATAGTCTGTCGGTAGGAGGCACGCCCACAATCCTTTCCAAGACATACAGTGACAGTGGGTTCTGTCACATTCCTGTTCTATAAGAGAGGACTAGGCAGAACATGTTAGATAGATGTTACTTTAACAGAGTTGAACAGCGGTCCCTCCAGACATAACCCTCCGTCCTGCAGTCAGCAGCTCAGTTTTTTTCTGCCTAGTAGAGGAGCAGGACCTGGCTCCCTTTGGCTTCAGGGTACTGAAGAAATTTTTATTCATTTATTATTTTATGATTTTATCTTCTATCAACTGCCGGCTGGGTGACAGGCTGGATAATATAGATCTTGTAGTCCCCCCAGTCCGGCCATCGAGCGTGAGCAGACCTTAGTTACACGCTGGGTCGGCCACGACATACCCATGGCTCCAGGGGTGGCCGGTGAGCTATATGTTCTGGGGTTTACATATGATTGGGCTGCTTGCTGTCTCAGTCACAGTGGACTGGCCCGACATCTACTCCATACTACTCGGTTGAAAGTCTGTCAGGAACACACCAGCAGGTCCTTGCAGGGACAGATAAGTACCGTTCCTCCTGCCTCAGCAGGATTGAACAGCTGGGCATTCCTAGGAAGGCGGGTTCTACTGTCCTCCTCTTCCTCTCCCTCTGTCACCCTTTTTCCTTCTTTCTTTGTGGGGCTCGCTGCGACCGGGGTATACCGTTGTGGGACTTCAGGTCCCAGTTAGGGGTTGTGGGGGTGTCCAGGCCCGATCTCTGTGGGGGGTAGTCTTTTTCTTTGAAAGCCTCCACTGCGGCCTTCTCGTCCACCTCACTGTGTTTGGTCGCCATTTTGGTAGCGTCTGCATCATTTTTCTGTTGCCTGTGTTTATCATTGGAATTCCCTTTGGTGGCCATTTTGCCGCGGCGGCCCTGTGACGCAGGTTGGCATTGCGGGCGGCCATTTTCTTATTTTCTTGTGGTCCGCGCCCTTTTTATCTGAGTCGTTTTGGCGGCCATTTTGGAGTGGATTTTTGGCCTCTAGTGCTGAACTAGCTTCCTGGAAGGCGCGGGCAGCAAAATTCACCTACAGAGTTTCCTCAGACACACGATGTGTGTGAAAGGAGAGTGGGCAGCAGCGCTGAACATCGGCCCTGAAGATTCTGGCTGGGTGGTGAGTCCCCTGGATAAACCCCCCGGTCAGTGCAGCATAGGAGGGTGGACTTTTTTGTTCAGCAACCGGTGCCATTGTGCCATTGTAAGGGGGATAAAAAGCGCCCCCCTCCCCCGCCATCCACCAGGAAATGCTCTGACTCAGATTGGGGCCTGGCTGCGACACAGGATCCCGGTTCTGGACTGTCAGAGGATTCGGAGAAGGCCTACATCTTTATGTGCGAAAAGATGGAGTGGCGTCCACGGACATATTCGATTTCCAGGGTCCTGCTGTTTTACAGCGTGGAGTGGATCAGAAACTTGCCTTAAGCACCATTAAGGGACAGATTTCAGCCCTGGCTGTTTTCTTTCAACGACCCTTGGCGACCCATTCGCTGGTGGGTATGTTTGTGCAGGGGGTTCGACATGTGATTACCCCAATTAGACCAACACTTCCTCCGTAGGATTTGAATCTGGTGCTCTCAGTCCTTCAGGAACCTCCCTATGAGAACATCAGAGAATTTCCTCTCTTGACACTCTCTCAGAAAGTTGCCATTATATTGGTCAGACAGGTTCCTGAATAGGCGGCCTTGTCTTGCAAGTCACCATACTTGGTCCTCCATAAAGATAAAGTGGTGCTACGCCCGCAGCCTTCCTTCCTTCCCAAGGTTGTTTCGGCTTTTCACCTAAATTAGGACATTGCACTTCCATCCTTGTATCCTGGGCCGTTGCGTCCCAAAGAGGCTGTGCTCCATACTTTAGACGTGATACGTGCCTTGTGGGTATACCTGTCTGCTACGGCTCCGTTCCGGAGGTCTGACTCACTGTTTGTGTAAGTGTCTGGTCCACAGAAGAGCCTGGCGGTCTCGTTGGCCACTGTAACGGAATGCACCGTGACAGTCTGAGATATTCCTATGTCTAGGGTCACCTTATGTCCACTAGGGCCATAGGGTGACAAAGAATCATAATTCATATGTTAGAGAAGACATTAATAAGGGACATTAATAATAATCCAGGTTTGCAGGATGTCTTCAAATATCAAAAGCTGTTAGCTATGCAATCTGGGCACACATGCTTTTGAAAGGTGTTAATTCAGGTCAGCCAGCCAGTGAGTCATACCTTTGTATAATAGGCTATTGAAATATCTGAAGGTGTGGATTGCACCCACTCTCACTGCCATTGTGTGATAAAGATGTCTGTGTTACTATTCAGGGTTAATTGAACCCTATTGATAATACGGTGCCGTCATGTCTAGCTACCAATTAAAGAATTATCCTCAGTGAGTGAATAGGGGGGTGGAGATTGCATTGTCCTGTGATTAACTGTATTATGCTGTACTGGATATAAGAAGCTGAGAAAATACTAATAAATTGTCATATCTTTGGAAGCAAGAACGGAGCGCTGTCTCGTCTTATTCTGGGAAAGGATATGGATCGTGTATGCAAGATTGTCGGAGTGTGTCAGATAAGCTTGTCGTGGTTGGATGGAAGGTTGTAAGCGGTGGTCATCCGTTACAGCCACCATTTCTCGTGGATCAGGCAGATCATCATCCAGGCGTATGCCCTTAAGGGGGGGGCTCCCTTTCCTCTCACTGCGCATTTGACCAGGGCTATTGGTGCCTACTGGGCTTTCCGACATCAAGTGCCTGTCTCACAAGTGTGTAAAGCAGCGACTTGGTCGTCCGTTCACAACTTCTCCAAATTTTACAAGGTTGATGTGATTGCATCTTCAGATGCTTCCTTCGGCCGCAAGGTTTTGCAGGTGGCTGTTTAAAGTTGCAACTCCTCCGTTGAGGAGCTCTGTTTGTTTGGGGTGAAGTTAGTTTTTGATTGCTGTTCCCAACCCTCGTTTCTTGACACTGCTTGGGGACGTCCCACAAATCAAGATTTAATGAAGCTGTGTCCATTCATGGACGAAAAGAGAAAATAGGATTTTTTTGTACTCACTGTAAAATCCTTTTCTCTGTTGTCCATGGATGGACACAGCACCCACCCCTCCTGTTTAAGTTTGTGCTGCTTTTTACGAACTGAGCTGCTGACTGCAGGGCGAAGGGCTATATCTGGAGGGACCACCCCCTGTTCTGCCTAGTCCGCTCCTATAGAACAGGAACATAACCACAAGTCAAGATTTAACCACTTCAATACAGGGCTTTTATACACACCTCCATACCGGGCTTATTCTGGCACTTCTCTTCTACATGTACAAATCATAATTTTTTTGGTAGAAAATTATGCAGAACCCCCAAACATTATATATATTTTTTTAGCAGACACCCTGCAACGTTTTATCTTGCATGGTATTTGCGCAATCATTTTTCAAACGCCTTTTTTAAAAAAAAATGTTTCATGAATTAAAAAAATAACAAAACAGTAAAGTTAGCCCAATTTTTTGGGAAAATATGAAAGATTATGTTACACCGAGTAAATAGATACCTAACATGTCACGCTTTAAAATTGCGAACACTCATGGAATGGCGCCAAACTTCGGTACTTAAAAATCTCCATAGGCAACGCTTTGATTTTTTTTACAGGTTACCAGTTTAGATTTACAGAGGGGATCTAGTGCTAGAATTGTTGCTGGCACTCTAACGCACACGGCGATACCTCACATATGTGGTTTAAACAGCGTTTTAATTTTTTTATTATTTTTACATATTTATTTTTTGACACTTTAAAAAAAAATATATATATATATTATCACTTTTATTCCTATTACAAGGAATGTAAACATCCCTTTTAATAGGAATGTGTGTGACAGGTCCTCTTTATGGAGAGATGCGGGATCAATAAGACCCCACATGTCTCCTCCACACTGGAAAGCATGAGATCGGTGAAAAAAATTCACCGATCTCATGATCAGTGTTGCTTAGTAGCCACAATTGCGGCTTTGTTTACTTACGGGGACCCGGGCGTGACGTCATAACATCGCACCCAGGTCCTCCAACGGTCATAGAGATGACTGGTGACCAGATGATTTCTATGTTTCCTGCCAGCGTCGGATGATTCTTTCTCCGGTGCCCCCGATGGCACGGGAGAGCCCGGAGAAGCACAGGATGGCGGCAGGAGGGGACATTGGCGGGAGGGGATCCTATAAGAACGATCAAGCATCCACTATGATTGTTCTTATGTTGCACAGAATCGCCGGCAGAAGAGAAGGATATCTGAATGATGCCTCTAGCTGCAGGCATCATTCAGATATCCCCCCACAAAGCCCAGGACGTCATATGACGTCCACCCGGGATGGGAGATCCCCTCTGTGGACGTCATATGACAATGGGCCAGTATTGAAGTGGTTAAGGAAGCTGTGTCTGTCCATGAACGACAGAGAAAAGGATTTTACGGTGAGTACAAAAAATCATATTTTTTCCCCAGGCAGCGCAGGTGGGATCCCACTGCATGGATAGATTTAACAGCAGCCTGGAGTTGGGATTTAAGTTTTGAACAAATGCAAATAGAACTAAAGCCCTTTACAGTGTGCCAACACCTTTCAGCAAAGGATGGAGACCTGTTCACAGGAAGATTATTTAACAATGATCATACTGCAGGAACCTTTTTCTAAGTTGGAGCTACTTGAGTCATAGTGGTTGCATTGCTATCAATGGCGCGCAACTTGTTATGCGACTTTGAAATCTCAAGTCACGGCAGTGTGTACACTGCTTCTCAATATTTAATCTTTAAGTATCAAATCCAAAAGAGTGCTAAATGTGTTATGTTCACAGTATTCTTTTTTATGATTATCTTTGCTCAATATATATATATATATATATATATATATATATTTAATAAAACCAATTTATCTATAGGTATAGTTTCATAGCACCCTCAATGGCCCCTATGAATATTGAAGTGACAAAGTGCCCTAATATTACAAGTGATGCAAAGAATAAACAATTTCTTAAATGTTTATAAAGAAATGTGCAAATGAGTCAGGTGTCTAGAATGTATCAAATAAGTATTTTTAAATGAAATATAATACATTTCAAAACTGCTCATTCCACTTCTCGGACTCATCCTTAAGTGATCAATAAGATTAAGTATTTATTCATTTGTACATTTATTTATTGATACGCATTTACAAAATGTATTAATTTTCTTTGCATTACTTGCAATATTAAGCACTTTGTCACTTTAATACTTAGGGGGTCATTGAGGGCGTTATGAAATGATGTACCTATTGATGATTTGTTGTCTGTTTTGTGAATGTAATTTAGTACAGAGCATAATGAAAGATAATACTGTAAGCAAAGGACATTTAGAACTTTTTGGATTTGACACTTTATGAATTAAAGGTTGACAAGGGGTGTAGCTTTATGCGTCAATCTTTCAGCAGCCCTAGACTCTTAGATATTTGGAGTTGGCCAGAGCAAAAAATCGGACAGCCATTAAGATCAGCAATCACCCCTTTAATCACCATTGTTCTAGCCTAAGACCCGACAGAAAAATATGTTTTTTTTATTAAAATAACAAACACATTATACTAACCTGCTCTGTGCAGTGCAATACTGGGGTCCCCAGTGGCGATCTTGGCTCTTCCTCTTCTTTTGAAGAATAGCCACTGGCTATTTAGAGAGCATAGTCTGCACGCTCCCGACCTGTGTGTCTATGGAGCCGTGCTCCAGAGACTTATGCCGCGTACACACGATCATTTTTTGTGATGAAAAAAAAACGACGTTTTCTGTGAAGTAAAAACGACGTTTTTGAAACGTCACTTTCAAAGACGATGTTGCATACACACCATCGTTTTTTTTCACAAAAAGCGAGGTTACGCTCACCACTCTTTTCCATTGAAGCTCGCTTCATAACTAGCTTCTGGGCATGCGCGGGTTGAAAAACGTTGTTTTAAACGACGTTTTTGCTACACACGGTGACTTTTTGTGAAACAAAAAACGACGTTTTGAAAAACGACACAAAAAATTCAAGCATGTTGGAATTTTTTTTTGGTCGTTTTTTTTAAGACAAAAAACGACGTTTTGCCCACACACGATCAATTTAAATGACGTTTTAAAAAACGTCGTTTTTTTTCATCGCAAAAAACGACCGTGTGTACGCGGCATGACACAGCGAGACTTAGGCCCGCTCCCCACTTTAGGCCAGATTCTGAAAGGAGATACGCCGTCGTATCTCTGTTTGCGGGGCTGTGCATCTATGCGGGGCTGTGCATCTATGCGCCTGATTATTAGAATCAGTTACGCATAGATTTTGCTTAGATCTGTCGGATCTAAGTTGCAATGTTACGCTGGCCGCTAGGTGGCGTTCCCGTCGATTTCTCAGTTGAATATGCAAATGAGCCTGATACGCCGATTCCCGAAAGTTTTTGCACCGCTTCGCCATAGTTTACGTTGTTTCCGTAAGCGTAATTTTACCCCTGCTATATGAGGGGTAACCTTACGTCGGTCCGCCGTATGCCATGCTAAGTATGGACAGCATCGTTTACGTAACTCGTTCGCGAATAGGCCTGTATGTTAATTACGTTGCCGTTGTAATAAATGTATTTGCGGCATACTATGGAGCATGCGCAGTGGCCTACGTTTAAGGCTGGCGCATGCGCAGTTCGTTCGGCACTGGGGCGCTCTTAATTTAAATACAAGCCGCCCCCCTTTGAATTACGCAGCCTTACGCCAGGCCATTTACACTACGCCGCCGCCAATTACGTAGTAAGTGCTTGGAGAATACGGCACTTGCTCCTGTAAGTTGCGGTGGCGTAGTGTAAATAGGAAACGCTAGGCCGCCGTAGTTCTACCAGAATCTGGCCCTTTCTCTTTACTGAATCTGATTGACAGCAGCAACAGCCAATTGCTCCTGCTGCTGCTTGAATGCTGTGTAAAGAGGAAAAGAGGGGAGAATAGATGCAGCCATGCACAGCAATGATCTCTTCTCCCCTCTCTTCCCCTTCACAAAGCACAGAGAAACTGAAAATGTTTTTACCTTAATGCAAACAATGCATTAAGGTAAAACAACGTTTTTAGGTTTAGTAACACTTTAAATGTTATGGTTGCATTTGTTTTAATTTTTGTAGGCTCTCTTTTTTTATTTTCACCAGGTAATACTACGAATAATACACTTCCTGCCCCTTGGTGGCTCCAATCACTCTTTCACTATATCTATGGAGGTAGCCATGGTTGCCACCCAGGTAGATCTTGTTCTCTTCATCTAGATTACATGGGAAATGGGAACATTAGTATTTTACAGATGATAAGATTGTTTCTGATTCCAGTTCATCTCACAGTAATTGGCCAGAACTGCATTTCTGGCAAGATCAATAAAGTATTTTTTGTACTTGCTGAAAATGTTCCTGAGAAAAAAATTTACCCAGTCACTTCATCTAAGGGCTCTTTCACACGTCCGTTCAGTTTTTTGGATCAGTTTTTTCCCCCTTCAGTTGATCTGTTTTTTCATCAGTTTTTCGTCAGTTTTCCGTCCGTTTACATCCGTTTCCGTTCAGTTTTTCATCAGTTTTTTTCATCCGTTTTTTCATCCGTTTTTTTTTTTTTTTTTTAGAACTTTTTTTTTTTTTTACATATTTTGATGAAAAACTGACGTTAGCGGATCGGATGGTAAACGGATCATCCGCTAACGTCCGTTTTTCGTCCGTTCCGTTTTTTTGACGGAAGAAAAATAGGGTTTTCTTCCGTCCAAAAAAACGGAGCTTACCGCAGACGGATGTTAACGGACGTTAGCGGATGCTCATCCGCTAACGGACGCTAACCCATAGGGAAGCATTGAGGTCCGTTAACGGACGTCCAAAAAACGGACGAACTGAACGGACGTGTGAAAGAGCCCTAAGGACTGGTAAGCTGAAATACACCATACCACATTGTTGTTTATACGTTTACTTATCCTTTAAAAAAATCTGTTAATATTAACAAATTGTCAAAAACTGAATCTTTAAGAGCCACACAAAATGATAACAAGATATCTATTTAACCACTTCACTACTGGCCTATAGTCATTTGACGTCCAGAGAGGGGATCTCCCATCCTGGGTGGACGTCATATGATGTCCTGGGCTTTGTGAAGTGATATCTGAATGATGCTTGCAGCTAGAGGCATCATTCAGATATCATTCTTTCGTGACGGCGATTCTGTGCACAATAACGATCATAGCTACAATTCCGCTGCTTGATCTTTCTTATACGCGGCGGAAGGCGCCATTTGGTGCTTCTCCGGGCTCTCCCGTGCCATCGTCTGGTGCAGGCTAGGAAGCATAGAGATGACTGGTGACCAGATGGTCACCAGTCATCTCTATGACCGTCGGAGGCACGGGCACGATGTGATGACGTCACGCCCGGGTACCCGGAAGTAAACAAAGACGATTGCGGCTAGTAAGCATGAGATTGGTGACATTGTTTTCACAATCTCATGCTTTCCAGCCTGGAGGAGAGATGCATGGTCTTATTGACCCCTCATCTCTCCATAATTTTTTTTTTTTTTAATTAATAAATAAGTGCGTTAGAGTGCCAGCAACAATTCTCGCACTAGACCTCCTCGGTAAATCTAAACTGGTAACCTGTAAAAAATTTCAAAGCGTCGCCTATGGAGATTTTTAAGTATCGAAGTTTGGCGCCATTCCATTAGTGGGCGCAATTTTAAAGCATGACATGTTAGGTATCTATTTACTCGGCGTAACATAATCTTTCTTATTTTACAAAAAAAATTGGCTAACTTTACTGTTTTGTTATTTTTTAATTCATGAAACCATTTTTTTCCAAAAAAAAGGCGTTTGAAAAATTATTGCGCAAATACTGTGCAAGATAAAACATTACAATGACCGTCGTTTTATTCCTTAGGGCAGTGGTCATCAACCATGTCCTCAGGACCCACTAACAGGCCAGGTTTTAAGTATTAGGCCGTGTACACACGACCGAGGTTCTCGCTGGAAACCAGCGAGAACCTCGCTGGAAGCTGCATTCCAGCGAGGACCTCGGCCGTGTGTACACTCTCGGCGAGCTTCCCGTCGGGAAGCCCGTCGAGCAGAAATAGAGAGCACGCTCTCTATTTGCTCGACGGCCCACCTGGAAGAATGGCTGGTTGCCATTCCCGACGGGCGGGTCACCGTTTTCGACGGCCGGCAGGGAACCTTGACGGGCGGAACGATGTGTTCTGCCCGTCGAGGTTCTCTGCCGTGTGTACGCGGCCTGACCTTGGGGAGATGCAGACTAGAATACTGCAATCACTGAGCAGAAAATGATATCACATGTGATGTATTCCAGATATCTTGCAAACCTGGCCTGTTAGTGGGCCCTGAGGACAGGGTTGATGACCACTGCCTAAGGCTCCTTACACACGGAGCGGTCCGTTTTTCGGTCGGCTCCGTGTGTCCGTCGGCTCAGCGGGGGGTCTCCGCTGAGCTGTCGGGCGGACAGGGCGGTCCCCACACACTGTGCAGGGACCGCCCTGTCTATCCTCCGCTATCCCCTATGGGGAATCAGATGGAAACAGACCGTCTGTCCGTTTGCATCCGATCCGTTCGGCCGGACGAAAGAAAAATAGGACATTCTTCCATCCGAAAAAACGGATGCGGATCTGGCGGACGTTAGCGGATGCATCATCCGCTAATGGATCCGCTCCCATAGGGGTTCATTACAAGTCCGTAAACGGACTTGTAATGAACGGACAGGCGGAGCGGACGTGTGAAAGGGCCCTTAGGGTGTCTACTAAAAAAACATATATAATTGTAATGTAATTTTCTAACAAAAGAATGATGATTTGTACATGTAGGAGAGAAGTGCCAGAATAGCCCCGGTATTGAAGTGGGTATAAAAGCCTGGTATTAAAGGGGTTAAAAAATATATTTTTACACCATGCTTTACTGTATCAGAACTGCCAAAAATGTTGTAAAAGTTGACAATACCATCGGAATTGAGTTTATGATGGAAAGTCTAAAGCTTTTTTCTGAATACCGAACCCCACTTACCTACATTGCCAATGCTGTTTACACTTATTAAGTAAGAATAAATGTGGCACACTTTTGGAGGAAGGATAGGGAAGGATAGGGACACACATATGGATGTATTTAATAAAGCAGTGCAAAGAGCATTGATTATGTGCAAAATACAGTAACCTATAACAATCAGAGGAAGAACATTTCTGCTAAACAGTCTGCTTTTTTTTTCAAAGCAACCTTAGGCTTTAGTTTAAGCTGTCTGTGCCATGCTAGGTCGATTCCCTTCACTTTGTGTCCTGAATAATGTAACAGGGAATTATAGGAAATCTTACCAAAGTGAGGAAATTTTCCATCATAGACAGTTGTCACCAGGACATTTGTCTTCATTGGAAAGTGTATTATCACCATTTACACTGGTGACAAAATGTTGCATTTCCCATTACTTTCCTAATAGCCAATGGTCAACAGAGATAGTAGAGAGGATGAATCTGTCCAGTGCAGGTACAGCTAGCAGAGTCCCAAACTTTCCTGACTCTATCCAAAAGTGTAAAAATATAGTTTTGCATTTACATTCACTTTATCATTCACTTGTTGACTAAAGTAACCAGGTAAGTCATTACTGAAGTTAGAAATCACTATTGAAGTCTGCATTTCCTAAATTGTGTGATTTTCCATACATCAGACACATCTACTGTATGTGGAAATATTCAGCGTAATCAAAAAACTGATGAATTCACTTGTTTCCCAGTGCAACCATACCCACTAACTCATTACAACAGTGGAGTATTTGGACTGCTGTTATACAAATTGTTCTAAAACACTTAAAGCGGAGTTCCACCCAGGAAAACAACATTTGACCAAAAAACAATTAAAAAAAATAGATTTTTTTTTTTATACTGAAATACCTGTTGCTATGCGGAAGTCCGTAATCTGACTCTTGCGCAGCCGCGGTCGGTCTCCTTCTTCATCTTCTCCTAGTGAATGGGGCGCGCTGCTTTTTGGGAACTGTGTGTGTTCTCAGAGAGCAGCCGCCCATTCACAAGTCGGCACGAGACTAGCGCATGTGCAGTAGGAAATGGGCAGTGAAGCCGTAAGGCTTCACTGCCTGTTTCCCCTAGTGTGAATGGTGGCGCGGGACCTGCATCGATCATGGGATCGGCATAGGGGAGGCCATCAGCGCGGGCAAGTAGGACAGGTAAGTGTCCTTATTAAAAGTCAGCAGCTACACTGTTAGTAGCTGCTGACTTTAAAAAAAAAAAAATTGCGGTTGAAATCCCGCTTTAACGACCCAATGGTGCCAATGTTTTGTAGAAGAATCCAGTTAGATTACAGATGTTATTTTTTTTAATGCAAGTTAAAAAAAAATTGTGTGGTTGGTTTCACATAGGCACTTTGGGATTTACTAAAGGCAAAAAGACAACTGCACACACAGTTGCTCCAGTGCTTAGTAAATAAAGTGAAGCTTCCCTATGGAAAAAATACCCAATCACGTGCTAGGAAAATGGAAGAAAAAAAACAGCATTTTTGCTTGCACATAATTGGATGATGGAAGTCAGCAGAGCTTCTACACATTTACTAAGATCTGAAGCAACTGCACTTGCAGAGTGCAACTGTGCTTTGCAAAGCGCACAGTCTATTTGCCTTTAGTAAATCAACCCCCACTTTGCTGTCTTCCTCTGTTTTTATAAAAATAAGCCCAACGTTATTAGAAGTTTACAAGTGATTTTTTTTTTTTTTATAGCTGTACCATTCATTTCTAATAATTCATTTTTTTTTTTTTTTTTATTTCACAGGACAATTCCCTAATTCTTCATTCATCGCAGAATGTGACTGTCAATGCACGTAATGATGAGGGGAAGATCACTGGCAGATTGACAGTAGGTAAGACAAAGCTGCCGTACTGGGTTAATTACATACCGTATGTAAAAAGATTGACTATAGAGAGTTACTCTTTTTAATCACATTGTAAAACTGTTTACGTAGCAATTTGCAAAGAGAAAGTAGCAGTCTAAAGGTGGGTATGATCCAACCAACAAATCTTTTTCTCTTTTTATAGATATGTACAAAAGCATGCTGACATCAATCTACTGTGTACATTTTTGGATTTCAAAAACAGCCTATTTCTTCCCATTACATTTTAGTAGTAACAGAATTTGGCCAGGAAAATTCAGCATAGCAGAGAACCTTTTTTTCTCCCTTTAAGTGTATTAACATGTTTGCAGTCATATTTGAGAAAACCCCCACTATGGGCCAGATTCAGGTAGATGGGCGAATCTTTATTTTAGAGTAACGTTTCTCATTTACGTTACTCCGCCGAAACTTTAGCAGCAAGTACTGTATTCACATAGCACTTGCTCCTAAAGTTGCGGCGGCGTAGCAAAAATGAGCTGGCGGAATTCAAATTGGGCGGGTAGGGGGCGTGTATTATTATAACTAGGCGCGATCCCGCGGCGAACGTACTGCGCATGCGTCCACTGTCAGTGCGCATGCTCCAAATTCTGTCAGGGAACGTCAATGACGTCAATCCCTATTCACGGACGTTTTACGCAAACGACGCGAAATTTTTTAAATTCGACGCGATGACGGCCATACTTAACATAGGATACTCCACTAGGGGGCTGGTTTTTCTTTACGCCGCGTATCTCTTATGGAAACGTCGGAAAGTCACTGCGTCGGGCCCGAATACGATCGTGAATTGCCGATTCTCGCTGATTAGCATATTCTCGGCGTTAATCAGCGGGAACGCCCCGAGCGCCATTTTTAAAATTGCAGTTCCGATACGACGGCAAAATACAATTACGCCGCTCGTATAGGAACTCCAACCCGGTGTTTCTTGTTTTCTGCTTACAGAAAACAGAAACGCCGGCTCAAAGTGAGAGTTAAGCTGGAGTATCACTGATACTCCAGCCTAACTCTACCTGAATTTGGCCCATACTGTTTTATAAGATGAACCACATGAATCGTGTGTATTCTATTTGTTTTGGCTGCAGGTATAGTCAGTTCAGAGAATACATTCTACCACTTCTACTAATGTAGATAAAATAACACCTGTTGCCTTCATGTTAAAACACAATAAACACGGGACTGAACTGATGTCATCTTTTTAATGCTATGTTCACTCTATATTTTATTAATGGGTGGCTATGACACTGGGGTCAGACCGCTAACATGGGTTTAGAACTCTTTAGGATTATAGAAGCAATATCATCCTAAACAGAATTCATATGTCATTCTTCTACTAAACTGTAATGCCGCGTACACACGGTCGGAATTTCTGCCAAAAAATGTTCGATGTGAGCTTGTTGTTGGAAAATCCAACTGTGTGTAGGCTCCATCGGACATTTGTTTTTCGGAAATTTCCGACAACAAATATTTGAGAGCTGATTCTCAATTTTTCCGACAACAAAAGTTCTTGTCAGAAATTCCAATCGTCTGTAGCCAATTCTGACGCACAAAAATCGCATGCTCAGAATCAATTCGACGCATGTTTGAAATCATTGAACTTCATTTTTCTCGGCTCGTCGTGGTGTTGTTCGTGACCGCATTCTTGACGTTCGAAATTTCCGACAACATTTGTGTGACCGTGTGTATGCAACACAAGTTTGAGCCAACATTCCGTCTAAAAAAAAAATCCACGGTTTTGTTGTCGGAATGTCCGATCGTGTGTACGCGGCATAACTTTCTTCAACTGTTACTGACCTTTAGGGCTCATGCGGTACGTCTCTGAAGAACACTCTACCTAACAGTGGACCCAATGCAATGGGGCAATAATTTTTTATGTCATCACGTCGAATTAAAAAAAATTTGCGTCGTTTGCGTAAAACGTCCGTGATCGGGGATTGACGTCATTGACGTTCCCTGACAGAATTTGGAGCATGCGCACTGACAGTCGACGCATGCGCAGTACGTTCGCCGCGGGATCGTGCCTAGTTATAATAATACACGCCCCCTACCAATTTGAATTCCGCCGGCTCATTTTCGCTACGCCGCCGCAACTTTAGGAGCAAGTGCTTTGTGAATAACAGTACTTGCTGCTAAAGTTTCGGCGGAGTAACGTAAATGAGAAACGTTACTCTAAAATAAAGATTCGCCCATCTACCTGAATCTGGCCCTATGTGTTTATTCTGCAACTGGCCTCAGGTGTGTTGTTCATCTCCAGTAGAGAAAGCTTTAATCAAGAACTATCTTTGACAGCCCCAGCCTATTTGATTCTTTAACTGCGCTCCTTTAGAGGCTTGCTGTATCTAGTCAGAATATGCCTTCAAGTCCCTCGTATTGTGTTGTCTCTCTTATTCGTAGTACGCATGAATGCAAACCATATTTTATCATGAAATTCATTAAGTTCTAATTGGCAGCTCCACAAAGCAATTAACTTTTTGCCTTTGTATGCTCTGGGCATCGCGTGTTGATCCATCTATTACCTTAGATATTTGCTTCTCCTTCAGTAAGTATCATGAATAATTAAAATATTGTATTTTCACTGACTAGAAAAGAAAGTTGTAATTTTGGCCTGCTTGAAACTTGGCACTTGATTAATATCGTTTTGCTGCAAAAAAACAAACAAAAAACATACAAGTGATATATAAGCAACAGAACATTCAAATATGGATAAATTATAAGCAACATACCATTCAAGAATTTATGTTAAAATGTTATTATAGTGAAGAAAAAAAATGGTGACACTTCCAATGTACCGATGAAATGTGAGAATGTATTTAAAGAGCACTTTTAGACAGCAAGTGTACTCAATAAGAAAACTGCTGGGCAGAAAATATAAGTGTTAAAATTAGAAATTCCAGTCACTGTATCTTTTTTTTTGTCACCTGACAACTTTTCTTTGTCATTTTGTAATGTGATGTGACATCAAGGAGACAACTGTTGTGGGGTGGGGGTAAAAACACTCTGTGTATTTATTTGACCATTTAATTTATATATTAAATATATATATATACAGTATCTCACAAAAGTGAGTACACCCCTCACATTTTTGTAAATATTGTATTATATCTTTTTTTGTGTGACAACACTGAAGAAATTACACCTACACTGTAAAGTAGTGAGTGTACCGCTTGTATAACAGTGTAAATTTGCTGTCCCCTCAAAATAACTCAACACACAGCCATTAATGTCTAAACCACTGGCAACCAAAGTGAATAAACCCCCAAATAAAAATGTCCAATTTGGGTCCAATTAGCTATTTTTCCTCCCTGCCTTTATGTGACTCATTTGTGTTACAAGGTCTCAGGTGTGAATGTGGAGCAGGTGTGTTAAATTTGGTGTTATCGCTGTCAGGCTGGGTTCACACTTGTTCCGACAACGCTCATGTAGCATGATGTGTGAAAATCAATGTTTCCCTATGAGAGCTGTCTTAACTGGTCCTACACAAGTCGGTCCGACTTTGAAACTACTCCCTGTACTACTTTGGTCCTACATTGATCCTACTTCAGCCCATTAAATATCATTGAAGTAGGACCAAAGTAGGAGCCTTGTCCTAACCATCCGACTTTTGCCATCTGACATGTGATTACAGCACCAGTAAAAGGAATTTATCTCACTCTGGGATTGTTTTGATTGGTCAAAGAACAAGTCAGTCTATCACAAAGTAGGACCAAAGTAGTATCCTGTTCATGAAAGTAGGATGGATGTAGGACCAATGTAGGATCAATGTAGGATCAATGTAGGACAAATGTCGCAGAGCAAAGTAGGATGAAAGTCGTGTAGTGTAGTGTGAACCCAGCCTAAGGCCTAAGGCTGGGTTCACACTTCACTACACACTACACTACACGACTTTCATCCTACTTTGCTCTGTGACATTTGTCCTACTTTGATCCTACATTGATCCTACATCCATCCTACTTTCATGAACAGGATACTACTTTGGTCCTACTTTGTGATAGACTGACTTGTTCTTTGACCAATCAAAACAATCCCAATCCTTTTACTGGCGCTGTAATCACATGTCAGATGGCAAAATTCGGATGGTTAGGACAAGGCTCCTACTTTGGTTCTACATTGATCCTACTTCAGCCCATTGAATATCATTGAAGTAGGACCAAAGTAGTACAGGCAGTAGTTTCAAAGTCGGACCGACTTGTGTAGGACCAGTTAAGACAGCTCTCATAGGGAAACATTGATTTTCACACGTCATGCTACATGAGCTCCCAATGTAGGAGCGTTGTCGGAACATATAAGCAAGCTAAGAACCAATAAGGCTGGGTTCACACTACACTACACGACTTTCATCCTACTTTGCTCTGCGACATGTGTCCTACATTAGTCCTACATTGATCCTACATTGGTCCTACATCCATCCTACTTTCATGAACAGGATACTACTTTGGTCCTACTTTGTGATAGACTGACTTGTTCTTTTACCAATCAAAACAATCCCAGAGTGAGAAAAATTCCTTTTACTGGTGCTGTAATCACATGTCAGATGGCAAAAGTCGGATGGTTAGGACAAGGCTCCTACTTTGGTCCTACTTCAATGATATTCAATGGGCTGAAGTAGAATCAATGTAGGACCAAAGTAGTACAGGGAGTAGTTTCAAAGTCGGACCGACTTGTGTAGGACCAGTTAAGACAGCTCTCATAGGGAAACATTGATTTTCACACGTCATGCTACATGAGCTCCCAATGTAGGAGCGTTGTCGGAACAAGTGTGAACCCAGCCTGACTCTCTCATATTGGTGACTGGAAGTTCAACATGGCACCTTATGGCAAAGAACTCTCTCATGATCTTAAAAAAAATAATTGTTGCTCTACACAAAGGTAGCCTAAGCTATAAGAAGACTGCCAAGACCCTGAAACTTTACTAGGACAGGTTCCACTCAGAACAGGCCTCGCCATGGTCGACCAAAGAAGGTGAGTGCACATGCTCACTCGGGACAGCATTTGATCGACAGCAGCAGGAGCCAATGATTCCCGCTGCTATCAATCTGTTCAGGGAGACAGCGGCAAGAGCCGCTGCTCTCCTGCACTTCACTGGATCAGATAAGGTTCAGGTAACAATAAGGGGGAGCAGGGGGGGATTTTGCATCAGAGAAGGTTTTTTACCTTAATGCATATAATTCATTAAGGTGAAAAACCTTAACCACTTCAATACAAGGTACTGTCGCTGTTTAAATGACAATTGCGCGGTCATGCTACACTGTGTTCCCACAAATAGAGCTTTCTTTTGGTGGTATTTGATCACCTCTGCAGTTTTTATTTTTTGCTGAACAAATAAAAAAAGACCGAAAATTTAGAAAAAATAAATTAAGTTTTTCTTTTGTTTCTGTTATAAAACGTTGTAAATAAGTAAGTTTTCTCCTTCACTGATGGGCACTGATAAGACGCCACTGATGGGCACTGACAGGCATTGATGATAGACACTGATAGGCGTCACTGATGGGCACTGGTAGGAGGCACTGATGGGTGGCACTGATATGCAGCACTGATGGACATTGATAGGCGGAACTGACGGGCACTCATGGGTGTCACTAGTGGGCACTAATAGGTGACACTGATGGGCATTGAAGGCGGCTCTGATGGCTACTTATGAGTGGCACTGATAGGCAGCACTGTTGGGCACTGATAGGCGGCACTGCTGGGCACTGATGAACACTGATAGGCACTGATAAATGGCACTAATAGGCATCACTGATGGCACTGGCAGGTAGTGCGGATGGGCACTGATTGGCAGCTGCCTGGGCACTGATTGGCATTTCCCTGGTGCTCTAGAGTGGCATAACTGGTTGTCCAGTGTCATGGCCATCCCTGGTGGTCTTAGCGGGATCCTGGTGGTCCTGGGCAGAGATCCGAGGGGGGCTGCACTGATAAACAATCATTACATACCCCCCTGTCAGGAGAGCAGCTGATCGGCTCTCCTTTACACGCGTCTGTCAGATGCGAGGGAGGAAAAGCTGATCAAAGGCTCTTCCTGTTTACATCGTGATCAGCCGTGATTGGACACGGATGATCATGTGGTAAAGAGCCTCCGTCGGAGCACGCCCCAACGTCATATGACGCCCAGTCAGGATAAATGAACCACCGCCCAGCCGTCATTTTGCTATAGGCCAGGCGGAAAGTGGTTAAATGGGTTGTAGAGTCAGAAGTTTTTTTTATCTTAATGCATTCTATTCATTAAGAAAACAAGCTTTCTGTGTGTAGCAGCTCTCTCAACCCCCCTGTAACAGAATGGCCCGTGACACCCAGAGACGTTGGAAGGATGAGAGATACTCTTGTGCCAGCAGCACCAAAAACTCTTGGGTCGAAATCCACCCTGTGCCCTTTTGGGTATAGGGTGGCTAATAGTGAATCATAATTACATAATGTAACGGTTACCACCGCTTACAACCTTCCATCCATCCACGACAAGCTTATTCGACACACCAACAACCAGGCAGACATGATCCATTCCATTTCCCAGAATAAACGAGACAGCGCTCCGTTCTCTAGTTTCCAAAATGTATGAATATCTTTATTGGTCCTTAGCTTGCTTATATCCAGTACAACATAATGCAGTTAATCACAGGACAATGTAATCTCCACCCCCCTATTCACTCACTGAGGATAATTCTTTAATTGGTAGCTAGACATGACGGCACCGTATTATCAATAGGGTTCAATTAACCTTGAATAGTAACACAGACATCTAGTTGAATAAGTTCTCTATACAGCTTTGTCACACAATGGCAGTGAGAGTGGGTGTCTTTACATTGAATAGCCAACACCTTAGGATATTTCAATAGCCTATTATACAAAAGGTATGACTCACTGGCTGACCTGGTCATGTCATCATGACTCCTTGTGATATCTCAGTCCTGCAATATGAAGTATTATTAATGTCCCATCTCATGTAATATGAATTATGATTCACTATTAGCCACCCTATACCCAAAAGGGCACAGGGTGGATTTCGACCCAAGAGTTTTTGGTGCTGCTGGCACAAGAGTATATCTCATCCTTCCAACGTCTCTGGGTGTCACGGGCCATTCTGTTACACCCCCTAATACGTACCTGAGCCCCATCTCTGTGCAGCTCCCACTGCTGTCAATCCAAGTCAGCTAGCCAATCAGGAGAGAGGGAGTGGGGCCGGCTTTGGCCCTGTGTCTGAAGGAAAGGGCCCAGAAGCTCCAGCCAGGGACCCAAGAAGAGGAGGATCTGGGCTGCTCTGAGCAAAACCATTGCACAGAGCAGGTAAGTATAACATGTTTGTTGTTTTTATAGGAAAAAAACAGACTTTACGATCACTTTAAGGCTTTAGAACCACTTTAAACAAGTTCTTTGGTCTCGGAAAAAAAAGTCAGCGAGTCCAGGGATTAAGCAATGTCCTTTTCCGAGCCAGTTCTTCGCTGGTCTTCGGACCACTGGTGCTGCCATTTTAGATATGGAAAATCAGTTCTGACTTCCTGAAGCTTCGCAACTGGCTCCCCATTGCACATGATCAAGTTGTGCTGTGCTTTATGAATGGAACCACAGGCTCCTGACACCAGTGGCAAGTTGCGGGCGGGGAGGGTGGCCTAACTTCCACTTGGATCACCTCGGTGCGCTGAGAAAAAAACTCCAAAAGTGTTTAAGGAGGAGGGTAGGTGGAGAAAAAGTGTAACTTACATTTTCAGGTAAAGTTTCACTTTAATACCCTTGTTCAGGAAAGAGTTAGCTGTATTAACCCCTTAGCGCCGACCGTATGCACAATTGCGTTCTCAGCTTTAAGGGGTTACACAGGGGTGACACAGCTGCAGACATCACCCCGGTACAGTTTTTTAGAGCGGAAAACCGATCAGTTGTTATTTTACAAGAGTGAGAGGGGACGCCTCCCCTTCCGCCGCTCTCTCTGGGCCTACCGTCCCACCGGGAGATCCGATCCACGATCTGGCACATCCGCTGGATAGGCTAGGACTGGAACGAAGCCGGAAATTGCTTCATTCCAGTCTGTTATCTAAAAACAAGTAATCTACGTCACAACCTCACTTCCGGTTTACTTGGCTGCCAATAGTACTGTTTAAAAAAAAAATTACAGTATTCAGAATTGACTATTTTAGCTACTGGAATACTTTTAAGTGCAAAGGAGGGGTTAGGGGTCTTTTAGACCGCCAATCCCTCCATATTGAGTACCTGTCACCACCTATTACTGTTGCAAGGGATGTTTACATTCCTTGTGACAGCATTCCTTTTGACAGCAATAAACGTGATTAAAAAATATATATATTTTAAATGTAAAAAAATAAAATAAATAAAAAGGAAAAACAAATTTCATTACCAAAAGCGGTAACCTCGAGCCACACTTGGGATTGCATCGCAGTGTCCTGGTAAAGTTACTTACCTTGTCCCCAGGATCCTACAATGTCCTACTACTGTGTCCTCTGCTCAATGTACTCTGTGCTGAGCTCCATTGCCTGCAAGCGTTGCGACAGATGGGGTGGAGCCTAGCGGCAAATTCAAAAAGTGAAAGAAACAAAACACATAAAGTACACAGTAATCTTACAGATTACATTACTGTATCAAATCATTTCACACCCCCTTTGTCCCTAATGCTTTGTCCAATGCCCTGCATACATGTTCATATTATATATACTGTTCTTTCTGCCTGGAAACTTTTACATCAAACTGTCTCTTTATGTCATAAGCAGTTTTAGACAGCTAGAAAACAACGATAGTGAATTAGAATCACTTGTAGAATTGAGTGATAATGGCTCTTGGGCCCTGTACACACGATCAGACATTTCTGATGAAACTGGTCTGCAGACCAGTTTCATCAGACCAGTTTGATGGTGTGTATGGCCCATCAGACCATTGTCCGTCAGACCAAAGTTTTAAAACATCTTTAAAACCTGTCTGATGGAACCTGTCCGTCGGACAGGTTCGATGGTTAGTACACAAAAGCATCGGACCAAAAACCCACGCATGCTCAGAATCAAGTCGACGCATGCTTGGAAGCAATGAACTTCGTTTTTTCATCACATCGTTGTGTTCTACGTCACCGCGTTCTGGTCTGATCGGATTTTGGTCCGATGATGTGTACCAGTGGCGGCTGGTGCTCAAAATTTTTGGGGGGGCGCAAACAAAAAAAATAAATAAAAACAATTGCAGCCTCACTGTACCTATCAATTGTCACCACTGTGCCATGCCATCAAATGCAGTCACTGTGTCATCAAAACGCAACCACTGTGCCATCGAAACGCAGCCACTGTGCCATTCCATCAAAACGCAGCCACCGTGCCATCAAAACGCAGCCACTGTGCCATGCCATCAAAACGCAGCCACCGTGCCATGCCATCAAAACACATCAATTGTCGCCACTGTGCCCCTAATTGTCGCCACTGTGCCCCTAATTGTCGCCACTGTGCCCCCAATTGTCGCCACTGTGCCCCCAGTTGTAGCCACTGTGCCCCCAATTGTCGCCACTGTGCCCCCAATTGTCACCACTATGTCCCCACTTGTAGCCAATGTGCCCCCACTTGTAGCCATCGTGCCCAGTACCCCCCCTGGCACTTAACTTTATGGCTTCTATGTCCCTCGATGTCCCTCGTCCCGCCCTCGATGACGCTTCAGCCAATCAGGTAACCTGATTGGCTGAGACGCCTGTCAGTCTTTTCCTCGGACGCACGGCCGGTACATCCTGAGGATGAGCTTCCGGAAGCCGACTACAGCCTCAGGGCTGTACTCGGACAGCCTATCAGGGCAGCTGGCCCTGATAGGCACTTCCCCACAGCTAGTCAGCTGCCGCTATTCAGCTGACCGGCGCTCAATGTCCGGTCAGCTGAATAGTGGGCGACAGCGGCGAAAATATACAGATTCATACAGTGTATGAATCTGTATATTTTTCTGGCTGCGAGCGAGCCAGAGGGGGTGGCGCTCCTGCGTCCCTATGGACGCACCGCCACTGGTGTGTACGCACATAAGGCCGCTTTCACACGTATCGGTCCGTTTTTCTGTCCGCTCCGTGTGTCCGTCGGCTCAGCGGGGGCTCTCTGCTGAGCTGTCGGGCGGACAGGGCGGTCCCCGCACACTATGCAGGGACCGCCCTGTCTCTCCTCCGCTATCCCCTATGGGGAATCGGATGGAAACGGACCGCCTGTCCGTTTGCATCCGATCCGTTCCACCGGACGGAAGAAAAATAGGACATTCTTCCGTCCGAAAAAAACTATGCGGATCTTGCCCATAGGGCCCCATTACAAGTCCGTAAACGGACTTGTAATGAGCGAACGAACGGTCCGCTAATGTGAAAGGGGCCTAAGACCATCAGACAAGTTCAGAGTGGTCTGATGAAAACGGTCTGTCAGACAAGTCTCATCAGACATCAGACATGTCTGATCGTGTGTACAGGGCCTAGTGGCCGTCATCAGACACGGAAAGTGACCACATCAATGATTCTGCAAATGAGCAAATTTCAGTGATTTTGATTTGAATTATAACTTATGATTTTGTGTTTTAAACTTTATCATACCCGGGCTGTCTACTAGGCTCTTGTTTGGACAAATTTAAGTGAGTTATTCCTTAGATTTACAGGCCTACAATAAAAACACCTACCGTATTTATCGGCGTATAACACACGTCGGCGTATAACACGCACCCCAATTTTAAAAGGGAATTTTCTGGAAAAACAACTTTTTTTTAATAAACGACTTTGAAGCAATCTAATCCAGTCTCTGGGGTGTCCCTCAGAATTTCCTGACAGATATAACATTATAGACCTTAGCTTCCCACAGGGGATATGTGTCCTTTGTGCTGTGGAATACCTTGGATGTGGATGCATATAGCTAGTCAGAGTTCAAAGTTACAGTATACACAAAATGCCTCCAACTCAATACTCAATTTACATCTAAGCAACAAAGAAAGCATTACGATTTTTATTCTGGAATAACAGAAATTGGGGGTGAATATAATGACTTTAATGATGTCAGTTCACTTACCTCTACACATACCTCTCACACACATACCTCGGAGGGGAAGGAGGGGGACGAGCGCCCGCCGGAAATCACCGAGCCGTCATCTCCTCTCCACACGGCTGTCACGTCACACACGCACAGTCCCGCCTCCGCCATCGGCATTGGACCATCTCCCGTGATAGACAGAACACCGGTCCAATGATGGTGGCGGAGGCGGGACTGTGCGTGTGTGACGTGACAGCCGAGAGGAGATGACGGCTCAGTGATTTCCGGCGGGCGCTCGTCCCCCTCCTTCACAGGAGATGGTCCAATGCCGATGGCAGAGGTGGGACTGTGCGTGCGTGACGTGACAGCCAAGTGAGAGCCGAGAGGAGATGATGACTCTGTGATTTCCGGCGGGCGCCCTTCCCCATCCTTACCATCTGAGGTATGCTATCGGCATATAACACGCACCCACGATTTTCCCCTGATTTTATGTATAAATACAGTAATTTCCATGCAAAACAATGTTTAAGATTCAAAAATCTGACATATTCATACCGCCAGGGAGGTTAAAGCGCCCCCGTCCCGGTGTACTCACGCAGCAAAAAAACGCATGCATAAGTCGCGTTCGCATACAGGGCTGGCGCTACCAATAGGCAAAGTAGGCGATGGCCTAGAGCGCACATCAGTAGGGGGCGCCATGCTGGCTACATGTGTGCAAACTGCGCTCCCAGCACTGCTAAGTACAGAGCTTGCTGCAGAGTATCAGTGCATGTGCAGGGGACAGTGAACCTGTAGAACAGCCTGCCTGGATGTCATGTCCTGTCCTCTCATCTCATCTCATCTCCTGTTCTGTGTGATTCCTCCTTCCTCCGCCGCCACTCTCATCCAGCAGGTAGAGAAGACAGAATGTCCGAGCAGAAAGTAGGAGCTGGCCAACTTTTTAAGTTAAAAAGCCTGTGATTGGTTGCTAGGGGCGGTCCTAGCAACAAATCATCTCTGTTGAATGTAGAGTTGAACATCTCCCACCCTCTGCTCGGACATGCCATGCTCTGTCTTCTACCTGCTGTGTGAGGTAGGGGGGCAGCTGTGGAGGAGACTGTTGTACTGGGAGGGGGGCAGCTGTGTAGGAGACTGTTATACATGGAGGGGGGCAGCTGTGGAGGAGACTGTTATACATGGAGGGGGCAGCTGTGGAGGAGACTGTTATACATGGAGGGGGCAGCTGTGGAGGAGACTGTTATACATGGAGGGGGGCAGCTGTGGAGGAGACTGTTATACATAGAGGGGGCAGCTGTGGAGGAGACTGTTATACACAGAGGGGGCAGCTGTGGAGGAGACTGTTATACAGGGAGGGGGCAGCTGTGGAGGAGATTGTTATACATGGAGGGGGGCAGCTGTGGAGGAGATTGTTCTATAGGGAGGGGGCAGCTGTGAAGGAGATTTTTATACACGGAGGGGGCAGCTGTGGAGGAGACTGTTATACATGGAGGGGGCAGCTGTGGAGGATAATGGTATACAGAGAGGGGGCTATGGAGGAGACTGGTATACAGGGAGGGGGCTGTGGAGGAGACTGGTATACAGGGAGGGGCAGCTGTGGAGGATAAGGGTATACAGGGAGGGGGCTATGGAGGAGACTGGTATACAGGGAGGGGGCTGTGGAGGAGACTGGTATACAGGGAGAAGGGCTGTGGAGGAGACTGGTATACAGGGAGAGGGGCTGTGGAGGAGACTGGTATACAGGGAGAGGGGCTGTGGAGGAGACTGGTATACAGGGAGAGGGGCTGTGGAGGAGACTGGTATACAGGGAGAGGGGCCGTGGAGGAGACTGGTATACAGGGAGAGGGGCTGTGGAGTAGTGTTGAGCAGAATATGCCATATTCGATTTCGCGATATATCTCGAATATATAGTCGAATATTCGAGATATATTCGCTAAATACGAATATTCGTGATATATTTTGGAAATGAAATCATTGCGAATTTTCGCTATCGCGAATGCGAATGCGAATTGCGAATTGCGAATGCGAAATTTCGAGAAATGCGGAATGGAGCACTCTGATTGGCTCAGAATATTCGTGATATATTACAATATAAAATAATTGCGAATATTCGAGAAATGCGGAATGGAGCACTCTGATTGGCTCAGAATATTCGTGATATATTACAATACACAATAATTGCGAATATTCGGCAAATGCGGAAGGAGCACTCTGATTGGCTCAGAATATTCGTGATATATTACAATATAAAATAATTGCGAAATTTCGAGAAATGCGGAATGGACCACTCTGATTGGCTCAGAATATTCGTGATATATTACAATATAAAATAATTGCGAAATTTCGAGAAATGCGGAATGGAGCACTCTGATTGGCTCAGAATATTCGTGATACATTACAATATAAAATAATTGCGAAATTTCGAGAAATGCGGAATGGAGCACTCTGATTGGCTCAGAATATTTGTGATATATTACAATATAAAATAATCGCGCGATATCGCTATTGCCGAATAATCGCATTGCGATTTTTCGGGAATATAAAATGAGCGCTGCAGCTACTCGGCCCAAGGTCTCTAATCATACCAGCAATGCTTTTAGACGTCGATGGGGATCTCTAGGATGTGATCTGTTCTAAAAAAAAATTGAAAAAATACGAATATTCGAAATAGCGAATATTCGCCGCGATATTCGCGTTATTCGCGAATACTCGAATATGCAATATTCGTAGCGAATATTCGCAATGCGAATATTCGTGAGCAACACTACTGTGGAGGAGACTGAGGTTCAAGGAATGGGGTGCTGTATTGCCACTCTTTGTCTTCAGGCCGGTTCCAGAGGCGCAAGTGGCTGAGGAAATTAGGTTTTGCCTAGGGTGTCAAAAAACCTTGCACCAGCCGTGTCCGCATATGTAAACGGTGTTTTAATCACACATGTAAGGTATCACCACGATCGTTAGAGCCAGAGTAATAATTCTAGAAAAAAAAGACTGCCTCTGTAACTTTAACCTGGTAATCGTTACATTTTTTTAAAGTTTAAAATTTAAAGAGATTTTTAGGTACCATAGTTTGTCGCCATTCCACATTTGTGCGCAATTTCAAAGCATGACATGTTAGGTAGGTATTTATTTACTCAGCGTAATTATCTTTCACATTATACAAAAAAAATGGGCTAACTTTACTGTTTATTTATTTTTTATTCATGAAAGTGTATTTTTTCCCCAAAAATTGCATTTGAAAGACTGCTGCACAGATGTGACATACATTTTGCAACGGTCGCCATTTTATTCTCTAGGGTCTCTGCTAAAATATATATATAATGTTTGGGGGTTCTACGTAATTTTCTAGAAAAAAATACTGGGCCAGATTCAGATACGCTTAATTTTGCGCTGCGTAATCGAAATACTCTACGCTGCCATATTTTACCAGGCTCTAAATCGAATTCTGGTAGATTTTTGCCCGTACGCTATGGCGGCGTAGTCTATTTCTCGCCGCGTAATCGAAATACGCGATTAGGGGGCGTGAAGCATTTAAATTAGGCACGTCCCCGCGGCGATCGAACTGCGCATGCTCCGTTCAGAAATTTCCCGCCGTGCATTGCGCGAAATCACGTTGTTACGTCATTCGTTGTTTGAGTAGCGTCGTTTACGGACATTCCTATTCCCGGACGTTTTACGTCAAAAATAATAAAAGACGTCGGAAAACGTAGAAATTCGACACGGGAACGACGGCCATACTTAACATGGGCTGTCTAATATTAGAGCAGCAAAAAGCTGGTATAGTGTTACGCAAAAAAAAGATGACTAAAGATGCTGTAAGAGATTGCGATTGAAGATCGTAATTTCGGGGATCGCCGGGCAAAAGCTCATTAGCATACCCCGACGCGAAAAACGACGGGAAGTCCACCCAGTGGCCGCAATTTTATTGCAGCGTAGATCCGAAGGCGTACGAACACGTAATCCAGTCGAATTGAAGCCCGCAGCCATCTATTCATGGTTTGAGGTTTCCGACTAGCTAAAAAACGCGCGTAATTTGAAATTACTCCAGTCTAACACCAGTTAGACAGGAGTTACAGCTCTCTGAATCTGGCCCACTGATTTTAAAGTGGTTGTAAACCCTCTGATGATACTGTCACTTACAGCTAAGCCTACATTAACCACTTTAGCCCCAGACCATATTGCTGTCCAAAGACCAGAGCACTTTTTGTGATTCGGCACTGGGTCGCTTTAACTGACAATTGCGCAGTCGTGCGACGTGGCTCCCAAACAAAATTGGCGTCCTTTTTTTCCCACAAATACAGCTTTCTTTTGGTGGTATTTGATCATCTCTGCGGTTTTTATTTTTTGCGCTATAAACAAAAATAGAGCGACTATTTTGAAAAAATTCAATATTTTTTACATTTTGCTATAATAAATATCCCCAAAAAAGATATAAAAACATTTTTTTTCCTCAGTTTAGGCCGATACGTATTCTTCTACATATTTTTCGTTAAAAAAAAAACGCAATTCGCGTTTATTGATTGGTTAGCGCAAAATTTATAGCGTTTACAAAAAAGGGGGTCGTTTTATGGCATTTTTATTAATATTTTTTTTTTACTAGTAATGGCGGCGATCAGCGTTTTTTTTCGGTACTGCGATATTATGGCGGACACACCGGACACTTTTGACACATTTTTGGGACCATTGGCATTTTTTATGCGATCAATGCTATAAAAATGCATTGGATTACTATTAAAATGCCATTGGCAGTGAAGGGGTTAACACTAGGGGGCAGGGAAGGGGTTAAGTGTGTTCCTATTTGTGTTCTAACTGTATGGGGGGGTGGACTCACTAGGGGAAATCACTGATCTTCTGTTCATACATTGTATGAACAGAAAATCAGCGTTTCCCCCGCTGACAGGAACGAGAGGTATGTGTTTACACACATACCTCCCGTTCCCCGCTCTGTAACGAGCAATCGTGGGTGTCCGGCGGCGATCGTACCCGCCGGGCACGCGCGCGGGACTCAGGGGCGTGCGGAGGGCGCGCACGCCCCCTAGTGGCCGAGAAGGAGAGGACGTAGAGCTACGTGCTCCCGCGAGACCGCACCACCGTCCCGCAGTAATATGACGGTGGGTGGTCGGGAACCAGTTAAGGCTTACCTGTAGGTGCCTGCTATATCTCCTTAACCTACATGGTTAAGGAGATATTTACAGACAATGGCGCAGGCGCACTGAGGGCGCCGGGTCTTGAGTAGAAATATGCTGTAAAGTGCCGGGAACGCACGCTCGTGCGGGAATCCTGCCGGTTCCGCGCGAATCGGCGGAAGTGACGTCATCGGCGCTCCGGCCAATCACAGCGCCAGAGCAGGGATACAAGGAAGTAACCTCTGGGAGCGATGGCTACGGCTAGAGGGGAAGACGAGGATGGGTTTGGTGGCTTCGATCTAAGGTAAGTAATACATAATGAGCTAGTATGCTAGTCATACTAGCTCATTATGTCTTTGTCTTGCAGGTTTCTATTTTTTTTATATTTGGGTTTACAACCGCTTTAACTTGTAAGCAGCAATTGTCAGAAATAGGCTTAGGCATGAAAGGGTTAAACTAATATGCAACTCCTACAGTATGTACAAAAATGAGAGACTATGTTAAAGTGGTTCTTCAGTCATTCTGTAAAAATAAACACACTTACCTGCCCCGCTATCCAGCGATGTACTCACCTGACCTGGTTTCTTCACTAAGCTTCAGGTTCCTTGGGGCCAGCATGTAAAATGGGACTGTGTATATTGGGCATTGCCAGTAACATGTTTGAGGATAATATAGTTTTAGTTTAATATTATTTATACAAATACTTTGGGTACTGCATCACATGTTCAAGTAATCTAAGCAAATGATGTGATTTCAATAAGGTCATCTTCAACACATTGAAAATGCTATTTCTGCTATGCTGTACCAACAGCTCTTTGGATCCTGTATCTTCATAGTCCAGTGTTTGGGAAACCCAAATCATTATGCTATTATCCATGGCTTGGATTTAGACCTGAAGGCTTAATTTGTGTTCCTTAAGCAGTCTGCCACCATATAGCTTAATGTAAGCCTACATCTGCACCTTTCCTTCAGAAAAATGTTTGATCTATTTAAGGAAAATTGGATAAAGTGATTCTTTATCATCTCCCTCTTTTAGAATCAGAGTAAAGGGAATTTGTGTGCCCATGTCAAATTAAATTGCTCAGGATTCAATCATTACATTTTTTTAATTAATTAATTTTCAATTGAGCCTGGATAAACCATGGCATGTTCATTGAAAATATCTATGCACTATATGTCAGATAAAGGAGTAAACATTTAAAGTACAGGAGCAAAAATTATCAACTATGGTCTCTGCTGTACATTCCAGTCAATATCCATTAATATGTTAAAGTTGAACTCAAGCAGCTAAAAAAGACACGGATTGCTGTAGCTCTGTTT
This sequence comes from Rana kukunoris, assembly GCA_029574335.1. Taxonomy (NCBI): domain Eukaryota; kingdom Metazoa; phylum Chordata; class Amphibia; order Anura; family Ranidae; genus Rana; species Rana kukunoris. The sequence continues at coordinate 96,788,234 of CM056050.1, read as the reverse complement.
TTAAGACCCCTCTTACACCGGTGCTGCCCATAGCGTCGACGGCAAAATAATGGTAAAAGGCCGCTATTTTACCGTCGGATTTTTGCCGCTAGTGGGGTGATTTTAACCCCCGCTAGTGGCAGAGAAAGGGTTGAAACTGCCTGGCGTACTGCCGGCGGTACGGCGGCGCAGTCGATTGATTTCAATGGGCAGTAGCGCATTAGGAGCAATGAGTTCACGGCTCTTAATGCGCTCCAAAGAAGCTGCTGGCAGGACTTTCACACTGAAATGAATAGAGCAGCTGTTTAAGGGTGGATTACATTATTTTTAATGCTATAGTGCTTGCAAAACGCCCTCGTGTGAATGAAGAGCCCCCCCCCCCCTCATTTCCTTGCTGGAAGACAGCATCATCTAATCCTTTCTTTCCCAGCCTGACTATCCTTGGCCCACCCCTTTCATTTGTCAGATTTCACTTCTTTCAATCCCGGCACCCCCACAAATTAGTGTTGATTCTGCCAGTGAAGTCCACTTAATGCAGCTTCCTTGTAATGAAGCTGCACAGCTCCTGAATTCAGAGCAGCATTGTTACTCTCATGTAGACTTTACCTGCACTACAGTGAGATGTCTAAGCATTGCAAGGTGCATGGCTTTCAAAATTGTAAATGCTGATTCACAACCCTGTAATAATCGATGAGCACCTGGCCACACCCAGCCTCACCTACCGATTTTTGGATTGAAGTTCTGCACCTTTTGCTGAAGCTGAAGTGTCTAGGACAGGGAGTATGTGAGTCACAAATGAAGGAGGATTTGTCTCAATCAGGGAACATAAGAACTTTTTTGGGTTTATTTTATGAGGCTTATGCATCCCATAGTAAATGGATTTGGTACTTATTTAGACTATCATTCAAAAGCCTTTGGTTTCACAATTATGTGTTTCAAAGTATGTGTTATCAAACTTCAAAATTCAGCTGTGGCATTTGTATTCTACAGAGTAAAAGTGCTCACACCATTGTTTGCTTCTTTCAAATACTAGATATTCCAAGTATAAAAAAATGAACCTACATGACATTATCAACTCTTTATCATTTTTTTAAGATAAAGAAGCAATTGGACCATTTGTTTGAGAGATCCAATTTTCACTTATCATTTCCCATTACACCCAAGTTAAGTTCCAAGTCATGGCAACTAAATATGACCTTCAACAGCACTGGTCAATTTTAACTCTTTTATTTGCAATAACAGTAACATTTGGAGGACAAGCTTTTTCCTCTGGTCTTTGTGAAATTGGTCCAATTTTTGTTATTTTGAAAAGAATTACGGCATAGGTTGTTTTATAGTATTAAAAAATAAAAAAATACATTTAAAAAAGTGCATGGCTCCAAAGAAAGAATTAGTTGGTATATTTTTCCAACCTTGGGATATCAGCTATATAAACTAAAATATATTTTAAGAGAGCTGAACCCCCAAAAAAACACATAGCCACATCCTATGCCATGTTATTACACCCCTATAGTTACATAAATATCCATCTGTTGCTTTAATGTACCATTAAAAAAACCTAGATAAAAATAATTATTGATAAGAACTCAAAATGAAGAACTACAGAACACTTTATGTGGATACTCATTAAAACAAATTGAGAATATTTTTCATTGATTTTAAAACCAGTTAACTTTACACGTGTGTGAGGTAGTAAAGGCCATTAGGCGTACGATTTCGAAATAATTAGTCATTTAGTATCTGGACAAATTACCATTGGAACCTATTAAAATGTAAACCTGTGAGACTTCTCTTATTATGATGTCAACAGCAGCCAGGTAGATACAGTATTAGTCATGATCGACCTAGCCAGCATTAGGTTAATGAAAACAAATGGAGCACACGGTGCAGTCCTTATTTTCAAATCACATGATTTAAACAGTGCTAATTACTTTACAAAATACTCTCATATTATCTAAAATAACGTGTGCACTTATAGTGAGGAAATTATAATTTTCCTTTTCACAAGGGCTCTCGCTTAACCAAATATGCTTTAAGTACACATAAGTTCATTAAGATACTATAGGAAATGATTGCACAGGATTAATGAACCCTGCACCGAGGGTAATTCTTAACGAAACGCCCTTAAGCCAGGTTTGAAAACTTGACTTAATGATGAACATCATAATCTCATTAGGTTTCTTCCATCTCTGAATCTCAAATGAGCATCTTTAGGAATCCATCTTTCCAAATAGCCTGTTCTTATTCCCAGTGCGTCTTTCTGATTTAGATTTTTACTCTGCAAAAAGTTTTTGCACTTATTTTCTAATTAATATGGAGCTGGTCCATTAAGACTGGTGAATTAATACAGGGGCGATTACAAAAGATGCATTACATTGTCTATTGAATTATCTGGAAACTTATTAACTTTGATTATGAAAGGTTCTGAATGAACAGTTCTGTGAAAGTTAAGAGAATGCTGATGTGGCAAAACAGAGTCTTGTGCTGTAGGTTTGTTGGCTTATATTTTGCAAACAAAATTTATTTGACTGGCATTCATAAATTAGTTTCTTTAGGCAAAACTTCAACCCTTTTCTTGCCATGTATTCTTGTACATGCTTTATTATACTACACTATAAAATTAGGATTTTGCTATAGCTGGGAAGCTTGACTTATACAAGGTATTTTTTTATATAATTACATTGTGAGTGAGGTTGAAAAAAGACATCAGGCCAGATTCTCAGCTCAGATAAGACGTCGCAATGTTACGCTTGGCCGCTAGGTGGTGTTCCCGTCGATTTCCCGTCGATTTCTGTGTCGAATATGCAAATGAGCATGATACACAGATTCCCGAACGTTTTTGCGCACCGCCGTCATATTTAACGTAGTTTGTGTAAGAGTACGGTTACCCCTGCTATATGAGGGGTAACCTTGTGTAGGTCCGGCGTAAGCCATGTTAAGTATGGACATCGGGATTTTCCGTTGTTTACGTTGTTTAAATACAGCACGCCCCCTCCTTCCCTATTTGAATTACGCGGCCTTACGCCGTCCCATTTACACAAGGCTGCTGCACACTATGGAGCAAGTGTTTTGAGAATACAGCACTTGCCCGTAAATAGTGCGGAGGCGTAGCGTAAATGGAATACGCTATGCACACAAATGGCAGATCTACGAGAATCTGGCCCATCAAGTCCAACCTATGTGTGTGTTTATATGTCAGTATTACATTGTATATCTCTGTATGTTGCTTATCTAATAGTTTTTTTAAACTATCGATGCCCCCCCCGCTGAAGCCACCACCTGTGGAAGGGAATTCCACATCCATGCCGCTCTTAGAGTAAAGAATCCTCTATGCAGTTTAAGGTTAAAACTATTTAACTATACTAATATGACATCCGCAGGAACCTCTTGTCCCTCTGGGCAGACATCAAATGACATTTCAGGCATTCCCGGCCGTCTAGGGGGCATGTGCCCACCACATTTCTCTGGACACGGTGCGCCTGCCCATCGGCCGCAATGTCCGCCGGCACCCGCAATTGCTCGCAATCACGGCAGGACCGTGGATCTGTGTGTGTAAACACACAGATCCACGGTCCTGTTAGAGGTGAGGACACCGATGTGTGTTCCCAATACAAAGGAACACAGATCGGTCACCTCCCCTTGTGAGTCCCCCTACAGTTAGAATCACTTCCAGGGAACATATTTAACCTTTTCAGCACCCCCTAGTGTTAACCCCTTCCCTGCCAGTCACATTTACACAGTAATCAGTGCAGTTTTATAGCACTAATCGCTGTATAAATTTGAATGGTCCCAAAAATGTGTCAAAAGTGTCCGATATGTCCGCCGCAATGTCACGGTCACAATAAAAAAACGCAGATTGCCGCCATTACTAGTAAAAAAAATGCCATAATTCTATTCAGTATTTTTTAGATGCTAGAAGTTGTGCGCAAACCGATCAAATACGCTTATTGCGATTTTTTTTTTTTTTTACCAAAAATATGTAGAAGAATACATATCGGCCTAAACTTAGGAAAAAAAAATATTTAAAAAAAATAATTGTGAGATTTATTAAATCAAACAGTAAAAGATATTGTGTTTTTTTTTTTAATTGTCACTCTTCTTTTGTTTATAGCGCAAAAAATAAAAACCACAGAGGTGATCAAACACCCCAAAACCAAAGCTCTATTTGTGGGAAAAAAAGGACATCAATTTTCTTTGGGAACCACGTCCCACGACCGCGCAATTGTCATTCAAGGTGCGACAGCGCTGAAAACTAAAGATTGGTCTGGGCAGGAAGGGGGTGAAAATGCCCTGTATTAAAGTGGTTAAACTCCCTTCTGTGGGGTGGGGTCACCAGTACGGTATTTGTAAATTGAAATTATATCCCCTCTCAAGTGTCTCTTTTCCAGAGAGAATAAGTTCAGTGCTCGCAACCTTTCCTCATAACTAATATCCTCCAGACACTTTATTAGCTTTGTTGCCCTTCTTTGTACTCTCTCCATTTCCATTAAAACCTTCCTGAGGACTGATGCCCAGAACTGGACAGCATATTCCAGGTGTGGCTGGACCAATGTCTTGTAGAGTGGGAGAATTATCGCTTTATCCAGGGAGTTAATCCCTTTTTAATGTATGCCAATATTCTGTTTGATTTGTTAGCAGCAGCTTGGTATTGCATGCCATTGCTGAGCCTATCATCTACTAGGACCGCCAGGTCCTTTTCCATCCTAGAGTTCCCCAGATGTTCACCCCCTAATGAGTAAATTGCATTCATAGTTTTGCCACCCAAATGCATTATTTTAAATTTTTCTACATTAAACCTTATTTGCCATGTAGTTGCCTACCCCATTAATTTCTTCAGACCTTCTTGCAAGGTTTCCACTTCCTGCAGAGAAATGATTTCCCTGCTTAGCTTAGTGTTGTCCGCAAGTACAGAGATTGACACTTTGGGCCCAATTTGGTCATTTTACACTTAGGGGTGTTTAGACATTAATGGCTGTGTGTTGAGTTATTTTGAGGGGACAGCAAATTTACACTGTATTACAAGCTGTACACTCACTACTTTACAGTGTAGCAAAGTGTCATTTCTTCAGTGTTGTCACATGAAAAGATATAATTAAATATTTACAAAAATGTAAGGGGTGTAATTACTTTTCTGAGATATTGTATGTGCCCATATCATTTTTATCTTTAGTACATCATTAGCTATAGTTTTTACAGTCACACGCCTATAGGTGCCACGCTCCAAGCTAGTTTCCATCAACCTTACCCGTAATGACTGAGGTCTTGCTGGGATCTTCCTGTCTACCATGGTCATCATGGCTGCTATACCTTCTGACCAGAGGTTTGAGTGTTGATACTGTAATTTACTATTATTTCCCCGAGCAATCATATCAGGCTTTTCGGGAAAAAAAACGAATCACCATTAGTATTTATGGCAATAATGCAGAAACCATAAACAAGGACTCTGACTCAAATGTATAGTAATTTAGAATATTGTTTAAAATTGACTTGTAAATGAGGAGGCTTAAAAGTAAAGTATATCACACTGTTTAGCCATATTACTTGTCATGAACAATTTTTTTGATGTTGATTGTATTTTCCTGAATCTTCAGGGCACAACATTGTATAAATTAACTAGTAATTTTCAGATAACAGAAATAGATGCAGATATTTATTGAGAAGCTTTATTTAGGTTTGTAATGACTTCATACCAGAAGAGAAATATGAAAGCATAAGTTTTTGATCCGCCCCGTGTGTGTCCGTCGGCTCAGCGGGGATCATCCGTAAATCCCAGCTGAGCTGTCGGTGGACAGGGCGGGCCCCGCACACTGTGCAGAGACCGCTCTGTCTTTCCTCCACTCTCCCCTATGGGGAATCGGATGAATACGGACCGTTAGTCCGTATTCATCCGATCCGCCAGACAGAAGAAAAATAGGGTTTTCTTCCATCCGAAAAAACGGATCTTTGCGGACGCAGATCTTTGCGGACGTTAGCGGATGCATCATCCGCTAACGTCCACAATCCCATAGGGATACATTACGGACTTGTAAAAAACGGACCGTTTGTCCGTACGTGTGAAAGAGCCCTAAGTGTAACCACAACAGGAAAGACATTTAAAATGATTGTAAAGTATTGTTTTTTTCTATAAAAATAACAAACATGTTATACTTACCTGCCCTGTTGCAGTGGATTTGCACAAATCAGCCCAGATCCTCCCATTCTCGGGTCCCTCTTCTGTTCTCTGGCTCTCCCCTACTGTTGAGTGCCCCCACAGCAAGCAGCTTGCTTTGGGGGCACCCAAGCCGAGCTGTAGGTCCATGTATCCATTAGGACAAGAAGCTACTGTTCAGCCACACCCCCTCTCTCTCCTGATTGGCTAACTGACTTTGACAGCAGTGGAAACCAGTGGCACCACTGCTGTATCTCAGCCAATCAGGAGGGAGAGTCCTGGATGGCTGAGACACTCATGAACATCGCTGGACAATGATGGGGCTCCGGTAAGTATTAGGGGTTACTGCTGCACACAGAATTTTTTTTTTTATCTTAATGCATAGAATGCATTAAGATAAAAAAAACTTCTGACTTTACAACTCCTTTCATATTAATCAAAGCTTTCTAAGGCTACTTTTTTCACTTAAACAGGAGCTTCAGTCTCCCAAAAAGAAAAAAAAAGTGTCAGCAGCTACAAATACTGTAGCTGCTGACTTTTAATATATGGACACTTACCTGTCCAGGGATCCTGTCATGTTCTCACCCAAGCTGATTTTCAATTGGCTTTGGGTGCAGGCAAAATCAGTGAAGTTGCGCTGTGCTTTATGAATGGTCCCACAGTCTTCTGGGATCTGTGTGTGTCTCAGAAGGCTGTGGGGAGAAGGAGGAGGGGCCAAACATGCTCAAGGATCACTGCAGAAATATGAGCTGGACTGTGTACCTGTCAAAAAGTGCCAAATGTGGCAGTGGAGGGAGGGGAGGTAGCTTCCCCTTTTGTGTATCCCCAAACAAAAAAATGTCTTCATTAGCTTAGGCCGATATATATTCTTCTACATATTTTTGGGGAAAAAATTACAATAAGCGTATATTGATTGGTTTGCACAAAAGTTATACGATTGGGAGAACATGTTACCAATATTCGGTCAGGTTTTCCTCAACATTCTGTGTCACATCATTACGATTTACATCATAATCGTAACCCAGAGGGGACTCTCTTTCTGGGCATAGATAAATTCGATGCCCATTGGAGAGGGGGATCATTAGTTAGGGAATTATCCAGGCTAGAAATGGCCTGGATCCATAGGGTTCGAACTTATACCCCTTACGGATTAAACGTTGATGTAGATGTGAACGCGTTCATAGACAATAGTTAGAGTGTTTTATCATCTATCACATTCCAATTTACCACATTTTTAATATATATGGGGTTACCAATGTCAATGTGAACTGGTTCTGAGATCCGGGACTCACTCTCCATACAAAAACTTTTTTTATGATGTTTTTTATGTTAAATTTTTCTTTGATTTTTTTATCATGATTGTGGTTAGCTCAGAATTTGAGGGTTATGTATGCAGGGTATAATATCCCTTTTGATGTTGGTTCCAGTTTGATTTATGGGAGCCAATTGGGCCTGCATGGATGCTCTCATCTAATGTTTTGGGTGATCACAGGGACCCAAATGTGGTTTATATTTAAGGGTTCCTTTTCCTGTCTCGCTGGCTGCCATCAGCGAGTCGAGATTCCTTCCCTTATAATGCGGGTTGTATGTGACTGTCAATAGCCCATAACCTTCCTTTATTTTATAATTAATTATTATATTTTTTCATTACATTATTTTATCAACCAAATGTTTTAAAACAATATGAATTTTTATTTAACTGAGAACGTACTTGCACAATAGTAGTTAACGTGTTGCAAACAGAGCACCTAGTGATGAAGATGATAGATTCGTTTCATGCATCATGGGGTTAATTTATAACACTGTGCGCGTCTCATTCTATAGCAGTGACGATGATTTAGTGTTCACTGACCAACCGTTTACTCTGTCATCTTTACTATTACTTTAGGCCAAATACTAAGTCCCTTCAGAAGTTTTGTGCATACAACCTTTTCAATCTGGCCTTATATAATGCCAATATGGCCATTTTGTCATCGAGTCACAACTAGTAAGGGCAAATGTCCCATCTCCAATATGGTGGATGAGGATCGTGAACTCCCGGATGTCAGAACTGGGCGGTCCGATTGGCCATGCAAATGTACAATTAGCGGCGAGTCAGCGCGCCGCTCGTGCCCTTGGAAGACGTCATCTGTGTGACGAAACGGCGTAGGGAAAGCGGCGTGCTGACGTCACCGCTATCGACTATCCGGAAGGACGAGCGAGTGTTTTAGCCGGCCGGCTACATTATTTTAAAACGCTAATCTTGTACACCTACCATGTGAGTGTATTTTTATTATTATTAAACATAGAATTTATCTACGGTACTACTCTATTTTGGCCTTCTCATTTTTTCTACACTCCGGGATCTGGCATGCACCGATGTATGGTTTACCTACATATGGAGTTGAACAGTAGATGACCAGTAGAAGCAAGCCTACCATAGAAACATAGAGCTACATGCGATCGTGATCTTAGCAATAAGATCATTGGGAGTCGGTAAGCAGGCAATTTTACTAGAGGTGGAGGTGCCCTTTGTTTGATCTTACTCTACGAACTTTTTTCAAACACACTTCGGGTGCAAGTTTGACACACACATGGACTTTATGATTATTATTATTTGCATTTAAATGTGTTATCTTTAGATCTACCACGATATTCACGTTTCACTTATCTTTCACACTAAGAGGAATGGTCACAATTGATATTGGATTTATGATACATATGTTAGTGCAGCGCAGCATTTTTTTGATTTTATAGGTAATTTATGTGTATCGCACATTGTTTATGCAGCAGCAGCAACCAATCACTTTATTGTTTTGTATATTTTGTTAAAGATCTGCGCAGTAATTTTTTCCACAAAAGTTATAGCGTCTACAAAATAGGGGATAGATTTATGCCATTTTTATTATTATTAATTAATTATTTTTTACTAGTAATGGCAGTGATCAGCGATTTTTAGTGAGACTGCGGCATTGCGGAGGACAGATTGGATACTTTTGACACTTTTCTGGGAACACTGGCATTTATACAGCGATCAGAGCTAAAAATAGCCACTGATTACTGTATAAATGTTACTGGCAGAGAAAGGGTTAACACTAGGGGCGACCAAGGCATTACATGTGTTCCCTCATGTGTGTTATAACTGTGGGGGGATTGGATTGCCTGGAGGAGACTGATCGCTGTTCCTAATCTTTAGTAGCAGCAGATCTGTGTCTCCTCACCAGACAGAACGGTAATCTGTCCGTTTACATTCACAGATCTCTATTATTTCTCTATCAGGAGCGATCGCGTGTGGCCGCCATGCATCGCGACCGCAGGCCACGCATATCAGCTCCGGCATCATGCCGTGGGCGCACGCACGCCCCTCTAGAGTTCTTAAAGGGGTTTGTTTTCTATTTTCTAAATAGGTTCCTTTAAGTTAGAGCATTGTTGGTTCACTAACCTTTTCCTTCGATTTCCTGTCTACATTTTTTTTTCTTTGTTTTCTTTGTCTGAATTTCTCCCTTCCTGTTCCTCCTCAGTAAGCTGTTCTGGCTGACTAACCCCCATGGATGATGGGGGCAAGCTTACTGAGGAGAAACAGGAAGTGAGAAATTCAGACAAAGAAAAAAAACATTTAGAAGGCAAATTGAAGGAAAAGGTAAGTGAACCAACAATGCACTAGCTTTAGAAAATAAACCTATTTCTATACCCACTGTACCTGAAATCTTAATAGACTTCACTTTGCTTCTATGCATTGCTAAAGCCTTTGATTTTTTTTTGTCTCCTGACTTGTGGCTGTATACATCTTTATCCCGAAGATTTTTTGACAGTGACTTGTCACCCATAGTTGTTTGATTGCTTCAGTTGCACTACCAGGGACTGAAATGCTCCAGGAAAGCTCTTTTCATGCTGAGCTAATCAATATGACCACAGCTGATCACTTTTGAATATCAAATGGCTTTGAGAAGGTGATTAATTACACCTGACTGAGTATATTTTAGGAGGGGGTTATCCTTTTTTTTTTATTTATTTTTTAAAGGCTAATGCTATAGCTTTCACTTAGAGGTTATAAGAGTGAATAAAGTTGGATAAAAAAAATGGTGCCTATCTTAATTTCAGGCTGCAAAACAACAAAAAGTGTTTATTTTATAGCAGGGGGTTGTTTCTTTTCTATACCCGCTGTACCTGAAATCTTAATTTTTGGTGAACTGAATCTTTATACCATACAGATATTCTTTATCAGGCACTCTGCTTCCTCAAACTAGTCTGTATCACAATACTTAGTTTCAACATAGAAATGTTTTTTAGTGAATAAATTTAGAGACACAGAACAGATTGAATGCAGTCAAAAAATATCCTTGATCAATGATTTACATTAATGACATATTCATTATGTGTTATTCTTTCCAGGTCCTAAGGTGGTAGAAACCCATGCTCAGCAGTTCCTGATAAACTCTGACAAAGGAAAAATGCTCTTCTCTGTGGATGACAAAGAAGTTTTAGTTGGGACCGACAAACTCAGAGTTACAGGTGTGTAAAATTAAATATATGTAGAGAATTTAAAGTCAGGCTGAACAGAAGGGGGGGGGGGGTCATAAAACTCCTTATAAACAGCCTTATTTTGACAATTATCAGGATCTCGAACATAAAAAAAAGAAGATGGTGGTGGCATTCAGTTTTCAGTTTTTTAGCTGTGTACTCACATTACCATCTGTCCAGAATAAGCAGCATTTATGGTTTCTCCAAATACCTCTGCAATCAATCATTTTAGCCTACAGGAGCATTACACATAAAGAGCAAATTATACATCTTTTTATGACAACATTTTCTAGTCCACGGACTAAACCTACCCACTCAAATGTCAACTTTGAGGTTTGAGAAAAACAGTTTTTATCAAAGCACTATGCACATTAGATTTAATTTTTATTTTCTCATTCATGAGTAACTAAAAGTCACAAACTACCTGTAAAGTGAGTCCCTTTTCCTCTTCAAACACTTAAAAGAGAAGTGTGGATTTAATATATATCTATATATATATATATATATATATATATATATATATATATAGATATATAGATATATAGATATATGTGTGTGTGTGTGTGAGTTCTGATGCTGCATCTTTCCCCTGGAGGCTCTGCAGTGAAAACTGAGTAATAAAACACTGCTGATCACTCGGTTCTCCTCTCCAGCGCTCACTGGAGAGGCTGAGCCAGGTGCCTATCCAGCATGTGGATGGATCCCAACCATGTGGTTGAGGGTCTTTCTCGAGTCTGGACTGGCTGAGTGAACTTTAGACCGCTGTCACCTGAAAACGGTTCACAGGAATGCAACTGCATTCCTGTGATCCATAGGAAAAGCCATCCCTGCTACCCCAATACTGTGCAATACCCCAGTACTCAGCAATACCCCAGTAAACAGCAATACCCCAGTACTCAGCAATACCCCAATACTCAGCAATACCCCAATACTCAGCAATACCCCAGTACTCAGCAATACCCCAGTAATCAGCAATACCCCAATACTTGGCAATACCCCAATACTCAGCAATACCCCCAATACTCTGCAATACCCTGCCCAATACTCTGCAATACCCCAATACTCTGCAATACCCCCAATACTCTGCAATACCCCGCGCGATACTCTGCAATACCCCGCGCGATACTCTGCAATACCCCAATACCCTGCGCGATACTTTGCAATACCCCAATACTCTGCAATACCCTACGCGATACTCTGCAATACCGCCTATGGGGATTTTTAAGTAGCGAAGTTTGGCGCCATTCCACGAGTGTGTGCAATTTTGAAGTGTGACATGTTGGGTATCTATTTACTCGGCTTAACTTCATCTTTCACATTATGAAAAAAAATTGGGCTAACTTTACTGTTTTGTTTTGTTTTAAGCACAAAACAGTTTTTTTTTAAAAAACACGCGTTCAAAAAATGTCTGCGAAAATACCATGCAAGATAAAAAGTTGTAACGGCTGCCATTGTATTCTCTAGGGTCTTTGCTAAAAAAAGCATATATAATGTTTGGGGTTCTATGTAATTTTCTAGCAAATAAATTATGATTTTTCCATGTAGGAGAGGAATGTCAGAATTGGCCTGGGTGTTCCAGAACGCCTGAAGGTGCTCCCTGCATGTTGGGCCTCTGTATGTGGCCACGCTGTGTAAAAGTCTCACACATGGGGTATCGCCATACTCGGGAGGAATAGCAGAATGTGTTTTGGGGTGTAATTTGTGGTATGCATATGCTGTGTGTGAGAAATAACCTGCTAATTTTTATTTATTTATTTATTTTAACTTGCCTTTTAATATCACTTTAAGGAGCTAGTAGAAAAGTAGTTAAATATCCACAGAAGTCAGGCACAGGTTGCTGTTCACACAGCAGGGACTGTATACATTTATGAATCAAATGTATATGAATAGTTAAAATGAAAAATGTCTGCATGACTCCATAGTACCCAATCATATTCAGGATTTCAGATCCCAATTCTGCTCCACACCTATTCACAATATTGATTGGTAGTTGTTGGGGCATAGCAGACATTTCTAAATATTTACTTCTTGATATGTAAAGCCCAGCTGTCATCAAGCCTTCAATAACATTAACTGACTTAGAAAGCATATTTTTCTCACTGCAATCCTTTATGATTTAAATGCTACTGGACACTGGAGCTGTTCTGTAAAATGAATGGAACTCTATCTAAATCTTGAAGTCATTTGAAAACAAAATATAAACTGCGTTCCCATTAAGTGCATTAAAAGCACCAGTGTGAAAAATCCGGTAAATACGTACTTTCTGTAAACCCCATTCATGTGCCAGAGCCATTAGTAGAAATCTTTGTCAGACTCACAGTTACTGGCACTTGTTTTTTACCTAAAGAAGGAAAAATCTGAACTGCTCGTTGGTGCCGTAGATTGACCTGTGTACAAAAGCTGTGTATAAAAAGAAAGCAGTAGGAAGGGTGCTGTGCTTTTTTTTTTAGATATGAATTATTTTATAATAACTGTAATTTGCAGAAAATGTCTCTTGTACAGACTGGTGATCACTTAAAATAGACCCCCACATGTCTTTTTGAGATGTTGTTGGCATTTTGGAATACAGATGGGGCTCAGAACTCATTTCAGCCTTACCACCTAAACAATATTGCAAGTACCTTGATTTGTTGGTTAAAGTAAGATAAATGCTCTTTGGCTTCCTCATCTCCAAAATAACCACTCACATCTGTCCCTTTCCTCACCCCCTTTCTTGCAAATTGTAAATAGCTAACAAATTGTAAATGGGTAGCAGCGGGCAGTATTTTTGTTATGCTGGTATGTACCTCTCTGGTGCATACCAGCATTCTGCCTGAACCTGTACAGAGTTTTGCTGTAACTGGAAGTACCTGAAAAAGGATCTTCATGGCAGGATTACCCATAGCTCCGAACAGTCCCTGATTTTGAGGGACTGTCCCTGATTCCCTCTGTCCCTCTTGCCTCCTCATGTATGAGGGATACATGCGGAGGCAAGAGGGACAGAGGGAATTTTTGTCTGATCAAAAAGTGTTTCCCATGTTTTCACCCAATTACTAAATTGCAGCATTTGTAAACTTAAAAGTCAATATAAGGTAATATTAGTGGTAAAAAAGCACTTGTGGGTTTAACTAATCTAATCCAAATCTGAATCTAATCTTTTTTTTTTTGTATAATTCTCCTTTAAGGAAGCATGGCAGGGGGTGACCAGGGCCGGTGCAAGGATTTCTGCCTACACAAGCGAAGCTCCATTTTGGCCAGACCTGCCCCATTACATGACCAGACCGTGCCCCATTACATCCTAGACCGTGCCCCATTACATGACCAGACTGTGCCCCATTACATGCCAGACCTGCCCCATTACATGCCAGACCTGCCCCATTACATGACCAGACTGTGCCCCATTACATGCCAGGCCTGCCCCATTACATGACCAGACTGTGCCCCATTACATGCCAGACCTGCCCCATTACATGACCAGACTGTGCCCACAGTGCCCTTACCTTATCCCATGCGAATCGTGGCCGTGTAACCTAACAGCTTACCTTACCAGAATCGCGGCTGTACGATTTTTCAAAAGCCGCGCCTCCGACGTCTTCTGTTCCGTGATAGGCGGAACATTCAGCTTCCCATGAGGCACTGTGTTCAGTGTCCGCCTATCACGGAGGCCCTCTCGTCCGAGGACAAGAGGGCCTCCGTGATAGGCGGACACCAAACACAGGACGAGAGGGCCTCCGTGATAGGCGGACACTGAACACAGTGCCTCATGGGAAGCTGAATGTTCCGCCTATCACGGAACAGAAGACGTCGGAGGCGCGGCTTTTGAAAAATCGTACAGCCGCGATTCTAAGGTAATTTTTTCGCCCCATCCCAGGCTGCGGGCCTGCCCGCCCCAAGCGGCCGCTTGGTCCGCCTGGTGGTTGCGCCGGCCCTGGGGGTGACCTATACCTGCATACGTTTGCTAATTGGTGTCCCTCGTTCCCATCTCAAAAAGTTAGAAGGTATGGGATTACCAGATATTATTTTATTGAAAGTTAGAGATTTAAAAGCATTAGAAATTACTTGAAATTACATGTGAATTTAAAAAAGTGGGACCGAAAAAGAAGGGTATTTTTCACTTACGTGTCCTGCTTTTAGATCATCAGATTTTCGCTCCATGTTTGTCCCCTTTCATTTATTTGAACAAGAGGGGAAGGAAAAAGGAGACGGGATAGTCGGCCCACCAGGGGCCTAAAGGGGTTACTTTAAGCAGCACAAAATTGATCTGAAAGATGATAATGATACACCATATAATTATTCATTTATTAATAGTATCAAAATTTAAAAGATGTTTAAGCACAATAGTATAAAAATTGAACTGACCGTATGGTAATTAAACGAGTATTGATTACCATATATACAAAAAGAAAAACACATAACATTTAAACAAAACAGGAACACACACAGACATAGACAAAAAACATGGTCCGGACACTTTTGTATTCAGCCTGCACGAATGGCAACACTTAAATCTATAGTGATGCGACTAACCATATAGTGATGGCAGGCGGGATCAGTTGTATCCACTACCAATAGCCGCAATTGACCAATCGGTGTTAGCGATATGTGGAGGCTGGATACAAGCTCGTTGTGAGGTGGGGGGGAGGGAAGGGTGAAGGAAAAATAATGGGAGGGACATGCCTTGGTCGTGATAATGGATCCACTGTTCGTTAACCAAGGTGTATATGATTTGGATGTTTACTTGCATAAATGACTTGGTATATATTAAGTACTTCCTAAATGGAAGGAATTATGTATTGAACATGGTCTCACGGTGATGAAATTAATCGTTGAGGAAGAAAAATTACAGCTATTATCAATACAAGAACAAATTAAAATCAGTTCAGAGGGACTTGATGTCCAAAAAGATCAGGACGAGTTTACCAAACAAAATGATCAATTGAAAAAGGAAATAGAAAAAGCACAATTAAATCTAAAAATTACCAAGCAGGGAAAATATAGACGCGACGTGATAGATTTTGAAAAAAACGAAATATTCGATCTTACAATACCCCGTGGCCGAAGTAAATCCAGGGGTCGTCTACCGAGACCACAGTCGCGCCAGCGTCGCAACAAGTCTCATAGTGATACCGAGGAAAATTCCACTAAATCAGTTATTTTTTTAGATCCGGAAGGGGGGACACAGGAAAATATCCAGAAATCACCCCCAAAATCAACTTTCCGAAAAAGCCAACCCATAAAAACAACACAGGAACGCACAAACACCAGAAGTCAGAAGAGCAAATAAGTGATACTATACAACAATCAATTGACAAACCCAACGACTTAAAAGTCATCAATTTAACAAACCTCATTTTAACTTCTGACCACCTTAGTTTACTACAGAAAGGGATGTCCTTTTCCACGGTATCAACTATGGATGAGTTCACAGTGTTTAAAGATATTACCCTGTTTTTGCGTAAAGTGTTTTTTCGATCGCTATATACAATGACTGATACAACTTTAGATTTCTTGAAAGATATTAGTCCCGACGATCAAAAAATTTTGGACATACTGAACTCCCTACTAGACGAAAACACCCCACCGGACGTGGAACCACTGACTTTAATCAGACGGGCCAACCTCAGAATCAGGTCTTTAAAAATGCCTCCAATATCAAAAAATCGATGGATACACATGTTTCTTGACATGGTACAGGCAGACCTTGAAAAAATTGATTGGTCCCATAAAATGACTGATAATCTGACCATAGACGAACGTCGAGCCTTAAAAGACCTTCAGACTAATAAAAGTATAGTCATTAAAAACAGTGATAAAGGTGGTAATGTTGTCCTTTTGAAACAAGAACAATATGAACGTGAGGCTAAACGCCTATTGAATGACCAAGGTACTTATAAAAAACTTGATCATAATCCATTTCCCACACTGGTTAACACTTTGAATCAAAAATTGAGACTTGCCAGAGACGAAGGCCTCCTTACTGTAAGGGAATATAACTATCTAGAAATCCAAGACTATAATACCCCCACTTTTTACATCATCCCAAAAATTCATAAGAACTTGAATGAACCCCCTGGAAGACCAATTGTCTCGGCCTGTTATGGCCCACTTGAGCGAATAGGAAAATATTTAGACCTCCTACTTAAGGAGATGGTAGTGGACCTCAAGTCATTTGTCCAAGACACACAACATGTCCTGGCGAAATTAAATGACTTGGATATTAAGGGACAAACTGACAACATACTGCTTGTTGGTATCGATGTAGAGTCCTTGTACACATCGATACCACATGTAGTGGGTATTGAAGCAGTGGAAAAATTCCTTGAACTAACATACCCGGCATCGGGACCCCAAAATGAATTTCTAGTGGAGATATTACATCTCGCACTTCATAATAACTTTTTTCAATTCTTAAACATCTATTACCACCAAATAAGGGGTACCTCGATGGGGGCGGCCTGGGCACCCGCCTATGCTTGCCTCCACCTTGGCCTCTGGGAGGAGGAGGATGTATATACATCCTCGATGTACCGCCGCCATGTAATCACGCGGTGGCGGTACATCGATGATGTCCTGATGCTCTGGCGGGGCTCAATTGATTTATTACACCAGTTCATGCAGGAACTAAATACCAATCAACGAAATATCCACCTGACATACACTTTTGACACAGAAAAACTGTCCTTCTTAGACTTGCAAATTTCCATGAGACAACGGCAACTACACACATGTACATTCCGTAAAGACACTTCAGCCAATAACTTACTCTATGCGACAAGCCATCACCCTTATTGGTTGAAGAACGGCATTCCGGTTGGCCAGTTCCTCCGCATTAAGAGGAATTGTTCCAGCCCGGAGGACTACAAACGCGAAAGTCAGGAACTATATACCCGCTTTCGGGAACGTGGCTATTCTCATAGTATAATTAAAAAGGCTAAAAAGAGGGCAGCGATTCGGGATCGAATCGACCTCCTTACTAAAAAAAGGACGGTAAAACTTGCTCAAGAATCATCTGAACCAATTAGGATTATCACCGCATATGGGTCCCAATGGGACAATGTCCGAAAAGTACTTGAGAAACATTGGAGCATATTACGTAATGCTCCAGTCTTGACAGACATAGTCGGTGATTCTCCTAAATTGGTAGCACGCCGAGCTAAGAGTATAGGTGATTTACTAATAAGATCTGAATTCACTAAGGAACCAGAAACAACATGGCTGTCCAACTATCCAAGAACACTTGGAATGTTTCCCTGTAACCGTTGTCAAGTATGCCCATATGTGGACAGGACATCCACCTTCACTGATGCGTACGGACAGGGTTCCTATGAAATAAGAAGCTTAATAAACTGCTCGACAACCCGTGTAATTTACGTTATTACTTGCCCCTGCCCAAAAATTTACGTGGGCAAAACCAAACGAGCATTAAAGGTACGGTTGGGTGAACATCTAAGAGAAATTAATGACAAGGAAAAAGAACCTGAGAAACCCCTTGCAAAACATTTTGCATTACATCACAACAGAAGCTCAAAAGGACTAATGCCCCGTACACACGATCACTTTTTGTGATGAAAAAAAATGACATTTTTTAAAATGTCATTTAAAATGATGGTGTGTGGGCAAAATGTCATTTTATGTCTTCTGAAAAATGACCAAAAAAAAATTCGAACATGCTTGAATTTTTTATGTCATTTTTCGAAATGTCATTTTTTGTGTCATAAAAAATGATGGTGTGTGGGCAAAACTACGTAAAAAATGACGTTTTAAACCCGCACATGCCCAGAAGCAAGTTAGGAGACGGGAGGTAAAACTACCATTCATAATGGAGTAAGCACTTTCATCACGCTGTAACAGACAAAAAAGCAGGAATCGTCTTTTACTAACAAGTAACCAGCTAAAAGCAGCCTCAAGGCAAATAGAACTTCCCCTTTAGAGTCCCGTCACTTTGTTCATCATTTTCCAAAAATGATGGTGTGTACGCAACGTCATTTTTGAAAATGAAGTTTGAAAAATGTCGTTTTTTTTCATGACAAAAAATGACATTTTTTTTCATCACAAAAAGTGATCGTGTGTACAGGGCATTACGGTTAAAGGCATCTATGCACTCAGGTTGCCCAACAGACGTGGCGACTTTGATCGCGTCCTCCTTCAGAAGGAAAAATGGTGGGTATACCACCTCAAATCTCTAGTACCGGTGGGACTTAACACAGAATTAAATTTACAGGCCTTTTTGGTTCCTTAAAATAAAAGCAAAATTCCTCAGCTTTTAATCTACTAATCTGACATATAATCCAAATATTAACATCATGGATACAATGTTTGTCTTCACTTAACCTCATCTAGATCACTGCTTAATAAGATCAATTCATTTTTAGCAAAAATAGCTATATTGAATTTAATCACACTGGCGCCCGTAAAATCGCCAGTCTTACAATCGCCACATATGTGTCCATTTTATATGCTAGTTTTTTGTTTGTTTGTGCCTTTTTGTATTTGTTCTCTAATTTTTTCTATCCCCTCCCCCTCCCCCTTCCCCTATTTCCTAGTAACTTGTCCCCTTTTTTTCTTCTAGCATATGTGAACACAATAGATCCCTATAGTTGACTCGTCTGAAACGGCATGGGATAGCTCTTTATACATTGGGGGATACTGTGTGTTTCATACTTACAAAATCTCTTTCTCCCCCATGCTATAACCCATGCTTCTAACCAGACGATCCAACTATCAATAACAAAACTGCTGACCTTATATGTTCTATACTCAAACCAAAAAGAAAATCCTTAAATGATAACAGGTCTACCAGCAATGACCCCACATTTACTATTTACCTTCTTTCCTATTGGTGATAACCGGCAGCTGTGACGCGTATAAGCAAGCGCCCACACTGTCGATTCATACGTCCGAGACGAAGCTACGCCAATGAGCCAGGCGAAACGCGTTGACGTCATCACCTAACGTGATTCCGTGACACCAGCAGCTCGTGTGGAGGACGGAGGGATAGCGGCAGCAGACGCCAAAATTTAAAAACGACTGCAGCGAGGAATATGCAGGATGGTCAAAACTACTCACAATCCTTGAAGGATGTTTGATGTCGATCATACCCGCGCGCTGAACCAGTCCCTTGTTCTATACTGGACTTTATAGTGGAAATTGATGTCATACCAGACAGCGCCACAACGGGGTAACTGAACAGCGTGCACAAATTTGACCAGCAGTGAATAAAGATCTGCATTCCATACGACGGCTACCAAGGTGGTAACGTATATCTATCTAAGGGTGTTTTATTTCCTATTGATACTACGCAGAGAGCCTCAAACGAAACTTAGCTCTCATTTATTAGTAAACACCAAGGCTTGTCATGTGCTGATTACATGGTCCCATGTGAATGACTATGGACTCTAGCTTAGATGTCCAATTAATCTAAACATACTTAACAACGTGAGTCCAGTACTAACCATCATCTAAAAGTCTTATTGTGATACGCATCCCATTACCAGGACATTCAGGACTGTTCAATTACCAACTTGCTTGTTACTACCTGGACTATGTCAGTACTTAATATATACCAAGTCATTTATGCAAGTAAACATCCAAATCATATACACCTTGGTTAACGAACAGTGGATCCATTATCACGACCAAGGCATATCCCTCCCATTATTTTTCCTTCCCCCTTCCCTCCCCCCCACCTCACAACGAGCTTGTATCCAGCCTCCACATATCGCTAACACCGATTGGTCAATTGCGGCTATTGGTAGTGGATACAACTGATCCCGCCTGCCATCACTATATGGTTAGTCGCATCACTATAGATTTAAGTGTTGCCATTCGTGCAGGCTGAATACAAAAGTGTCCGGACCATGTTTTTTGTCTATGTCTGTGTGTGTTCCTGTTTTGTTTAAATGTTATGTGTTTTTCTTTTTGTATATATGGTAATCAATACTCGTTTAATTACCATACGGTCAGTTCAATTTTTATACTATTGTGCTTAAACATCTTTTAAATTTTGATACTATTAATAAATGAATAATTATATGGTGTATCATTATCATCTTTCAGATCAATTTTGTGCTGCTTAAAGTAACCCCTTTAGGCCCCTGGTGGGCCGACTATCCCGTCTCCTTTTTCCTTCCCCTCTTGTTCAAATACTAGATTTTTGGTTACAGCAGCACTACCTAGTCAGGTATTAGATCTATATAGGCGGTGGCTACTCCACGCCTGTTTATTAGTGGAATAACTTGCGCATTCCTTCTTCCCCAGTCCCTTGTTTTCTAAATACCCTTTCACACTGAGGCTGTGGGTGCGTCGGCGATAAAGCGCCACTATTTTTAGCGGCACTTTACTGACAATTTTGCGGCACTATTCAGCCACTAGCAGGGCACATTTACCCCCGCTATCGGCCGAGAAAGAGTTAAAACCACACAAAGCATTTCAGGGCGTTTTGCAGGTGCTAATTTTTAGCGTTATAGCACCTGCAAAGCATTCCAGTGTGAAAGGGGTCTAAGAGCTATGCGCCTGAAGAACCTTCAACATTCAATATTGCCTATTACCTGCATCCACTATGCACACTGTGGTCCCTTCTGCTGACTCCTACTTTACTGCTGTGTTTTGTAGTGATGTAGGAGCTGACAGAAGAAACCAAAGTGCATATCGGTGTACATGGACATTTAAGACACTTCTAAGTGAAGAAGCAGTTTCTCTGCATAAAGCTCCATGCACACTGAAGCTAAAAAAAAAGCTATAAAAAAACACCAGTAGCTTTGCAGGGAGCAGTTCAAAGTTTTTAGTGTTTTTGCAATAGCGTTTATTAGCGTTTTTCAGTGTAGCGTATTAACACTAAAAAATTCTCATGTGTGCATGGGCACATAGGCTAACATAGAGTTCAGTTTATCGGCTTTAAAAAAAAAAGCCCAAAACGCCAATAAACTGCAGTTTATCAGCACACATCAAGCTTTCTATCCTAGCACAAATCTTCTACCCCAAGTCCCCCCTCCCAGCACAGATCTTTTCCCCCCAATCCCACCCCCCAGATCAAATCCAACCCGAACCCCCCTCTTAGCACAAATCTCCCTGACCCCAAAAAATCACCTGCCTAGCACACATCCTCTATCTTCTCAAACTTTCTATTCTAGCATGAATCTTCTCCCCCCCAAATCCCCCCTGCCAGCACAAATCCCTCCCATTAGTGCGGGCGGGGCAGTAGAAGGAGCTCAGCCTGGGCCCTCCGTGTCTCTCACTCAGCAACTAAAAGCCAGCGGGAGGGAGAGGGGGAAAAACTGGCTTTCAGTTTCTGGGTGAGAGACACAGAGGGCGTTGTTATCTACTGATCCTCCTGTTTCCGGGCCCCCTGTGTACCGGGCCCCCTATCTTTGGTCCAGCTCCAGAGCTTTGCTTAACCAATGTCCCAGAACCCTGCACAGACATAAAATAAGTACTGCCCACAGGAGGAAGGATGGTACCTAAATGCATGCTACAAGGAGTCCCCCACCCCATTATCAGGAGTAACGGATTCCACTCCTGACTCTGAGCACCACCAGGACTGACTGACTGACACTTTCAGCTAAAGAACTTGCAACTTGAAAAGAATGAGCACCCCCACTCACTGCCTATAGCAGATGTTCAGCTGGAGGGCTTCTTTCGTGGGTCCTTCTGGCCTCTTGCAAAGACCTGGTGTGCCACACATTCACCAACATGTGACCTGTTGGCCACACTGCTTACTCTGACTCTATCTCTGGGCAGTGAAAGGATTAAATGAGCCTGCCACCCACAGTCTAAAGTAGCATGGTCTGCCAGTAACAGAGGGGGATAAGAGAGCAGAAAGCACAGATACAGTAACCAACATGAATTTATGAAAGACCGTTCTTGCCAGACCAACCATTTTGCTGTAATTTGGTAAGCTATAATTTGGATAGAGAAAGGTCTGTAGGGTACTGTATGAAGGCATTTCATATGCAATAAACACTTAATTTACAAATTAAGGTATTTTGGCATTGATGATATTGTATGTACCTGGATAGAAAACTGATTGCAGGCACCTGTCCAGAGGGTGGTGATTAATGGCATAGTTTCTGAATTATCTTTGTAAACGGAAAGTCTCAGGGCTTCGTCCTGGGACCAATTTTGTAAATAGTTCAGTCCCAGTGTTTGCTGATGTTTGCTGATGAAACAAAGCTAAACAGAGCGATAACGTCACCAAAGGCTATAGCAACTTTACCCGAATACATTTACCAAATAAGGCTTAATATTTTAAAATTTAAATGGATGCATGCAAGTTGCTCGCTTGGAGTAATCAAAGATAGGGATCCTAGTAGATCACAGACTCGGCAATAGCATGCAATGCCAAGCTGAAGCAAGCAAGGCTAGCAGACTATTGGCATCATATGAAAAGAGTATTTTCTCAAGAGATAAAATTATAATTCTACCATTTTACAAAACTCTGGTTCCCCACATCTTGAGTATGCTGTCCAGTTCTGGTCACCAATATTTAGGAAAAAATATGCTTGAACTGGTGCGAGGCCAGAGAAAGGCAACACAGCTAATAAGGGGGCTGGAGGACCTCAATTATGATGACCATCTAAAAACATTAAACATATTATATCCTATGGATGAGGCACCTAAGAAGAGATATGATTGCAACATACAAATCTTTGAATGGTGACTACAGCAACTAGTTAACCTAAGGGCTCTAAAGAAGACATGTGGCTACACAATAAATTTGGATAAGAAGCGGTTCAATGTTAAACCGCTTAAGAACACTAAGCATATGGAACGCCTTGTCTGATTTACCTACTGTACGATACATTGAGCATTGTATTATGTCAATTTGTATCCTGGATTTTACCTTGTAAAATTCCAATAAAGCACCTTTGTTTTGGTAAAAAAAAAAAGGATATGAAACTTACTTCCAGAGTCAGCGGGGAGTGTAGTTCAATTCCAACAAATGTTAGTGAATGTAAACTGAACACTTAGAATGCATACGGGATATTTCTAAGATCAGAGTATGTCCTCTGGTGACCTTTTCTACGTAGCTGTGCAAGGCATACTCTTTTTGTATGTACATTTTTCAATGTTCTTGTCTGCTTTTGTTTGTATTGCAAAACTTTACCAAAAAAAATATAAAAAAATGTTTTTGTTTTTTTTGCGAACGCAATGTACAGGACTATGGAAAATGGTAGTGACATAAGCACACACATACTGTATTTGCACACACAATTGCACACTCGGGTTGAACTGGAATGGACTTGTGTACTTATTCAACCTTACCAACTGTGTAACAATGGACATTACTTACAGTCAGTAGAATGTGTCCCTTATGTTGATGTCTCTTTCTATAGCTGAAATCCTTCTCCAAATATGTTCACCAGTCCTGTCACCATAATCCTTCAGTGTGGCAAGGGTTAATAGAACTGAGGGAGCAGTGACAGGCTATCATCAAGAGTCCTGGACTATGACTGTCCTTTTTTACCCAGCTCTGTCATTCATAGAAAAATACATCTCGTATGAATGAAAAACATTCTATGAATGGAGGATGGGCAGATGATTAAAAGGTTCATCCCTCCATTCCTAGATCACAAATGATCAATGTAGGAGGATTACAGTTTAGGCACACACCTCCTAAGAATAGAGTCCCCTCAGAAGCCAGGGCCCATAGTCAATAGGCAAGAGGCTACCCTGCAGTCCCTTCCAAAAGCTCCTGTCCAGGTTGGGTCTGTCACATGTGGTTTCTACCTTTCATGTTTATCGGGACATTGAACTTCCATCTCTGTAGCCAATGTTTATGCATCCTAAGGAGATTTCCAGCCAGTGTTTGGATGTAGACATTTACCACCAAGCTACAGCTTTCTTTAAGACAGTTTAAATCTCAATCCTTCCAGAAGGTCTCCAGAGGGAACACGCTGCTACTCGCTTCCCCATATATTAATGTCTTTGACAAATCCTTATACAAGCCTATTGGCCTGGGCTTTCCAGCATAAAGCATACATTTCCCAGATATGCAATACTTCCACATAGTCTTCTGTTCACATTTTCTCTTAATTTCATTAGGTGGGATGTTTAAGCATGTGCTGATGCAAGGTCCTGCAGGCTGCTCTTAGCTTCAGGAAGCACATGGGCCCGGATTCACAAAGCACTTACGCCGACGTAACTCACCTTTTCCCGGCGTAGCGTAAATATGCACCTGGCGTATGTGTGCGTCAGAGTCACAAACCAAGCTACGCCTAAAAATAGGCCATCCTACCCCGACGTATCTTACTCATGCCGGCGTGGCGTGGGCGCAAATATGGCTTGGACGTATGTTGCGTCTCCCATTGATTAGGCATTCACCTATGCAAATGAGGGAAATACGGCGATTCACAAATGTACTTGCGCCCGGCGCATGATATACGCGGTTTGCGTACGTTTTACGGCCGGTGTAAAGTTATTCCCCATAGATGAGGCGCAACCCATGCAAAGGTATGGACCAGGGAACCTAAGCCTACGTATTGTACGTTGGACGTCTGTAAATATGGGCCGACGTGGGTCTGGCGGGGCGTAGGTTACGTTCACGGCATACACAGTGATCCGGAGTATCTTAGGCAGTTGTTCCGACGTGGTTGTGCGCATGCACACGGGGATACGTCTACGTCTCGACGCATGCGCAGTTTTAAGTACTTGTCTGGCACCCGGCCCATCATTTGCATGGGGTTACGCTTCATTAGCATGGATCACGCCCACTTCCAGTCCACTTACGCCAGCCTGCACCTTCGAAATGTACGCTATGCCGGCGCAGAAAAGGGAGCAATAGCTTGCTGAATTCAGTAAATCACTCTCCGCACTGCGCCGGCGTAGCGTACTATGTGTGCGCTACGCATGTGTAAATATGTGCCCATCTCTGTGAATCCAGGCCATAGTGTTTACATTGTACTGTTTTGTTAGGTCCTAGTGGTCTAAGGCCCCCACGTTTACAGCATTGCGTTGTGAATTTAGTCTACATGTAAATCGTTCTGGAATCGCATTGATGGTTCACATATGTGCAAATTCCACCACACTACTTTCCACTAAAAACAGGAAATACACAGGACGTTAAAACTTTTTTTTTTTTTTTACATTATGATTTCATTGGCTAGAACATCAATGGCAGAATGTCCAACTCCTAAAATTTGCGGTAAAATCGCAGTCAATTCGCAGTCCTCACATAGGACAAAGAATGGAACAAATTTGCAGCGCAGGAGATTGAGCCAAGCCTTAGATTCAACTGATCCTTTGTCCCTTGAGTAACAAGGAAAAGAGGATTTCTGTATTGACCGTAAAATCCTTTTCTTGGAGTTCATCGAGTGATATGGGTCCCACCCTTCTGTGTTATCACCTACTCATAATACTACTTTTCTAAAAACTGTAGCAGTATTTGAGGGTTTGTAATTAGCTGGCCATTACTTTTTTGTTTTCCAGTATCCAATTCCAAGGCCTCGTACACACGATTAAATGTGTCTGTTCAAATCGGTCGGACCGATTTGAACGGATCTGTCTGCTGGGATTTTGGTTTGCTCGCGTGTACACACGAGCAAACCAAAATCCCCGCCAGCAGACAGCGCGCTGACGTGTCGGTGACGTGGCGGTGACGTTGAGGCCGCCACGTCACCGCACCAGGAAGAAAAACACTTCCGTGCATGCGTCAAAACCATTCGGCGCGTGTGCGAGAATACATGTCTGCTGGTTAGCGTACTAACCAGCAGACATGTCGGGCGGACGGGTTCCCAGCCGACAGATTTCAAAGCATGCTTTGAAATCTGTCGGGTGGCCAAATCCGTTTGTTTGCCCGTACACATGATCGAATCTGTCTGCTGAAACGGTCTAGCAGACCGTTTCCAGCAGACAGATTTGATCGTGTGTACGAGGCCTAAGGCAGCGCTAGAAACCAGCGAGAACCTCGCTGGAAGCTGCATTCCAGCGAGAACCTCGGCCGTGTGTACGCTCCTGGCTCGCCCCGCCCATCGGGAATCCCTTCGAGCGAATAGAGAGCACGCTCTCTTTTTGCTCGACGGCCCGCCTGGATGAATGGCTGGTTGCCATTCCCGACGGGCGGGTCGCCAATTTCGACGGCCGGCCGAGAGCCTCGACGGGCGGAACAATGTGTTCTGCCCGTCGAGGTTCTCTGCCGTGTGTACGCGGCTTTAAAGGTGATCCAGATTTAGCTGATCCTGCATCCCTTGATGAACTGCAAGAAAAGGATTTTACATAAAATACAAAATTATATTTTTTAAATGCAATCTGTATAAGTATCTGACTTTGACCTAGAAACAGCCTCTTGCAGTATAGCTGGGTTCCAGTGTGAAAGAAAGAAACAGCACAAGAAGCCAGTTCATGTGTTGATATGGAGCTTGCTGATAGGAGACACAAGCAGAGTGACAGAGTTTTGAGATCATCACTGTGTTGCTTCTTCTTTCACTGTCCAGTCACTAGTTGAGGTGTATCCATGAGCCTTGGCTTGGAGATAGTGGGTTAAACGATCATTATCATCAGAATGAGGACATCCAGTGGTGGATAAGAAGTAATGCAAGGAACAGCTCAGCAGTATTGAAGATAAATATTGCAGGAACTCTTTTTATTATTAATTTTTATCTTTAGGGCTATTCATTTTTATTTTGTTGCTTTTGGTTGAAATTCAAATTCCAGTTGTATCAAAGTATTATAAATATATATATATATATATATATAAATATAGGGCCAGATTCAGGTAGAGTTGCGCTGGAGTATTTCGATATGCGCCGCGTAACTGTCAAGATGCGCCGTTGTATCTCCGCGGCCGTACCCACCAAACTAGATGCAACAGAAAACGGGCTTTCCCCGACCGGCTTAACTTTCCGACGCCAGAGTATCGTCAGCGCATAGTTTCGCTTGGCGCATCAGTCGCGCCAATTGATTTCCCCTGCAAATATGCAAATGAGGGAGATTTCCCAATTCTCGAACGGATTAGCACCATACGCTGGCTACATGCGCCGCGCATATGTCGTCCGTCCGTCGCAAAATTATTTCTACAAATAGCTGCTTTATCTTTACTCCAGACGGCCACAGGTCAGCAGGAGAGCAGCTACAGCAGCGTTACCGACGATAAGAGCTAGCTGAGCACCCCCACTTGCAGGACAACACCTCTGTCCCTGCTTGTCTGTCAACTTTTACAGCCATGGAGGAAGACATCATAGGTCTCCATAGCCGAGATGACAGCTGACAGCTCCTGGCCTTTAAAGTTCAGCTTTCTCCTGTGTTTTTGCGGGGAACGGAAGCAGCCATCTCAGAACAAAAGTAACTTCACTGCGGGGAGGGGGAACAGGATATACTTTAGTGCCGGAATGGCGCATCTACGGGCGCATTTAAACGCCCAACGGAACACATTGCGCTGTTGTTTCCAAGGAAGTGGTGCCGACGGAAGTTGTGAGCATGCGCACTGGGAAGCATTGACAGTCGACGCATGCGCAGTACGTTCGCCGCGGGATCGCGCCTAGTTTTAATAATACACGCCCCGTACCCGCCCAATTTGAATAACGCCGGCTCATTTTCGATACGCTGCCGCAACTTTAGGTGCAAGTGCTTCATGAATAACACTTGCTCCTAAAATTTCGCCAGAGTAACGTAAATGAGAAACGTTACTCCAGATTAAAGATGCGCCCATCTACCTGAATCTGGCCCATATACTGTATATCTCATATTAGATTTAGATCATTCAGTTTTTGCATTAAACTTTTGCTCTTGTGTTATTAATACACAGTTTTATTATAACACTATACACTGAAAACTTAACTGAGTAACCTGTAAAAAAATATTTAATTCTTCCTGCTAATTCATAACTCCTTTAGGATCTGTGCTAGATTTAAATCCATGTAAATACCTCAACTTCAATTTCTTTGCTCTTGCAAAACAGAATTGTGTTTCCCAAACATGGCATGAAAAATAATCATCCAAAAATGCTAAACCTCCTGTGGTCCAATTAAAGAACTTAATTGATAGCCTGGGCTTCTGAGATTCCAAGTAACACATCAGTTTTATCTCCATAAAACTGTAATGATGGGGTTACGTTATTACCTTTGACTAGACTGAAAGACAGAAAATAACTGTTCTGCACAGCAGTAACAAGAGCTTGTCACGACTTGTCCTGTCATTAAAGGGACAGTCAATCTACAAAAAAGTTTGCTAGTATAAAAAAACGGTATTACTGACATTCAGAAATATATATTTAAACATTTCCCGAGCCTTCCAGTTGTGGGGACATGCAATGTTGTGTATACATCTCTAGATGCTTCAAGAAATATGTAATTAAATAAAAACACACACAGGAAGACGATGGGTGCAGAATGTGCATAGTTGCCAGCAGGGCTGGACTGGGACAGAAATTTGGCCCTGGACTTCATCCAGACTGGCCCACTTTGACAGGACAATTCCCACACCCCCGGCCACCCAAGCCCCCTCTCTCCCTTCACTAGCCACTAGCCATTCTACTTTATTAGAGTAGAACGGCTGGTACTGGTTCTCTTATAGGCAGTACCAGTGAGGAAGCTAGACATTATTTCACCCGAGGCAAAGAATCCGTTCGGTGCCCCCCCTTATCGGACAAGATTAGGCAGAAGTGAGAAACTCCCAGGCCATAGCTGTTGAGTCAGCTGTCTGTCCCCTCCCCCATGCTCCTCTGTCGTCGTCCCTGCTCCTCGTGTCTGCCCCACTGCTTCTTTGTTCCCCCCAGGTAAGCGCTGCGGGGAGAGAGAGACAGAGGAGTGGAGGGGGCGGCAGTCCGCTGTCACTGAAGCCGGCCCACTGAGCCAACGGCCCACCGGCAAACTCCCTGTAGTCCCAATGACCAGTCCATCCCTGGTTGCCAGCATTTCCCAAAACATTTTTTACTTTAGGGACACTTTTTTGCAGAAAGCCAGGATAGGCAGAGTAGCATGTTAATTAGTGGCAGGGCATTCACTTTGTGGCCGTGACCGATGTTCAAAAAAAATTGCAGTGCACATAGCACACCGCTGTGAAAATGGGTGTGGTTTGAGCTATGCTAAATATTGGGCACAGCTTGAAGGGGGTGTGGTTAAATAGAGTCTGTTTACATCTGCCTGTCCATAGGAATGCATGGACCTACCCATCAGGTCTGCGTGAAAAACTAACAGGCAGACCTGATTGGATCCACTGTGTGAAAGGGGCCTTAGTGATGGTGTCAGTAAGGAGTGACTGTAAGAAACTGGGTTTAAAACTGCACTGCCCAATTTCTCACAGTCAAAGACAGCACTACATAAAAAAGGAAATACCATCCTTGTCAGCGAGCTTAATTTTTTCACTTCTATTTAAAAGATAAAAGTAAAAGAGTGCTGCTAGCTGACATGATGACTCTATCCAATCATGGCTCATCGCTCTACTAGACAGTGTGCTATAGTGTGCTATTCGTATTCTATTATCAGTGTAGAATATCAGTTTAGTGTGAATCTAGTGATAGTTAAGTCAGTGTGAGTGT
The DNA here is from genome assembly GCA_029574335.1 of Rana kukunoris. NCBI lineage: Eukaryota > Metazoa > Chordata > Amphibia > Anura > Ranidae > Rana > Rana kukunoris. The sequence goes on along the minus strand of CM056050.1, from coordinate 96,758,160 downwards.
AGTAAGTGACCATTCATTTTTACTTTAGTTTCACTTTAGAGTGAATTTAGTGATAGTTCAATCAGTGTAATGCCGCATACACACGATCATTTTTCGGCATGAAAAAAAATGTTGTTTTTCAGCATGTATAAAAAACTAAGTTTTTCCAACTTCATCATTCAAAACAATGTTGCCCAAAAATGATGAGCAAAGCGCGGTGACGTACAATACATTTCAGCGTACTCTAAGGCCTCGTACACACGATTAAATGTGTCTGTTCAAATCGGTCGGACCGACCGATTTGAACAAATCTGTCTGCTTGGATTTTGGTTTGCTCGCGTGTACACACGAGCAAACCAAAATCCCCGCCAGCAGACAGCGCGCTGACGTGTCGGTGACGTGGCAGTGACGTTGACGCTGCCACGTCACCGCACCAGGAAGTAAAACACTTCCGCGCATGCGTCTAAACCATTCGGCGCGTGTGCGAGAAGACATGTCTGCTGGTTAGCGTACTAACCAGCAGACATGTCGGGCGGACGGGTTCCCAGCCGACAGATTGGTAAGCATGCTTTCCAATCTGTCGGGAGGCCAAATCCGTCGGCTCGCCCGTACACACGATCGAATCTGTCTGCTGAAACGGTCTAGCAGACCGTTTCCAGCAGACAGATTTAATCGTGTGTACGAGGCCTAAAGGGGAAGTTACATTCAAGCTTCCGTCTCATAACTTACTTCTGAGCATGCGCGGGTTTAAAACGTTGTTGTAAACGTCGTTTTAGCCCACACAAGATCATTTTTTACAACCCAAAAAACAATTTTTTTTAAAACGACGTTAAAAAATGCAGCATGCTCAAATTTTTATTTTGTCGTTTTTCAGAAGATGAAATACGATGTGAAGCCCACACACAATCATTTTAAATGCCGTTTTTAAAAACTTGATTGTGTGTACGCGCGGCATAATTGTAGTGACCGTTTAACACAGTATATTTCAGTGCGTTACTGCAAGTTTAATGCCATATATTTTAGTGTGTTACGTGCTTTTTAACACAGTATATTTCTGTGCTTTAGTGCACGTTTAACGCAGTATATTTTGGTGTGTTCCATGCCGTTTAACGCAGTATATTTCGGTGCGTTAGTGCACGTTTAATGCAGTATATTTCAGTGTGTTACTGCAAGTTTAATGTCTTATATTTCAGTGCATTAATGCACGTTTAACCACTTGACCACTGGGCACTTAAACACCCTTCCTAACCAGACCAATTTTCAGCTTTCGGTGCTCTCACAATATGAATGACAATTACTCAGTCATACAACATTCTACCCATTTGAAATTTTTGTCCTTTTTTTCACACAAATAGAGCTTTCTTTTGGTGGTATTTGATCACTTCTGGGTTTTTTATTTTTTGCGCTATAAAAGAAAAACGACTGAAAATTCTGTAAAAAAAAAAAAAAAAAACTTGTTTCTGTCATATTAGTGGGTTATTTCTCACACACAGCATATGCATACCACAAATTACACCCCAAAACACATTCTGCTATTCCTCCCGAGTATTGCGATACCCCATGTGTGGGACTTTTACACAGCGTGGCCACATACAGAGGCCCAACATGCAGGGAGCGCCATCAGGCGTTCTGGAACACCCAGGCCAATTCTGACATTTCTCTCCTACATGTAAAAATCAACACTTATTTGCTAGAAAATTACATAGAACCCCAAAACATTATATATGCTTTTTTAGCAAAGACCCTAAAGAATACAATGGCGGTTGTTGCAACTTTTTATCGCGCACGGTATTTTCGCAGAAATTTATTGAACGCGTGTTTTTTAAAAAAACTGTTTTGTGCTAAAAAAAAAAAAAAAACAAAACAGTAAAGTTAGCCCAATTTTTTTTCATAATGTGAAAGATGAAGTTACGCCGAGTAAATAGATACCCAACATGTCACCCTTCAAAATTGCGCACACTCGTGGAATGGCGCCAAACTTCGCTACTTAAAAATCTCCATAGGCGGTATTGCAGAGTATCGCGCAGGGTATTGCAGAGTATTGGGGTATTGCAAAGTATCATGCAGGGTATTGGGGTATTGCCGAGTATTGGGGTATTGCCGAGTATTGGGGTATTGCAGAGTATTGGGGTATTGCAGAGTATTGGGGTATTGCAGAGTATTGGGGTATTGCAAAGTATCATGCAGAGTATTGGGGTATTGCCGAGTATTGGGGTATTGCCGAGTATTGGGGTATTGCCGAGTATTGGGGTATTGCCGAGTATCATGCAGAGTATTGGGGTATTGCCGAGTATTGGGGTATTGCCGAGTATTGGGGTATTGCCGAGTATTGGGGTATTGCCGAGTATCATGCCGAGTATTGGGGTATTGCCGAGTATTGGGGTATTGCCGAGTATTGGGGTATTGCCAAGTATCATGCAGAGTATTGGGGTATTGGCGAGTATTGGGGTATTGGCGAGTATTGGGGTATTGGCGAGTATTGGGGTATTGGCGAGTATTGGGGTATTGGCGAGTATTGGGGTATTGCCGAGTATTGGGGTATTGGCGAGTATTGGGGTATTGGCGAGTATTGGGGTATTGGCGAGTATTGGGGTATTGGCGAGTATTGGGGTATTGGCGAGTATTGGGGTATTGCCGAGTATCATGCAGAGTATTGGGGTATTGCCGAGTATTGGGGTATTGCCGAGTATTGGGGTATTGTTGAGTATTGGGGTATTGTTGAGTATTGGGGTATTGTTGAGTATTGGGGTATTGTTGAGTATTGGGGTATTGTGGGGTACTGGGGTATTGTGGGGTACTGGGGTATTGTGGGGTACTGGGGTATTGTGGGGTACTGTGGGATTGTTGGGTACTGGGGGATTGTTGGGTACTGGGGGGATTGCAGGGTACTAGGGGATTGCAGAGCTGGGATGTTTTGAGGGATGGCTGGATCTGTGACTGCATTTGTCACAGATCCAGCCACAGCTCAGCTGCTGACACCCCGCTCCCCCCCCCTCTCCTCGCACACTGTACCGAACGGTACAGAGCGGAGAGCGAGGAGAGGGAGGAACCGGCGTCATCAAATGACGCCGGTTTGTTTACAAGTGATCGCGCCGTCATTCGACGGCGCGATCACGTGGTAAACGGCCGCTATCAGCGGCAATTTACCGTGATTCGTGATGCGCTGGGTCTTCTAGACCCGGCGAGCACGGACACTTTCGCGAGCGCGTCCCAGGGGACGCGCAATCGCGGAAGTGCACGAGGACGTCCCAGGGACGTCGTGTCAAAGCAACTCCACCGCGCCGTAGCAGTAAAATGCTTATGGCGCGGTGGGGAAGTGGTTAACGCAGTATATTTCTGTGCATTGATAATGCACAGCCATTACTTGATTCAGATGTTGGTTCTGAGGTTTAGGGGGGAAAACTGGTACACAAACTGGCAGTCATGTTCCCCCAGATGCAGCGTATTGCCAAGTTGTCTTCAGTAGTAATGAGGATAAAGGAGATGATGAGGTTACTGACGTGATGCCATATAGAGCAGAGGAGGAAAGTAAGGGTGAGGCACAACCCCAAAGCCATCATGGAAGAGTAGCCACCCTATTCCATCACATTTTGGAGTTATCTCCTGGACCACTTCCCACAGCTCAGCTGTCTGTGCCTTTTTAAGTACATGTGCAGCCGATCGCACTGTTGCAGTTTGTCTCAAGCACATGAAGCGTGGAAAAAACACCAGCCATTTGGGTACCACATGCTTGACAAGGCATTTAACCTCCCACCACTTAGCCCATTGGCAAGAACACCTGAAAGCCACACAAAAGGGGCGCAATTCTGTTCCTCCTCCTTACTCATTTCAGGCTGTCCCTGTTATACCTCATGGCCTCTCAGCAGCCTCCAATGAAAGAGATGATAGTATAGCGCAGGGTGTCCCAGGTCCTCGCAGCATATCTTCCAGTAGCACACGACCAGCACACTGGCATATTTTCCCTTCATCAATGGCAGGTTCCCAGATGCTATTTTTTTTCACGTAAGGCCATTCCAGCTCTGTACCATCATGTGGAAGGCAATGTTGTGGCATTGTTGGGCAAGGCAGTCAGCCACAAAGTCCATGTTTCTGCTGACACGTGGTCCAGCAAGCATGGTATTTCGTTCACAGCACACTGGGTAACTCTGCTTGCACCTCAGAAGGATGCATGACAGGGCTCAGCGCTGCAGCTTGTTGTGCCCCCACATCTCCATACAGCTAGTGGTGATGATGCAAGATTTGTCAGCTCTACCCCTCCTCCTCCGCCATGATCTCCTCTGCTAAATTATCCTTTGAACCACAAGTACCTCCTAAGTGTTCAAGGGGTTATTCAATGAGTCAGGCTAAAAGGTGCCATGCAGTGCTTCAGCTGGTGTGTCTAGGGGACAGAAACCACACTGGAGCAGAGATTCTTGCAGCTCTGCAGGGGCAGGCCCAGGGGTGGCTCACACCACGCCAGCTTTAGCCAGGAATGGTGGTGTGCGATAATGGCACAAACCTCCTGTTCACAGCGGAGGGCTGTCAATGAGTATGGCACAACGACAAGCTCAGGCCAGCTCAGCTTTTTTTCCACCACGTAAATGGCTGCACAACGACAAGCTCAGGCCAGCTCAGCTTTTTTTCCACCACATAAATGGCTGCTCATAAAGAATGTATGCACTGTACTGTCACCATATGAGAGGGGCCACAAGGATGGTGAGCCATGACAATGCATGCATCAGTGACACAATCCCTGTTGTGTTCCTGCTGGAGCAGACTCTGCATGGCATTATGAACAGGAAACTTGAGGCAGAGTAGCCGGAGGAAGAGGAGGACTTCCTTTCTTCGCAAGGACAACTTTATGGAGACACCATTGCTTCTACGCCAAAGAACACACAAGGAAAGGGAGGAGGAGGAGGATTCTGGCAGTTTTGGAGGCATTGAAGCAGAGGAAGACATACGTCAAACAGTAAGAGATGGTTTTCCATCCCCAGAACCCTTGGGAGTAGTACGTGGCTGGAAGGTGGCAGTTCCAGATATTGTAATCATCAGTGACCCCGAGGAGTCTGCTTCTTGTGCCTCTGCAAATTTATGTGCATTAAAGCCTGCAAGAGGACCCAAGAATACGTGGCATATAGGAGAAGGATCACTATTGGTTGGCAACCCTCCTTGAGCACCGTTACAAGGGCAAAATCTCAGAACTCATTCTGTTCTCGCAGAGAGTGCAAAAGATGAAATCTCTTGAGGACGCCTTAAAGAGGTGTTTAACTCTTCTGCCAATTATGATAGGTTACAGTGTCATGGAAAACATAGTTTTGAGGCTTCTGTTGGTCAAGAGAGGAGAACATGCATTTCACAATTTTTTTAGTCCTCGCCACTCAGGGCTGTCAGCTTCCACATCCCATCGGCAGCATCTGCATTATATGGTTGACGATTATCTAGGGGCAAAAACAAAGATGGAGAGCTTTCCAGTCAACAATCTACTGGCTTACTGGATCATGAGAATAGACCACTGACCAGAACTTCATCCAGCATGCTTTCTAAATGGGCATTCAGTGCTGCTAGAGGTTTTGTTACTGATGATAGAACATGTCTGTCCATAGACTCCATAAACAAATTCATTATCAAAATTAATTAGTCCTGGACCCCCCAGGCACTATATTGAAAGGAATTTTTCATTTTTATGCTTTTACTTTAAGCATCAATAAATTACTGCTCATTTAAAAATTATGTTTTTTACAAACTTTTTTTTCATTGAAACATGTAATCCTTCAAAACTGGAACTTTTTTCCAATTCAGGTCTCATAGATTTCAATGGGGGTTGTTATTCGGTTCCAAATTTTCGTGATGTTCGAAAGTTCTGGTGCGAACCGAACAGGGGGTCGTTCGGCCCATCCCTACATACAAGAAATACTGTAACTCATACAATTGTAAGTATACACGACAAAGAAGGAGAGGTATTGAGACATAATGGATACCAGTTGCATTGTATTCCTGTGTAAGAAAGCATATTAAGCCCCCTTTTGCTGGAAACCATTTCTTCTCTAGGCACACCTCCTGTTATGGTGTCCTCTGTACAAAGTAGGTTTTGTGCAAATTCACAAGTCAGACGGAGGAGCAGACAGTCCACGGGGAGTCTTCTTTTTTTTCAGGTGCAGCAGGCAGCGTGATTGATGATGGATCTACATTGGGTGACATTGTTTTGGATTTTTAATAAAGAAATTACCAAATACTTGTGTAGTGTCCTTATTTACTTATGTGCTTTGAGGTGGTTCAGGATGGGGGGCACTTGCTCGTCCCCTCCCTTTCTTAACCTGCTGGGTTGCATGCTAGGATAAGGGTCTGGCATAGATTTGGCTCATCACCTGACAGCAGGCTTCCCAGCTGTGAGCTGTAATGCAAACAAAAGAATACTAACAATAGAAAATTCAGAAAAAAACAGCAAGGCGTCCGTCCGTTCCATTCCATACCAGACATTTGGGGTCTGGTAAGGATTTTAATGGGGAACCTCACGCCAAAATTAACATTAAAAAACTGCGTGGGGTTCCCCTTAAAATCCTTACCAGACCCCAAATGCCTGGTATAGATTGGGGGGGACCCCACGATGCTATTTTTCGAAATTTTCTATTGCTAGTATTCTTTTGTTGTACATTTCAGCTCCCAGTCGGGAAGCCCTCTGACAGCTGATAAGTCATCGGTTGTTAAGGACACGGTGGCCTCTCCCTAACAACCAGCTATTTTTCACACAGAGATCAAATCGGTCGATCATTTTTCGACCAATCCTAATTCTCATCATTCCCAAAATTTGAAATTGGTTAAAAAACAAAGTAAACAATATGTTCGTTACACCCGAATACCTCCGAATCTCTGAAAAAACAAAAGTTCAGCTGAATTTACATTCAGACTGAAAGGAATTGCACGTGTCTACAGCAAAGCTCAGACTGTGGTAGGGGCGCCAGCACAAGAAACCAAGCAGTTGTCTGGCAGTGGGGTGGTACACTCTGCAGAAGGTGTTACTTAACTGCAGCAGGAAAAAAGGATGTCTCCTGCCCTGTCAGTTAGGGCTGGGTGGTGTGGCAAAGCTAAGTAAATCTCAGGACTAGATGGAGAAAAACAGAAAACTTTAGGCAAGTAAAACCACTCCCATATACTGTGTATCTTTCTTCTATGTATCTAGCTGTTTGCCTGTAATTCTATTTAAACATAAACCTATTAGGGACTGGTGCAGAGGAGCTTGGCCATTGAGCAACAACCTACACCATCGTGTGTAATCCTCATAGACCAACATGTCTCTCTGAGCCTGTTACAGAAGGCTACACCAAGATCACTTGAGCTAAACTGGAACAAATATATTATTAAAAAAATATATAGGTTTGGCTCCCAGGCTGGTACAAATAATCTATTTTAGGTTGGTAGAGGACGGTGGAGATCCTTTCCCATTTAGACCTTGATCACTGCAGCACTACAACACAGTGTGCTATCCCCTTACTTCAATCCATAGGAAACTGTCCCTACCATTAAAGGATGACTTGGCCGTGTTTGTCTCCCAGGCTTCAAAGTTCCCAATCCTCCCTGAACATGATTCTGATTCTGGAACAAGCTACCCTAGTTTCTAATCCAATCGCATCTACTCTAAAGTTAAAACTAAGATATACAGATATGTGATCGATAATGCCTGAAGTTAACCATATATGATTTTGTTTTTGTTTCAGGGGCTGAAGGTGCTTTGTTTGAACACTCTGTGGAAACTCCTTTGGTTAGAGCCGATTCATCAAAGCAACTCAGGTATGGATGTTGGGTAACACTGGTAAAAATGTACTTGTATATCTGCTGTCTTAATCTTTTTACACCCTTTGAAAAGTGCAAATCATGTTAGAAATCTTTCTTCCTCTTTCAGCAGAACATAGGGGTGGGTGGTGAGTTTGCACATACACTGTGTGAGAGCTGATTGGAGAAAAGGGACACACACACCCCTCCACATAGGAAGAGGAACAAAAGAACATTTAGAGCTATATTCTGAATAGACCAGCTGCCTGTAATCTCCCTTCCCAACACAAATTTTGAGCTTATGTTATCTCACGTGTCTGAGAACTTGTCGGAGAACTTGTCAGAAGTGATTCATGCTGATCACAGAGGAACGAAGCACCAGAGAGAAACCACACTTAGAGCTTTGGAGAGAGATAAGTTGACACTAAAAATATATGTGCTTAGTTCCTATTTCATGAATGGGGTTTAACATACCTCCCAACATTTTGAGATGGGAACCTATTAGCAAACGTCATGCTTCCTTAAAGGAAAATTATACAAATAAAAGCTTAGTTAAAACCAAAAGTGTTTTTCTTTTTTACCACTACTATTCCTTTATATTGGCTTTTAAAATTTACAAATGCTGCAATTTAGAAATTGGATGAAAACATGGAAAACACTTTTTGAAAGATAAAAAGTGCATTTTATATACAACTGTATAGATTAGACCAACATGAGGCACAAATGAGGAGGAAATAGGGACATTGTTCCAAATCAGGGACAGTCCAAAATCAGGGACAGTTGGGAGCTATGGGTTTACAACCACATTAATGGACTGAGAATGTCTTAAACTGATGCCATTGATACAAGCTTAAAGTGGATGTAAACCTGTTTTTTTTTTCTAAATGAAGACTTCTACCTGGTACAGTAGAGGATGTAAAGTCATCTGTGACGAGTCTTGCCACGGACAGTTAATCCAACCCTGAGCAATCCCCTTGTATTTTTGTAGTAAGATAAAAAACAATACAGAGAAATGTTTGTGCTGCCACTTCCCCCACTGCTGTGACTGACACCCGATTTCTTTATTTCATGAACAACATGAGAGCAGAGAGAGAGTTACGATTCCAGTTTCACACAACCCCCCTCTTTATTCTCCAGATCCCCCAGGGTTGTTTGCTACACACCTCAGCATGATTGGGCATGCTGAAGTCATGTGGTGCCTTTCCTGAGTTTTGACTGGATGTTACTCAAAACTCAGGAATAGGAGTGTGTAGAGGTGGCCACTGAGCTGCAGGAAAGAGACCCACCTACTGATTCCAGAGTTTTGCGGGGCTCCTACTTCTGAATGGGTGACATTTTTAAGGTAGGGATACATGCAGGAAGTTTGCATGTGTATATATACATTAATACTGTGCCATTAGTGTATACTGGGTGAGTGGTGGGTTTACATCCTCTTTAACCTCTTCCTTACCGGGCCATAATAATATGACGCCGGCAGGAACCCTCCCTCCGGGTGGACATCATATTACGTTTAACCCCTTTCTTCCCGGCCATCTAGGGGGGGAACCGCTCGTTGCCTGGTGCGTGTGTCCGGCAGCCGTGCACCAGCGATTGCCCGCGATCACGGAAGGAGTGTGGATCTGTGTGTGTAAACACACAGGTCCACCTCCTGTCAGAGGTGAGGAGACCGATGTGTGCTGCTCTGTACTGGAACACACATCGGTCTCCTCACCTCTGACAGGAGGTGGACCTGTGTGTTTACACACACAGATCCACACTCCTTCCGTGATCACGGGCAATCGCTGGTGCACGGCTGCCGGACACACGCACCAGGCAACGAGCGGTTCCCCCCCTAGATAGCCGGGAAGAAAGGGGTTAAACGTAATATGACGTCCACCCGGAGGGAGGGTTCCTGCACACACAGCACACATCGGTCTCCTCCCCTTGTGAGTCCCCCTCCCCCTACAGTTAGAACTACTCAATAGGGAACATATTAACCCCTTTAGTGCCCCCTAATGTTAACCCCTTCCCTGCCAGTCACATTTACACAGTAATCAGTGCAGTATTATAGCACTAATCATTGTATAAATGTGAATGGTCCCAAAAACGTGTCAAAAGTGTCTGATATGTCTGCCGCAATGTCACGGTCACAATAAAAAATGCAGATCGCCACTATTACTAGTAAAAAAATAAAAAAAAATAAAAAGGCCATAAATCTATCCCCTATTTTGTAGACGCTATAACTTTTGCGCAAACCAATCAATATACGCTTATTGCGATTTTTTTTTTTTACCAAAAATATGTAGAAGAATACGTATCGGTCTAAAATTAGGAAAACATTTTTTTTATATAAATATTGTGATATTTATTAAATCAAAAAGTAAAAAATATTGTTTTTTTTTTCAAAATTGTCGCTCTTCTTTTGTTTATAGTGCAAAAAATGCTGAGATGATCAAATACCACCAAACAAAAGCTCTATTTGTGGAGGGAAAAAAACAAAACATTTAATTTGGGTACAGTGTTGCATGACTGCGCAATGATCATTTAAAGTGCAACAGCGCTGAAAACTAAAAATTGGTCTGGACAGGAAGGGGGTGAAAATGCCCTGTATAGAAGTGGTTAAGGCCTGTCAACACATGCCTTTATACTACCAAATGGGAAAAAAAGCATTCCAAACAGTTTATTTATATCGTCCAGCAGGAAGGGGTATCTGCTCAGACTCCCATCCAGCAAAATGCTGTAGTTGGGATGCAAAAAAGTATAACCTTGGGTTAGGAACTGGCAAACCACCTGCATTTTTGGATGTTACAGAGTCTTCAATTTAATACAAGGGGTTTTGTTCCCACCATATTAATCACCTAAATATGGTGTTAATCTTGATGAAAATCCATATGGGTATCCAAATCGGAGCATTGTATAGAAAATAAAGAAGCTGTGCCATCCATATCATCTTAATTAAATTGATGCGGCCTATTAACGATAAGGGGAGCTTATTCCAGGTTTTGCTTTGATTTTGAAATCTAGAAAGTAACGAAAATATATTATCCACAATATACAGTATGACTGTGGGGAGTCAGACAGTTATACCCAAATATTTTATGAAGGATACAACCTTAAGATGAGAAAATGTAGATAGTAGTGAATCTGGAAAGGCTTTCACCCAGTTTATTCCTAAGCCGGAATACCTTCAAAACTCCTTGATATATGTCATTACTACTGGAAAAGATGAGCAAATATTGGTCAAAAAAAAAAGAAGATCACCCGTCCCCAGGATTGGACGGGTGATCTGTCTATCAAACTGTCAGAGCAAGGGGGAGTGTCTATATGCGGCGCAGCGGGGAACACACGGCTATTCAAATGAAAGCTGTGATGTTCCCCACGCTGATGAACTAGGCGGCGGCATTGCGGTATGCGGCGGCGTTGCAATCCAGGGCTTAGGCGGTTGCGGGGGGTTGTATCGGATCTGGGATCGGGGGCATTTGCGGGAGTACAAGTACTCCCGCAAATGCTCAGTATTGGTCCTGATACCGATACTGGTATCGGTATCGGGACAACCCTAGTACACACGATCATTTTTCGGCATGAAAAAAAAAAAGTTTTTAAAAACGTCATTTAAAATGTTCTGAAAAACGAAAAAAATATATTCAAACATGCTGCATTTTTTCACGTCTTTTTAAAAAAAAATAGTTTTTCGGGTTGTAAAATATAATCGTGTGTGGGCTAAAACGACGTTATGAGACGGGAGCGCTCGTTCTGGTAAAACTACCATTCATAATGGAGTAAGCACATTCATCACGCTGTAACTGACAAAAAAGCGCAAATCGTCTTTTACTAACAAGGAATCAGCTAAAAGCAGCCCAAAGGCGAATAGAACTTTCCCTTTAGAGTGCCGTCACCACGCTTTGCTCATCATTTTTCAAAAACGATGGTGTGTGGGCAACACCGTTTTTAATGATGAAGTTGGAAAAACTTTGTTTTTTGGACATGCTGAAAACAACGTTTTTTTTTTAATGCCGAAAAATTATCGTGTGTATGCGGCATTATACGACCAGGCTTAGTTGGCTATGTCCTTGGCAGATAGGAAGATAGAAGGGTTTATTTCCCTTTTAACCACTTCTTGTCCACCCTATAGCAGTTTTACTGCTACAGGACAGCAGTTGTTTTTTCATTTTTTTTATTGGATATGTTTTGTAGCAGAAATTTAAAGATATAATTAAAACATTTTTCCAAATTGTTGGGTTTTTTGTATATAGTGCAAAAAAAAGTAAAAAACGTAGAGGTGACCAAATACCCGCAAAAAAAAGCTCTATTTGTGGGAAAAAAATTACATACATTTTATTTGGCTACAGCGTCGCACACTCGTGTAATTGTCAGTTAAAATAATGCAGTGCGGTATCAAAAAAACAAAAAAAGCGAATGGTCATGAAGGGTGGTAAATCTTTCAGAGGTCAAGTAGTTAATTACCAAAGTGTGTTACATAAAAATAAGGCACCCATAATAGTAGCCTAGTGGCAATACCCACAAAGTACATGACATGGCAGATATTAACCACTTAAGGACCCCTTCACGCCGATATACGTCGGCAAGATGGCACGGCTGGGAACATCAATGTACCTGTACGTTGCCCTTTAAGCCCAGCCGTGGGGTGGCTCGGGCGCTTGCACGCGACCCGGTCCAAAGCTCCCTGACCGTGACCGCGGGACCCACAGACCCGATCGCCGCTGGAGTCCCACGATCGGTTCCCGGAGCTGAAGAACGGGGAGAGCTGTGTGTAAACACTGTGGCGCAGTGATCGATCATGTGATCCCTTTTATAGGGATACACAATCGATGACGTCACACCTACAGCCACATCCCGCTACAGTTGTAAACACATATTAGGTCACACATAACCCCCTCAGCGCCCCCTTGTAGTTAACTCCCAAACTGCACTGTCATTTTCACAGTAAACAATGCATTTAAATGCATTTTTTGCTGTGAAAATGACAATGGTCCCAAAAATGTGTCAAAATTGTTCGAAGTGTCCGCCATGTCGTCGCAGTCACGAAAAAAATCGCTGATCGCCACCATTAGTAGTACAAATAAAACTATCCCCTATTTTGTAAACGCTAAACATTTTGCGCAAACCAACCCATAAACGCTTATTGCGATTTTTTTACCAAAAATAGGTAGAAGAATACGTATCGGGTTAAAATGAGGAAGAAAACATTTTTTTTATATATTTTTGGGGGATATTTATTATAGAAAATTGTCACTCTATTTTTGTATATAGCGCAAAAAATAAAAACCGCAGAGGTGACCAAATACCACCAAAAGAAAGCTCTATTTGTGGGAAAAAACAGGACGCCAATTTTGTTTGGGAGCCACATCGCATGACCGCACAATTGTCAGTTAAAGCGACTCAGTGCCGAATCGCAAAACGTGGCTGGGTCCTTTAGCTGTCTAACGGTCCGGGTCTTAAGTGGTTAAACCCCTAAAAAAAACTCTGTAACCCCATACCACCACCAGCAAATAGATATAGTATGACCATCCAATCCACTACTCAAGGGGTGCACCACTCCCCTCCTGATTTATAAGTTTTATTAGCATAGTCTTATTTTTAGGAACAAGGCATGAATGTATATAACAACATTTCATAACTGTCAGCATTAATATAGCACCATATTTCATTATTCATAATTATTTATATTAATATGTTTATCTTGCTGATATATGTCCATTGTTTACATGTGCCGTGTGCTTTGTGGGGATTGTCACTAGGCTACTATGGGTGTCCGATTTGTATGTAATTAATCTTTGATATTAAAGCGGCGGTTCTGCAGGAAAAACTTTTTTTTTTTTTCTGTCATTCGTGCGCTGTTTATCTATGTAAGTTTACACTCACCTGTCCCGTTCTTGCAGCCACATTTGTCCCGATTTTAATCCAAACAATGTTTTATAAAACACAGCAATTGACAATTCCATCTTTAGTGTGGGCACTCCTCAAGCCCACCTGTCTGTACATCCGGGATGTGGTGAATGCTGTCCCAGCATTCACCACTCGATCCCGCGCATGGCAGGTGTTGACGGCGAGCCGAGCCGGTGATGTAAAAAAAACTGCTTTAGGGAAGGGGCTGGAGGCGGTGCTGGCGGTGATGTAATTTAGAATCCTTCTCCGCCCGCCCACTCGAGCCTATGAGTTTCACGGACCGAAAAAGCGTCTGCGCATGCGCAGCGCATGCGCCGTGGACCCGCGATCAGCTGTGCTCTGACGTACGAGCACCGGAAGTGACGCGGGTCCGATTTCTGCATAGGTCCGAGGTTGGATTCGAGCAGAGAGCGTCTCCTGGGGATGTCAGGACTGAGTCCCAGGAGACATAGCGCCGTCGGGGGAAAATCGATAGACACGCCCATTCCCCCGCCCCGCGGTGGAATCTGATTGACAGGGCGGAATGCAAGGAAGAAAAGGGGTAAGGCTTAAGCAAAAAAAAAACAACGGATTTGTTATTTTGAATGCAACGCTGTTTTATTGCCAGTAAGTCATAAATTAGGGTGAACCTCCGCTTCAATATTAAACTTTTTCCACATATTGAACTCCCCTCTTGTAGGCCCAGTGGTGTTGGTTCATTTTTGGTATGTTCTTGTAGTTCACCTGCAAATGATTGGGTGCTTAAATTAAACATAATTTCTCTTGGCAAAGTGAAAAACACACTCCTTTAACAAATCACCCCCGTAAAATAAGTGATGTGTTAAGAGACCAGCATTGTACTGTAAGACAATTTCAGAACTTTGTGACCTGGGACATTGTTGACCATAAATCATCAATCCTTGTATGAGTTTTTCTCAAGGTAAGAGTGCTTCACTTCGGGTTCACTACTGGCTGAGAAGATAATTAACATTATTTAAACATGATAAGTAGCATGACAACATCTGTACCTTGACAAATTCAATTATTTTCAGCAGGGCCCTTGGCTTTTGCTTTTAATTATCCTACGAGTCATTGTATTATAAAAATAAGGTCAATGTGCTCTTTGCTTGTAATTCTCTATCGGATCTGTCAGTCATAAAACACTTGAAGTAGTCCTTTCAATTACTAGTCTTTGCTTTAAAGCTTCAACTATCTATTCTATGGTGATTGCAAACTCGTTAGGTCATAACTATATTTACGGTTCGGGTAATACTGTATTTGCCAGGTTTGTCAGTTATTTATTAAAGCGTATTCTCTGAAAGCAAAGATACTTGTGTAGCGCTCACCCCCAAAGGAGCCGCTGGTTTGATGATGGGATCGGCAGATTAAGTTGCACTTCTTCTTTCTCTAGGGGTGCACCAGATGTATTCAGTAACAAATGGAATGTCCAGACAGGCAATAAAGATTTTCTCTGTATTTTAATTCCAGGCCAACATAGCCGAACATCAACTCAATAAAAACATCAACTCAATTAAAATGTCGGGCCTGGATTAGAGCACAGCATAGCTTAGCTGCTAAACATACAGATTTGCACACGTCGCCATTCGGACACAGATAGGGAGGAAAACAGGCCTCTCGTTGACCTGGCTCTAGGCCTCTGCCACAGGCCGGTGTAACTTGGATAATTTGCGGGTTGTCTGAATAGAGCAAACCTCCCCGTAATGTTTTCTCAGTGTCCCATACCGAGCGACATCGACGCGCACCTGTGTATGGCCCAGGTGCCTGATTCTCTCAACGGCATCGGAAACCCAGCAACTCACTGGGGTCCCACCAGACTCGTCTCCGACTGAGACTCTGTAGGTCCCAGACACTTGGCCAGGCGGACCATGCCGGCGGGGGCCCATGGGCGCGCACACCCTAAAGGTGGATGCCGCACCCCGACTCCGGGGCCCTATGCAGGAGACGCGAAAAAAAAAGACCCTGACACATGACCTGACTCTCAGATATATCCCCTCCCAGCATGCCCAGCGAGAGAAAACCCTCTCCAATTGGCTGCTGAGGAAGAATCCATCCGCCAGAAATCCCTCTGGCTCCCACTGCCGGCCAGTCACATCCCCAGAATGCAGTCCGAGCCAGCGGATCTTTCCGGAACGATATAGGTCACAAACCAAACCAAACAAATCGTGACCGGTAGCAAAGTAACTCTCCCAATCCAACTAACTTATTTTTCTCTTAAGCGCAATACCCTTGCTAAAGGCAAGGGGGCGCTACACTTAAAAGGGAAATTTATTCTAAGTGAGCACCTATTAGGTTATCATTGCAGTGTGTATCCTCCAAGTCATTTTATGTTTTCTAAGACATTATTTTATAGTATTAATGCTTTGCAGATAAGCCACTAGAGGCAGCTGTATATGACACATACAAAACTAGATATTTCACACTAACAGCCAGTGAGATCCTCAGATCTCACTTTCATAAACCGGACGTTGTGCAACAGTGAATGATAGAAGCTTCCCTGCTAATCATCTTAGTTACGATACCTAAACCCCTAATGATCTGAGATGAGATGCAATCATCAGGATCACAGCTCACCTCAGCTTCATAAATGGACACTAGAGCTGCGGGATTGTCCTGGCAAAAAA
Source organism: Rana kukunoris (assembly GCA_029574335.1). Taxonomy (NCBI): domain Eukaryota; kingdom Metazoa; phylum Chordata; class Amphibia; order Anura; family Ranidae; genus Rana; species Rana kukunoris. Next base: position 96,741,928 of record CM056050.1, on the reverse strand, counting down.
TCACTGCACAGTTGGCATGTATGAAAGTTTGTCTGCCACTGGAGGATTCTGCCTCCAGTAAAGATTTTGTCTTCTGTACTTCCTGCAATCACTTGCTTGGAGAAGGAGCAGATGTGGGGGGCTGAGAGGAACACAACAGCACCAGCCTGCTCCTAAGCTCCACCCTTGCTGTAGAAGCATTCAGCGGTAGGGGCATCCCTCCAACTGATGGGTTTCCTCTCTGCACACAACCCCCCCTCCCCCTACTCATTTTGCTGACAGCCAGCCTGAATGAATTATGAGCGGCCCCCACACAGAACCTCAGCCAGCCCCCCTCACTATTACCCAACTCCCCTCTCTTGCAATGTCAGCTAGGCCCGCCTTTATCACTTAACTAACCCCCCTCACAATGTCAGCCAGGGCCCCCCCCCATTATCACTAAATCCCCACCACAATGTCAGCAAGCCCCATTACCAAACCCCCCTTCTCCTGCAATGTCCGCCAGAAACCCTCCCTACCGATGCCCAGCCAAATGTTGGCCAATGCCCCTCCTTCTCTTCCACTGCACCAGGAGATATACTTCTCTTAATACCCACTGTGTGTGCAGCTCTCCATCTCTTACCACTCACTGCACCTTACCTACACTCCCTTCTTTTAGCACACACCATGTTCTTCCCCCGCCCACACTTTTATTACCCTACTACTACTACTGCATCTCTACATTCTAACTCATTCCTGCCACTGTGCTTCTTATTCCTCTTGTTACCAGTGCTCCTTCACCTCCGCCACCTTGCCTGCAGGCCCATCTTCTTACCAAACGTTTACATGCTTTCACCCACTCTCACTCTATGACCCCCCTGCTGTTACCATGGGGTTCATTTACTAAAGCTAGAGAGGGAAAATTAGTCACAATTCTGCAGAGAAAACAATCGGCGTCCAGGTTTTATTGATAAAGATTAACTAAACAAGCTGAGGTTAGAAGCTGGTTTCTTTGCAAAGTTGTAACTAATTTTGCCCTCTCTAGCTTTAGTAAAGAAACCCCCATGTCCCCATGACACTACCTTATACAATCTAATATGAATGCTGCTATATTTGTATATCCTTGTTACCTCTCTCTGATGGTCATCACTGCCTCCCAGTCAACTTGAGAATAAAATGTAAATAACTATGTTATGTCTTTAAAACTCTTAACACCTAAATTTCTGACCTCTCAAAAAATATTCATCATATCTCCAGCTGCAGCTATGAGCTTGCTTTAACCACTTGCAGTCCCTGCTGTTTATAATGGCATATATAAAGTATATCTCAATCCAAAACTTTTTTCCATTTATGACAGAATAAGAAATGATTAATTGTGTAGCACTACACCCGAAGGAGCTGTTGGTTTGTTTTTGGGTCTACTCTCTAATCTATTCACCCCTTTTAATGTCTGGAAACCCTCCCTTGGCACACCAAGCAAAATGCAATTTATTGTGAGTCCCATGTTGACTAGGACCACAATAATACACACATAGCATATATGTATATTGACATGCAATATTGTTGTTACCTTTCTTTGGTTATAGTCCTCAGGAGCAAACACGCCTCACACAATTAATGTAGTAAACCAAGAGTAACTTTACTTGGCATAAGAATGAAAGGAATAATACAAATACATATACAGCCGACTTTGCAAGAGCCCCTGCAAAAGTCGGTAAAAAACACTAAAATACTAATACTATAGGTTCTAAAGGTAACTCTTAATTGTCTATGCTCGTGAGCTCCCCCTAGTGGGTAATTCTTTCAAATACAGTTGCAAATAAACCTGACCAGGCCTGGCTCAGTCAATTCCAGAATACTCCTCAGGGGTCATATTAACCACTTGACTACTGGGCACTTAAACCCACTTAATAACCAGACCAATTTTCAGCTTTCGGTGCTCTCACATTTGGAATGACAATAACTCAGTCATACAACACTGTAACCAAATGAAATTTTTGTCCTTTTTTTCCCACAAATAGAGCTTTCTTTTGGTGGTATTTTATCACCTCTGCGGTTTTTATTTTTTTCACTATAAATGAAAAAAGAACGAAAATTTTGTAAAAAAATGAATTTTTCTTCATTTCTATTATAACATTTTGCAAAAAAGTAATTTTTCTTCATAAACTTGGCCTAAAATGTATACTGCTACATATCTTTGGTAACAAAACAAAAAAAATTTAGATATTATTTAGTCTGGGTGAAAGTTATAGGGTCTAAAAGCTATGGTACCAATTACTGAAAATTGATCAATTTGATCACATCTGATGTACTGACATCCTCTCTCATTTCTTGAGACCCTAACATGCCAGAAAAGTACAAATACCCCCCAAATGACCCCTTTTTGGAAAGAAGACATTCCAAGGTATTTAGAAAGAGGCATTGTGAGTTTTTTGAAGTTGTAATTTTTCCCACAATTCTTTGCAAAATCAAGATTTTTTTCATTTTTATTTTCTTTCCACAAAATTTTCATATTAGCGGGTTATTTCTCACACACAGCATATGCATACCACAAATTACACCCCAAAACACATTCTGCTATTCCTCCCGAGTATGGCGATACCCCATGTGTGGGACTTTTTGACACAGCGTGGCCACATGGAATGGCGCCAAACTTTGCGACTTAAAAATCCCCATAGGTGACGCTTTAAATATTTTTACTGGTTACATCATTTTAGTTGGAGAAGAGGTCTAGGGCCAAAATGATTGCTCTCGCTCTAACGTTCGCAGCGATACCTCACATGTGTGGTTTGAACACCGTTTTCATATGTGGGCGGGACTTGCGTATGCGTTCGCTTCTGCATGCGAGCTCACGGGGACAGGGGCGCTGTATGCCCAGAGTATTGCGGAGTATGCCCAGAGTATTGCGGAGTATGCCCAGAGTATTGCGGAGTATGCCCAGAGTATTGCGGAGTATGCCCAGAGTATTGCGGAGTATGCCCAGAGTATTGCGGAGTATGCCCAGAGTATTGCGGAGTATGCCCAGAGTAGTGCGGAGTATGCCCAGAGTAGTGCGGAGTATGCCCAGAGTAGTGCGGAGTATGCCCAGAGTAGTGCGGAGTATGCCCAGAGTAGTGCGGAGTGCGGAGTATGCCCAGAGTATGCCCAGAGTATGCCCCCCAGAGTATGCCCAGTATTGCCCCCCAGAGTATGCCCCCCAGAGTATGCCCAGTATTGCCCCCCAGAGTATGCCCAGAGTATGCCCAGTATTGCCCCCCAGAGTATGCCCAGAGTATGCCCAGAGTATTGCAGAGTGTTGCCCCCCCAGAGTGTTGCCCCCCCAGAGTGTTGCCCCCCCAGAGTGTTGCCCCCCCAGAGTATTGCCCCCCCAGAGTATTGCCCAGCATTGCAGAGTATGTGCAGCAGGGATGGCTGAGCAGGGAGGGATGGATGGATGGATCTGTGACTACATTTGTCACAGATCCAGCCCGCAGCACTGGCGCTGCCATCCGCTCCCTCCCCTCTCCTCTCACACTGTACCGATCGGTACAGAGAGAGGAGGGAGGAACCGGCGTCATCAAATGACGCTGGTCTGTTTACATCTGATCGCGCCGTTATTGGACGGCGCGATCACGTGGTAAACCGCCGCTATCAGCGGCGATTTACCGTGATCCGTGACCCGCCGGGTCCTCTGGACCCGGCGGTCACGGACATTCCCGTGTGCGCGCCCCAGGGGGCGCGCGGGAGCGCGACTCTGGAATCACGTTATATAACGTGATCCCAGAGTTAAGCAACCACCTTGCCGCCGTTATTTTTCGGCAGGTGGTTGCTAAGTGGTTAACAATGAATATGTTGGTGCACTTTAATTTATTTGTAATCCAAAAAGATAAAGTCTTCAGGTACAGTCAACATTCAATGCGGGTGCTTGCGGAATGATCCTTACAGCAAGTCTGGTCACCTTGGCTAGCGTAGCTTCTAGACGTTATGTCTCTCAGGTAAAACAATCATAGTCTGGTATCTCAATAACGAAGCACTAAAAGTCACAAGGCTAAAATGGCACTGAAAGCATTTGGGCAGATGCCCTCTCAACCAAACAGGCCTAGTCCACCTGCGTTCTTCACGACAGACACGCCGATCAGTGATCACTTTGCGACACACACAGTCTTCGGTTTCTTGCTCACCACTGATACAACCGTCAGCTGGCGGAAGTCTCCGGCCTCTTGGAAACACAAGCTGGACACACTTGGTCTTGTCTGTGTCTGGATGGGTGACCCTCCGGTGAACACAGGCCCCGGCTTCAGGCCTATGTACTCGACTGTAATCCTCTCCCTCATTCCTCAGAGGGAGAAGTGCAGGTCCCAAGAGGGCGAGCCCGGCTCCTCACAGTCTTTAAGTAACCTCCCCCATAAGGCTGTGCGGAGGTGTCGTGTGCTCCAGGAAGACAAGGCATTGTGGGAAGTGTAGTCTGTTTCTGCCAATGTCAATGGAGTCCATTTCTCCTGGTACTTCTAATCCCACAATGCATTGCTTCAGAAAAGAATTAAATAAAACACATATATTCAGTTTAACTGGAACTTCTGGGGAGAGATTTAGGTATGCAAGATTGCCAAAAGACTTTAACAGTATGACCCCCGCTACAATTGCATCAGGTTTTTTTTTTTCCGTTGATGTTCCATTCATGAGATTTTGCTTCACTTCCTGTTCTGTAGGCACAACAGGAAGTAAGAGCAAATTGCTCTAACGTGAGATAGATCCCCACTGTTCAGTTAAAGTGGAACTTCACTCACTGCAGGAAGTTCTGCTCCTTCTCCTCCTTCTCCCCCTTCTCTGCCAATAACGGTAGCTGTTTTTTTGTTCTGGAAGCAGGTACCCAGTTTTAACGGGTACTCACTCAAAATTCCCCTTGGAATTCCTAGGCCCCCCTCACCACCTGCAACCTCCTGGTTTCGGAAGCATTCACAATGCGCAACGTGGTTTGCACATGCTTAGTGGAAAGCCCAGCTGTGAAGCCAAAGTTACAGCCAGCTAGCCACAGCCAACATTAAGGCACCAGGGGCCCAAATACCAGCGAAAAAACAGCCTTAGTGAGGACAGCCCTGCATCCCTGGGCTTAGGGATTAAAAAGTTATAAAAGTCTTGTTTTAAAAAACAAAAAACATGTTATACTAACTGCTCTGTGCAGTGGTTTTGCACAAAGCAGCCACTGCTTTAGTCTAAGGCAGGTCATAAATGGTGCAAATGTATTTCCTGCAACCACAAGTGATCCCGGCAGGCTGGTTGTACCCAAGTTGATTGATCGATTGATTGATCAACTTGGTACATTCAGCCAGTTGAATCTCAGTTTGAATCCCGGCCGGTTCCTGCTGAACTGGCTGAGATCTGAAACGTCTATGGCACGCCTTAGTAAAGTTTACTTACACAACAGCTCATTAGCACATCAAATGCATTATTGAGAGTCCATCATAGTTATCACATAATGACCTCAGTCGCACTGCTGCTTCATTTTCTAATTTTCTATCTATCTATCGTTGTTCACTATAATGTGTCTTGTTATTTCCTCCCCGTCGGCCACAAAATCCTGCCAACAGTTTGAACTGTGCGACTCAGCAGCTGTAGCGTTATTTATTTCAGTTTTCAGTCTTCATCATAGTTAAGTCTAGTTTTTATTTGTTTGTGCTAATTTTATGGCTTTTACATTGCTCCTGAATTTTGTTTGGCACTTTTATGGGCTGGCAAACATCAGGGCTGAGGCTTTATTGCACTGTGGATGTAATAGAACTCAGGAGTAAATCAATTTGCTAGCGTATCTCCAATCATATCATTGTGGAGTGTTTGGTACAGCATTCGATTTTCAGAGATTGCTAACTGACTGAGAAGCAAATAAGTGGAATAGAGAGTGTGCACGTTTTTTTTTAGATGTCACATTTAGTTAACTGCCTCTTTTTTGAAGCATTTTCTGAGAAAACACACGCTATTATTGCTTCCAATGTTATGGCAAATTGCATTTATACTTGCTGAAAAACAACCTATATGAATGACATTGTAATATGCCAGAGAGGGCTTCCTTGCTGACATCAATAATGTTCTTTCCTGTAAAAAGAACTGCTTTCATTTTTCAGCCTTGACCTTTTAGTTACTATCTTCTTCTTTATCTCACTAAAGACAACGGTATATCCCCCTCCTGAGTCCTCAATGCCAGAATAGAACCCATTTTTTCACTTACAGGCCTCTGCGGAATTGGAGTGTTTATTACCTATGTGTCAATGAAAAAAAAACAAAGGTCAAAATAATAGAGTAATACAGGGTATATAATTATAATACCCAGACCCATTGTCTGGTGGCTCCAGTGTGGAGTACTTTGCTGTTACTTCACCATGCTTTGGTCTCGATTGCAGGGGATAGAACAAAACAATGGAAGTAGTAAATCTCTAATATAAAAGCTAAAGGCTGTTAATTATCTGATCTTTGATCACAATTTTACCGACTAACGCATCTCAATGAAAAATTGTGCAAGAGTTAAAGTGTAAACCCCAAAATAATAAACCTATCCTATTTGTTCCCTTTTATTTTTATCTGGTCAGAAATTCAGAGCTGTCCTGTGTGCTGTATTCAATTCCTATGTCATCTCAAGTAGCCTAATTAAGTCGCCCAGTTCTTATTCTGAACTACAGAACAATTATCTTTTATGTTATAATGAATAAGATTTGACATTTGTGTCGTTTAGAAAAAGACAACTGTGCAGGGCTGACACCACTTAGTCCACAAAAAGGCTGTGTTTTCAGCCAACAACAGGAGTTAGAAGCTGAGAATATTTCTGGCATACCAACATGTATTTTTCTGTACTTGCACGGTCTTTAAAGGGGTAAAATCTGAGCAAATGTGCATGTGAGTGAGAAACTTATGTAGCGCAACACATGCGAACTGAATCGCCTCTGTATTGTAGACGTGTACTGCATACAAGCTGGTGTGCATTGAAAGACATGGACAATATGTTATTTATACTGTCTGATGTTTTTACACTCTTGGCAGCTACATTTCAGCTGTCTAACATCTTCTTGGCAATTATAAAAAGTCCCTTTACGCTACGTTTTGTAGTTAATTTTTTTTATTTATATATATATATATATATATATATATAAACATCTATTGAAAGTGAAAGAAGACATGGACACCATTGACATTGTTCAAGAACTCCTTTTTCCTGAATTCTAATTTTGAAGTGCAGCGGCTAATCAGAATTAATTTGATTGATTGCTTTGGGTTAGTGTAGCTAAAAATTATGACTCAGCCACCTCCATTAATTTGATTTCAATGGTAATTCTCTGTAATCGCACCTATAGCATTTATGGCATGTTAGTAAAATGTTTATAAAGTGTTAGCAGGGGCAGTGTTAAATTTGGCAGCAAATTTCGATTTAGTTTTAGTTTTATGCCGCGTACACACGATCGTTATTCATGTCATGGAAAGATTCCATTAGAATGGCGCCACCCTTTGGGCTGCTTGTGCCGATTTTGTGTTACCCCGTGTTAGTAAAAATTTGGTGAGAGACGATTTGCGCTTTTCAGTCTTCATGCTTTTCAGTCTGTTACAGCTTGACGAATGTGCTATCTCCATTACGAACGCTAGTTTTACCAGAACGAGCGTTTCCGTCTCATAACTTGCTTCTGAGCAAGCGTGGTTTTTTTCCCCCTCCTTAAGGCGTACACACAACCGTTTTTCATGACGTGAAATAGAACAACGTTAAAAACAATGAGAACAAGTAGAGCTGGTTCTAAATTTTTAACGCTTATTTTTCTCATCGAGAAAAATGCTCTGGAGCATACACACGACCGCTTCTCATGACCAATTTAAAAAAAGGCATTTTCTCGTCAAAAAACGGCCGTGTGTGCACAGCATCAGTCTTTTGACTAAAATGGCATTTTAGTTTTAGTCCAATTTTAGTCTTCTGCAATTGTTTTAGTTTTAGTTGTATTTAGTCTGCTAAATCTCTATTACATTTTAGTGGACTAAAACCATTTTAGTAAACTAAAACTAATTTTTGTGCTCTGGACAGTGGTCTGAGGAGGCCTGTATTGCTGCACAGTGGCCTGAGGAGGTCTGTAATGCTCCACAGTGCTCTGAACGGTGGTCTGAGGAGGCCTGTAATTATGCACACTACTTTAGATGGTGGTCTGAGGAGGCCTGTAATGCTGCATATTGCTCTAGACCATGGGTCTTCTAAATAATACAGCCCTCCAGTTGTTCAGGAACTACAATTCCCATAATGCCTAGTCATGTCTGTGAATGTCAGTGTGTTACAATGCCTCATGGGATGTGTAGTTCGACAACATCTGGAGGGCCGTAGTTTGAGGATCCCTGCTCTAGACGGTGGTCTGAGGAGGCCTGTAATGCTGCACACTACTCTGGACAGTGGTCTAGGGAGGCCTGTAATGCTGCACAGTGGTCTTAGGAGGCCTGTAATGCTGCAAAGTGCTCTGGTCGATGGTTTGAGGAGGCCTGTAATGCTGTGCAGTGATCTGGACGCTGGTCTGAGAAGGCCTGTATTGTTTCACAGTGGTCTGAGGAGGCATGTAATGCTGCACAGTGCTCTGAATGCCAGTGGTTAAAGGAGGCCTTTAATGCTGTACTCAGTGCTGGATGGTGGTCTCAGGTCTGACTTGGATTGCCTGTAATGCACAGTGCTCTGGATGCCAGTGGTCAGAGATGGCCTGTAATTCACACACAGTGCTCTAGATGGTGGTCATTGGGAGGGATGGCTTGTAATGCACAGTGCTCTGAATGCGGGTGGTCAGAGAAGGCCTGTAATGCTGCACAGTGCTGGATGGTGGTCTCAGTCCTGAGGGATGGTCTGTATTACACAGTGCCCTGGATGTCAGTGGTCAGTGAGGAGGCCTGTTGTAATGCTGCACAGTGCTGGGTGGTGGTTTCAGGTCTGAGGGATTGTTTGTTATGCAAAGTGCCCTGGATGCCGGTAGTCAGTTTGAGCAGGCCTGTAATGCTGTGCAGTGATCTGAGAGGCCTGTAATGCTGTACAGTGCTCTGAATGCCGGTGGCCAGAGGAGGCCTGTAATGCTGCACTCAGTGCTGGATGGTGGTGTCAGGCCTGAGGGATGACCTGTGATTCACAGTGCCCTGAAAGCTGGTTATCAAAGAAGGCCTGTAATGCACACACAGTGCTTACTGTTCTGGATGGACAGTGACCCGAGGGGAGGCCTCAGGCCTGTAATTGTAATGTACACAGTCATACTCACAGTGGGTGCTCTCTTCTCTGGACAGTGATCTTCGTCGTGAGTCGGGACTCGGAGTGGGACTCTTGTCGGGAGGCCGGTAATGCATAATGCTGCTCTGAATGGCCATCTGAGGCAGGGCCAGATTAAGAACATCATGGGCCTGAGGACTTTGGTGGGGCCTTTTATAAATAAATAGGTAAAAATGCAATCTTTTTTTGTTATAACAAATTAAATTCAAAAGATAGAGGGGGAGGATGAGAGAGAGAGAGAAAGAGAGAGAGAGAGAGAACCAAAGGGAATGATAGAAGGGTGAGCTGTAAGGGAGGGAGGATGAGAGAGAAAAGTGGGATGAGATAGAGACTATGCACATGAGCATGCGTGGGAATGACATCAAGGCAGCCTGGCAAAGGCAAGTCACCAAAGGCACAGAACCCAGAAGAAAGTCCAGGTGAAGATGAAAGCACCTGGGACCCGCCGGACTGATCACAGCGCAGCACTGGAGGGCTCAGTCTGACAATTTAAGTGTACCCTAATGTGCTAATATACTGTGCATACTTGTACATTGTGGCATAACCTACCTCAGGGCTTCTAAAAAGTAGTAATGTTAGCAAAGTTTACTACCACTTTAATATCACAGGATCCCAGGAGCCTCTCATGGGGCCCCCTACTGACCCGGTGGCCCTTGGGCAGTGCCTAAGTGCATAGTTGCCAACATTTCAAAAAAAAATTCAGGGACACTTTTACAAGTGCTATATTTAGAGTAGATGAGATCCCCTATGTTCCTCTATACATCACAGTAGTAATCACAAAATTATGAGTACTAATAATGGGGCAGAACAAGTATGAGGACTGAGATTTCATTTAGTTGAACTAACAAAAGTGTTCCCATTCTAGAGCTGGTAATATTGATGATATTCAGTATAATTTTAAAGAACTGTTTTTGTGGGTAAGAGGCATAGGAGAGGAGTATGCCCGAGTAGACCATACCCGCTCCTATAGTATTTGCGGAGTGTTAAGCCTTGTACACATGCATTGTTTTCTTGGTAAGAACCAGCAAGAAAACTGCTGGCAGAGCTTTCTTGCTGAGTAAACCGTGCGTGTGTACAAGGCTTTGAGGTTTCTCGTCAAGAAAACTGCCCAGAATCTAGACAAGAAAAATAGAGAACGTGTTCTCTATTTTCTCGTCGTGAGATTCTCGGCAGTGTTTTCCTGCCGAGATCCCCGAGCGTGTATATACTTACCCCTCCGTGGAAATCCACGCATGCTCGTAATGACTTTGACGCATGCGCGGTAGCTTCCAAAGCAAGGGTAGGGTGAAGCAAAATGGCGGCGACGGCATCCAATGTGACGAGCGCATGCTCGTCGTAGTCGATTACGTCACTGTGTTCGTGCCATTCAAAAGAATGGCGGTTCTTTTGAATGGTGTGTATGTACACTTGGCCGGCAAGAGATTCTTGCCAGGAATCTCATCAGGAAAAACAACGTTTTTTTCCTGACGAGAATCTGGGCCGTGTGTACAGGGCTTTAGTGAAGCATTTATAAAGAACATGTAATGCCCCTTGCAAATTCTCAACGATGCACCCAATACTGGTACAACACCCTCCTATTTTTCCTCTGGGCCATTCTTTCCATGATCATCTTGAGATGGACCAAGTCAAGTGTAAATGATATCAAAGTATAGGAATCAATCATACAGATAATTCAGAAAAATGTCTGCCTTCATACCACAACCTAACCACGCTTCAAAGCAGACCATTTCCTTTACACCACCTCCCTTTTTAGTACTTCCCACTAGAAAAAAAACGTTTTCATGGGCATTTAGCAAGCATTAGACATGTGCAATTTCGAAAATTCTAAATAATACCCACATTTTTGGTAAAATGTAAAATATGCTGTTGTGCCAGGTAAATAGATACCAAAAATATCACGCTTTAAAATTGCGCAGGCTTGTGAAATGGCACCAAACTTCGGTATTTAAAAATATCCATAGGCAGTACTTTAAAGGTTTTTTTTTTGGTACCAGTTTAGAGTTACACAGGAGGTCTGGTGCTAGAATTATTGCTCTTGCTCTGAAATTCACTACAATACCTCAGATGTGTGGTGCAAACTCTGTTTATGCGTACGGGACCAACGTATCCGCTCGCCTTTGCACGGGGGGATGGGGGCACTTTAAATGTTTTATTTAGTTTTTGGTGGGACACTGGTACACTGATGTTTTTGTGCACTTGTACACTGACAGATGATTTTTGCACTGGTACAAATGTGTTGGGACACTGACAGATGTTTTTTGCACTGGTACAGATGTGATGGGACACTGACAGATGTTTTTTGCACTGGTACGGATGTGATGGGACACTGACAGATGTAATAGGACGCTGACAGATGTGATGGGACACTGATAGATGTTTTGAGACACTGACAGATGTAATAGGACACTGACAGATGTAATAGGACACTGACAGATGTTTTGTGCACTGGCACAGTAGTTTATTGGGCAGGAGGGCCAATCACAGTGCCCATATCCCGATCCTGTCTTGGCTGTATCCTGTGATCACAGCCATTACAGGATCATGCGCGAGATCCCATTCCTGAACGTCCATTCAGAACGGCAAAAGGCCCACCTGACCGTTTATGTACAGTGGCTGGGAAGAAGTTAGGACAGAAAAAGTGTATGTCTGAGCAAAATAATAGTAAAAAAAAAAAGGAACACCTCTGTAATACATACTCATTCTCCCATGTTTTATCCTCTAAAGTCGCTGTACATAAAAAAAATACCTGTTGGGCTACCAGAAATCCAGTGTGCTCCTAACTTAATATTTGTGCTGACAACACAGTGTATTTTCTGCACTAAAATCCCAACCAGCATCGTTAGCCCTTCCTGTTGGACTACATAACTGTTCGTGCCCATCTTTGTCTCACTTTACATACATACAATGATTTCTTTCCCAGCAAAACAATGCTCCTGCTTTGACTCCCAAAAGCCTGCACATGTGTGTAGAGAAGGGGCTCTTGGAAGATGCAATTCTAGAGTTCAAGTTGATAGAAGCTGCGCTCCACTACAAGAATTTACAAGCCTGGTGATCATGTCACAGGAAATGTTCAAAGAAGGGGATGTGGGCATGTTTTACCTATACCTACTGCTTAGTACATTTTGTCTGCCTCAGTGCCTTAACATCTTGTACTTGTACTTCTTGTTCTTCTACAGTACAAATCAATTAATGACTAAAAAAGTCTATTATATTCAAGAAAAATGCTACTCTATAACACAAATCCATAAATATTCAGTTTTCAAGCCAAATATTTATACATACAGTAGTTGAAAAAAAATCTCTCTTATTTCTCAAAAAAGAAAATCTTAGTATTATTGGGAAAAAAACTAAATGTATTCAACACTTACTCTATTATTATCTTTCAGACTGGAGTCACCAACTCGATCTTTAACCATGGATGCCCCAAAGGGAGTCTACATCAAAGCGCAGACTGGTGAAATCGAGGTTCTTTCACGGAAGGACATTAAATTCCACAGCAATGATGGCATGGTTGGTACATAAAATATTTTCTCTAGCATAATTATCTATAACATTCAAGTATACAGAACATAAATATTTTAACACAAAAAAAATGTTTTTTTTTTTTATATTCTACAAGAAATATAGGAAAAAAAACTGACCATGATCCACTGAATCATAGCCTAAACCTGAGGTGGAAATCTACATGTTTAGAGAAATTAATAAAAATTGATGTTATTTATGAGATTTACTCTTTTATCTAAAATGTTTATGACTGGGCAAAATATAGAATCTGTACATTACATCTCTGCAATGTAAATAAAAATACCTGTAATCTTGCCAGAAATCAACGCCTAACCCTTATGTTATAGAGAGGATGACAGGGAAAGTTTTCTGTAGTTCAGAAAGAAGAACTAGGCAGAGCTGACAACACTGCTTAATATTTCAGAATCACTATGATGTCTGTTCAAACGGGAAGTTAGGGGGTAACTGAGTTTTCGACATGTGAATAGGCATTTCTTTCTTGTTTACTGTGGGGCATAGGATTCCAAGACATTTCGGTTATATTGCCACCTACAGAAATATTTAAACACTGACACACAAAAAACAGTAATAAGTCTAATATAACTCCTGCCACTGCTTATTGATAATGTCTTAGGAAGGTGGGCCCCTTACCCTTCTGAGAAAAGCTTACCCATTTATACCAGCCAAATAAGGACAGAGTAGAAGATAACCAGACAGATTAGGATAATTGGTTCCACATATTGGGAGAGGCTCTGGAGAAACACTGGCAGCTTTCATAGTTTTTTTTTAAATCAAAGATGTTTATTGAAGAAGAAAGAAGAAAAACACAAAGAAAAAATGTTTTGACACAAAACAAACAAAAGGGGAAAATCACAGCAAATTCACAGCTCATGCTTACATCGTCACAACATTTCAGCAGTGCAGATAACAGTTCAAACAAAAAGTACAACCACCTCCTCCATAACATAAAATACATAGATTACGCCATTATTCCGAGGGTACCAGTCCCGCAAGAGACCCTCACAGCACCCGAATCCCATATGTACAATGAGTCTAACTCCCCGCCCTCTTTACAGCACAGCCGAATGCCCTCCATCTAACTAAACAATCTGTCTATGACCAAATCAACCGGGGACAGGCCAGGGGAATCTAACCATAGGGACCACATACGTTCAAATTTACCCAGACAACCTCTATGCTGATAGACATATTTCTCCATTCTTATGGTGGCGCCCATTTGAGTAATCCATTCCTTCAACGTTGGGGGATCAACAGCCTTCCAACGCAGAAGAATTAATCTACGGGCCTGGAATAGAGCTCTCAATATGGCCTGCCTGCTATTATCATCCATCGAGATATCATCCATAATTCCCAAAAGATATGGCTTCGGGTTAATAGGTATGTTAGTCAGGTAAACCCTGTTAAGAAGAGCCACGACCCCTGACCAGAACAGATGAAGCTTGGGGCACCGCCACAGCAAATGAATCAGGTCTCCGTGGTCCCTTGCACATCTAGTGCAGCTGGAGTCTGATCTCACACCCATTTTAAACAGCCTATCGGGCGTGTAATGCACTCTGAGAACTATGTATAATTGGGACAACCGCTGGGCCACATTCAGGGAGCACAACTGCACTGCCTGAAGCGCCTCCTCCCATTGCTCATCCTCAAATGTCCCCACGTCCCTCTCCCACTTAGTAAATACCGTAAGGGGAAAACCCTCCAAATATATATTCAAAATCCTGGAATAAGCGCTAGAAATAAATCCCTTAAACTGAGATACTTCTGCCATAAATTTAAATATCGGTGTGTGTGAAAGAACCCACGGGGCCCCCCCTGCCTGTGCCATCACTGCGTGCTTCAACTGCATGTAATGGAAGAGCATGGATTGTGGAAGGCAGTACCTCTCGCTCAGTACAGGGAAGGGGATCAATTCACCCACCTCAAAAATATGCCTCAGAAGTGTAACACCGTGCCTCCTCCACCGCGCCCCACAGACCAGTGAGAGCAACTCTCCATAGTACCCATTGTCCCATATCAGGCTATAACCTGTGAACCCCTCCACCTCCTGCAACTGTCTAAGTTTGTTCCAGATTTTTTGCAGCAGCACATATGTGGGAAGCTTTTTGTTGGAAGATGCATACGCCAAGGCCTCTATACCAGTGGGTACGCTATCGAGGCCAGTGGCATAGCACATCAGGGCCCTAATGGGATCCGACTGCCCCCCACCACCCTCAAGAACCTGGCTCTCTGGCATAACCCTGGTGATGTGCTGCGCCTGAGCCGCCAAATAGTAGACCCAAGGATTAGGGAGGGCGAGGCCTCCCGCCGTCTTAGGCTTTTGAAATTGCTCCAGTTTCACCCTAGGGGTTTTAGCCTGCCAAATGAAGGTCCTGAAAAGGGAGTTAATAATTCTGAACATTTTTAGAGGGATGACCATAGGGGTATTGTGTAAGAGGTATAAAAGTTGGGGCATAAAAATCATTTTAATAAGATTGACCCTGCCAACCAAGGACATCCTGAGGCGAGACCAGATTTTAACTTTATCTCTAATTCTATTTAGTAGCGGTGTCAAATTGAGTGTAAGAAAGTCACACGGTTCAGAGGTAAGCTGGATACCAAGATACTTATATCCCATGGATACCGGTACATTGTGTATCATTCGTCCCCGCCACCCGGGATATCATCCAACAGTAGAAGCGAGGACTTAGTTCAGTTGATGACTAGGCAAGAGTAGGTTCCAAACCTGTCCCAAACGATTACTTCCATAGCCTCCTTCAGGGATCCATCAGTGTCACCCAAAAGAAGCATGGTGTCGTCCGTGTACAAAATAATCTTCTCCTGAATTCCCCCATATTGAAGGCCCCTCACCTTCTGGTTCTCCCTGATCAAGGCTGCCATGGGCTCAATGGCGACGGCAAAGAGAAGCGGGGACATCGGGCAACCCTGACAGGTACCCCTATGCAGGATAAAAGGTTTTGAGACATGCCCCGCCTCCCTAATCACCGCCCTGGGCGAACAATATAACAGCTTCACCCATGACAGGAACTGTTTACCGAAGCAAATTTGCCCATAACAGCCCAGAGATAGCCCCATTCTATACTGTCAAAAGCCTTAGGCGACGTACACACGAGGGGATATGTCCGCTGAAAACGGTCCGATGGACCGTTTCAGCAGACATCTCCGCTCGTGTGTATGGGCTAGCGGACAGATTTCTCCACCCGACAGATTTCAAAGCAAGCTTTGAAATCTATCCGGTGGGAATCTGTCCGCCCGACATGTCTGCTGGTTAGTACACTTACCAGCAGACATGTCGGCCCCCACCGCCGCCGCGCCGCTGCCGAATGGATTCGGCGCATGCGCGGAAGTGTTTTACTTCCTGGTGCGGTGACGTGGCGGTGACGCGGCGGCGTCAACGTCACCGCCGCGTCATCGGCGGCGGGGAATTTGATCCGATGGTGTGTACACGCCATCGGATCAAACTCCCGATCGGACATATCCGATGGAAATGGTCCGCGGACCGTTTTCATCGGATATGTCCGATCGTGTGTACGCCGCCTTATGGGCATCTAATGACAATAGAGCTCTATTCCCCATGTTTTCCGACACCGTCTGAATGTTCAGATAAAGTCTGCAAAGATTGATGGCTGTACACTTCTGGGGCATAAAGCCAGACTGATCAGTGTGAATGATGGAGGAGATAACCTTGTTGAGTCTCAGAGCCAGGACCTTTGCTAGGATTTTAATATCGCTCTGTAAGAGCGAAATCGGCCTGTATGAACCCGGGTCAAGTGGGTCCTTACCTGGTTTTAAAAGGAGAACAATGCAAGCTCTGGTCATAGAATCCGGTAAACACTGTTGTTCCCTGGCATAATTAAGAACCTTAAGCAGGCGTGGCAAAACTATACCCCCATACTGCTTGAAAATTTCCATGGGAAGACCATCGTCTCCCGGGGATTTAGAATTAGGAAAAAGACTGACAGCCTCCTGTGGCTCCTCCAATTTTATCGGAGGGTCCAGGAATACCCGCTGGGTAGCCGACAAACAGGGCAACTCAATTCCCCGCAAGTAGTCCTGCAACTCTATATCTGAGTAAGTCACCCGGGATCTGTATAGGTCGGAGTAAAACCTAACCAGCTCTTCCATAATTTGCGTAGGAGTATTCACAAGCCTTCCCCCCTCCGCATTAAGTGCACCAATGGACGGGGACGTTTGGGACGCCTTCACTATTTTCGCTAGCAAACGGCCTGTCTGCTCACCCTCCTCAAAGAAAGCCTGTTTATTAAAAAAACTTTTTCTATCAGCCGCCTCCCTAGTAATCCTATCCACTGCCTCCTGTGCTGCCATCCACGCTTCCCTAGATGCGTCAGAAGGGTCAGCAATAAATTCAGCCTCCAATCTACTCACCAATAATTCGGATTGTTCCCGTACACCGTTTGTTTTGGCCTTGATACCCGTAACCTCCATTATCAAGATTCCCCTGAGGAACGCTTTAAACGACTCCCAGGTCAATCCCAAGTCAGAATGATCCTCATGGCGCTGCCAAAACCCAGCAATCTCCTCCGTAACTCGTTCATGGGAAGGGAATAAATTAAGCCAAAAGGCATTGAGCTTCCAGGGAGCCCTAGGGAGATCCGCAGTGGGCCTAACAATCAGGGACATTACAAGTGGAGAGTGATCCGAAACCCCTCTCACCAGATATCGAAGATCCTCCAACTGGTTACCCGCTTGGGGCGAGCATAAGCATAAGTCAATGCGTGACAGGGAGAGGTGAGTTTTAGAAAATCAGAACAACTTTTGCTGTGGGTTACGGCTACGCCACGGGTCAATCCACCCCACCTCCTCAGTGAACTTCCGCAGTGCTGTTCGAGCTCTGTTGCGGGAAGCCACAGGAGGCGGATGTTTGTCCATGACAGGATCCATATAACAATTGAAATCACCCACGATAATAAGCGGCACATCAGGGTGGTCTAACTGGTACATTAACAATATCCGCAATACCTCAGAGTTAAATGGAGGGGGTACATACACAGCAGCAAGGATACATTTCAATTGACAAATTTTAAACAACAAAACCACAAAGCGCCCCTCAACATCTATCAATTTGTCCAACAGATGAAACTCCAGGGCTTTATGGACCAACACACTCACCCCCCTTGAATAGGAAGTATGAGTGGAATGGTAGGCCCAACTCACCCAGGAAAAACCCAGGAAGGAAACTGTGTCTGGCACCAGGTGAGTCTCCTGCAGGACAAATATAGCGGGGGAGTAGTAACCATGGTGCGTTTTAGGGGGCTATGAACACCCCTAATATTCCAGGAAAGCAACGTGACAGTACTCATTCTCAAACAGTCTTAAGACCTGAAAAAAGTAACTAAACATGTGTACCCTAGGCGCTGTAGGGTGTGTATAGGTCCAGTGCGCCAAGTGTATCAAAAACAAAGTACCTGTGAACTGCGTAACGTGTAACAGAAAAACACGATCTCCAGGCCCCCTCAGATTCAAGAGTTTCCTGCGAGCACATCGACACTGTTCAGAGCTGCAGCTGTGATAACAAAAGAACAGAGCAAAAAAAACAAAAACATGCATGCAACCGACAAACCAGGTGCCCCAGTGACCGCAAGGAGAGACCTCCATACCGCAGTACACAGGGCGGGGGTTGCAAAGGGAAAAGAAAAAAAGGAAAACAAAAATCAGAAAAAACTGAGAAAAACCGCAGGCCAAGCCAAACATCATGGCCCCACCCTTCGGATGCAACTTGAAGAAAATGACCATAAGGAAAAAATGGTGAAAAATCACTAAACTGCTTGTTAGATGAATTCACTTGCTCACAACGCTGGTGAAAGAACTGTAGGTTGTGACTTCCCAGCCAACCTTGGTTGGACTAACCTGTACTGAACCGGAATCTGCGAAGGCTATAAATCAGTCTCCCTCCGCCGCTGCCCCCCTGTCCTCCTGACGAATCGCATGCTCGTTGGCATCCAGCCAGGATGACGCATCAGTCGCCGATTCAAAGAAATGGGATTGACCGCCAGCTATGATCCGGAGCTTCGCTGGGAACAGCATGGCGTACGAGGCCCGTAGCCGTTGTAATCTCTTCTTGACATCGGAGAATCTCGCCCTTCGCTGTATTTCCGCCGAATAATCAGGATAAAATGAAACACGAGCTCCATTAAACAGGATATTGCGTCGCTCCCTTGCTTGTCTGAGCACTATTTCTTTGTCCTTATAATTGAGCAACCTGGCAATCATAGTGCGTGGCGGGTGCCCCGGCGGGAGGGGCCTAGCTGGAACTCTGTACGCTCGCTCCACTGAATACAGCCGGATAAACACCTCCTTCCAAAAGACTTGCAGGAGCCATTGTTCAATAAATTCCGTGGGGTCCCTACCCTTTTTTTCGGGGAGCCCCACTATGCGGACATTGTTTCGTCTTAAGCGATTTTCAATGTTATCAGACTTGAGTTAGTTCGCCCTGGCAATCCTAGCAGTAACTTGCGCATCTCTCATGAGTGGGGTCAATTTGTCTTCCAGGTCACTGATGCGCCCCTCAGCAGCAGTAGTGCACTCCCTTGTCTTCTGCAAATCATGCCTAATAAACCCCAATTCCTCCTTCAAGGTACCAAAACTCTCCTGCAAGGTGTTTACTGACGCTGTACACTTATTCACAGCACGCAGTATATCAGCCAAGGAAGGCTGAGCATCATTCTCGTCCTCCTCGTCCTCCTCCACCTCCAATAAGTCCCGCTCTGGAGAGGCCTCAGAGCCCTGAGAGCCTGTCTCCCCCTCTGCCTGCGTGTGGAAAGCTGCAGGAGTAGCTGACATGTCCTCCCCACTCTCATGTACTACTACACTCGTCAGCCTCTGGGCATAATAGAGCATGTCCTTTGGGGGATACTTCCCTGTCCCCCGAGGGGTTTTAGGAGGCTTACCCACATCCTTGCCTTTCTCCATGCCTCGTGCGCGCTGTGAGAGAGGAGCCGCGGCGCCATGTTGGATATCGGGTGTCCCGCTCTCCGTCTGTTTACGGGTCAGCATGGCTTTCCGATCACCCCCGATGTCACCAGGGTTATCCAGGAGGGTGCCCGGACCAAGTATGCCTCGATTCCGAGAGGATTAGTCGGCTGGGAAGAGGATCGTTTAAGGGTAGATGCGGGAGCTCCGTGATCTGCGTCCTCTCACATGCCGCTCTCGGCCACGCCCCCAGCCAGATTAATTGGCAGCTTTCATAGTTACATGGTAGATGAGGTTGAAAAAAGACAAGTCCATCAAGTCCATCCTATGTAAGGGAGGAGGTGATGATGGAGCTAGAGAGCAGGAGGTCTTGGAGGATCAAAGATGATGGTTTAGTTAATCTTTTGAAGCAAGGTTGGTGAAGTAGCTCTAGGGGAAATTAGCAAGCTTAGGGTAGGACCAGAAGATGTGGAGTATTGTACCCTCCCCCTGTCTACATCTCCAACATTCATCCGGAGCCAATGGTATTATTTTATTAATCAGGGTCGTGGCCTGTACCAGTATGTAAGTGTTTTATAATTGCATTCTTGCATTCTGGAACTGATTTCATGATGAGAAAATATATATTTTTAGGGTTTGCTCGGTTGAGAATGTTGTGGACAGATCATGTTCCCATGCAGTGATCAAGGGAGGATGTTCCTTAGTCATTGGGGTGGGTAAATGGGCATAAACAAGTGAGAGAGTGTCCAAGGCGGTAATCAGTGGTGTATTTAGGTTTTGTGCTGCCCTAGGCCTGACTAAACTCGTGCACCCCCTAATTTAAATATGACACACCCCTTCCTGTCAAGGCCACACCGCTTTCTGTTTATGATCCGCCCTAAAGTCCCTAGTGGGGACACTAGTTTTGAGGACCTGGGCGGGGCAATGGATTCCCTTAGTTTGAATAGATTTTCTGTCACTTCCTGTTTGGCTATGGGGCAGGAAGTAAAGGGAAATCTCTGCAATGGGACAGGGATGGTAAATAATAAACTGACAGGGGCTATAACCCTCCCTATACTCTATCCAAAATAAAGTGTTGCCTATAGTTCTACTTTAAGCACAAATTTCTGATAAGTTTGTTAATTCTCACAGCGGTATTTCTTTCTAAATTTGTCACAACACAAGCGCCATAGAGAAAAAATGTAGAAAATAAAGATTGATTGAATTTTTTGCACACATCGCTACTAACAATGAAAATGTTGTGGGGTTTCCTCGAATTTGACAAAAGTCTTTCGACTACATATACACTGCCAAAAATGTGTCACAGGTTCCTTATTGAATTGTCTCGGTTTGTCTACTATGAAAGAAACACTGACATTTGAATTGGAACAATGCACACAATTCATGCCTAAGGAATCAATGATTGTCACACTAAAATGCAATAACAGTTAAAAGCAAAGCACCCCCACAGTAAGATGCCATATGTATTTACAATGATATTATGTGTTACATTTGATAGATATTGTCATGTGCCACCCTTAATCCCTGTCCAGGTGCACAGTGCTTCCTATGTGTAAATTACTAGTGTATGAAAACTAATAGCACCTAGAAAAACAGCATACAGTGAGCTGAAAATATCACATGCAGGTTCACGTGGCGATTTCATCACATTGCTGCTGGAAAGTAAAATAGTTCATTTGGTATATTTTAACTTGCTGCCGTTGCTGTGTTTGAAGTTATTTTCTTTCCTTTCATAAATAGTGATACACATACAAAAAAGGGTTTAGAGCGTCTATAAAATCTTTTATGTTTCTACATGTGGAGATGTTTACAGAAAGTACAACAGCAAAATAAAATAAAAATCGGAGATTGGTGAGATAGATAGAGGCTTCAGTCACCTCCCCGCAGATACCATTTATGCTCACCTGACAGTCCTTAAACCAGGGAAAAAGCTGACATATTGCACTAACTACAGACTCATTTCTCTTCTTGTCATGTTAATATTTTGGGCAAAATTCTTGCAAACTCCTTGCAGTACCTACTGCTGGTTATCATCCATCTTGACCAAACAGGTTTTCCCCCAACTAGAGAGGCCAGAGACAACACGGCCTAGACCTTGAACCTAATTTGTTGCGCTAAAAAGAAGGCCAATCCATCTACTTTCAACAGATACAGAAAAGGCCTTTGATTGTGTAACCTTGCTATTTTTAGATTTGACCTTGCAACATATTGTCCTTCCCCAACATATATTATTTTGTATTTGAGCTTTGTATTCTGTACCTACAGAGGCAATTAAAATAAATGGTACCCCCTCTAAACCTTTCACCTTTACCAATGGTACCTGTCAGGTATGTCCCTTGTCACCCCTGCTTTTATATTGACACAAGAACCGCTTTTTCACCATGTTAGTTCTCAATTAGATATTCACAGACTGACAGTGGGCCAGACAACTCATAAACTCAGAGCTCACAACAACAACTTATTATTCTTTGTCACTCAACCTATAATCTTTCTCCCATTGTTTCTTTGGGAACTACAGTTTTTTCTTTCCCTTTCCAACTACAAAATTAACCTTCAAAAATCAGAAGTGCGTAATATCGCCCTACTCCTTTTCCTAGAAGAACACTTAAAACCACATTTCTCATTGAAATGGGCATCTAGAGCGATTACGTATTGTGAGGGATTAACTCGGTAGCGGGTGTGTGTGACCCCCTGGATGGGTTCACTACACGCTGAACTGTACAAATAGGCAGTTGAGGAGGATTGAAAACAAATGATATGGTTTAATTTTCCATATTGCTGGATACACGTGCAGGCATAAAAACAGCATAAACAAAACAAAACATAAAGTAAACCCTTGCCACTTGGGGCGTCTACCTTCCCAACACAGGAACCTACCTATTGAGTCTGACACAGCCTACTGCTGGCCAGACACTGCTGTTTGTACAGCAGAAAACAGAAAAAGTCTCTTGGATATTTCTCACACAGAAATATCCATCAGCACCTCACCTCTTCAAAAGTGCTTGTGACTGCTCCTTCACTCACAAAGCCCCAGGATGCAGCAATCAGCCGTTATTCTTAGGCCTCGTACACACGATCGAATTTGTCTGCTGAAAACGGTCCGATGGACCGTTTCAGCAGACATCTCCGATCGTGTGTATGGGCTAGCGGACAGATTTGTCCACCCGACAGATTTCAAAGCATGCTTTGAAATCTATCCGGTGGGAATCTGTCCGCCCGACATGTCTGCTGGTTAGTACACTTACCAGCAGACATGTCGTCCCGCTCCGCCGCCGCACCGCCGCCGAATGGATTCGGCGCATGCGCGGAAGTGTTTTACTTCCTGGTGCGGTGACGTGTCGGCGTCAACGTCACCGCCACGTCACCGACACGTCAGCGCGCTCTCTGCTGGTGGGGATTTTGGTTTGCTCGTGTGTACACGCGAGCAAACCAAAATCCCAGCAGACAGATTTGTTCAAATCTGTCGGACGGACAGATTTGAACAAATCTGTCCGCTCGTGTGTATGGGGCCTTAGGCTTTATTTATAGGGGCTTTAATTGCTTCATTTTGAACAGCTGAAGGCTTCTAATTCCCCAAACCTCTCTGGCCATTTCTACAGCCGACGCCTAATAGTAATTGGTGTATTGTCTAAACAAGGCAGAAATATATCTCCCGTCTATGACAACACACATAGATTTACCTGACTTCCTGTCACATACCCCCCCCCCTCTTGTTTCAACCCTAGGGTTGGGATACAGGTTGCCAGGCACGCATGCACTCGGGACAAACCATCTGCATTCCCCATTTTACAAAAAAACTAAATTCCTGAAGGAACCACCTATTTATTCTCCTATTGGTCTCCTTGTTCTGTGCCATCCACTTCAATGGGGCATGATCTGTCACCAGTTCAAACTGTCTACCCAGGAGGTAGTACCGGAGAGAATCCAAAGCCCATTTCACTGCCAAACATTCCTTCTCAATGGTGGCATAATTCTCTTCATGGGCCTTCAACTTTCGGCTAAGGTACATAACAGGGTGTTCCTCCCCGTTGATAACCTGGGACAGTACAGCTCCTAACCCCACATTTGAGACATCTGTCTGAACCACAAAGTCCCGTGAAAAATTAGGCGATTTTAAAACTGGCTGACTACATAAGGCCTGTTTTAAAGCCTGAAAAGCTGCTTCTGCTTCGGGAGTCCATTTGGTCATGACAGACTCCTTCCCTTTGGTCAAATTGGTCAGGGGAGCAGCCTGTGAGGCAAAAAAAATGGCGATAATATCCCGCAATTCCCAAAAATGCGCGAACCTGTTTCTTGTTGGTGGGACGTAGCCAATCCTGAATAGCTTCGACTTTGTTTGGGGCTTGATTAGACCTCTCCCAATGGTATACCCTAGATACTTCGCCTCTTCTAGCCCAAGGGTACATTTTTTCGGGTTGGCTGTAAACCCGGCTTTCCAGATTGAATCCAACACAGCCTGAACTTTTGGCAAGTGTGACTCCCAATCTTCACTGTGGATGATCACGTCATCGAGGTATGCAGCAGCATAGGCTCGATGAGGCCGAAGGGTCTTATCCATGGTGCGTTGAAATGTGGCGGGAGCATTCTGTAACCCAAAAGGCATCCTCCCATATATGAAAGATCCATCTGGATTTACAAAGGCTGTTTTTTCTCTGGCTGACTCCGAGAGAGATATTTGCCAATAACCCTTGGTTAGGTCTAACGTCATCATGTACCGGGCCGTGCCTAGGCGATCAATCAGTTCATCTATGCGGGGCATAGGATAGGTGTCAAACTTAGTGATTTTATTCAGGCAGCGAAAGTCATTACAAAACCGCCAACTTCCATCTGGTTTGGGCACTAAGACAATGGGACTGGACCAATCACTATTTGACTCTTCTATTACCCCCAGCTCAAGCTTTTTTTTTACTTCCTGGCGAATTGCCTCTCGCCGGGCTTCTGGAATTCTATAAGGCTTCAACTTGACCTTCTCCCCTGGTGTGGTGATAATATCATGTTCAACCCCGGAGACCCAACCTGGCAAATCTGAAAACTTCTCCCTATTACGGAGCACAAATTCTTTAGCCTCCTGTCGCTGAGTTTTGGACAGAGTCTCCGCTATCCCAACTTCAGGGACAGCCAGGCTAAATGGAGCAAAAAATCGGGTAGTCTCAGCGACCAAGGACTCTCTATCCTTCCATGGTTTCAACAAGTTCACGTGATATATCTGCTCAGGTTTTCGTCTTTCTGGTTGGCTAATTTTATAATTCACCACACCCATTTTCTCCAACACTTCATAAGGACCCTGCCATTTGGCTAGGAATTTACTTTCGACCGTGGGGACCAACACCCTATCACCAGGTGCAAAGGAACGGACCTGGGCCCCACGATTGTAAATCTTCTGTTGAGCCAACTAGGGTTGGGCTAAATGTGCCTTCACAATCGGCATCGCTTGAGCAATTCTATCTTGCATTTGTGCCACATGTTCAATCACACTTCAATGAGGGGAACTCTCACTTTCCCACGTTTCCCTGGCAATGTCCAGCAGGTCCCGAGGGTGCCTCCCATACAGTAACTCAAACGGAGAGAACCCTGTGGACGACTGGGGAACCTCTCTTATTTCAAACATCAGATAAGGGAGCAGATAATCCCAGTTCTTTCCGTCTTTATCCACCACCTTCCTCAACATTTGTTTTAAAGTTTTATTAAATCTTTCCACTAACCCGTCTGTTTGAGGGTGATATACTGAAGTACGTAATTGGGTCACTTTCAGGAAATTTACAAAGTTCTCGGGTCACCCTAGACATAAACGGGGTGCCCTGATTGGTTAGGATTTCCTTAGGAAGACCCACACGGCTGAAAACCTGAAATAATTATTTGGCAATGGTTTTAGCAGAGGTGATATCCATCAGCACCTCACCTCTTCAGAAATGCTTGTGACTGCTCCTTCACTCCCAAAGCTCCAGGATGCAGCAATCAGCCGTTATCCTTAGGCTTTATTTATAGGGGCTTTAATTGCTTCATTTTGAACAGCTGAAGGCTTCTAACTCCCCAAACCTCTCTGGCCATTTCTACAGCCAACGCCTAATAGTAATTGGTGTATTGTCTAAACAAAGCAGAAATATATCTCCCGTCTATGACAACACACATAGATTTACCTGACTTCCTGTCACAGTATCTATGTACTCAAATATCGGCGGATATCTCCATGATTACCTTAATTTTCTCCCCATACTCCCCTACATACGATTAGGAAGGACTTTAATTCCTGGGCAAATGTATTCTGTACAGTACCTGGTGTGGTAGATGCAATGCATTGAAAATTTATGCCCTATTTAGGTTTCTATACATACTATAAACTTTACCCATAGCCCTTCCACATTCCTACCATAAAACCCTACGCTCAGAATTTATACAATTGATATTGGCTAGAGACTCTCCCCAAATCTCTAAAGATGTATTGTCACTGCCTAAGTGTAATTGGGGAATAGGCTTTCCAGATCCTATCTGAACCGCCACACACTTGGCCTGTATTGTGGACTGGTGTTATATTAACCACTTAAGACCCGGACCAATACGCTGGTAAATGACCCAAGGTGTTTTTGCGATTCGTCACTGCGTCGCTTTAACAGACAATTGCGCGGTCGTGCGACGTGGCTCCCAAACAAAATTTGCGTCCTTTTCTTCCCACAAATAGAGCTTTCTTTTGGTGGTATTTGATCACCTCTGCGATTTTTTATTTTTTGCGCTATATACAAAAATAGAGCGACATTTTTGAAAAAAAAACACTTTTTTACTTTTTGTTAAAAAAAAAATCAAATAAACTAAATTTTAGTCAAACATTTAGGCCAAATTTATTTAGCCACATGTCTTTAGTAAAAAAAAAAAATCGCAATAAAAAAAAATAGCTACCTAGCGGGAACAGCGGCACTAATACAGCGATCAGAAAAATGATCGCTTAGTGACGCTGGCAATAGGGAGTGAAAGGGTTAACTAGGGCGGTGATCAGGGGGTTAAAACTTTATTAGGGGGGGTGGGGGGGCTATCCTGAACCTAACACTAACTGTTTTTTACACTGCATGTCACACTGACACTAAATGCAGTGATTAAATCACTGCATTCAGTGACACTGTGACAGGGGGGTGGGGGGGCGATCACAAGGGGTTAATATGCCTATGTGAGTGTGTGTCAGTGTTGTGTTGGTGCACACTTACTTGTGATGTCTTCTCTCATCAGCAGCGCTGGGAAACAGCGCTGCGATGAGAGAATACATCATTTCCTCCTTCCTGTGTAAACACAGGAGGAGGAAGTGACAGGCTGGGAGCGCGCTCCCATTGGCTGGGAGCGATCGCGGGGGGGGCGGATATCACGGACATCCGCCCGCAGATCCCGGATCGCTCCCAGAGGTAGGGGGACCCCCGCACGCCGCGGAGGGGGTCCCGATGGGACCCCCGAACCGCACTCAGGCGGGGACGTAAATTTATGCCCTTGTGCCTGTACGTGCCATTCTGTGGCCGTATATGTGCGTGCGGGGGTCCTTAAGTGGTTAAACAATCCAAATTGTGATTTTCCATAGAACAAGGTTATCTACCCTTCCCTATAGAGGGAGCCCCATGGGCTAGTCCTGCAACATAACAGGCAAGGCATCATCATTTAATTGGACTCATGCTGAAAGCTTTTCACTCATTGATGAAACAATGGGGAATTCCAGCCTGCCCATCGCCACTGATCCAGATCAATGGACACCCTAACTTCTCTCCACATTAAAATAACATTTTTAATACTTGGATTCAGCAGAATCAGTTCCACGCCAAACATTTCATCCTTCAGTCATGCTGGCGCACCCCAGATCCTTCCCAGCTGGATTTGGCTTTCTGTGATGTAAAAAAAATAGACAAAATAAATAATTTCAGAACTTTTTCCACCTTTTACGTGACCTATAAATTGTACAACTCTGTTGAACAACAAGCTGAAATCTTTTAGGCCGCATACACACGATTGAATTTGTCCGCTGAAACTGGTCCGATGGACCGTTTCAGCAGACAAATCCGATCGTGTGTATGGGCTAGCGGACATGTTTGTCCCTCGGACAAATTTCAAAGCATGCTTTAAAATTTGTCCACCGGACACATGTCCGTCAAATATGTCCGCTGGTTAGTACACTAACCAGCGGACATATCTGCCCGCACATGCGTCGA
The DNA here is from genome assembly GCA_029574335.1 of Rana kukunoris. NCBI lineage: Eukaryota > Metazoa > Chordata > Amphibia > Anura > Ranidae > Rana > Rana kukunoris. Next base: position 96,714,103 of record CM056050.1, on the reverse strand, counting down.
ATGGATTCGACACATGCGTGGAAGTTTTTCACTTCCTGGTTCGGTGACGTGGTGGCGTCAACGTCACCGCCATGTCACCGCGCTGTCTGCCGGCGGGGATTTTGATCCGATGGTGTGTACACGCCATCGGACCAAAATCCGATGAGACGTGTCCGCTGCAAGCGGTCCGTCGGACATGTTTGAGCGGACATGTCTCATCGTGTGTAGTTGGTGGGAAGTAAAGTAAAATCAAATATTATGGTTGCATAAGTGTGCACACCCTTGTATAACTTAGTCACAGAGAACAACACCTGTTACTCAAGAAAGCGTCAAGTGTCTGATGGCAGACAAAGGAGGAGAAACTTAGGCCTCGTACACACGAGCGGAGATGTCCGCTGAAAACGGTCCGATGGACCGTTTCAGCAGACATCTCCGATCGTGTGTATGGGCTAGCGGACAGATTTGTCCACCCGACAGATTTCAAAGCATGCTTTGAAATCTATCGGGTGGGAATCTGTCCGCCCGACATGTCTGCTGGTTAGTACACTTACCAGCAGACATGTCGTCCCGCACCGCCGCCACGCCGCCGCCGAATGGATTCGGCGCATGCGCGGAAGTGTTTTACTTCCTGGTGCGGTGACGTAGCGGTGACGTGGCGGCGTCAACATCACCGCGCCGTCCGCCGGCGGGGAATTTGATCCGATGGTGTGTACACGCCATCGGACCAAACTCCAGATCGGACATATCCGATGGAAACGGTCCGCGGACCGTTTTCATCGGATATGTCCGATCGTGTGTACAAGGCCTTAGAAGTTTGAAAAGAGGGTCAACACAGAGAACAGCAGTTAATGAACACCATTGTAGAAAAAAAGGAGTTCCAGATCCCCAGGTGGTTTGCAGAGAAAGGGTGAAAAGGAAACTACCTTGTTTTCTGCCAACCAACCAGCCAGATATTCTGCTTCGTGAATGACATAGCAGATATCTGAGAATGAGCAAACTGGGCTTATGCCTTCCGTGGATTTCAGTTTGTTGACTTGTGGCATGACAATGTATGTTTTAAAACCAACTCTGTGGCTGTCACCAATAAACACTGGAATCATCAGGCATAGCAGCCCTCTTTGGTTAGGGTGCTTCCTTGAAAATGACAACCACCACCTTAACCAACTGCCATTTATGTAAACGCTTAACTAGCATATCAACTATAAAAAGAAAGCTAAAAGATCGGTTAATAGGTAAAAAAATATTTCCAGTCAAGTAAAGAAAGATATATCTTGTACCCAGATAGACTTATTGTATGCAGACACTGCTCATCTTACTTTTAAAGGTAAAGTACACATTTTATACAGAGTATCACAGTTGCTAATTAGGGATTGCTGGACAGCTGGAAGCTTTAAATCTCATAATAGTCTCTATTCAAATGTACAGTTAGATGGGATAGCAGAATAAATGGAATGGATCCCTTTAAACAGATCTCATCTTCATATGTTGCAACAGGTTTAAACATATTTTTCATTTATTTTTATAGTCACTAATTTCTTTTTTTTTTACAACACAGGTTGTGCTAGATGCTGAAAAAATATTTATGCCAAAACTGCCTCAAGGATCAAAGATGAACCCTGGAAGTTCTCAGGACCTCTATGAAGTTTGTGTCTGTCCTGATGGAAGACTCTACCTATCTGTGGCTGGGTCGACATCCACTTGCCAGGAATACAGCCGTGACTGTCAATAAAAGACTTCGAACCACTGGAAATTTGCAGTCCCTTTTATATAACTTGGAAACTTTCACTTTGTTGGAACAAAACACATTGAGAATTTGGTTACTAAAACTACAAAATATGTGGGATGTTTATTTGTATCTGGAAACATACTTTTATGAAAAAATAAGGAAATATTTTTTTAAACACTGTAAAATAACACAAGTTAATTTGGACTTGGAAATGAACCATCATTTATTGGTCTTGGCTAATACCAGAAAATTAAGAGCTGTAGCTCCTGGAGCTCAGCCACTTAATAAAATGAGTATTTTGTCGCGTCACTGAACTGTTACACATTCATTGAACCAAGTAATTAATTGAAAACCATTCTAATTTTTTTTTTCTCCTATTTCAAATATTTTTCTGCTTGTACCACATTTTATGGTAATAATGCGATCTTAATGATCTGTTTCCAACATTTGAAACAAATGAATAGGTGCCAGCAATATACTATGCAACCTACCCTGCAATAACATATTATGCAGTCTGCTGTTTTTATTGCATGTTATTTTTGTGGTATATTTTAGATTGCTAAATTTGAAATGTTTGGTGGCAACTGATAAAAGAATGAAAAGCTAGTGGATACAACTTCTTTTAGATGTGGTAAAATATTTAAATTCCAATTTTACAGGCTGGTACATTTGAAAAGTATCCCATCTTATATATCGACTTTCATATTTATTCACCACTTTGATAGTGGAATTTAGTAAAGACCTGTGTCGAAGGGCTTCCATTCACTTCAGATGGGTTTGCACTCCTTTACTAGTCTGTCTGAATGTATTCCAAAAATTTATTTTTCTGGGGTCAAATTATTTTTGGAAAATTACAGTTTTAATCTGATTGTTGGTATGTGCAAAGATAATAGCAGCTTTTAGAAGATATACTTTAAGAACTGAGGCCCAATCTAAACTAACAGCTTTTTTGAAATTGGAGAATGGAAAAAAATTGGTAGGTTTATGTATTGTATTTTTTTTTTTTTTTTCAGGTAGAAATCTTCTCAAGCTGTTTGATGGATCTCAAAAGTAGTATGGAGCATTTAACCCTGATTTGAGATAAAACCGAAGGCATTCCTTCAGTATAGGGAAAACACTAATGACTATTACTATCACCAAAACTTTTTTTCAGAGAAAGGTTGGCTCAGTAAAGTTGTTATGCTGTGTCTCTGCTGCGGAGACTCAACCTCTCTATTTGTTTTGATGACCATTTTCACCAGATCTAAAGGGATGGGAAAAAATAAAAATTTACAGTTAGGTTACATTATCGTGGGTGATTATGGACTTACAGCAGATTGCTGCAGCAAATATCTGGATTCTTCTGGTTGAGATGACAGGTGTAGGCGAACAACTGTAGCCAAGAAGCCTGTAGAAAGCAATGATAGGCTGACATGTGCAGCGGCTATTTGCCACATCCAGCTGTTACCTGTAGTTAGGGACAGATGTCCAAACCTGAACACAATCTGTCTGTGTGCATGACAGACCATCTGTGCCAAACCACGCTGGATGTGTAGATATATGTGAATAGTCAAGGCTTCTGTCAGTCTGTCATTGCTATGTAAAAGAAAAAAAAGATGTGACTAGAGATAAAATTTAAGTCAGCACCACTGTATTTTGATAGCACATTTTTTTTCAATTGTAATTGTTTCGTATAGCTAAATGGACATTTGCCAATAATGCTGATTTGGCAGGTGACATTTTCAGATTTGAGATAGAAATCCCTGCTTTGGGTGTCCTATTATTTTCCTTCAATATCCCTTATGCTGGGGATGTTTACTTGTGTGCACACCTGTTGATATACATGTATATGTCTTTTTTAGAATAATAGATAAGCAGATATCCTGCCCCTCCTTGCATTTCTCCAAGGAAGGTCAGGGACCACTGCTATGCTATCCAGTGCAGCCAGTGGCATAATTTAAGTGTATGTAGCATTACCCCCAGGGGAGCTTCTGTATTTTTGGGCAGCGTGTTACCTCGTGGCTCCTCCTCCTCTACACTGAACCCACCGGAGTGGGTTCAGTGTACCCGGCCAGGCCTCTCTCACTGACCTGGCAGCCGGAGTGTCACTCGGACAATGATAGGAACAAGTCTCTGCCACAGACCCTCCTTGGTGAACTTAAACTTGGGAGAAAGTCTCTGCCACAGACCCCTCTCAATGAGCCTCAGAAGATACCTCTGCCACAGGTCCCCTCTGGGTTGGATTATTGGAGATATGCCTCCTTACTTGAGTTACGTCTGGATCTCCTTCAACTTGTCGTCCAGGTACCAACCGACAGGTGATCAGTCCCGCAGTTTCCGGCTACCTGTGATCCCCGGTGGTTTCGTCCAAGCCCTATTGTACCGCCAGCCTCTCAATGGTGCTCCTCAGACCGACTCCCCACCGAACAGCACCCAGCTTGGGATATTCAAAAGAGGGAACCCAGTAGCTCACTGGATCCCCATCGCTGGTTCAGATGCTCCGTGCCAACATGGTCCCAGAGCCAGGAACACCGCGTGGCACGCACCCTACGCAAGATAGGCCATAATGCCGGGGCACCGTGATGTGGCCACTCTAAAGGTGGGTGCCACACTGGATGAAGAAGAACCCAGAACTAATGACGTCTGTCCCATAAATACCCCTCCCCAGCATGCACAGCGAGGACAAACCCTCCTGATTGGCTGCTGGGAAGAGCACCCAAACCTCGACTCCACTGCTGCCAACTGAAGCACCGGGGCTGGAAGAACACCCCAATACAGCAGAATGACCCACAGCACAGCCAAGCTGAGACAGAGGCCCTATTGTCACACCTAACAATCAGGATCAGAGTCCAACTATACTCTGATCTATACTTAAATTCTGACTGCCTGAAATGATTATATGAGGGAAACATCTTAGGTCTATGATCTTGAATATGTTGCCACCACCCCTGGTAGACAAAGAAAGAGAATTTGAGGGATCCCCCGAAGTGGGGCTTTGAAGGCAACAAGAATTTATAGTGTTTTATACAAAATATATAATTTTATTTATAAATAACAAGGTATCAAAAAACACAAAAGTTAAAAGAAACAATGGATATGCGACTTATAAATGATCCACGTGGTAAGTACTAGGCCTGGTACTTACCGCGTAGATCATTTATAAGTCGCATATCCATTGTTTCTTTTAACTTTTGTGTTTTTTGATACCTTCTTATTTATAAATAAAATTATATATTTTGTATAAAACACTATAAATTCTTGTTGCCTTCAAAGCCCCACTTCGGGGGATCCCTCGAATTCTCTGCCTGAAATGATTAGCACTCTCAATCACAGCCCAAAAATTGCAAGTGATGCTCAAAACTTTATTAGATTTTAGCTGGGCTGTGACCCACCTTCGTCTGTGAGCAGTTTAACTCCTAATACAAGTTTAAAACATAATCTGAAATTGACTATTCTGGCTGTTGTAAATGTGTGTACAGAGATTGGAACAAAGTAGACCAATAGATGTGTATAACTAGTGCCCACTTAATTGTTAATTGAAATGTTTATACGCAGGAAAATTAAGAGGTCAAAGATCACCAACAACTTTCTTTGAGCCAGTGTTCACATTGGTGTGATTTGACATGCGATTTGACAGGTCAAATCACATGTCAAATCGGAGCCTATTGCAAGCAGGCGAAGCTGACTTTGCCACGTCGCACTGATTTCCAAAAGTAGTTTCTGAACTACTTTTGGCGACTTCAGGAGCAGTTTCAATAGACATCTGTGCATGAACCCGCACAGAGGTCTTTCAAGTCGACCCCGAAGTCAGACTGAAATGCGGCTGTGAAATCGCGCGAGTTCAGATGAACTTGCACGATTTCAAAGCTGTGCTCGGTGGGAACGAAAGCTGAGAATACGATGGACCATCTACACATCCAGGCATAACTCTATAGTACGTATAGTAGTGTCAATATTAGGGTGAATGGAATGTTTTTATTTAATTTTCCTGACATTTTTGAGAAAATGTAAGAGTTTTTGACCAAATTTTTGCATATTACATGGGAGTGAATTGAGAAGGAGAAATTAAGGTGGTTTATAGTGGTTTTTACAAGTGCAACAGGCATTACATGGCTTGTGAGGGTTACCGACGTGGCTTTTTAACTACCTTGGATTTATTTTTATGCCAAAGAATTGCAACTAGCCATGTTTTTATTTTATTTTTACAAAAAGCAAACACAAGCAGTGAAAAAAGGAGTAAAACAATTAAAGCTACACTTGCTCAATTAAGTAAATATATTTAAAAAAAAAATCCACTAAATGAAGCACATCTAAGCAGCCCAAAGGATTTTGACAAAATCCCTGATATCCTTCTCTAGTTATTTTCAGCTTTTCAGGGATGAACCATGAACTTCCCTTCATGTTTATTTATGTATTTATCACAGATACTTATATAGCTCCGTCAATTTACTCAGTGCTTTACATATATATTGTACATTCACATTAGTCCCTGCTGCCAAGGAGCTTACAATCAAAAGTCCTTAACTCACATTCATACTAGTTTAGCTACCATATTGTCTTTACATTATAACTGACTTTGATTATCTAAATTAATCTGTATAGAGTTTACAGATGTACCATTATCTATTGTTGTAATTTGTACAACATATACTCTTCCATGCTGTTGGTTTCATCCTTAATAATGAAAGGTGATCTATAATCATTTGGATAATACAGTATGCCTAAGTGCACTGAATGCTACGACTAATACCATTATTTAAAAAAAAAAAAAAACACACAGTAGGATAAAAAGGTGGTTACTACTATTTCAAAGATTAAAACGGATATAAAAGCAGATATAAAAGACACTAATTGTTGCAGCTCTGTATTCAATAATACATCATATTTTTTTTATTCTTAAATCTGTTCTTATTAAACAAATAAAGAAGGATTGTCAAATAAAAATATGATAGAACAGTGTCCAACTGAGAAAGATGAGAGGTATACAACTGCTGAGTCCTTGTTCTGGTAGTCAACTATAAAAATTAATAACATTCTCCAACAATACAAAGCATGAGTAAGATATATGGCCATAGGGAAGGTAGATACTGTATCCATTACAAGATGTATACTGTATGATTATCCAATGAGAATGTTAAAAGCAGGGTAAATAGGGATGATTGTGAAAAGAAAAGTAATGAGTTGGAAGGTTTGAAGAAAAAAAAAACACAGGGAGAAATATAAGGAGCCAATTAGTTCATGTGCTTACCAAAGCAAGCTGATAGGAAGAGAAAGCAGAATACAGCTCCCCTTACAGGCTGGCATGGGTCCAGGATAACTTTGGGCTCAGCAGACGTTGGTTATATGATGCTGGCTATTGGACTGGGGACATCTAGGGGCAGAAAAAAGTACTGCAGGGAAAATTTCTACATGGATGCTGAATATTGCAGCCAAAGCTGGCTGTTATTTTATCTTTTAATAGACTATTCATTTGTATATTTTTTTGGCTCGAGTTCTGTGGGGTAGAAGTAAACTTTCACAAAACAATACTAGTTTTGTAGAGTAAGGTAAGTAAAACAGGATTGCATTATTTTGCTTGTTAAAAAGACACAATTTTCTGCTTGTTATTTTTGTTTTCTCCCAGCCCTGGCAAACCCTTTAGGCTGTTTGTATGAAATTCCTCTGGATGTGTGCACACTCCAGCATTTCACCACAATGATTACAGCTGTGCATTGGCCTGGCTACTACCTTTTTTATATATATATAAACCTTGCTCATATGATTTGCAAGGAGGACATAATAAAAGAAGAATTAAACTTTTTGACATTAGAGAAACACGTACAGCAACAACATTGGGTTCACATTGATTAATTAACAACTAAACATAAGTGTTTGTTTATTCATTTCTGAAGATAGAACTGCTCTCTAAATATCCTATTTACAATTTATTCTCGGTTTCTGAAACTGAGGTTTCTGCTAATATGCAAATATGATGATCTAAACCAGTCACCCAGAATAATTTGCTGTCTGTACCCATTCTCCCTGCTTAGAAAGAACAAGTTCAAGAGGAAGAGTGGCCTCAAACAGTCCCAAATGTGTATAATTCTAGTTCAGTTTTTTATTTTTTTTCACAGAGTTGAGAAAGTTTTGTAGATTTTCCAAAGTCATGCAGCGCTACCCCCGAAGGAGCGGCTGGTTGATTTGTTGGGTCCGTCACGTTACTCAACTCTTTCGTTGTCCAGGGGTGTGGTGCAGGAAACAAAGCAGTGAGCGGATGTCCAGACATTCAAGAAAGTTTTCCAAGACTTTATTTGTAGGCCAACATCAACTTCAGTTAGGAAGAAAAAGGTTGATGAGAGTAAAGGGGTGAACTTGGAGTGTCAGGCCTGGATGTGGGTGGGCAATCCAGCCCTTGATAGCATCAATCTGTGATGGATGAATAGGGCGAATCCTTCCAATGGACTCCAGCCCGGGTTACCGGGAGATAGTAGTGCGTACCTGTAACTCCCGGTCGCCAGATCGGCACTCAGCCTGAGATCCGTTTCAATAGCACCTGGAACCCAGTAGATCACTGGGGTCCTCTTTCGCCTCTGGTTGAGGCTCGATGAAGCCTGCAAGCTTGGCCAGGAGGGACATGCCGGCGGAGCCCATAGGTGCGCACACCCTGAAGGTGGATGCCGCACCCAGCACCGGGAAAGTTTTTAGAACACATGACACCTGTCACAGATATACTCCTCCCTAGCATGCCCTGCGAGGGAGGAACTCCTCTAATTGGCTGCTGAGGAAGACTTGCTATGCCAGAAACCCAGCTGGTGCCAACTGCTGGCCGGGGATGATACTACATCCCTAGAATGCAGTCTGGCCCAGGAGACCTTTCTGGAGCGACAGAAGCCATAATTTAAATAAATCACGAATAGGAGCAACATAGCTCTCCCATTGCAACTATCTTTAGCATAGTAAGGGGGCGCTACAGTCACATTATGGCCATGATAGTTATACATACATAAATAATGTCCAGCGTAATTCATTCATATTTTATATTTCTCTGAGGTTTTAAGAACCTACTAATATTACTAATATATTTAGTAACATGTACAGTATGAATGGGCATGGCATGACACCTCACCTCATTTTGTGCTTAACAACAAATCAGATTTTATCATAGCCCTAAATGGTTATTGCTCATTAAGTCATCTGTGCATCAATTTTTTGTATATATACATCAACCTGATTAAAGCAGCTCTCTGATCATTAAAACGTCATTAAATATACAGTATATGTATATACTTGCAGAGAAAGTACCTGAAATGTATCTGGTATCAGCCTCATGCAGTTCCTGTACAGAGGCAGTACATGGAGCCAATAAATTTTGAATGTGATGCCAAAATGATGCCTGGTGACAAGAAGAGAAAGCAGAGTGACCGAGAGATCAGCCCATTACTGTGCTGCTCCTCCTTTCACTGTCCAGTAAAAGGCTGGGGAAGGTCCAGGACTATCTGGAATCACAAGGTTTGGATTAAGGGATGCTGGCCATTTGACAGAAAACATCAAGCAGCAAGGAAAACAAAAGTAATGCTGAGGAAGAAATCTCTGAATTGAAAGTGAATAGGCTATTTGTCTTTGACTTTTCATTTTTGTTTCAAAGATGAAGTTTCGGGTTTTTTTTTTTTTTAGATACAGTCCCAAACACATTAGTTGTGTGTAATAGTGTGTATCAGCTGTCTTCAGCGATATGAGTGATAACAGCAGCTGCTGCCACTGAGAAAAGTTGTGCTGACACACACACATTAAGGCCTCTTGCACACTTCAGCTCAAAAAAGCTCAGTACGGCTTATTTTTTTACTGAGCTAAAATATAGCCCATTCATTGTAATGTGCCTATGCACACAGGCGTGTAAACAAGCGCCGTGTATTCTTCAATAAAAAAAAAAAAGGAAATTTAGACATATTTGGTTAGTAAATTACTCTTATACGCGCGTGCAAATATGCGCGACCACGCACAGATTCCCATTATTTACAATAGGCAGAGAAAGAATGTGAGAAGTTGCGTGAAAGTACATGCAAATACATAAAAAAAAGAAGTCTGAAAAAGTAAATGCTCAAACAGGAGTGTCATGTACAAGAGGCCTTACTCGTCCTATTCTGCCCTCTCATTAAGAGAGCTTGCATTACTATTCTCCCACAATGTATCATGTTCAGTGAATGGACAGTTGAGATCCTGTCATTCTGCCCCAGCAATATGAATAGCAAAGAGGGCAGATGGGGGCAGATGAGTGGCTGTTGTTAACAGTCCAAGAAGATAGCTGCTTAGGACACTATCCAAAGCCTATCACAAAGGTACTGCATTTTTACCAGAAGCAGCCACCAGTGGGTAGTGGGATACCACTCAAAAACACACAACTAATGTGTGTGGTGCTGTATCCATACATTAGCTTTAAATTATATACAGTACTGTGCAAAAGTTTTAGGCAGCTGTGAAAAGTGCTGTAACGTAAAAATGGTTTCAAATATATATTTTTCATATATATATTGTTTATTTTATCAATTTACAAAATGCAAAGTGAACAAACAGAAGAAACATATAAAACAAATCATTATTTTGCATGACCACCCTTTGCCTTCAAACCAGCATCAATTCTTCTGGTACACTTGCACATGGTTTTTGAAGGAACTCAACAGGTAGGTTATTCCAAGCAATTTGGAGGACTAACCACAGATCTACTGAGGATGTAATATGCCTCAAATCCTTCTGTCTCTTCATGTAATACCAGACAGACATGATGATGAGATCAGGGCTCTGTGCAGGCCAAACCATCACTTCCAGAACTGTGTGTTTATGGCTATTTTCCTGCTGCAGAATTTGGGGCCAATTACATGCCTCTCTGATGGTATGGCATGATGTATAATTATCTGCCTGTATTTCTTAGCATTCAGACCCTTCTGTCACCAGATGAAAAAGCATTTCATTGGTATATGGGTTCTGGGGATGATTAGAAAGGCTGTAGGGTTTCAGACTAATGTGGGCAGGCTTTTGGCCACCGAAACTGTGGCAAGTCAGCTACCATTTCAATTTATTTGCTCTGGCACAGCCTCTCTGTAGCTCCATCCCACGGTTAGAGGGGAGAGGGAATGGAACACCTGTCAGGTTTTTTTTGCTGTCTGTGTCCCTGTTAAGGAGATTCTCCCTCTTTATTTGTCCTATTTACCACTGTCTTTGAAAGTGAAAGTAAAAGAAAAGCCCACATTTTGGGCTGTCCCCAGAAGTAGGGTTGCCACCTTTTCTTCAAGCCAAACCCGAACACTTTAGCGGCGCATGGCAATTTTTTTTTTGTGCTATACTCTATAAGATTTTAAAGACCTGGAGGAGAGAAATAATGTGGCATGCTTAGCAAGCCGCGTAAAGCAGTTGGAGTGGCCAATTTTAACAGGTGGCAACAGATTTGTATATGACTGTCTCGGTTACTTGAGAAGCCACAGTCTGGTCTGAATAATGTGCCTGGGTTTTAGCGAGACTGAAATCCAGACACATGATTCAAAACCTGAGCTATTCAGGTGGACCCCGGACAGGTGGCAAGCCTAAGCATCATAATACAGGGTTCAGTATCACCCCCCCTTTGTAATACAGGGGTCAGTGTCACCCACTTAATATAGGGGTCAGTATTACGCCATCCATACTACAGGGCCCCCCCATAGAGCAACCCATTTCATCAGAATCCCCTTATATCAGTGCTCCCCTTAGAGACACAATTTTTTTTTTTTTAAATGCAGCACAACCTCAATAATTGTGAATGATGGTGGAAACCCCCAAGGATAATCCAAGTATTAATACACTCCAAACGTATTTAAACATACATATTGTTCAATCTCCACACACACATATAATACTGTATGAATAGTGGTGTAAATCCATTCCAAAATGTGTTGTGCTAATATACATTTTATAAACACCTTTTGAGTTAGATACATTGGATATTAGCACAGCACATTGTGGAAAGGATTTACACCTTTATTCATACAGTATATGTGTGTGGAGATTGAACAGTATATATTGTATGTTTAAATAAGATTGGAGTGTATTAATACTTGGATTATACTTGGGGGTTTCCATCATCATTCACAATTAATTTTTTCACATTTGAATTAATATAATTTTAGGGGGAGGTTGCACTGCATGTTTAAATTTTAGTTTTGTAGGCATTTTTTTTTATCAGAGACTTCTATATCAGATTCTCTTTAGAGACCAGTCTCTAAGGGGGGATGTTGATGTAAGGGGACTGTGAAATAATGTGTGTCTCTAAAAATGGGGGTGATATAAGGACACGCTGATCCTTATATCATAATGTGAGTCTCTAAAGGGGGTGCTTATATAAAGAGTGTTTCCCTTTTCTAAAATAGGTCTCTAAGTAGGGGGGTGCTGATATAATGGAGGGGTCTCTAAGTGGTCAACAGCAGTCAGAACCCCCCTCCCCACAGACTCCCCCCATTATCTCAGATTCCCCTTTCCTTATATTGCGCCCCCCTCGATTATATCAGATTAGGCAGGAGAGAAAGAGAGAGGGGGCAGGAGAGAAAGAGACAGGGGGCAGGAGAGAGGTAGGAGAGAGAAGGGGCAGGAGAGAGAGAGAAAGGGAGGCAGAGGAGAGAGAGGGCCAGGAGAGATAGGGGGCAGGAGAGAGAGAGAGAGAGGTGGCAGGAGAGAGGCAGCAGGGAAGGAGAGAGACAGGAGAGAGAGGGGGCAGGAGAGAGAGAAAGAGGGGCAGGAGAGAGAGGGGAAGGATAGAGAGAGGGAGGATAGAGAGAGGGAGGCAGGAGAGAGAGAGGGGGCAGGAGAGAGTGAGACGGGAGAGAGAGAGGGGGCAGGAGAGAGAGGCAGAAGAGAAAGAGAGAGAGGGGGCAGGAGAGAAAGAGAGAGGGGGCAGGAGAGAGGCGGGAGAGAAAGAGAGAGAGGGGGCAGGATAGAGAGACGGGGGCAGGAGAGAGGCAGGAGAGAGAAAGGGGGCAGAAAAAAGAGAGAGAGGCAGGAGAGAGAGGGGCAGGAGAGAGGAAGAAAGGGAGGTAGGAGAGAGAGAGAGAGAGAGGGCCAGGAGAGAGAGGGGGCAGGAGAGAGGCAGGAGAGAAAGAGAGGGGACAGGAGAGAGGCGGGAGAGAAAGAGAGAGAAAGGGGGGCAGGAGAGAGAAAGGGGGCAGAAAGGAGAGAGAGAGAGAAAGGGAGGTAGGAGAGAGAGAAAGGGAGGGGCAGGAGAGAGAGGGGGGACAGGAGAGAGAGAGAGGGGGCAGGAGAGAAGCAGGGGAGAAGGAGAGAAGCAGGGGAGGAGGGAAGCAGGGGAGAAGGAGAGAGGCAGGAGAGAGAGAGGGGTAGGAGAGAGAGAGGGGCAGGAGAGAGAGAGGGGCAGGAGAGAAAGAGAGGGGCAGGAGAGATAGAGGGGCAGGAGAGAGGCAGGAGAGAGAGAGAGGGGCAGGAGAGAGAGGCGAGAGAGAGGTTGACAGAGCAGATGAAAGATGGACCACAGGAGACAGTGACACACAGGGCAGGCGCGATTATCCACAGACACAGACAGCCCTGCATCCACATGTGACCAGCAGCTACGGCTCTAAGCGAATAGTTCACAGATCCTCCTGTACGCTGTCCGATCCGTCCCACACATGACATGCAGCCTGCTCGGCCAATCACAAGACACCCGCCGCTGCCCTTTGCTGAGCTGGGCTCAGACACACAAAATGTTTAGGCAGTGTGATCATGCAGATGTTTGTTGCGGCCGGAGCCAGAGACTGCCACAGGACAGTTGATTTGTGTGCCCGGGTTTCCGGTTGGTGGAAACCCGGGCACATGTGTCCAAACCCGGACTGTCCGGGTCAAAACCGGACAGGTGGCAACCGTACCCAGAAGTAATACAGGGGAAATGTTCCAATGGGGACACTAGTTTTGGTGACCTGAAGATATTCCCTCACTTTGCAAGGATTTCCTTCCACTTTTTGTTTTGGCAATGGGACACAAAGTGAAGGTAAATCTCCCCAATGGGACAAAAATAAAACTTACAGGGGTTATAACCCTACTCTATCCAAGATAAAAAATAAAAAATGTTGCCTATAGCTGTACTTTAAAGAGGCGTTGTCACTAGGAGGAAAAACAAAGGTGTTTGTACAGACATATAAAAGTAAAGTATAGGTGCATAGAGGTAGAGGTACAGCCAAGTGCCATGCCACTCTAACAGGCAGCACTCCAACATATTGGAATAATCCAAGTTTTCTGCTCAGCCAACCCCTTCTTATTCCTATAGGCCCATCATTATGAGGTTTTTTTTTCCCCACTGGTCAACAGGAAAGCTCAGGAGGCATGAAGAGGGGCAACAAGCTTCAGGAAGCGCTCTGTTATAACACCCCATTTCTTGGCCATATCTTTAGGCATTTATAGGCTGCAGTGGGTATTTGCAGGAACTTCTATGTATTTGTCATTTTTGCAGCAGTATTTTGTTCTGGAGACAAAATCTCTTTAACTAAAGATGTATTGCTGAATCAAAAGGCTCATAGCAGAAAAACACAAAATGTTCTTATCTTAAGGCCCCTTTCACATGGTCAGACCGTTCTGGTCCGTCTGTCAGTTTTGTCAGTGGACCTGAACGGCCGCTCCATTCAAGCCTATGGAACGTCGGATGTCAGCAGAGACATGTCCACTGACACCCGACCCGATCCGCCAAAATCAGACGATACGTCCCCATCCGTCCATATCGGATCGGGTGAGACAGCATGTCCGTTTTCATCAGATCTCTCCATAGGAAACAGCAGCGCTGCACAAGCCCCTCCCCGCTCAGTGAGCAGAGAGGGACTTGTCATCCGCCAGCTTAGCGGAGATCAACGAAGTTATCTCCCACTGAGCTGGCGGACTCCGTATCAACGGAGTACACCTCATTTAAAAAAAAAGGGGCCTAAATGAGGTAAAGAGATGGAAAGATTAAAGTGATTAACGTGACTAGTGGTCCTCAAAATGAAATATTAGCAGTTAACTAAACTATAATAACTTTTTTGGTCTAAAACGCATTATGTTCAGCAATGACAACTAATGAGTGCAAAATACTAAATCTGGTGACAATAAAAATGATTTTTAAAGCAAATAACATACTACTTGTTATAGCTTCGTGATTTGAGCAGATAATAGTAGAAAATAGGCAAAATATACTACAACAAAACTTATCCCAAGTCACCTAAAAACCCTCCTGAGCTACCCAATCTAATCAAGATATGATCTATTGTATCTTCTTTAATCTGTTCTTGCCAAATGGAAAATGAAAAGAAAAAAGAAACAGCAGCTCTATACACAAATTCTGAGATATAAATATGCCAAATCCTATGTAAATGGAATTCTACTGCATTTTTTACTGCAGTGGATTTGTGTTATGATGATGATGGACACTGATAACAGAACAATATAGCCGCCATGTTTTTAAATGAGTATAAGCTTCAAGGCACAATAAATTGAGGGATCTTAAAAAGAAGTAAATGGATTATGAAAGCCTTGTATTAAATTACAAAATGTGGCTCTAGGCCTCTTCGCTTTTTAACTACTATACTTTGGTTGATATATGAGTCTGCACACTGATACGAAAGTGTTGACTTATTTAAATGTAGCTGGCTTGAAAATGCAAAGCTGTAATTGAGATACTTGACTGGTGTTATGTGATGTGAAAGTCCTGTGCATATACACGGAGGGGCCCACTAATCTGACTGTATACACAAGAATTAGCATGCTTTCTCCAGTAATTTTAAATATACGCCTGTGCTAAAAAAAAGAGTAGAGTGGGTAACCATATCAATGTTGAACATCAACTTCATATACATACACAGTCATATGAAACAGGAAGTGCACCCAATGAAGAGTGTTGATTTTTTTCCAACATATTTGAATAAGCAAACATTACATCTTGATACAGATAGTGCCTACAGATAAAATGGATACACTTGAGCAAATGACACCTACTGTAAAATTGACAGGGTGTATTCTTTATAAAAATGAACAAAAATGCAGATTTGTAACATGGAAGTAGTAAGTAGTCCCCCACATTTACCACCACTTCAAATCTATGAAATTAGAATACAGTGTTCCAGATTAGGGTGCCAATGATTTGAAGCTCCTTATCTAGGGTCTGGTGTGCTCTTTGCTATTAAAGTGTGTGATGGCAATCAGGAACAAAGTTGTGGCCTGTGAGTCTGCAAGGGGTTTATAAAGATCTCCAAATTGTTTAAAATCAACCATTATACTGTATGGAAAATGATGAAGTGGCATAGGTCTCAAACAGCTGCTAATTTATCTAGGACTAGCCAGTCTAGCAAATTCAACTCATGAGCTAATCATTTCAAAATCTCCAAGAGCCCCTAAAATTTCATCGCAGGGTACTCAGGGTGTTCTTGCAACGGTAGGGCCAAAGTGCATCGATATTGCTCTGTGCAAAACCTTTTAAAAAAGCAAGTAATATGGCATGTTTGTTATTTTAATTAAAAAAATCAAAGCTTTACAATCACTTTAATCACTTAAGGACCAAGCCTCTTTCTGAGGCCGCTTACTCACGACCGAGAAACTCGACGGACGAAACACATCGTTTTCCCCGTCGAGTTCCTTGTTCGGCTGTCAAAAAACTTGTCGAACCAAATTTTCCCATTGCCCGTCGAGGAAATAGAGAAAATGCTCTCTTTTTGGCTCGAAGAGTTCCTTGACAGTTTTCTCGGCGAAAAGTGTACACACGACCGGTTTTCTCGGCAGAATACGTCTCCCATCGACTTTCTTGCTGGATTTTGCAGAGAAAACCGGTCTGTGTACGGGGCCTGAGATTTGTTGTTTACAAGTTAAAAACAATTTTTTTGCTAGAAAATCACTTAGAACCCCCCAAACATTATAAAAAAAAATTAGAACACCCTATAGAATAAAATGGCGGTTGTTTTAATACTTCATGTCACATCGTATTTGCGCAGCGGTCTTACAAGCGCACTTTTTTTTGAAAAAAATACACTTTTTGGAATAAAAAAAAGATAATAGCAAAGTTAGCCCAATTTTATTTTTTATATTGTGAAAGATAATGTTACGCCGAGTAAATTGATACCCAACATGTCACACTTCAAATTTTCACCCACTCGTGGAATGGTGACAAACGTTTACCCTTAAAAATCTTCCTAAGCGACGTTTAAAAAATTTCTACAGGTTGCATGTTTTAAGTTACAGAGGAGATCTGAGGCTAAAATTATTGCTCTCGCTCTACCGATCGCGGTGATACCTCACATGTGTGGTTTTCATATTCACTTCTGCACGCAAGCTCGGCGGAATGGAGCACGTTTAAAAATATATTTTTTTCTTATTTATTTTACCTTTTATTTAAAAAATGTTACACTGTTTAAAAAAAAGACCTCAAATCTCCTAATTACAGTAAAATGCAATAAAAAAAAGTTTGTCATTTGAATTTTTTATTTATTTTTTGCTTTTTTTTAAATGTCTCTTTTAGAGCTATGGGCAAAGAGACATTTTGACGTTGCTTCTGCCGAGCTACGGTAAGGAGATGACTATCTTCCCTTTACTTGTCTCCATACTAAGGACCCGATCGCCTCTGCCGCTACCGATGGTTCCGGTGGGAGAGCGGTGGGAGGGGAGCCCCTCTCCCGCCACCAATAACGGTGATCTAGCGGTGAATCCGCCGCAGAGACCACCATTATCGGAAACCGGACCCCCGGCTGAAGAGATACCTGGGTTATGGCTGCCATAATATCCCTCTTCAAAGTTCCGACGTATATAGTCGTGCGGCGGTAGGGGATTTTCCCCCACTAGTGATACACCCAGAACTGTACTGCCAATATTGTACTCTATCAAATGATTTTTTCCCTTATTGCATATATTGTATTTAGGATTGTGGTTTCCCCTGATTTTACCAATATTTCATTAATAACAAACCAAATTCCTTGTTACCAACAACCTAGAAGATCAACTCCACCTTTGTGTGATCAGAAAAAATACATAAATTAAGGTTTAGTAGACATGGTATGTCACAAACAGATAAAACAGAACAGGACCCAGTACAGAGTCTTGTGGTACACCACTAATAACTAGTCTCTCTTCCAAATTAACCCATTTTACAACCATACTCAGATATC
Organism: Rana kukunoris; assembly: GCA_029574335.1. Lineage (NCBI taxonomy): Eukaryota > Metazoa > Chordata > Amphibia > Anura > Ranidae > Rana > Rana kukunoris. Next base: position 96,696,313 of record CM056050.1, on the reverse strand, counting down.
TATTCTTTAGCCAGCTGCATATCCACGGAATGACTGAAGGCTTAAGTCCTAGCTTGTGCAACTTTTATAGGAGATAATTATGTGGAACTGTATCAAATACTTTGCTGGAATCAAGATAGGCTATGACCACATCACCTCCTTGGTCCAAAACATTTGTAATATAGTAAAAAAAAATCAGTCAAGTTAGTCTAACATGATCTGCCCTCAGTAAAGCAATGCTACTTGTATGTTTTTATGTTTCAATATTTTTATTGAAAAAGATCTTACAGTAACAATCACATTAACAATTTCCCATTTACATTTTTTTATTTTTATTTTAACTCAGTTTGCGAGTGTTGAATCGCAAGACGAGCAGAATTCAAGCTAAATAGGCCTGCGGTATCTCATTTGGCCTGAGGTACGGGGGCGCAGAAGCCCAGCAGAGCCGAAAATAGGCCTGCAGTACCTATTTTGGCCTGAGGCATGGGGGCACAGCAGCCCAGAAAAGCCGAACATTGGCCTGCAGTACCTCATTTGGCCTGAGGTACAGGGAGAAGTAAACGAGCCGAAGTGTCCTCGGCCTATTTGGCCGTTTTTGGCTCTTTCTGGCGCCCCCCCCCCCCTCACCTCTGACCGAATTTGGTATTGCATCCCATTGAAGCCAATGCGGAAAAAATATTTTCGTTTCCATTGACTTTAATGGGAAAACTCGCTTTACTATGCGAGTACTTTGGATTACGAGCATACTCCTGGAACGGATTATGCTCGTAATCCGAGGTTCAACTGTATAGCAAAAGCATATGGCTATAGAGAACGAACAAACAAAAATAAAGAGACCATCATCAAATAAACAAAAGGTTGCAATAGAATGTTCTTAGGTAAATATTCTGGCATAAAAAAGAAAGATAACAATAATCAGAAGATAGAAAACATAACCCTGATCCACAAAGGACCAGGTACAGAAAAGCAATAACTTAAATTTCTACTAGGTAGGAAAAAGGTACCAGAATATATACAAAGTATAAGGGGGTAGAGAGGGAATGGATGAGGAATGACAGTAGGACCCCCTGTACATACGTATACCTGAATACTGTCCATAATAGAGCCATATAAGGCCATAAGGACAACCTGGTACAAACCAGAGTAAACAAGTTGTATGTTTGATCCTTCTTCTTAGAAGTGATTCTATTACTTGTATTACTACAGATTTTAAACTCACTAGCCTGTAGATACCAGCTTCCTCCTTCCTATGTACATGTGGATTTGTACCATATTAGCTGTGCATCAGCCAAGTTGAACTTCTGTCAGAAAAGTCTAATTAAAAAGATCAGTTAATGGTTCAATATTTATACCTCAGGCCTCGTACACACGAGGGGATATGTCCGCTGAAAACAGTCCGATGGACCGTTTCAGCAGACATCTCCGCTCGTGTGTATGGGCTAGCGGACAGATTTCTCCACCCGACAGATTTCAAAGCATGCTTTGAAATCCATCCGGTGGAATCTGTCCGCCCGACATGTCTGCTGGTTAGTACACTTACCAGCAGACATGTCGTCCCCCACCGCCGCCGCGCCGCCGCCGAATGGATTCGGCGCATGCGCGGAAGTGTTTTACTTCCTGGTGCGGTGACGTGGCGGTGACGCGGCGGCGTCAACGTCACCGCCGCGTCACCGCGCCGTCCGGCGGCGGGGAATTTGATCCGATGGTGTGTACACGCCATCGGATCAAACTCCCGATCGGACATATCCGATGGAAATGGTCCGCGGACCGTTTTCATCGGATATGTCCGATCGTGTGTATGGGGCCTCAAAGTTCTCTTCTAATTCTGGGATGAATACCTTCATTATCGGTACCATTTGCTTTAATAAAGGATAAAAGTCTTGTTTTTTTTTGTTTGTTTGTTTGTTTATTTTCCTAAAATAATAATCATACAGGGATATACAAGGTAATGCTGACACATAATTGATGGACTTTTTTCAAACCTGCCTACTATGTAAGTGTGTAAGTCCTCAAAATAGAAACATTTTGTTCAAAGAATACTTATCAGTCCCCATGTATAGGCAGAGCTTTTTTTCTCAGAAAATAGGTGCAGGAACTCAACCACGACCCGTTCAGATTTCACTAACAGTAGAAGGGTCTTAAAGGGGCATTACATACCAGGATTGCATTACATACTGAGTGCAGAGTTCAGGGGGTTACACACAGAGTGCAGAGCTGTCACTTGTAAACACAGAAACCAGACTTATGTATTTACAAGTGATTGTGGTGAGAAGGCACCAAAGGGTCTAAGTCAGAGGTGGTGGAACCGAGTTCCCCAAAGTTCCCCCTGAAAAAAGCCCTGTGTATAGGTCCTATAGAGAGACCGGGCAATGTAAAGGGTCATGCCTGCCTGGTGTATCTGGATCCAGCTGGCTGCATCAGAGGCAAACATACCTTTCCACCACTTAATATCACCTTTATGCAGCACACCATGAAAAATTGACTCTCACCAGATTATAACACCCTTATTAATAAGTGGGTCATATCAAGCATGATGTAAATAATAGTATGGTTGCCAGATGTCTCTCTCAGATTAACCCTCTAGAAATATATCCATGACCTGAATCACTCCATAAAGAGTTAGATTCCAACAATTTGATAGAGTATTAGAAATCTTTCATTAAGGCCTTCATGTTATATAGTTTGAATACCGTGTCATAGATATATTATTTATATTTTTTTGTAATCTCCAGCATCATAGATCTCTGACTTGCTATGCTGTATTGCACAGTGCTGTCAGTCTTACTCTAGGACAGGGGTGGCAAACACAAGGCCCGCGGGCCGAATCCGGCCCGCCAGGCCTTGTGATGTGGCCCGCGCAGCGGCCCCCGTCAGCAGAGGGATCTCTTTCATCCGATTTTTTTACTTTGCTGGCATCCACCGCTAGATGTCCACGGCCGGGCAGAGACAATGTCTCTGCCGGCCGCCATTTTCTTGAAGACCGCCGCCGTCGCTGCCGCTAGAGGTCCGCGGCCGGGCAGAGACAATGTCTCTGCCGGCCGCCATTTTCTTGAAGTCCGCCGTTGCCGCAGCTAGAGGTCCGCGGCCGGGCAGAGACAATGTCTCCGCCGGCCGCCATTTTCTTGAAGACCGGAGAGAGTCTCTGCTGGTGGGGGAACTCGGCTAGTGGGGACTCGACTCATGTAAGGGGGGGGACTCGACTCATGTAAGGGGGGGGGACTCGATTCATGTAAGGGGGGGGGACTCAACTCATGCAGGGGGGGGGGGACTCGACTCATGCAAGGGGGGGGGGGACTCGACTCATGCAAGGGGGGGGGGGACTCGACTCATGCAAGGGGGGGGGACTCGACTCATGCAAGGGGGGGGACTCGACTCATGCAAGGGGGGGGACTCGACTCATGCAAGGGGGGGGACTCGACTCATGCAAGGGGGGGGGGACTCGACTCATGCAGGGGGGGGGGCTCGACTCATGCAAGGGGGGGGGGGACTCAACTCATGTAAGGGGGGGGGACTCGATTCATGTAAGAGGGGGGGACTCAACTCATGCAGGGGGGGGGGGGGGGACTCGACTCATGCAAGGGGGGGGGACTCGACTCATGCAAGGGGGGGGGGACTCGACTCATGCAAGGGGGGGGGACTCGACTCATGTAAGGGGGGGGCTCGACTCATGTAAGGGGGGGGGACTCGACTCATGTAAGGGGGGGGACTCGACTCATGTAAGGGGGGGGGACTCGACTCATGTAAGGGGGGGGACTCGACTCATGTAAGGGGGGGACTCGACTCATGTAAGGGGGGGGGGACTCGACTCATGTAAGGGGGGGGGACTCGACTCATGTAAGGGGGGACGCCTGATGTAAAGGGGGGGATGCCTGATGTAAAGGGGGGACGCCTGATGTAAAGGGGGGACGCCTGATGTAAAGGGGGGACTCCTGATGTAAAAGGGGGACTCGGCTGGTGGGGACGCCTGATGTAAAAGGGGGACTCGGCTGGTGGGGACGCCTGATGCAAGGAGAGACTCCGGGCTTCCACTGATTCTGCATTATGGTGAGTTGAATGATTTCATTTTATATTACAATGTAATATTAGAAATAATGTGCTTCGCACTCCTGAACCCTGCGCTACGTCCATATGCAGCGCAAGAAAACTTGGAGACTGCTCAGACTGAACACTATGGTGGAGTGCAGATACAACCGGCCCTTTGAGGGCAACCAAACTGCTGATGCGGCCCCCGATGAATTTGAGTTTGCCACCCCTGCTCTAGGAGGTGTAGACAGGTGTAGAGAGTACGCTGAGCAGAGTGAAGACTCTGTGCTACAGACAAAAGGTGGGTCCTGGACCAGGCTGTACTACTTAAAGCTGAATTTCAACTTTCTTTTCTCTAAAAGTAAATGGAATGATCAATGTTGCTCTGTTGTCTGCAGATCCCCTGATGTTCTGGGATTAGTTGTGGCTTTGTACCATGTGACACTCTGCATATCCTACTAATAGACTCTGTCCCTTCCACATCCACTTCATGCAGCAGCTAGAGTCTATAACACTCTCTTTTGTAGTCTTTTTAGGCTCTGCAAATGATGTACATTTCTTCACAGCTCTGATGGTGGGTGGGAATGAATAAATCCTAATTAGCATTCGATCTCGCCAAGTCGCACCTATAGGATGTGTCCAAACCTCCCAAACCTCGCCTCACAGATGACAGCATTATTCAAGAATCCCCCTCATACACAGCCTGTTCTGAAAGCTAGCTGTACTGCTGCAGGGCAGAATGGAATGGATCATTTTACAATAGGAATTTAATCTTGCCCAGTTATGTATGCTGACCAGTGTGAACAGGGACAGTCACGTCCCTCAGATCCCACCCTGTTCTCTGTGAAGTGATTAATTTACATATAAAGGAAACACCTTTATAATAACTTCCCATAGCCCTTCCTCTGTAGTCTTGCAGTATGCAATTGTTCCTTTGAATGCTACAAGTCAGGAAATACACAGGAGGAGGTATGACACATTTACACCTTTTACCTCCCATATGAAGGCCCAGAAACACCCACAGTAACCCTAGGACCCACCCACATTAAAGTGTAAGTAAATCCCCCTATGGTTTTCAGCCAAGGAAGCTGCCATCTTTGCCTCTGTTTAATCTACAAATTCCATGATGCTGCACATGTGACCAGTTTAGACAACAGTCATTGGATTGTTTTACAGTTTGGTTAAGAGCACAACCAATGGGAGTGTTAAATTTCCGGCATGTGCCAGAAATTAAATTGTTTTATGGATGGGTTTACTTCTGCTTTAAAGCGGAGCTCCACCCAGGAAAACAACATTTTCCCATGTTGTTTAAAAAAATTAAATAAAAAAAACTGAAAAAAAAAATACTCACCCGAAATACCTGTTGCTATGCGGAAGTCCGTAATCTGCCTCTTCCACTCCGCGGTGCCTTTTCTTCTTGTCCTTCTCCTTGTGAATGGGGCGCGCTGCTTTCTGGGAACTGTGTGTGTTCTCAGAGAGCAGCGCGCCCATTCACAAGCCAGCATGAGACTCACGCAGGCGCAGTAGGAAATGGGCAGTGAAGCCGTACGGCTTCACTGCCTGTTTCCCATAGTGTGAATGGCGGCGCGGGACCCGGAGCGATCGTGGGACTGGCATCGGGGGGCCCATCAGCGCGGGCAAGTAGGACAAGGTAAGTCCTACACTGTTAGTAGCTGCTGACTTTAAAAAAAATTGCGGCTGGAGCTCCGCTTTAACTTCCAAAACTGCTACAAGTGACTCCTATAGCCATAGCTCCCAACTGTCCCTGATTTTGAGGGACAGTTCCTGATTTAGAACAAAGTCCCTATGTTCCTCTTTAGTCCTCATTTGTCCCTTATATTGGTCCGATTTGATAGTTGTATGTAAAATTAACTATTTATCTTTCAAAAAGTGTTTCCCAGCGTTAAACCTTTCATCCAATTTATAAATTGTTGCATTTGTAAATTCCAAAAGCCAATATAAAGAAATAGTAGAGGTAAAAAAAAAACACTGGTGGGTTAAACCTATAATTTTTTTGTACAATTCTCCATCAAGGTGGTGAGACGGGGTGACCTATGCCTACATTCTTTTGCTAATAGGTGTCCCTAAAGTCAGAGAACTTTGAAATTCAGCCAGGAGGAGGAGTGATATCACAGACACAGAAAACTGCTGTATACAGCTAAAGGAGGTAAGTTATACACAAATTGGCGCGCAATGGAGACGGCAGCTTAATTCAAGAGCTCCGTCATTCTTTGCACTACAGCACAGCAGGATGCACTGGAGATCATACGGCACCCTGCACACAAGATTCCGCCGCAATTTAGGCACCTGCAAGGGGAGAGATATTGCAGATATCTTTAAAAATTACTCGTCCTCGCGGAGCAGCACGGCAAAATCAAAGATGGCGCCGCCGCACATGGAGGAAGAGTATAGCGAGGACTCGCAATTGGCTGTGGAGAAGACTGACAGGGGGTCCTCCCGAGGTGGCAGACCCCTTACTTACAAGGACATGACAACCATTGCTGCTGATATTAAATCTACTTTCTCTGCGGCCATCACGGATTTGAAATCCAACCTTGTGGTGCTAAATAGGAAGATGGAGGCTGCTGAAGCCGTAGGGAGACGCAGGGACAGAGAGATTCGCAGACTGGACAGAGTTTCCAACTCCCATGCAGAACACTTTATTGAAATTAACAGACACCCGGAAGACCTGGACAATAGGGGAAGGAGATGCAATCTAAGGGTGAGAGGGATCCCCGAATCGGTGGAAGCTGACCAGGTAATGCTAGCACTACAGAGAATCTTCAACAGCCTGCTGGAAAGGCCGGAAGACACGGCCATTGATTTTGTGGAAGCGCACAGGGCACTCAGAGCTAAAGGCCCTGACCCCCAGCCACCCCGTGACATAATCTGTTGCCTCCAGAGTTTCACCCTGAAGGAAGATATCATGAGAAAGGCCCGCAGAAATGAAAGGATCGTGTTTAACGGTGAAACGTTCATGCTCTTTCAGGATCTTTCTCAGATTACGCTGAAGAATCGCAGGGCACTACACCCCCTCCTGGACAAACTGAGGGAAAGGGACCTCCGCTATACATGAAGATTTCCGTTTTCTCTACTAGTGACCTTCAACGGCAAGCAGAATGTCCTGCGCTCCCCCACGGATCTCCCGGATTTCTGCTCTGCACTGCAAATGGACCGGATTGACCTCCCTGAGTGGTATCAGGAGTTCCACCTGCCGCCCGCAGAGAGGAGCCAGCCAGACTCCCCGTTGACATCTCCGGACAACAGAGCCTCCAAGAAGATGAAGGCCTCCCGCTGAGGAGGCTCAATGGCTGGTTCCCTAGTGGGCACCCCCAACAACAAACCCCACTCATCCAGGGCCCTGGATGAGTTCTGAGTGGAAAACTGTCACTCTCCCTCATTCCTGTAAGCACCCCCGTGACAGCAGCTTGCGACACGTACGGCCCGCATCACCGCTGACTTATCTTGTCCCCTTTCCCTCTCACCCCCCCGTGGATCTCCAGCACGACGGTTTACTGCAAACCAGTAACTGTCTGCTTATTGTTGCCTCCACTTTACTCTACGCTCATTCGGCTGCAGTTCCTGCTCACCGATCCCGCTCAGAGGGGACCCTCTGTGTGGACTCTTTTGGAGGAGATTTACGTTTTTAGTGACCTGAGAGATTGGGCTTTATTCCTCACCTGTTGTTTTTTTTTGAGAGGGGGGCCCACTGGGGGTTCCAGCATTTCTTATCCCCACCTGTTCCTGTTGTTCCTGTTGAGCTAAGACTTTTATGTGGGATACTCCAATGATGCCGGCCATGTTTTGTTTTGTTGCACTTAGCAAGTGCGCTGGGGGGTTGGGGCGGGGATCCAGTTTTGTAGATGACTGTTCACGTTCCCCAGGGAGAAGCTCGCAGTGGCCGAGGACACTGTTGGGAAGCTTCGCCCGCGACAGGCACTGCCTTCTCCTGGCCTTGTGTTTGGGCTACCCCCCTCCGGGTCCTGGATTTATTTAAATCATCCATACGTTCTCACTATGTATGTTTGCCTTGTTGTTCTCCCTAGGTCATGAACCCTGTACTGTTCCTGCTTATATGATGCATTAACCCATGTCAATATAGTGCAAAGCTGACCAACTTGTTATATCTCTTTTAAATTTCTAGAAGGTGGTTAATCGACTGACTTGGTCCACTCGACTTGTACACTAACCCATTTATTGACTTTCTGTTCAATAACTTTGGCCTAATCCATAGCCGCCTTCCCTTCCCCCACATAGTGTGCTACGGGGATCATTGGTAGCTCCCCGTGACTCACTACTTGCTTGTCCTTGAAACCTTACTAAGTTCAAAGGTAGGTTACCTGTTCTCTCTTTTTCCTTTTCCTACTAGCCCTTTATTTTCTCTCCCTGTCTTCTGCTTCCTTCCTCTTCTTTTTATCGCTCCCCGGTCATCAGCCCAACTCCGGCAGTCTCCCCTGCTCCTTTGGTGTGTTCCCATTGTTTTGATACAGCTGAGGTGTGTAGTAACTTATTTACTGTACTTATACCTTCTATTTTGTTTTTTACTCAGCCTCTCCGTCCTGCAGTTGCCTCTCATCTCTCTCTGCAATCTCAAGATGGTGTACTCATCCCTTGGTAAGAACCCGACGGTGATATCGCACAATGCCAAGGGGCTAAATATCCCCGAAAAGCAATCTACCCTCCTGAGGGAACTCAAGAAAGGTAGGCCGAGGTTCGTTTTCTTACAGGAAACATATTTTAAAACTGCCCAGGTGCCTAGGCTCACCGACTCCTTCTTCCCTGAAGCTTACCATGCCACGAATAGCTTAGCAAAATCTAATGGTGTCTCCATCTTAATTAGCAGACATACCTCTTTTGACATCTCCGATAAATTTGTAGACCCTGAAGTCAGGTATCTTTTTCTGAAAGGGATCTGCAATGGTATGCCCCTTACGCTAACTAACGTATATTTCCCCAACTCCTCCCATCTAACATTCTGTCGGAATGTGCTGTCCCTGCCTAAGGGCTTCAGTACAGGATGTGTTATTTTGGGAGGGGACTTTAATATCCCATTAAACCCCCTGACGGACACCTCAACTGGGAAATCCTCCATCACCTACAAGATTCTTAAAATAATTAAAACCCTATTGGGGTCCATGCAACTGATAGATTCCTGGCACTTTATCCACCCAGAAGACAAAGACTACACCTTCTATTCCATTCCACCACAACCACTACTCCAGAATCGACTATCTTTTCACATCCCAGAGGGACCTTCACTTAATTTCAGACGCACGCATTGGGATTCAGTCCATATCGGACCACTCCCCGATTTCAATAACCCTTGAATTACATAGGCCTATGTCAAAGTCTAATTCCTGGAGGCTGAACCCGTCCTTACTGACTGATCCAGTTACTCCCGGGCATTTCTACGACGATCAGGGAATTTTTTGAGCATAATTTCACGCCAGACGTAGACCCCTTGACGATCTGGGAAGCCCACAAATGCACAGTACGAGGGGAGCTTATTAGACTGGGATTGCATTGTAAGCAGGAGAGGGAAAGGGCCATCTGCCTCCTTACAGACAGGATCCACAAATTAGAGTCGCTACACAAACAGTCCCTGTCCGAACGCTCGGCCTGCTCCCTCCTGACTGCAAGGAAAGAACTCCAGACACTCTTAGACTCTAAGGCTAAACATTTTTTATTTTTTAAGAAGAAAATATACTACGAACACGGCGATAAGTCAGGTAGGTTCCTAGCTAGGGCCTTGAAAGATGCTAGTTTCTTACAAAATATCATGGGTATAAGAAACAGCCTTGGATGGGTTGACGTCAGATAAGATAGCCAAACACTTCCACGAGTTTTACTCTGGCCAATACAATCTTCCGGTACAGGGAGCCCCTCCTACCTCGGCTGAGGCTAGACGTCAGGCGATCCAAGACTATCTGGCAGGCTGTAATCTCCCTACTTTGTCGGAGGAGGTGATCTGACAAATGGAGGCCCCCCGATCGGGAACTCTGAACTAAGGGCAGCTATTGGGGACCTTAAGGCAGGGAAGAGTCCGGGTCCGGATGGCTTTACCTCCATCTACTACAAGACCTTTGTGGAACTCTTGGTGGAGCCTCTTCGGAGAGCATTGAACTTCTTGGCTTCCCCTGGAGACTGGATTTTTGGCGAAAATATTGGCTAATAGGCTTAGACCGCACTTGCATGACATCATTGGCCCTAGTCATGCTGGTTTTATGCCCGGGAGGGAATCGATTGATAATGTCATTAAAGCGCTCAATTTGATTTACGCTGCATGTACCAAGAAGATCGAGGGCCTCCTCCTGTCTACTGACGTGGAGAAGGCCTTCGATCGGGTGGCTTCGGACTATATGTTCGACACTTGCCAATATATAGGACTGGGGTCCCGCATGAGGTCCTGGATTTCCGCTCTGTACAGAAACCCATCTGCCCGTATTAAGGTGAACGGTTCCCTATCTGAGACGTTTGAGATACGCAACGGCACTAGGCAGGGTTGCCCTCTCTCGCCTCTTCTTTTTATCCTCTCCCTTGAGCCCTTTATCAGGAGGGTTTTGGCCGAGGGGGCGATTCAGGGCTTCCCAATAGCAGGTAGGGAATATAAGATTGCAGCCTACGCTGATGACTTACTTTTTTTCTATCCAATCCCCACGTTTCCCTACCATCTCTTATAAAGGAATTTTCTCTGTTCCGCTACATATCCAACTTTAAAATTAATATCTCTAAATCGGAAGCGATAAATATTAACCTACCTGCACATTCACTAGAGGCATTTAAGTCTTCTTGCCCTTTCAGATGGGAGTCGGCGGCTCTCAGATACTTGGGAGTTTGGCTGACACCGGGTGTTTCACAGGTCTATGAACGTAACTTTCCTTCCATTCTTAAGACGATAGAGGAGGACCTGGGGAGGTGGCATACGCGCAATTTTTCCTGGTTTGGCAGGGCGGCCATATGCAAAATGGTCATCCTGCCAAAGCTTTTGTACCTATTCCGCAGCCTACCGATCAAGATCCCCCTGAAATTCTTTAAAGCTATCTCATAAATCCAACAGAGATTCATTTGGGCCCACAAACCCCCGAGAATAAAAGCTAAACTACTAGCATAATCTAAATGTAGAGGGGGCATGGGCAAACCTGATTTTAAAAACTATTATTTCGTAGCACATGTCACTAGAATCATTGACTGGCACTGTCACACTGGTCTTAAGGACTGGATACAGCTAGAAGATGACCTAAGCCCTATCCCCCTACGATTTTCCCCATGGTCGCCATGGACCAGCTATCCTACTTCTCTAAAGACACATCCACTAGTAGGTACCACCCTGGGAATTTTCCACAAACTGACGAGGGAGTCTGGACTTTCTACTCCACTGAGCCCATTGACACCCCTGTTCAATAACCCTGACTTTGCCCCAGGAATGGAGAACCGGTTTCTGTATCCCCCCAACGCAAACAAACCACTTCTTGTCGCTGACTGTTCCACGATAAATCATTTAAGGACTTTAGCGCTTTTAAATTGGACGCTCACTCACCCGACCTGCCTCTTTGGTCTTACTTCCAAGTGAGGAGCTACTTAAACCTTGACTCTAGGAGACATAACTTTGTCAGGGAACCCACGGAGTTGGAGTCGATGTGCCTGGCAGGGGAACCTGTTCGTAGGGCAACCTCAGTAGCTTACGCCTGGCTTCGGGACGCACCCGCTCAAGGAAATTACAGATTCAGAGAGAGATGGTCACAGGCTCTAGACATGCAGATTTCGGAGGCTCAGTGGAGGAGAGCTTGCATTCTAACCCATAAGTGTTCTCTGAGCACCAGAATACAAGAAACCGCTTTCAAATTACTCACACATTGGTATGCTACACCTGTGAAGTTACACTCCTGGTTTCCGCAGACACCGGACACATGCTGGAGGTGTGGTGAGGATAGGGGTACTCTCCTGCACATCTGGTGGCAATGCCCCTTGATTACCCCTTATTGGGTGGAAGTTTGTAAGTCTATTCAGGCGATCACGGAGACCAAGATGAGACTCGATGCTGCTTGTTGCCTCCTACATATCTCAAACGTGTCCTTTCGGAGGAATAGGGGCTCCTTATCCAAGCACCTTTTAAATGCGGCCAAGGCTCTTGGAGCTCTGTATTGGAAATCCACTCGAGTTCCCTCAATTCGCGACTGGCTGTCCAAGGTAAATGAGATATACTACATGGAGGAGACGGTTGCCCAATCTACTGACAATATTGAGAAATGTTTTCAGACTTGGTCTCGTGGATTCAATTCAAATTCTCACAATCATATGGAGAGATGATGATGGAGGCCTAGTATTTCTAGCCTAATTACTCACTGCTTATCCAATACTTCATAACTTCTAATACACCACAGGAGTTCATAACGACCGGTTCCCCTCTGTTTCCCCCCCCAACCCTTTCACTCTTCAGCCTTTCTTATTTCTTAACCTGAATTCTTTTCTACCTACTCTTCTTTGTTTTCTATCCTTTTATCTTCATTTACAATTAGCTCAATTCATTACATATGAGGTTTGCCATTAGCCAATCCCTATGTTTTGTGTAGTACACGTATGCCACTGAGCTATTTTGGATTAGTCCAATTGATACCTATGATGCTCTACATTGATATCGTATATTTGGCTGATTGTACTGTTTTTCGAATTACCTCTAAGTTGGGAGCTGCGACTCCCGAATTTCACTTTTCATACCCGTTTTCAATAAACTTGATGTTTAAAAAAAAAATGTATACACAAATTGTGATTCATTTACATGCACAATGCATCTTCTGTTTTGGGGAGGAAAAGCTGGAGTTCTTCTTCAAATGCAGAGGCAACCCAAGATATAACTAAACTGTCTGGTAATGCTGCCTGGATCACAATACTGTCTATGCAAAGTTACAAATGTAATAGTAGGCAAGACATACAGTAAGTGTTTTAACTGTGCAATTAGCTCTTTAGCCTGGAGTTCAGCTTTAAACACACGATTAGTGTAGTTATATTGGTTTTAAATATAAGCCTTATATCACATTCAAAAGCATTTTTTCTTTTTATGCACATATCCTAAACAAAAAAAAACAAAAAATAGGCTTTATTCTAATTATCTGTAGAATTAATTCAAATGAATTTAATTTCTATCCAAATATCCTAAAAAATATAAACAAACAAAATCTAAGAATTAATTGTAATTCCTATTTATGTGCTAAGCACACATTTGGGACTAAGCAGTTCACAAACACTGACCTTGTGTTTTTATCCACATCCTGTATATTAATAAATAAAGATAATAGTTGCTATCCTGTAGTGTTCTGAATGATCTTGTTAGATAATACGTAGATTACCATGAAGAATATTATACATTCAATTTTATATAGTAGCGGCTCTTCAAGAGGCTTAACCCAATTTAAATCTCATGTCAGCTCTTCATTTGACCTTGAAAAGTATTTTTCATCTGCTGGAGTAATATCTTATTACCGACTTCTGCAAGAATAGAAAAAAAAAATACTTTATTCCTTGAAATCATTAAGGAAAAACTGTGAGGTTTTGGTATTATTATTCACCCCCATAATAATATTTCCTGTTATGTTATTATGATAATCAGATGCTTTGTACCACCTGTTCCTGATTCTGTCAACTCCTTAAATCACCCGTCCTGCATTATGTTACGATGTACTGTGAAATTTATTGCAGTTACTTGAGAACAATGAAAAGTTATGGTCGACTTTGCAACTGCGAATGTAACTTTTCAATGGCGATTTATGCTCTGCTTTATAATGCCACTTTTGTATTCTTACAAAATATTGGCGCTTACAGCATTGTGTCTTTTGTAGAAATAAAATGGATTCCTATTGACGATGGAAACACTTTAAAAGTAAATTCTTAGGAAAGACAAGAATACAATAAAATTATATGAAGTGTAAAGGGTAACTAGCATGATATACTGTATATCTTTCATGTTATGTGCATGCATGATAAGTGATATGTAAGTGAAAGTCTACCTGTCACTGAGATTACAGTCTTGTCCCTGGTATGAGGTATCCCTCTGATAAGGATCGATAACCCCTGACACAACTTCAGGGCATAATACATTCTGCCTCTGACCCAAATTATGAAAACATGCAGAGAGCGAATTATGAAAACATGCAGAGGGCTCCTCCCAAGCGTAAAGAGGAGGAGCCTTTATTGCTACTACAGCTTTATAGACAAAATGACATCATTCATATGAGCACAACTGATTGGTCAGTCCATATAAGGGTCTTCTCCTGTTACATGTTCTTCTTGCCACGAGGCACACTCAATCCACAATCATTCGCCATCTTGCTTCTTCGATGGAGGGGTCAAGAGGAGTGAGTAACATCTGTCTTCATTTATCACTTCCTGAAGGTTTTTTAACTCTATAATCTATAACCTCATTTAAGGAAAATAATATTGTAGTATACACTCACACACATATATATTTATCAAGAAATAAAACAATATACCGTATTTATCGGGGTATTGCGCGCTCCGGCGTATAGCGCACACCCCTAATGTGGACCCGAAATTCCTGTAAAAAAACATTTTAGTACTTACAGTTTTGGTGTCTTGCGCGGAGTCCATCGGCGGCTTTGTCCGGTCTGGCGTCCATCTTCGGCTTCAGTGGTGTCCTCCCGGCTTCTCCAGTGCTGTCTCGAGTCAAATCCCCGCTTCCTGCACTCAGTTTGAACACCTCCGTCGACATATACAGAGTGCAGTACACTCAGGTACATTCGGCCAGGCTCGGCTTCGCTCGTGCTCACGCTCTGTAACGTTTATGCGTGAGCACGAGCGAAGCCGAGCCTAGCCGAATGTACCCGAGTGTACTGCACTTGATATATGTCGGCGGCTCAGTTCAAACTGAGCGCGGGAAGCGTGTATCGGTGTGTACTGCGCACCCACGATTTTCCCCTTTTTAAGGGGAAAAAATTGTGCGGTATACGCCGATAAATACGGTAAGGAAAGAAAAGCAACATTTGCATGGTTTTAGTAAAAAGTAGCATAACACAAAATAATCATTTTATTTTAACTCCATCACACCTCATCTGTTTTTCTTGTTAGAAGGATGGCATCATCCTTGTTAAAGCTGAACTCCAGGAATAATCAATTTTTTTAATTAACATTGGTCCAGGTTGGTTACAATTAATTATCAATATCTTTCCACTGGAGATGCAGAAATGCATTGTAGTAGCTTGTGCTACATACAGTCAGCGCTGAGGACCTGCAGATGATGCTCGGGCAATCTGCCTTCTGAATACTGAGCACAAGGCATTCTAGGCTTGGCCAAGGTGGAGATTGTAACGCCATCCACCCCTCCTCTCCGTCCAATAAGAGAATGCCTTATATTCATTGAAAAAATACAAGGTGTTCTATGAATGGAGGAGGCAGAACAAGCAAACCCCTTTGTTTAGTATACAGAAAGCAAGTCACTTAAGCAGCACCTGGAAGAGGGCAGCAAGGATTGCTTCAGAGAATTTCTACATCCCTCTTTGGATGTGAGATATGAACTGTTGGATTTACCCAGCTTGGACCAATGGAAATAAATTTAAAAAAAGAAAATTCTTCAGCTTTAACAATGATGTCTGAGATGCTGGCTCAGAGATGGCACAATCATTTAAAGCTTGGGTGCTAAACCCGTGGCCCTACTGCTGTTGCGGGACTACAATTCCCATCATGCCTTTGGTAGTCACATTTGTCAATCCCAGTCTTGCAAAGCCTCATGAGGTTCCAGCTGGAGGGCCACAGGTTAAGCACCCATGATTTAAAATGTTAGTTCACCTTTACAAAAAAAATTCAAATAGGTGAGGTGCTCTCGTGCAATCACTAAGTGGAATCACCGATATGTAAGTCCGTGGCATAAACAGAAATTTGTATAAAGAATGACGCTGCGCTATGAAATTAACTAAACCTAAACAACCTAAACAAAAATAAACTAAAATAAATACAACATTATGTAACTGTGCGCAATAAAATGACAAATATATCAAAAACTTGATCAAGTCCAATAAGTGTGTGTATTCCATTCAATATACACATACAACACATAAGTGACTAGTGTTTCTTCTTTTTGTTCAAAGACACACAACATATATATTAGGTGACTTCTTTCTTCAGTGCAAATACACCTCTGTGCTCAATGGCCTCTCACCTTACAGCTGTGGATAAACAGCATAAGCAGACATAACTGTTGGGCTTCTGTAACAGGCGCTCTTGGCGCCGCATTGCTTTCCACGCTGGAACGCATACCGGAACAGCGCGATGATGTCATCGCCCGGTGCTGCGTGTGTTCCACCGTGGAACGCGGAAGTGCACCTCGTGTTAGTGCTTATGCACTACACCTGCCTGGGTCCTATAAACAGAACAGTGTGCAGACTGCACACTGTTCTATTATTGTCGGCCGTAGCCGGCCTGGCTACTAACAAACTACAGGTACTATCCATCCCCTCAAGGAAACAAGCAGTAACTGAGTAGCAGCGCAACCCGGATCCAAGCTGGTTATCTACTGCCTCCTTCCACATTGCCCATCTTACTGCTGTGGCTGGGGACACCCTAGGATATCCTGCACCAGGAGACCCTCCAAGACGGAATCCCATTGCTGCTGCAATACTCTCTGTACTCTCATCCTCTTCAAACGCACAAGTAGCAACTTTACCTCCTTTATACTACTTAGAGTTATCTGCTTCATATATTGCCCTTATCAAGTACTGTATTTAAATCTGGATTATTGAATACTAACTTGCTGCTTGGGATTACTTAGTGTGTCTTCAGCTGTCCGCTGTAGAATATCTTAAAGGGACATACACTCTCAACTCAGCTTAGCTATACTTGCCTCTCCTACGCAAATATTAATTGCATACAGTATTCTTAATTGCATTCAAAAAGACATTGAAATCAATTAGTGCAAATATATATGTCTTTCAAACAAACAAAAGATGTACATCAACTATATGTCAAATGACAAAAGTATCAAATGTATAACACAGTCCATATATGATGAGATTCCACCAAGTGAATGGGTGAGAGGTGTCTGGACATCAATAAGTGACTTCTTTCGTGTGTAGTATTAACCCGCCTCCAGAAACCGGAACAATTGGACTTAAAGGGACATACGTCGCCGAAAGTCAAAATAGACTTGTAAAATTGTGATCATATAGGGTAGATGGGGGGATCCTGGTTTAGACGGACCTCTTATGCCGCGTACACACGACCATTTTTTGTGATGAAAAAAAAACGACGTTTTCTGTGAAGTAAAAAACGACGTTTTTGAAACGTCACTTTCAAAGACGATGTTGCATACAAACCATTGTTTTTTCACAAAAAGCGAGGTTACGTTCACCACTCTTTTCCATTGAAGCTCGCTTCATAACTAGCTTCTGGGCATGCGCGGGTTGAAAAACGTCGTTTTAAACGACGTTTTTGCTACAAACGGTGACTTTTTGTGAAACAAAAAACGACGTTTTGAAAAACGACACAAAAAATTCAAGCATGTTGGAATTCTTTTTTGGTCGTTTTTTTTTCATCGCAAAAAACGACCGTGTGTACGCGGCATTAGCCTCTGCTGGGCAGAAATTGGAGAATAGCCAGACTTATGATGATGAGTGGGGTCCCCGGAATATTTTCTCAAAAAGTGTTGATTATATAAGGAGATAGGAAAGAAAAAGTGGCCACATAGCGTAATCTTGTTGAAATAAATAAAAAAAAATTATTGCAGCTATTACACTCACATGCAGCTGGAATGTCACAAGCTTGTATATACAAGTGGGGCGGCAGTGGAGTCCTCCCAATGCATTCCTTTATGTTAAAGTGATATGATGTAGAGAACCCCCAAACTCCTGTTCTCTGATTGGAGTGACGCCTGGGGTCCCGTACTGATAATCACCATACATGGAGTGCCTGCATTGGAGTCTTTAATGCAGTTGCGCTTGTTGATTTTTATTGTACATTTTCTACACTAGCGTTTGGAGGCATGTTGTAATACCTCCGCCCTTAGTAGCTCAACACATTCCTATGTGTGTGAGAGAGGTGATGTAGTGACCCTCCAAACTCTGATTGGAGTGACGCCTGGGGCCCAGTACTGAAATCTCACATAACATAGGGAGGTGCATTGAATTCTTTCCCTAACCGCAGTTGTGGTTCACTCCTGTTCACCGTAGTTTATGACAGCTTCCCATGGCTAAGGGGGACAATTCGATAGATCTTCTGACTGTGAAATTCCCAGGCAGTTCCTCCTAGCTCCCTCTTGGTAATGGTATTCCTAGATGAGGTCCCTCCACAAAGTGGACTGTGACTGTGACGATACGCGCCGGGATTGGTAAAGACAGAAACACAGGAAGTAACGCAGGAGTACGAGCTCACAGCTCGTGGGGTTTTTGGCTGTTTGCTGTTTTTATGTGAATAATTTTCTGCTGCTTTTACTAATTAAAACGTTTTTAAGAACATTACTATACTATCTGGGCCCTCCCTTTCTTCTATACCTATGCTATTGGAGTTACCTGTGGGTACCCCCAGTTCATATCATGCCTATAGGAGATTCAGGATTATCTACTTTGTGGAGAGACCTCATCTAGGAATACCATTACCCAGAGGGAGATAGGAGGAACTGCCTGGGAATTTCTACCGAGTTGTCCCCCTTAGCTATGGGAAGCCCAATAGTTGTCTGCTTATGCGGTTTATCCACAGCTGTAAGGTGAGAGGCCATTGAGCACAGAGGTGTATTCTCACTGAAGAAAGAAGTCATCAAATTTATATTTTAATATACATACTTATTGGACTTGATCACTTTTTGATATATTTGTCACTTCATTGCACACAGTTACATAATATTGCATTTTTTTTTGTTTAAGTTTAGTTAATTTCATAGTGCAGCGTCATTCTTTATATACATATAAATGTACCTACCTCTGTGGGTGATGAGCTGTCAGAGCCCATGCAGCTGGTCCAGCGGTCTGGAGATTTAAAATCCTCACTCTTTTCCGTTTCCTCTATGCAGCGCTTTCAGGACAGGCTAGAGCAATCCTGATTGGTTAGTGACATCATAGAGCCTTGTGCTGGACCATCCCAGAAGCACTGCCCAGAGAGGAGGCAAGTGGGGGTTCCAAATCCCCAGACTGCTGGACTGGCTGCAAGGGCACTGACAGCTCATCATCCCGAAGGTAACTACAGCAGGGGCCAGCAGGTTGTTAAGTATGTACAGTGCTAGTTCACCTTTACATTTTTTCTTTAAATGTGAACTAACATTTTAAACCTTACTGGCTGTGCAGTTCTTGGCTGTGTTTACAAATGTCTAAAGGCCAGTTCACTCCAGAATCACACAGGAACATGGTCCACTTTCATTTTGACTCCTGTACGTTCCCCTGCAGTGCAATTTGGCAACCCAATTATTTAAATGGACTGCAAATTGCACAGGAAAACACACAAAAGATAGTGGATGCACTAAATCACAGGGTACTGTGGTACCATGCAATCTGATAGATGCAAAACGTACTGTCTATGATCTGATGCCATTGCCAATACATGGTAATGGCACACCAAATGCGGATTGCAAAAGACAGTGCGTTTTGAACATGTTGTGCACAGGGCCGGATTTGCTCTCCCTGCCGCCCCAAGGCCAGGTTCCGCAATGTACCCCTTCCCTACCAACCAAACCACCCCCCCCCCCAAATCAACAGAGAATGACAACCGGATTGCAGGGGTAGCACGGTTAGTTCAAATATTGTTTGTTTTTTTTGTTTTTTTGTAGCTTGTTGGTTTAATTTTTTTTCTTTTTGTATAATTTTCTTATTATTTTTCTTATTCTTTACTTTTTTTTATTGATTTAATTATAATTTCTTATTTTTTATATATTTTTTTATTTTTTTAATAAAAAAAAAAAAATTCACTTAACTTTATTGCTATCACACAGGAGAAAACAATTCTCTGTGTGATAGCAATTGGAGGTGACAGATTCCCTTTACTGACCCTGTAACCTCCAAAACAGAAGTCCTAGCACTGTGTACATTGGCGGCAGATGGGAAGAGCACAGCTCACCGTTTCACTGTGTACATTGGCGGCAGGGACAGGAGACAGACTGGGCGGCCCGGGGGAGGACAGAGTCCTGAAGACAGAGCCAGCAGAGAGAGGTATGTGGGGGGGGGAGAGGGGAGGACGAACAGCAGCACACATGTTACAAGTCATTTTGGCGACATCATCTCCTGCTAGAAAGCAACTTACCACCCTTAACTGTATGTTCCGGCCGTCGGGGGACTTCATGCCGCTGCCGCCCCGAGGTGCCCTGCCGCCCTGAAGCCTGGCCTTGGTGGCCTTGTGGGAAATCCGGGCCTGGTTGTACATGGAATATGCCTTTCCTGCACTGTGTTCTGGTGTGAACTGGTCCCCACAGATCAGACCCTGCTGCAACATCTTTGATTTGCTGCAAAATTACAATGTTGCAAATCTGATCACTGAGGGAGAGAAGACTGAGGAAATGCTCCTTCCTGCCTGCAGCAAACTGATGGTCTCAACACAGCCTAGACAAAGTCACTTATGGTAGAACTAGGTTTGCTTTAGCAGTGGTGCTTTTAGAAGACAAATACTGTTGTAGTATATTGTGACATATTAGACTTGCATATTATTCATGCATATTATTCATGCAGACTTGTAAATGTTAATTCTAAGGAAAATATGTCATAAACCTGACTATTTCAAAGTGAGCTTACTCTAAACCTGACTATTTTAAAGTGAGCTTACTCTAAGCCTGACGATTAGAATTAGGTGCACAGTTTTGGAATGTCTTCTTAAAAAAAGGGATTTTTAATAACAGCTTACCTGTAAAATCCTTTTCTTGGAGTACATCACGGGACACAGAGCGCATAGTCATTACATATGGGTTATATGGAGTACCTTCAGGTGTGGACACTGGTGTAATCAACTTCACAGGAAGTTCCTCCCTATATAACCCCCTCCCACTGAGAGTGCTTTAGTTTTGTAGCAAGCAATTTCTCTGAGGTTACACAATGTTCCCACAAAGAGGGGTGGGAGCTCTGTGTCCCGTGATGTACTCCAAGAAAAGGATTTTACAGGTAAGCTGTTATTAAAAATCCCTTTTTCTTGATCGTACATCACGGGACACAGAGCGCATAGTCATTACATATGGGATGTCCCAAAGCAATGCTCTATGAAGGGAGGGAGACCGTAAGGCCAAAAATAGCCAAACAGAAACTATATCAGGAGGTAAAATAGCTCCACCAACAGAAAAAGGGGGCGTGAACCGGGCCAGAGGATTCTATACTGCTGCCCGTAGGACCGCCTACCCAAATGCTGCGTCCGCAGCCTTTGTGACGTCCAACTTATAAAATTTAGTAAACGTATGTACGGAAGACCAGGTTGCCGCTTTGCAAACCTGTGCCATAGAGATCTGATGGTGTGCCGCCCAAGAGGCACTCATGGCCCTCGTAGAATGGGCTTTAACTGATAAGGGCGGTGGAACGCGCTTCAGACCATAGGCCTGAAAAATCAGCTGCTTAATCCACCTAGCCAAGGAAGACTTGGCAGCCGGCTGACCCTTCTTGGGGCCATCCGGAAGAATGAAAAGCACATCTGTTTTCCTAATCTTTTCTGTAGCCTTGAGATAAACTCTCATGGCTCGGACCACATCCAAAGTATGAAGCAATCTTTCCTCTCTGGACTGGGGAGTAGGAAAGAAGGATGGTAGGACTAGGTCCTGATTCAAGTGAAAACTGGATATGACCTTAGGAAGGAAAGAAGGCTGAGGCCGCAGAACCACTCTGTCCTTATGCAGAATAAGGTACGGTTCCCTGCAAGACAAGGCTGCCAGCTCGGAGACCCTTCTGGCCGAAGCCATAGCCACCAAGAAAACCAACTTTCGGGTTAGCAGCACAAGAGGGATTTCTGCCAGAGGTTCAAACGGCTGCTTTTGTAAAGCTGACAAGACCAGATTTAAATTCCAGGGGCAGAGGGGAGCTCTAATAGGGGGATTTACATGCAAGACCCCCTGCAAAAAGGTTTTTACAAGCGAATGTGTGGCCAAAGGCCTTTGAAACCATATCGATAAGGCAGACACCTGCCCCTTTAGAGTACTAAGAGCCAACCCCTTGTCAACGCCAACCTGGAGGAATCGCAAGATCCTGTCAATAAAAAACTTGCGAGGATGCCCTCCTTGAGACTCGCACCACTCCACATAGGTTCTCCAGACTCTGTAATAGATATTTCTAGAGACTGGCTTTCTAGCTTGAATTAACGTAGATATGACTTGGGCAGAGAGGCCTCTGCCCTTAAGAATTAGAGATTCAGCCGCCAAGCCATCAAATTTAGCTGCTGTGAAGCAGGGTGGTAGATCGGGCCCTAAGACAGCAGATCTGGGCGCAGGGGGAGTGGCCACGGTGCCCTTACTGACATCCTCACGATGAGTGCGTACCAAGCCCTTCTGGGCCAGGCTGGGGCCACCAGGATCACCGGCCTGCGCTCCACCCTGATCCTTCGTAGAAGGCGGGGAATCATCTGTAGTGGAGGGAACGCATACAGGAGAGAAAACTGGTGCCAGGGGCAAACCAACGCATCGGTCCCGTAGGCCGAGGGGTCCCTGGCTCGGGATACAAATTTGTCCAATTTCTTGTTGAATCTTGTTGCCATGATGTCCACATCGGGAACTCCGAATCTTTGGCAAACCTCTTGGAATACCTGGGGGTGAAGAGACCACTCTCCCGGGAGTAACTGTTGACGACTCAAAAAATCTGCTTGAGAATTGTCTATCCCTGGGATGAACACTGCTGAGATGCAGGGTACATGGGCTTCGGCCCATGCAAAAATTAGGTTTACTTCCCTTTGAGCCGCCAGGCTCTTTGTGCCCCCCTGGTGGTTTATGTATGCCACCGCCGTGGCATTGTCGGACTGTATCCTTACTGGCAGACCCTGCAGGGGGAGAGTCCAGGCGACCAGGGCCAACCGAACAGCTCTGATCTCTAGGACATTGATGGGAAGCAGACTTTCTGCCTCTGACCACTGTCCCTGCTGGGTCCGTTTTCCTAAGATTGCCCCCCAACCTGTTAGGCTGGCATCTGTGGTTACTATTTTCCACGAGATGGGGCAAAAGGTTTTCCCTTTTGATAATTTTTGAGGGATCAGCCACCAGTACAGGCTGTGCCTGACTTCTGGAGAAAGAACTAATGGACGGTCTAATGCCTGTATGGACTTGTTCCAAGCAGAGAGAATAGCTGCTTGCAGAATTCTGGTATGGATCTGGGCGTAGGGCGCTGCTTCGAAGGCGGCCACCATCTTCCCCAGCAGTCGCATGCATAGGCGAATAGTCGGCTTCTTTTTGCCTAAGACTATTTGAATCGTTTGAATCAACGACCTGATCTTCTCTTGAGGTAAAAATACCCTCTGGCATTCTGTATCTAACCGAAAGCCTAGATATTCCAACTGTCTTGTGGGATGTAACCTTGATTTTTCTTGGTTCACAATCCACCCGAACTCTTCTAGATGCCGCACTGTGCGGACTACTGCATGATTGAGGTTGGAAGCTGAACTGTCGATAACCAGGAGATCGTCCAGGTATGCTAGGACCAAGATGCCTTCTGTCCTTAGGACGGCTAGTACCGGGGCTAACACCTTTGTGAATACCCGTGGAGCTGTTGCCAACCCGAAAGGGAGGGCTACGAACTGATAATGACTTTGGTTTATCGTAAAACGAAGAAACTTGTGATGTGCTGGGTAAATTGGCACATGCAGATATGCATCCTTTATGTCTATAGATGCTAGGAAGTCGCCCTGATGCAGGCTGGTTGTCACTGAACGTATGGAGTCCATACGGAAGGTCTGAATCCTTAGAAAGCGATTTAGGCGTTTGAGGTCTAATATAGGCCTGACGTCGCCATTGGGTTTTGGTATAACAAAAAGGTTGGAGTAGAATCCCAGACCCCTTTCTTGGGTTGGTACTTCTACAATTACTCCTTGGAGCAAGAGGCGATCCAACGCCTTTACGAGAGAGGCCCTCTTTAACGGGTCGCTTGGAAGACTTGACCCCTGAAAATGAGGAGGGGGGATTTCTCGAAACTCTAGTTTGTAGCCTGAGGCTACTACGGACCGAACCCAAGAGTCGGGAATTCTGGCCTTCCAGACTTCGGAGAAAAACTGAAGTCTTCCCCCCACCCAAGAGAGTGGGGGCGCCCCTTCATGAATCTGATTTGATGACTGGTTTAGCCGGCTTGCGAGACCAGGGCCTCTTGTTTGCCGCGGCTTGTCCCTGTGGGCGGCTATTAACTGCTGAACGCCCGGGAGGCCGTCGATACTGACGGGAAGTCGAAGGGGCCGAGCCTGCAATGGCCTGTCGTTTAAACGTGGGCCCACGCGGTCTTTTCTTGACCGGTAAGGAAGTACTTTTTCCACTTGATATGGTGTGGATATATTTATCTAGATCTTCCCCGAATAGTCTTCCCCCATGAAAGGGAAACCCTGCTAGAAGCTTTTTGCAGGGTGCCTCTGCTGACCAGTTCTTTAGCCACAAAAGACGACGCATGTGAACCATCAGTAGAGATAAACGAGATGCCTGTTGGATGGAGTCCTTAATAGCATCTACTGCAAAGCAGAGAGCCCTAGGGAATTCTGCTAATTCATGAGTATGCTGAGCCGGCATTTCCTTCAATATATGCTTTGCCTGATCCTTCAAGGCCTGACAAACACCAATGGCTGCTACTACTGGCTGAACCATGGCACCTACTGAGGTAAAAGCTGCTTTCAGTAGTGTCTCGAATTTCTTGTCGACCGGATCCTTGAACATATGGACATTTTCAACCGGACAAGTCAGGGATTTATTCACGCAGGAAATGGCTGCGTCCACTGTAGGGAGAGCCCATTTCTTTACATATTCCTCTTCCATAGGGTAGAGAATAGAGAATCTTTTAGGAGGGACAAAGATTCTATCAGGTCGAGCCCAATCTTGGTAAATCACGTTCCGCAGAAGGGGGTGCATTGGAAAAGATGCACCAGTTAATGGGGCCTTTAAAGAACCCAATGAGGATACCTCCGGGGCTACTAGTTCTGGCACTGGAAGTTTAAAGGCAGTGCGAACCATATCTGTCAAAGACTGGATCCACAGGCCCTCCGCTTGAGAGGCCGAAAAATATTCATCTATAGTGGAATTTTCCCTGTCTGAACCGTCGGGACTTGGGTCTGCCTGATCCCCTTGTGGGTCCCGTTCCTCTGAAGAGGAGACCTCCGCATCTGAAAACCCCACACTGGGTGAGGGGGATCTAGCCCGCTTGCTACTTGGGCAAGGACGGGAAAACAACGCAGTTAACCTTTTCTCTAGCCCACACATGGTGGCTGCTAGCATTTCTTCCGTCACGTAAACGGGAATGGGTGGATCGGGGGCCGCCTCTGCCCCCAGCACCCCCAATGGCTCTTGTACTATGCCACTCGGTGTCCTGACTGGCGAGGGTGGGGCCGTAGAAGCCTGGCCCAAATCCTCTGACCCCGATGGAGACCCCTTTTGCTTTTTGGTACCTTTAGCAGCCTTGGCTGGTCCAGATCCCTTTGGAGCCATTGTACAACCTTGGGTCACCCCTATAGCCAACACCTGACTGTTGTAGCTAGGAATAACCAATATGAGGGCAGGTATGAGAAAAATGAAAAAGAACTAATTTCTCTCTTTTTCTTTTATATTTCTCTTTTTTTTTTTTTTTTCCAAAAATTTTTTTTACCCGCCTGGGAGGTGACAATACCGAGGAAGCCTGTGAGTATTGACACACCAATGCCCGTTAGCCGGAGTCCAAGGTAGACTCAGATACTGCTGGATCTAAGGCTGAGTCCCTTTTTGCAAAAAAACTTTTTTTTTTTTTTTTTTTTCTGGTCAATAGTGGACCTAAGTCCTAGACCTGAAGATCCACAAAACCGCCACTAGGTGTCCCTGTGTGGCCAAAAGACCCAGCTGCACGCTCTGTATCCTTTCTTCCTCTGCCTCCAGGAGGGAAAAGACCAGCCAGAGAAAAAGTTTTTCCTTTTTACAGACCCTGACGCTGCTGGCCCGCCCCCCCGACGCACGCGGACGCTATAAAAGGCGGCGTGCACGCGCGCGCGTATGCGCGCGCACACACGCGCGCACGATCGCGCGCATGATCGCGCGCACGATCGCGCGCACCACGCTGAACCCACATGGAGGAAGCAGAGCAGAGGAACAACATGGACCAGCGTTATGCAGCACCAACAGACACCAGGTAAGCACTAATCTTATTGTAGTGCACACACAGCGAGGAAGCTGTCCCCATGGGCTTCCTAAGAAACAGGAGTTTTTTACCAGCAATTTCCTCTTTAAAACATGTGGGGTTGCAGTATCAGTGTTAACAGGCAGACCTGGGGTGAGTAGCAAATATATAACTTACACAAGTATACATATATTTACATATTATCTGGGTAAACATTATAATCCCATCCTGCCTCAACAGACATAGTGGAGATAGTGGCTGATGCACAAGCATACTGTTAGCCAACCCAGAACCCCCAGGGGGATACCTACTGTCGAACCAAGTCCCGCAGGTTCCCTCTTACCTGCTCCACGCCGCAGGGTATTGCAAAATGCAAGAGGCCCAGCCTTCCCCCATCTCCGTGGGTATTGTCTTGGACCTTCAGGGACCGGGGTCCTGTGTTAAGGAACCCACACCCCTGGACCTATATAGCATCCTGGCATCAGTAGCGTTTAGTTCTTGGAAGAGACTAAGGCACTGGAGCCCAGAATCCAGCCCTCCAAGGAGAGGCATTATAGGCACAACCCCACTCCAGCAGGGCCCGGGTACCGTACATCTTGGCTCTGAAGCACTTCGGACGGATCCGGCTAGCTATCCTGGGTCCCGAGACCTCCGAGGGACAGCTAGACGTGACCAACACCTAAGACACTGGCGGAAAAACTAAAGCACTCTCAGTGGGAGGGGGTTATATAGGGAGGAACTTCCTGTGAAGTTGATTACACCAGTGTCCACACCTGAAGGTACTCCATATAACCCATATGTAATGACTATGCGCTCTGTGTCCCGTGATGTACGATCAAGAAACTGCTATGTGCCCCCTATTAAAAAAAAACAAACAACATCATTAGGCACTGAATCTATAAAACAGGCACAATTGTAATTTCCAAACTGGAAAACAAGAAGTGAAAAAGGCCCCTGAAGACAGTCAGCACACGTTTCATGTTCAGTTCACAAAACAAGGGGGTATTCCGGCGCTCATAGTAACTTGATGCTTGGGAAGCAATAGTAGTAGTGGTAACTTCAACAGTACCTATAGATAGGGTCTCAATGATACATAAACTATGAGGAGGCAGCCTTCCTTAGAGGGTGTCCATGACCTCTGTCAGAAGTTAAAAAAAAAGGAGGGGGTGGAGGCGCCAGCTCAAAAAATAAATAAAATGAAAAAGCAATCTACAAGAAATGTGAGTATAAGGGTGTACACTCACAGGTTCACTGGGAGTAGTAGTCCATCGGGGTGTCCTTTAACCACTTAAGAACCGCCTACTGCACATTTACGTCAGCAGAATGGCAGGGCTGGGCACATCAACGTATATATACGTTGGTTTCTAGTACCCAGCCATGGGTCACGGGCGCGCGCCCGCGGAGTGCTCCTGTGACCCGGTCCGAAGCTCCGGGACCGGGACTGCGGGACTCGCAAACCCGATCGCCGCTGGAGTGCAGCGATCGGTCCCCGGAGCTGAAGAACGGGGAGAGCCGTGTGTAAACACGGCTTCCCCGTGCTTCACTGTGGCCGCAGCATCGATCACATCATCCCTGTTATAGGGGGGCGTGATCGATGATGTCACACCTACAGCCACACCCCCCTACAGTTGTAAACACACACAGGGAACACACAAATCCTACAGCGCCCCCTTGTGGTTAACTCCCAAACTGCAACTGTCATTTTCACAGTAAACAATGCAATTTAAATGCATTTTTTGCTGTGAAAATGACAATTGTCCCAAAAATGTGTCAAAATTGTCCGAAGTGTCCGCCATAATGTCACAGTCACGAAAAAAATCGCTGATCGCCGCTATTAGTAAAAAAAAAATTAAATAAAATAAAAATGCAATAAAACTATCCCTTATTTTGTAAACGCTATACATTTTGCGAAAACCAACCGATAAACGCTTATTGGGATTTTTTTTATCAGAAATAGGTAGAAGAATATGTATCGGCCTAAACTGAGGAAAAAAATTTTTTTTATATATTTTTGGGGGATATTTATTATAGCAAAAAGTAAAAAATATTGCATTTTTTTCAAAATTGTCGCTCTATTTTTGTTTATAGCGCAAAAAATAAAAACCGCAGAGGTGATCAAATACCACCAAAAAAAAGCTCTATTTGTGGGGAAAAAAGGACGCCAATTTTGTTTGGGAGCCACGTCGCACGACCGCGCAATTGTCAGTTAAAACGACGCAGTGCCGAATCGCAAAAAGGGGCAAGGTCCTTTAGCAGCATTTTGGTCCGGGTCTTAAGTGGTTAATCGGTGGGTGCCATTCCGCAGGCTCTAGTGATGTCCACAAGGCTTCTCAGTGTGGATGGGTCCTGGAAGCTCCTCGCTGACCAGCGTGGAACGTGGAAGCGGAAGAGGCGTGACATCACAGGGCACGGCGGGGTTAGCAGACAAACGAGGAAGGGGAGTAACAGGCTAAGCGCTCGGGGCTCACAGCTCCTTCTACTGGCCTGTCTGCTCTCAGGAGGAGAGCGACTAAATATTGAAAACAGGAAGTGGGCGGCATGCGGCTGTGGAACCATAGCAGTCAGCATGCACACACTGCTAAAACAAACCAGTGTGATAAAAAATAAAATAGATATATAGTTTAAAAAAAATGATTAAAAACAGATCAATAAAAAATATATAGGAAAAAGCATATTGTACACAACAGTGAAGCTAAAAATAAAAACGAAAAAAGGAAAAAAGAAGGGGGGGGGGACTGGTGTGGGGCTACAATAGGGAATGCGTTTCTATTTCCTCATTGAGTCCCCCCGGCGAGAGAGTATTTAATGAATATATCCAGTAGGTCTCCTGCTGGCATAGGCGTTTGAAGCGTTCTGCAACAGGGAGATCTCTGGAGATGGCTTCAATGACCCACACCTTAAGGCCCACAGTTGATTTATTATGTTCCTTCAAAAAGTGAAGGGAAACACTGTGTTTGTCATGTCCCTTAGTGATAAAACGTCTGTGTTCGCCAAATCGTTGACGTAGGGTACGTATAGTCCTTCCAACGTAAAAGAGGCCACATGGGCAGGTCAGGCAGTATACAACATAGAATAACAAAGGAAAAAATTGCGCATACCCAGTGGATAACTAACAGATGAAAGCTGTGATTCAAAAATGTTATACAACATAAAACAATAATATAAAAGGAGGTTGGAATCGCGCTAATCGTATGTGTATGACCAATAAAGGACACAGTACGTGATGTGATTAATATAAGCAAAATAAATTGCAAATCATAAAAACCCACAAGAAAAAATTGATGATATAGCACACAAGTGTGAACTTGTATGTAAAATCCACCTGATGATCACAAAAAGACCTGCTAATGCTGAGCAGCTGTGATCAGGTGAAAAAAAAACACACAAACCTCAGTGAAGTTCAGTGAATAGTGTTGGACTAATGATGCCCCAGCAAAATTGTCAAAATAAATTGGAAAAATATATATCAAAATATAAAGTCCACCTAATAGTCGCAGAAAGACCAACTCATAGTCTGCGATGTACTAAGATGGATCTGTGCAGTACAGTCTTCGGATGATAATGGATGTACCCTCTCCACACTTATGACGTATGAGGAGAAAAAGTCTCAAGTTGGTACAAGTGCATAAATTTCCCAGGAATGTCGATCACACATGGGCTTTCACAGATTTGAAAATGTAGAGTCTCAGCACCAAAAACAAAACAGAAACAGAGAGACTTGCATAGTGTGAAACCGTATGGACAACCATTAAAACATCACCCGTGTGGGGCAGTCATGCGAACGGGGGAGGGGATAGTGCAAACCCACCACCACTATACACACTGACCCTTCACCTGATCACAGCTGCTCAGCATTAGCAGGTCTTTTTGTGATCATCAGGTGGATTTTACATACAAGTTTACACTTGTGTGTTATATCATCAATTTTTTCTTGTGGGTTTTTATGATTTGCAATTTATTTTGCTTATATTAATCACATCACGTACTGTGTCCTTTATCAGTATACAACATACTCACTTGAGCAGTTGTAAAATTCTATTATGGTATACACTTTACCCTGAATGGTAAAGTTTTTTTGGCCATGCTCACTTGGAATTCTGGGTTTAGGGGATGGTTTAGAGGCCTGTTGGATAAAGGCCTCCTGAACCAGGGAAGATGGATACCAGTTCTCATGGAATTTTGTGAGTAGGAGTTTGCCTTGTATATGGTAATCCTCATCTTTTGTACAATTATGTCGAATCCTATGAAATTGGCTCTTGGGTATGTTACGGATCCAACTAGGGTGATGACAACTTTGGTAATGTATATAGGAGTTCCCAGCAGTGGGTTTAACAAAATCTGTGGCGTGGATTTGGGAATCATTGTGAAAAAGCTCCAAGTCTAGGAATACTAATTTGTCAGGGTCCTTAACATGAGTGAAAGAGCGCCCAAAGGAGTTGTGGTTACAATAATTGGCGAAGGATTCTACACTCTCCGTAGTACCATCCCAGATAACAACAATGTCGTCGATGTATCGACCAAAGAAAATGATATGGGCAGCAAAGGGGTTGTTATGTAAAATGTGTTGTAGCTCCCAGTAGCCCATGGTCAAGTTGGCATAGCTCGGGGCAAAGTTGGCTCCCATGGCGGTGCCTCGAGTTTGTAAGTAAAAAGTGTGGTCAAACTCAAAATTGTTATGTTCCAGACAAAATTGTGTGGCTTCCAAAATAAAATGTGCTTGTCTGAGAATGATGAGGGGATCCTCTGTGAGGAAATGTTCTACTGCTCTGAGGCCTATTGTGTGGGGAATAGAGGTGTACAGAGATGTAACATCAAGAGAGACCCACTGATAAGTGGGTTGCCAGATGTAAAAAGAAAGCATATCCAATAAATGGGTGCTGTCTCTGATGTAAGTGGGGAGGTTTTGTGCAAGGGGTTAAAGGAACCTATCAATATACATGGAAAAACCACTGGTGATACTGTCCATAGCGGCTACTATCGGACGACCTTGGGGCTTGGAAAGATCTTTATGTATTTTTGGTAACTGGTAAAAATAGGGGGTTTTTCAGAAGCCCTTGATCAAAAAGGAAAATTCGGCTTTGGAAATAATATTATCTTTTAGGGCTTTGTTAGCTAAAATGGTGGCTTTTGTGGTAAATTCAGGTAATGGGTCATGGCTAAGTCTAGAATAAGTGTCAGTGTCAGATAATAATCTAAGGGATTCTGCTATATAATCAGAGTGGTCTTGAACCACAATGCCACCTCCCTTGCCAGCTGCCTTTATGATTATATTGTGATTCTTAGTTAGTTCATCAAGGGCTTTTGTTCTGCCCTTGAGAGATTGGATTTTTTCTTATTTGAAGCGGATTCACACATATGAATAAGATCAGTATACATGACTTGGTAAAATGTTTGTAGATAGGGACCCTTTTTGTATACTGGGTTGAAAATTGACTTGGGTTTGAATTTACTATGCTGGATGGGTGGAGAAGTTTGGCAGTGTTGAGTAAATAACTCCATATCGACGAAGGGATTATCAGTATATGACTCATCTGGGTCGACAATAGCAGATGAATCAATATCTGTCCTGAAGGTATCAGAGTTGGTGATTGATATGGTTTTATTCTGGGGTGGGGAATTGGGAGAGGATTTTATATTAAAGAACCTTTTGACTGTCAAGTCTCTGATGAATTTATTAAGATCTTTGAAAAGTGTAAAGGGATTTGGGTGGATGGTGGGTGCAAAGGTCAAACCTCCAACAATGAAATCTCATCAGTAGATAGTATGTGGGTGGATAAGTTGAAAATCTTTATACTTTCCGAATTTTTCCTTTTAGATATTCCTCTGCCCCCTCTTCTTCCTCTCCTGCGTGTTTTCTTTTTGTACTGCAGAATGGGGGGGTTTGCACTAAAAAATCAACATCATCTTGGATGGTGGTTGGGTTACTGTGTGGTGGCATTGTGAAGGGACCGGCCTGCATTGGCTGGGTGTCAGATGTTACCCTCATGGGGGGAGCATTGAGACGAGATGCACTCAGAGTGGGTGCATCTGCGAGATTTAATGTTGCAGGGGTTTCTGACACAAGATTATTATCCTCTCCACGGCACCCACCCAGACAATAATCTTGTGTCAGAAACCCCTGCAACATTAAATCTCGCAGATGCACCCACTCTGAGTGCATCTCGTCTCAATGCTCCCCCCATGAGGGTTACATCTGACACCCAGCCAACGATTTGGTGAACACAGACGTTTTATCACTAAGGGACATGACAAACACTTTGTTCCTGTCAGGACCTGGACTTGAACCAGGGACCTCAGCTGTGTCTGGCAGTAAACCTTCTCACTGAGCTATCTGGGATGCTGGACAGCTCCCTGCCTGATCTGCTGGACAAACCCATCTGATCCATTGGACATTCCTGCCTTGTGTCTTGACTGCCTTGAACCTTGAACCCCTAGCTCCCCCCATTAACTTCCTATAAAAGCCTTGTCTCAGCACTTCCCCATTGCCAGGTTATTGTGCATTCCCAGCCAGTGCCTTGCAATTTGTCTGCTCTGCTACCATTGTACCTGCAACCACCTGTGTTTGACCCTCGGCCTGTTCCTGGACTTCTCTACTGCCTGATCCAAATCTGCTACCGTCTGTGTTTGACGCTTGGCCTGTTCTTTGACTGCTCTTCTGCTTGATCGCAGCCTGCAGCCGCTCTTGATTGATCCCTTGGCTTGTTTCCTGACCACGCTACTGTTTCCTTCTTGTTTGCTTATCCGCTATTGGACCCCAGCTTGCTCACACCCTGGTGGGGCAAACTTGAGGACTGCGACCTGGTACTAGCTTGCAGCTAAATCCATCTCCACCATCAGGAGCTCTGGGGAAAACCGGCTAGTTCTTAGATTCCGCACCTCAAGGGAGCCTGTGTTATCTGCCAGAAGTGACTGCCTGTTCTGCCACTGCTATTTGCAATTGGCCTCTGAGCCTGACACCCGATCGTGATAGTTCCCCTTCACTTTTTGAGGGAACATAATAAATCAACTGTTGGCCTTAAGGTGTGGGTCATTGAAGCCATCTCCAGAGATCTCCCTGTTGCAGAAAGCTTCAAACGCCTATGCCAGCAGGAGACCTACTGGATATATTCATTAAATACTCACTCGCCGGGGGGACTCAATGAGGAAATAGAAACGCATTCCCTATTGTAGCTCCACACCAGTCCCTCCCCCACCCCTTCTTTTTTCCTTTTTTCGTTTTCATTTTTAGCTTCACTGTTGTGTACAATATGCTTTTTCCTATATATTTTTTATTGATCTGTTTTTAATCATCTTTTATTAAACTATATATCTATTTTATTTTTTATCACACTGGTTTGTTTTAGCAGTGTGTGCATGCTGGCTGCTATGGTTCCACAGCCACATGCCGCCCACTTCCTGTTTTCAATATTTAGTCGCTCTCCTCCTGAGAGCAGACAGGCCAGTAGAAGGAGCTGTGAGCCCCGAGCGCGTAGCCTGTTACTCCCCTTCCTCGTTTGTCTGCTAACCCCGCCGTGCCCTGTGACGTCACCGCCTCTTCCGCTTCCGCGTTACACGCTGGTCTGCGAGGAGCTTCCAGGACCCATCCACACTGAGAAGCCTTGTGGACATCACTAGAGCCTGCGGAATGGCACCCACCGATGAAAGGACACCCCGATGGACTACTACTCCCAGTGAACCTGTGAGTATACACCCTTATACTCACATTTCTTGTAGATTGTTTTTTAATTTTATTTATTTTTTGAGCTGGCGCCTCCACCCCTCCTTTTTTTTTACACGTTTCATGTTAGCTGGATCTTTATCAGACCGAATTTATATTCTCCCTTATATAACTATATTAATGGGCAATATGTACCAATCAATTAGGTATTTACCACTCTAACAAGAGCATTTTTCATTCTAAGAAATTTCTGTCACTTCAGTATTTTATTCCTGTACATCTGCGGACATTCTGTACAAATGTGAACAAAAATCAATAAAATCTTAATGTTGGCTCCTTGATGTACTGTTGCTTCTGCCCCAGGAGAATTGAAATGACTAGACTACAGCAGTAGAGATAAGTGTCCATGAAAGATAAGTGACTCTGCAAGATTTGTATCAAGCCCGGAGTAATAAAGATACCAGTGACATGGTATGGTTAGCCGATAGAGAAGAGGAAGCTGAGGGGAGGGCTTGGTCATTAATCAAAACTTTAAAGTGAACCGGCACACCTTTTCAAATTTTAAAGTAATTATATTACCTGCAGTGCTATAATCCTTATTAGCCAGAAAATCGTTTGTGCCCTTCTCCAAAGACATGCTAGTCGGTTAATTGACTTCCGTTTAGGTTGGACCTAGTTTGTGTATACAAATTGGCTATGCACATCTGTTATCACATTCTGCATACCAGTCCAAAGTCAAGCAATTAGAGAGGGATGAGGAAAGACCTGGAGACCTAACTCAAAACACCAAGTAAATTCAATGGAAAAGATTATCAAGCATATCAGACATGGGGCTCGGAGAGTTAACTCAAACAATCTTTGAATGTCAGATACCACTTAACAGATATATACATATTGTGATGTTGTTGGGGGGTCGCTTAGTGGCATTGCTTCTCAGTGAGTTCAGTCTCAGTCCATTCGAGAAAGGCTGTTTAAAATGGATTTCCGCCGAAAAATCGAATTTTTGATTAATGGCTCTTTAAATTAATCGCACTGCTGTGCTAAACTCAAGTTTTTTGTTTTAAACAGCCGCTCCGCTCTTTTTCTGTCCAGAATAACAACTTATATTCTCCAGGTTCTCTTGTTGCCATCTTGGCTTTGGGCAGGAAACAGCACACAGGCATGTTATTTCCTGTTTTCGGTGGATGCTGTCCCAGCATCCACCGCTCGATCTCGCGCACTGGCAAACTTATCTGGCGGCGTGAGCGTCTCTGTTGTCATCGCAACGGAGGCGTAGCGTATGAATGAAAAGTTACCGCCCCGTTGTGATGATAACAAAGACTCGTGCACAGCCTGAAAGACCGAAACACCCGCCCATTCCTTTGTTTACATTGCGCGTCACTTCCTGTAAAACAAAGTCGTGTGATGTCTAGGCTACTAGAGAGAAATATTATAATTAGGGAGCTCTGAGACCAGCATGCACAGCGAGGGACAGGAAGGAAGAAATAACCCAAGGAAAACCCGACTCCCTGCAGACCGGAAGCCTGTCTGTTTAACAGGTATAATAACGCAATTTTTTTTAATAATCACTGATTAGGTTATGTTTTGCAGCGCTAGTAATATTAAAGGCAAGTCAATTTCAGGGTGGAGATCTGCTTTAAATGGTTTGTGGCCCACTTTTATTAGCAAAATGGAAAGAAGTTCACACAGAAAATTTCCCATGCATGTTTCCACAGTCAGCATGAACATAAATGAGATTCAGCCCTGTAGATCTCTTTAGCAGCTCCACTCATCAGATCCCTTGCCTTGATCCTTCAGATCATATAGCACAGCACCTCTGTGGCCCCATACAAACTCTGTATCTCAAGTCTTTTCCAGCTCCTTGCTGCTCTGTCACCAGTGCCGGCCCAAGACATGGTGCTGCCTGGGACCAAGAATGAAATGCTGCCCCCCCCCCAAAAAAAATATAATACGCCCACCAAAAGGCCCCCCCCACATTCATTGTTTTATATCATGATATAAAATCTAATTTATCAGAGAAGCAGATTTACCATATGCAAAATTACATGACATACCATTACGTTCAAGTTCAAACCACAAACTCCATTGTTATTTTGTTTTATATATAAATATCTTTATTTATATAAATAGCTTAAATATTGCAAAACTGTTTGTCATGAACAACAGACAAGAAGAAGAACAACAACAACAACAATATTGCACTCAACTGTATATCAATGAACAGACAACATCAACTATGTTGTAATCAACCACAGATCAAATTAAAATTGCGCTTTACGTGCCTTGTTGGCTGCAAATAATGATACTGCTTCTTTCGGGTTTACAGTTTGGGCTAGTTCGTGTTCAATGGATATGGTCGCCAGGCCCACCAACCTTTCCTGTGTCATTGTGGAGCGCAAGTATGATTTTATTAGCTTCAGCTTTGAGAAGCTTCGCTCTCCACTAGCAACGGTCACAGGGAGTGTTAATAGTATGCGCAGAACTATGAAGGCATTCGGAAAAAGGGTAGTCAGATTGTTTGTGCAGATATACTCCAGCACGCCCTTTGGCGACAAGTCTGCAGGGACATATTTTGATAGAGCTTTCAGCTCAGCATTTAGATCACTTGAATCGATATCCCGCATTTTATCATGGGACAAAGCGCTTTCTAATTTTTGACATTGCTGGAGTAGGTCTTCTTCAGGTATTGCATCCTTGATTTTCGGGATGTTATAGAGCACCCCAAAGACATTGCTGTGTTCATGGAGCTGTAAAAAACGTTCTTCCAGTGACTGTATAGCAGAGTCTAGAACTTGGAAAAAAAATGAACTTTCATCTGTTGTTTAGGATCCCTGATGCTTTCATCCTCTGCCTCATAGTCAAAATGAGTTCTTCTGCGCCGATCTCGAACGTCTGCAGAATGAAAAGCTGGCTCAATATCAAGTTCTTCTGCCATCTTTTCTGCACTTTTCAAAACCTTTTCAAATTCCTCATCTGATCTATAACTCTGGAGGAATGATTTGGTCATCTGGAGTTGTTGAACTGCTGCAGAAATATCTACCTCAATCCCTTGCAGTCTTTTGCTTGCAATGTTTACGTGGAACAGTACATCATGCCAAAACACCAGACCACAAAGAAATTTAAAATTGCATATATTCCTTCTAATTCCTCTGCACTCTGCCAGTGTTTTGCCACGAGCTGCTCCTGTTAAAGTGCCATCCTCCATAACAGCAGTTATGGCATCATAAATTTTTCCAATCTGGTTTCGGATTGCTTTCACTGCTTCCATGCGACTCTCCCATCGTGTGGTGCTCAGTGGTTTCACTGTAATCCGTGAATGTCCAAGGTGTCCTTTTAAGATTTGCCAACGATGGGTAGATGCAGAGAAGAATGCATATACACTTTGTATTACATTAAAAAATTCAGAAGCTTCAGAACATGCCGAGGCAGCGTCGCTGATCACCAAGTTCAATGAATGGGAACTGCACGGGACAAAAAAGGCTCTGGGATTTAACATTCGCACTCGTGTTTGTACACCACTGTTTTTTCCCTTCATATTCGCTCCATTGTCATATCCCTGTCCTCTCATATCCTTAAAATCAATTCCCATTTCCTCAAGCTTCTCAAGAAGTATCTTTGTCATCCCAGATCCTGTAGTATCATCTATGTCGATGAATCCCAAAAAATGTTCTCTGACTTTTACACCTGAGTCTGTTGCTGTTACAAAATGCACCATTAAAGTCATTTGTTCAGAATGGCTTATATCAGGTGTACAGTCAAGAATTACAGAGTAATATTTTGCAGCGTTCAGGTTTCCCACAATTGTCTGTCCGATTTGTCCTGCCAGTAACTGGATGATTTCATTCTGAACAGTTTTGCCAAGAAAGTGAATGTGGGTTTCTTTGCTGGTTACTCTTCTGAGATGTTCTTTAAGTACTGGCTCAAATTCTCCCATCAACTCCACAATTTTAAGATAATTACCATTGTTTGGCTCAAACAGCTTATCTGATGTACCACGTAGTGCTAGATTTTGAGTAGCAAGGACTCGAATAATGGCAATGAGCCTTTTTAGTACATTTTCCCAGTGCTTAGTGTCCGCTTCTAACTTCTCTTGATGTTTTGCATCTATGGTAGACTTTAACTGTAGTCTTGTACGCAGTTATAGCCAGCTATGGAATGCTCTCTCGTGAGATGGGGTCTTCTCATGACATGTCAAATTCCTACGCAGATGTTGCCAGTTATTTGTTCCTTTAGAACTTAAAGCAGATGCAATTAGTTCCTTTTGGAAAACCTTGCAGCAAAAGCAATATGCAGCATTCTTGCTTTTTGAGTACATCAGCCACGGTCTCTCCACTTTCTCCATATTAGGTAATGTCCGCCAATAATGCATCCGGTGAAAGCTTCTTTTGTGTTCAGACTTGTCTTTTGGAAAGCTGAAACTTTTCACCTGGTGTGGACCGTATGTTACCAGGAAGTCCCTCAGTTTAATGCTCATATTTGGCCAAAGCCCTGGGTCTTCTAGAAATGAAGAATTGAAATCGGAGTCACCAGGAACCAGCTCCTCCACCATGCTCACATCCGTTGGACTTTCCTCTTCCAGAACATGTACAGCTTCAGCATTTTGAGGTACTGATGTGGATGCAGTAGGACTCATTTCACCAAGGGTCTCACTATCTGAGTTAACAGTTGGCTCCTCAGATGGAAGCTCCTGCTCCATAGGAGATTTGTCTTGACTCCCTGGCTTAATAAATTTCAGCATGGCTCCTTTCTGCTTCTGTAAAAAAGCCTCCTTTTTTGCTCGAACCTTTGCATAATGTGCACCAGAAAAACGTATGCGTTTCTTTCCATCAGACATGGCTGCTGTATACTGCTGTCAAAAAAAAATAGAAATAAAAAAAAAGGCTATGCCACTCCGTATCAGGAGGACAAATCACATGCTACATTACTCCCCAAATCACTTGCTATTTTGCCTGTGTACTTGTGATAACCAGTGACTGAACCTGTTCTATTTTCAGTATGTCCTTCTTTTCTACTGGTGCAAAATTATGCTCTAATCTCTTAAGCCTTGTACACGGTTTGATTTTCGGAAGGGAATTGATTGTCCATTGACAGACTGTTATATGAAATTCTTACCCTTAATACTCTCCTTTTGACCAATTTTAGGATCACAAATGTTAGATGACAGGCTAGTAAATTTTTGTCAAACGACAGCTCCACATCAGATTTTCGGATGGTCAGTACACAAATCCGTCACACAAAAGTCGAAAGTATAAACACGTATGCTCGGAAATTAATGCCCACCAAACACAAAATTAGCAGAAGGGGCCCAAAAGGTGGCGCTCAAGAGCTGAAATTCCTCATAGTACGTCACTACGTTCATGTTTATGGCACAATGTGTGTAACATTAGTATGCAAGAGAAGATCCTGGCACAAGCCCTTTTGACAAAAATCAGACAATTGGTTGTCCAACAATCGTACCATGTGTACGAGACTTTAGACCAGGGGTTGTCAAACTGTGCCCCTTCAGCTGCTAATGGCCTACATCTTCCATAATACTCTGTCAGGGGAGTATGAGAGATGTAGTCATGCTGGAGGGCAAAAGTTTGACAACCCCTGCCTTAAACCTATTCACTTTTTAAAATAAGACAACAGCTATACAGTTTACAGTCATCCAAATACACCTAAATCCTTCTCTTTTTGAATGTAACCAACATACAACTATTTACAGAGTATTATTAACATTAATATTGCTCTGGGACATGTGCACGCTAAAAACCCACTGGAATTTAGGATCTCCCATAAAACAGGTGAATGTCAGTTTGTTGAAAGGATAATTGTCAACAAAATAAAACAAACTGTTATTAAAGTGGTGGTCCACCTAAAAAAAAAATATATAAAAAGACAGCTGCTACAAACACTGCAGCTGCTGACTTTTAATATATGGACACTTACCTGTCCAGGGCGCCCGCGATGTCGGCAGCCGAAGCCAATCTGTCACTCGGCTGCAGCCGCCATCCTCAGTAAGGGAATCAGGAAGTGAAGCCGCAATCCCTACTGGGCATGCGTGAGTCGCACTGCGTGTCCTTACTGGTCCCTGTTGTCTTCTGGGACCTGTGTGTCTCCCAGAAGACAGCGGGAGAGGACAGAGTAGGCGCTGGAAGTGGCGTAGGCCACCTCTATCACTAATGTGATCTATACCCGAAAGTGGGAGCAAAAACTGCTCCCTCCTCCCCCCTGAAAGGTGCCAAATGTGACACCAGAGTGGGGGGGGGGGGTTCCAAAAAGTGGAAGTTCCATTTTTGGGTGGAACTCCACTTTAACATTTATAATGCAAGCTCATAGGGAGATGCTTAGTTACAGTGAGTAAACCCATATTTGTTTATTTTAATGAGGCAGAAGGCCTGCAATAATTGTGCAAACTGAAGGGATGTAAAAATGTTGGGTCTATCCCAATGGGTCGAGAAAATAATTTTATTTTTAGGCATTTTATTAATGTAATAACAGGGCACAGCGGCGACAATTGGCACAGTGTAGACAATTAAAGGGCACAGTGGCAACACTTGGCACAGTGGCGACAATTGATGGCACAGTGGCTGCGTTTGATGGCATGGCACAGTGGCTGCGTTTGATGGCATGGCACAGTGGTGACAATTGATGGTACCATGTCTGCGTTTAATGGCATGGCACAGTGGTGACAATTGATGGTACCATGTCTGCGTTTAATGGTATGGCACAGTGGTGACAATTGATGGCACAGTGGTTGCGTTTAATGGTATGGCACAGTGGTGACAATTGATGGCACAGTGGTTGTCATAATTGATGGCATAGTGGCTGCGTTTGATGGCATGGCACAGTGGTGACAATTGATGGCACAGTGGTGACAATTTATGGCACAGTGGTGATAATTGATGGCACAGTGGCTGCGTTTGATGGCATGGCACAGTGGTGACAATTGATGGAACCATGTCTGCGTTTAATGCTATGGCACAGTGGTGACAATTG
This sequence comes from Rana kukunoris, assembly GCA_029574335.1. NCBI lineage: Eukaryota > Metazoa > Chordata > Amphibia > Anura > Ranidae > Rana > Rana kukunoris. The sequence continues at coordinate 96,655,459 of CM056050.1, read as the reverse complement.
ATGGCACAGTGGCTGCGTTTGATGGCATGGCACAGTGGCTGCGTTTGATGGAATGGCACAGTGGTGACAATTGATGGCACAGTGGCTGCGTTTGATGGCATGGCACGGTGGCTGCGTTTGATGGAATGGCACAGTGGTGACAATTGATGGCACAGTGGCTGCGTTTGATGGCATGGCACAGTGGTGACAATTGATGGGCCCAGTGGCTGCATATGATGGGCACAGTGAGGCTGCTTTTTTTTTCGTTTGCGCACCAGTCATGGCCACTGGACAAGCTAATGAATAATAGTTTGCAGACAGCACTGTGCACATGATGCATGCACAGTACCATGAGCAGGAAGTAAGAGCTACCCAGGCCCCAGCACATGCCACATTGCCACCACAGCTACTGAACTGTAAGTTTAGTTACCTTTTCTTTCAGAGTCTGAGAGGCTGGCTCACACTGTCAGTCAGACTCAGTCCTGTCGGTGGTCGGCCACAGCACAGTCAGCGCCGCACAGGCAGCTCTCTCTCCTCCTTGTCCTCAACCCACACACTTCCCTCACGCTGCCGCAGGCCTCGAGAGGATGGAAGAGGTGGGCGGGCCGCGGACGTGCACTGCGGAGAAATTTCTGTGAATGCTGGGGCGGCCGCGCCGCGTTCTCCTCGGCTCCTCCTCCTGATGTCATCACTCACTGGGTCTGGTTGCTAGGTGCTGGTCGCTGCAGTCGGCACCGCTCTGCTCTCTGCGGCGCTCGTATTGTAACTTTCTGCCGGCCGGATTGCCGCTCCCTCCTAGATGCCGCCTGGTACCATAGTACCATTGGGTCCCATGGTAGGGCCGGCTCTGTCTGTCACCAAATGCACCTGCACTGTGCAGACATACATGCTGTGGTTGCCCCATGCAGCCTCCCCAACTCCTGGGAAAGGACTGGAGTCATCCTGACCCCTATGCAAAGACCTCCTGTTTCTTGGGTGGAGCCCTGAACTATTGTTAAGATCTCTAGATTATAAGGGCTGTGAACGCTCCTGCACATTCAGTCTGTTGGTTTCTAGCAAGACCCAGACACAGGACTGGACACTTCTTTACCTCCCACAACACTTTGAAGTCTCGGAGATATAGACTCTGATTTGGGAATTAAAAAACTTGCAAAAAGAAAAAAGCCATCTTTATCCACTCAGAAATTAAATTCTGAAGCCCCTTAAACTGTAATCTTTAGAACCCCGTGGTAGGGCCTCATGCTGTCACAATATATATAATGTAGTAAAAGAGATTTTAAACCATCCATTCCTGGGCGCTCTACCTGCTTTTAGGGCGCTTGCCCTTTCAGCACAAATGCAGGCATATTTCCTGGCAGCCAGGGTGCAGCATACAGCCATCCACTGACATGAATAACTGTGCACTGCTGTGTATGGCGATGCTGTAGTAAACACAAAGTAAAGTACCGCATATGGGTTGTATGCAAAATGTAGAATGTTAGGAATGTACCTGTAGAGCAGTGTTTCCCAACTCCAGTCCTCAAGGCACACCAACAGGTCATGTTTTCAGGATTTCCATTATTTTGCACAGGTGATTCGATCAGTTTCACTGCCTTAGTAATTACCACAGCTGTTTCAATTGAGGGAAATCTTGAAAACATGACCCGTTGGTGTGCCTTGAGGACTGGAGTTGGGAAACACTGCTGTAAAGAGTGGAGACCAGTGGCCAGAAACTTCAGGCTAGGTACAGTTCTTAGTGAAAGAGAAATCAAGTCCAAATCACAAGGCACAGATTGAGCATCAGGGTCACAAGCCAGGGTCAGTTTAGGCACCAGAGAATCAGCGTCAAGGTCACAAGCCAGGCCCAGTTTCAAGCAGAAGTAGAAGGGTATGGAGAAGCCATGTAGGAGCAGATGGGTTAAGAACCTTCTACGGCCCTATCCAGCTCTCCTAGAGTAACTGCCTGTCTCCTGGAATCTCCTCTATGCTGCTCTTGAGACTGTGCTGGGAGATAAAACCAACCTTCTGTCAATGGCAGGTATTGATATGCCATCCTGGATGAGTTGGACTGCCTGTGCAACCTTTAGAGGGTTCAGGTATTGCCTTATGCTACCAGTAGTGACACACAAAATTTCAGTGGCCTCCACCTGCAAAACCATTCCTGTTTTGGAGGTTGTCTAATTGTTGCCCATCTAGTGCACCTGTTGTTAAATTTAATCAACACCAAAGCAGCTGTAACTGATTAACAACCCCCTCTGTATACACCCCTCCCCCTCTGCTACTTAACTGACCAGATCAATATCCCAGGAGTTTAACTGACTTGATGCTATACTCTCTCCCACCCACTCCCCTCCTTCCCTCCCATACCCACCTCTACACAACTAACAGAACTAATACCCACCTCTACACAACTAACAGAACTAACCAAGGTTTCCAGCTGGACTGTGAGTCTTAAAATTATCCCCAAGCATAGGTAAATTTCAATCTTCATTATTAACCATCCTGAAAAGCTCACCCATTCAGTATCTTACAGAATCATACCCAACCAACTCGCCCTGCTTCAAGAAATCAGATTCACCTCTCTAAAGACTCCAGCCACATTGGCTTATGTTACACAAAATATATGCTCTCCCTACAACCTTTATCATTTTCTATCTTACTCAATCTACCATTGTCTTGTTTCATGTTATTCTTCTATTTGGTTCAAATGTTGATTTGTTATTATGGTTGTGGAATTCATGTATACCTTTAGGCCAGTAGGCCCATGTAATTCTTTCTGATCCGTTTTTCTTTTTCTTTGTACAGTATATTCCTAATAAAATATAATGGAAACGGGAAAAAAATAAGTGGTTTTTTTTGAGCAGTGTGTATGTGTGTATATAAAAAGTCTTTCCCAACAGTGGAAAGTGACAATAGTGCAATAAATGAACACATATATTAAATAAAAAAAAATAATATATACAAGATGTGTATATAAAAGCATAAACAATGATGATAATTAATATAAAGTGCTACTGTGCAAAGAAGTGCAATTCCCACTTTTATAATCTTGTATAGATTATCAGTGGAAGAAGTGCTCTTGTGCAAGTGTATGGTATCCAAAAAGAGTCTATCCAGGTGTAATAAAGTTCATGCGATTATACAGTACATGTGATTATAAAACCGCTAGGTGTAATAAAGTTCCTGCAATTATAAAACTGCTAGGTGATCCAGAACATGCCGTGGTGTTCCTCACTATGGCGCTCCCCCTAGGTATTTAATGCTCACCTCAGAGCGTGTGACTTTGCAATTAAGCGCAGTCACAACACGCATAGGAACCACCTTTGGGCTCTTGTAGTCACATTGGAATCCTGGACTCGTCAGTATGGTACCTCGGTAAGTGTATGAAATAAAGACTTGATAGTGTAATAGAGTTTTAATGGTTTAATAAACAGAAAGCAAAAAACTGATGTACTCACATAGATTAGGTGCGCTAGTGCACCGCTCTATATCAGGTAAAACAATGGTAAATACCGGACTGGTATCGGGATGGTATGTGGTTCCTCTCTGACAATTCACCTGTGCAAATGTGCCATCCTGTCCCCTTCCCCTACATGCTCACAGAAGGAGAGAGCAGAGTGAACAGAGGCACAACCTCATCACTCTGCTGCTGCTAGTTTGCTTTCCAATCAGTAGTCCTGGGGAAGGATGGTGCGGGCAACTTATTTAATTGTAAAAGAGAAATTGGGTGTCATCTGTCTAGCTGTGCTGCATGGCAGGGCTGTATAAATCTTAGAACTGAATGCACAGAAATGCAGTGTGTGTGTTTTTAATGTTTTGTCCCATTTATCAATGCTTCTAATGAATGCTCAGTATGTGTTTTCTCTATTATAGGAACTGTGCAAACGGGGTCTTTACTACCGGGCTACTTTCGCATTATTTACCCGTGAAATCCTATATAAACGGCACACATTTCATACTGTGGCTGCCCTTTCCGATTATTAAATGTCACAAAGAAAAGGTTAAAGCAAACGCTACATGGAATTACATCTGGGAGCATTGTACATACAAATCATTTTTGTGAGCTCAGAAACATTTAGAATTGAGAAATGGCCTTAGTGCTGTAACTTTTATAGATAGGCACTCCTACTAGAAACCTCAGCATGCATTCCTACAGCACCCCCTACAGTGTGGGGTTTGCAGTGAACTAGATAAATCATATTGAATTTAACGCTGAACTTTGCTTAGCTTGTTAAAATCACATTTTGGTTCCCTCTGTGCTTGTATGACATGGGTTTAACTCTTATTTAGTCCAATGACATGCAATACAATATTATTCACATCGTATATATATATGTTTAAAAAAATGTAAGCTTTATTAACCACTTAAGGACCGCCTCCTGCACATATACGTCGGCAGAATGGCACGGCTGGGCACATGTACGTACAGGTACGTCCTGTACTAGTACCCAGCCGTGGGTAAAAAGTAAAAAAATATTGCATTTTTTTCAAAATTGTCGCTCTATTTTTGTTTATAGCGCAAAAAATAAAAACCGCAGAGGTGATCAAATACCACCAAATGAAAGCTCTATTTGTGGGGGAAAAAGGACGCCAATTTTGTTTGGGAGCCACGTCGCACGACCGCGCAATTGTCAGTTAAAGCGATGCAGTGCCGAACCGCAAAAAGGGGCAAGGTCCTTTAGCAGCATTTTGGTCCGGGTCTTAAGTGGTTAATACAAATATATATGGTACAAACAAGGCAAGAAACAATAAGAATTAAAAATATGTGTATAGAGTTGTAAACATAATATACACGGCGCAGATGGATGCGTGCACCATATAAGCGCAGTAAGCTCCAGTGCGTCAGCTCGTTTCGCTGTTTTGCTTCATCATGACACACTAACGGGTTGTTTAAAGAAACAGGTCTCACTATTACCTTTTGGATATAAGTGTAGCGCTAAATATTAAAGGAGATTAAAATATCTCACTAGGTGCAAATATGTGCATATAAAGTCCATGTGTAAAAACAGCATGTGTATAAACGTCCATCAAAACATGAAAATTGATGAAGAAAATATAAATGGTGGAGGTAAGGATGTAATCTTGTAGGTCATCACATAGAAGCTTTCTCTTCAAATGCGTGAAAAAGACTGAATACGTTTACCAGATCTACTTGTCAGCGACAGCAGATCATTTGAGCATGTGGAATCCCCACAGAAAGGGGAATCGTCTGTTCACGAGCTCCAGATAGTAGAAACACCAGATGTAGTCCCTGGACTCAAACGTCCGCGATTATGGATCCTGAATGGATGTTATCTTGCACCTCAAGAGACCTCCCAACTCACAGAGTATTTGACTGTCTCCGAATGGTTTTGAGACAACTTCAGTTGGACCGACCCTTGGTAGGGTGTATAGAAGGGCACAATGGAATGACAAAAAACTCGCTCCACCAGGTCATGAAAGGAATAAGAAAAAATGCTCCAATAGTGAAGGTCAAAAAATGGAAAATTGTATCAAATACTTAACGTAATTTTCCTTTCCTGACACCAAACCATGACAGCATACTAGTGATAGAGCTCCGCCTCTTGACCACTCCCTCAGGACCAGTGAATAGCATAAATTAAGGCATGGTTAGCCGCCACCCCATTCTTTGTAACAAGCCACATACCGAACGCACATGGGTGGGCTCATATGCTGCCATGGTTTGGCGTCAGGAAAGGAAAATTACGGTAAGTATTTGCTGAAGCAGTGAATAAGAAAGGTAATGAAAGACAAAAAAGGGTGATATAGGTAAAAGGTACGGGTCACCCTGTATGGCACAAGAGAGATAAAGCATAGCTGGCCCCTCCATATTCCACAAGCGCTGCAGTTATCAATTGTAAAAGCAGATTTTTTTCCTAAAGAGGAATCACTGCAGGGGCCCCAATAAGACCCACAGAAGGGGCTCCCAGACTATAGCGCGTTTAGCAGCCTGAGCGCTGGGAATTCGCACTAGGAGAGGCTCAACCCAGACGGCTACTGCACTGAGGCAGAGGGGGGACATAGTACTGCTTACTCTTCACTGGTGCGTGAGGTATGAGGAAAAAAAGAAGAATGGGGTGGCGGCTAACCATGCCTTACTGTATGCTATTCACTGGTCCTGAGGGAGTGGTCAAGAGGCGGAGTTCTATCACTAGTATGCTGCCATGGTTTGGCATCAGGAAATGTTTATTTGAGGAGGGTTTTATTGAATAAAAAACAACATTACATTAAAAGTGATCACATTAAATATTAAAACAATGTGGGGAATGGAGTACCAAGACTGACACGTTTCGTACACAAGTACTTCAACACTGACATAGTCACCTACTGTATACCTGTCAGGTAGGTAGTAGGACTCTCCTGCAATCCGATGATTGTGTCAGTTGTACATATTAAGGAATCTTAATTTTATCTCTGTTGATTGCTGATGAGAAAAATAAATAGATGGATTTGTTCCTGCCCCCAATCTTTCCTTTGCTCACTGCTTGGACCACATACCTTCATCACTGTGCTATATTTTTTCTGCTGCACCACTGGCATGGTTATACCCTTTTAGTCGTCCAAAAATGTAGCAGAAATTTGTGCTTAAAGTAGAATTATAGACACTTTTTTTTAATTTTCAAAAGAGTAAGGGATGGTTATAGCCCCTGTTAATTATGTTTTGCCATCCGTTAATTCCCCTAATTTCCTGCCACATGCACGCATGCCTCATTGGCCCCAGCGCGCCACATCGTCCCCAGCACGCCGCATCGTCCCCAGCGCGGCGCATCGGTCTGAGCACGCCGCATCGGCCCCAGCATCCCGCATCATCCCCAGCACGCGGCATCGACCCCCAGCACGCTGCATCGTCCCCAGCACGCCGCATCGTCCCCAGCACGCCGCATCGTCCCCAGCACGCCGCATCAACCCCAGCACGCCGCATCAACCCCAGCACTCCGCATCGACCCCAGCACTCCGCATCGACCCCAGCGCGGCGCATCGGTCTGAGCACGCCGCATCGGCCCCAGCATCCCGCATCATCCCCAGCACGCCGCATCAACCCCAGCACGCCGCATCAACCCCAGCACTCCGCATCGACCCCAGCACTCCGCATCGACCCCAGGGCGGCGCATCGGTCTGAGCACGCCGCATCGGCCCCAGCATCCCGCATCGTCCCCAGCACGCGGCATCGACCCCCAGCACGCTGCATCGTCCCCAGCACGCCGCATCGTCCCCAGCACGCCGCATCGTCCCCAGCACGCCGCATCAACCCAAGCACGCCGCATCAACCCCAGCACTCCGCATCGACCCCAGCACTCCGCATCGACCCCAGCACTCCGCAGCGTCAAACGGGAAGTGAGAGGAAATCTTTGCTGATGAAGGGAATCCCTCCCCCCAAGGGCCTCAGAACTAATGTCCCCAATTAAAAATTTAAGGGCAGGTCTTAAACAGAAAGGGGTGTGGTCTTGACAGGAAGGGGTGGGTAATATTTAAATTATGGGTTGCATGAGTTTAGTCAGGCCTAGGGCAGCACAAAACCTCAATACACCACTGGGATCAGAATGTGTCATACACAGTAAAAATCAATTGGTGCAAGGTAAAACTTGCAGCATGGGTCAAAATGACTGAGGAATGTTTTCCAGAATTTCCTGAATCAATTTCACAATCAATTCAGGCTTTAGGGCTCTCTCAGACAGGAGATAATGCATAAATACAGTGCCCATTGAATGTGTATATACAGTATAGTGTGGGAATATTCACATACTTTCTTGCCAAATGAAGCCTTGCCTTTGCTACAAGGCTTTTGTTAAATAAACAGTGGTAAGGTGTTTTTCTTCATCACCGGTAATGTGTTGTGTTGATGTATTTACAGAGCAAGTAATAGTACTTAGTAGCATGCCCTACTGTGATATGTAGTGTGTGATGTTATGCTGCCATCTAATGTTATAAAGCAGTAATGCAGTTTGAAACCTGCTCTTCTATGATTTCAATTCAAATAAGAAAAAAGCATATATTCAATATGACTGATCATTCCTGGCGCTGGTCAGTTCAGTTCAAAGGGGTTGTAAAGCCTTAAGATTTTTCACCTTCACCCACTTCAGCCCTGGAAGGTTTCACCTCATTCCTGACCAGAGCATTTTTTGCGATACGGCACTGTGTTTATTTGACTGACAATTGCGTGGCTGTGCGATGTTGTACCCAAAATAAATGTATGTCCTTTTTCCCCCCAACAAAAAGAGCTTTCTTTGGGTGGTATTTGAACACCTCTGCGGTTTATATTTTTTGCGCTATAAACATAAAAAGTTTGAAAAAAACAAACAATATATATTTTTTTTTTTTTCCTTAAATTTGTTTATTTTGCTGCTAAAAAGAAAAAAAACCCTTGGCAACACATACGCTCAAGCCGCTGCTCCCTGTTGCGAGTGCGCATGTGCGAGATCGAGCGGTGGATGCTGGGCTGGGACAGCCTGCTTGTGGGCTTATGCCCACAGTTAAAATGGCAATGGAACAGAACGCACAATATACAGTAAGTATATATTGCACAAAGAATGACAGCGGAGCGACTGTGGGACACCAAAAATTGCAAAAAATAAAGACCGCAGAGGTGATCAAATTCAACCAAAAGAAAGCTCTATGAATGCAAACAATATTTTTTACTTTCTGCTATTATTATTATTATTATTATTATTATTATTATTATTATTATACAGGATGTATATAGCGCCAACAGTTTGCGCAGCGCTTTACATCTATAAAACATATCCAAAAAAAAATGTAAAAATAATTGAATTTCTTCATCAATATAGCCCAATTTGTATTCTGCTACATATTTTTGGTAAGAAAATCTCGATTGGTTTGTGCAAAAGTTATCACTTCTACAAACTATGGGATATATTTATGGACTTTTAATTAATTTTTTTATATTTATTACTAGTAATGGCAGTGATCAGAGATTTGTAGCAGGACTGTGACATTGCAGCAGACAAATCTGATCTGATTAAATTTTTTGGGGACCAGTGACACCAATACAGTGAAAAGTGCTAAAAAAAATGCACTGTCACTGTATACATGACACTAGCGGGGAAGGAGTTAACATCGGGAGCGATCAAAGGGTTAAATGTGTGTCTAGGGAGTGCTTGCCTAACTGTGTGAAGACAGAGATTCATGTTCTTGTTTAGGAGCAACACAAGATCTCCATCTTCACCTCTGACAGAAGGAAGTTCTGCCTTGTTTACATAGGCATACCGTTATTCTGCCTCTCTACAAATGATTGGCAGATTCCTGGAGGACATCGTTTGAAGATTTGCTGCATCACGGTGTGCCATCAGTGTGTTTTATTATATGGACTTTAGTATTGCACTGCACTTTTATTTTTGACATTACCGTGATTGGTACCGATTGCTCCTGTGTCCATGTATACCTAAGATTCCTTTAACACTGAGGCAATTTTCAGGCGTATTAGCGCTAAAAAAGCGCCTGTAAACTGCCTCCTCATTGTGAATGCCTGAGTGCTTTCACACTGGGGCAGTGCGATTGTGAGATGGGGAAAAAAAGTCCTGCAAGCAACAATTTGGGGAGAGGTGTATACATCGCACGCAAAGGACCTGCCCATTGGAATGAATGGGCAGCGCTACCGAAGCACCTGCAAAGCACTTCGGCAGCGCCGCAACACAAGCGTTTTTAACCCTTTTTTCGGCCACTAGGGGGGTTAAAAGTCAAGAAAAAGTGGAAGAAAAATTGGTATTATTTGCCGATGATGCCTTCTCTTCCTGGGTGACACCTCAGACTCTCTAGTGAACCTCATGGAACTGATACAAAGATTTGGGTCCTTCTCTGGCTTCAAAGTAAGTTGGGACAAATCCATGCTTCTGCCGTTAGATCCTATTGATTCGCCTTTACCACAAGTGCAAACACAGATCAAGATAGTAGCCTTGTTTTGCTATTAGTAAATAGTTATACACTCCAGCTTGGACTCATATGTCAATCTCAATATCAACCCATTGATTCATAAATTCCAGGAAAATACAGCTAGTTGGTTAAATTACCATTATTGATGGTGGTGCATTGCAACCTGATAAAAAATTATATGGAGTTCACAGCTCTTATATGTGCTCAATAATGCACCAATTTTGTTTTCTATCCATATTTGAGCAAGCTTCCCGTATTAAATTGGAAACTCTGCAGGAATCAAAGGACTCAGTGGACTGGCAGTACCGAATCCATATATTACTATTACCTGGCAGCTTAACCTGCAGCATCACAAGTGTAGCGCCCTCGTCCCTAGAATAGGGTTAAAGGTAAATTTAGTTATGCTGGGTGGTAGCCAACCTGGTTAATTTGTTGTGTTTAGTGGTTAACTGACTTCTGTGTTAATTCCATTTGAGTATGGCTGCTCCCTTTTTTGTAAGTAGGTGGCACTGTTGTCTTTGACATTAGTATGATGAGCTACAATTTATGCAAGTTATGGATAAAGATACTTTTTTCAATCAATCATATTTTCGGCGTTGCATGCTGGGAAAAGTTGTTTAATGTAACAACGTCAGGTGACCAAGTCGGTTCTTCCCATCCAGGGCTATGGCCTGGGTGGATGTGTTTACAGTTCTTGGCTGCTAGGCCTGAAGCCTGAGGCCTAATCAGGTGGCTGCCGACTGCTAGACCTGTCCGAGGCCTATCCAGGTGTTCGAATATATGCATAGGAAAGCCTACCAAAGATCTGAAAAACAATTCTAGAGGGATGGAGTTCTGAGAAAGCACCAGATAGAGGACCCTTCATGAGCAGGAGGCTATGAAGTAGCTGGGACAACTTTAAAGAGAACTCAACCAAGGGAATCTGAGCATAAAGCGGTGAGTAAAGTTCAGTTACTAGAGGTGACAGCCTGTCCTACAAAGTACAGATGTGCTGGTTAAGCTTAACCGATTGCCCAATGCTGCACAACGATACGTTGGCAGAATGGCATGGCTACACAAAGGGACGTACCTGTACGTCCCCTGTAAAACACAGTACAGTGGGCGCGCGCCCGCCGACTGCTCCAGGAGTGTGACCGCGTGTCCCGCAGACTCGATGTCTGCCGAGTGCCTGCGGTCATGTCACAGAGCTGCAGAACGGGGAGATGCCCATGTAAACAAGGCATTGCCCTGTTCTGCCTAGTGACAGGACAGAGATCAACTGCTCCCTGTCATCGGGAGCAGTGATCTCTGTCATGTCACTTGTAGACCAGTCCCCCCCACAGTTACAATCACTCCCTAGGACACACTTAACCCCTTTATCTCCCCCTAGTGTTTAACCCCTTCCCTGCCAGTGTCATTTACACAGTAATCAGTGCATTTTTATAGCACTGATCGCTGTATAAATGACAATGTTCCCATAATAGCGTCAAAAGTGTCTGATGTGTTCAGTCACGATAAAAATCGCAAACCAATCAATATACGCCTATTTGCATTTTTATTTTTTTACCAAAAATAGGTAGAAGAATACATATTGGCCTAAACTGAGGTAAACATTATTTTTTTGGGGAGGGGGGTATTTATTATAACAAAAAATTGTCGCTCTTTTTTTTTTGTAACGCAAAAAATAAAAAAACACAAAGGTGATCAAATACCACAAAAAGAACGTTTGGGTGCAACGTTGCACGATTGTCAGTTAAAGCGACGCAGTGCCAAATCGCAAAAAGTGCTCTGGTCAGGAAGGGGGTAAAATCTTCCGGGGCTGAAGTGGTTAAAGCCTCTTATACTGCTGTCTGCCTCACCTGACATATTTTTGTCTAAGGAGTCTGCCAATCTGCCTGTTGCTGATTGTTATCAAGGGTGTCCTGTGCCCGACCACCTCTCTCCCACTTGTTTCCTGTTCTGAGAAATAAACGTCTCTTTTGTTTAAGCATACAAGTCACTGGCGCTCAATTTCTTCTTTGTTCATCACCCACAATGCCCACAAACCTGCACCCTGAGAATGTATGTCAGCCACCCCTACCCCCAGTAGTCACCAGACTCCTGGAAAATCAATGTAGGGGCTACACAACATTGCTTTCTAATGACACTCTTGTGCAATGCATAGAGGCGGGAAAACTTGGAACTATGTCACAATATCCCACACTGGTACTAATTGATAAGACCTGCTGTAGAACGAAACATTTTCAATATATGGGCTATACCAGCCACTCCTGTATCTTAAATATTAGTAATTATACTGAAATTGGTAAGCTACAAGGCTTCTCCACCTGGTCTAGATGTGGGCTGGTATACATCTCACAGCTATATCTGGTACATTTTTAAAATATATTTTTTAGAGGGGAATTTGGCTTACCAAATCATCTGTTTTTCCAATATGCCATCTCTTTACAGTCTAGGATATCTAACTGTGAATTAACTAGTCCTAAGGTACTTACACAACTGGTGTCATCCACAACCAGAAAGGGGGAGATCTCCTCCCTCTATGGTTCCTTTTTATGTCAGGTCTCCAAAGCCATGTCTTTTAATTGTAGAGCTGGGTAGTCGGAGGGCATAGGTCATATTTCTGACAAGGAATGGTCTTGCTTACTGGATAATTTACTCAGTGTCCCTCTCATCTGCTCTGAAACTCACTCAACTTTTTATCATACAGCGCACGTACCGCACTCCGCATAATATACATAAATAACTTGCAGTGCAATTGTAGTACAAAGTAGGTTTGTCTTTTGTAAATAACCCCCACTGCATCCTATAAAACCTTTGCGAATGTTGGTTAAGTGTTCCCATATCCAAACATTTAGTACACGCGTGGTCCTCCCAACATATTGGGGGCCACACAGGCACCCAAGAAGATAAATAGCCCCTAAAGTTCTGCAGGTGATAAAATCTTTGATATTATACACCTTAGAGGTAACTTGTGAGGAGAAAGATGTGCCTGGAGTTCAGCTTTAAGTACTTCCTTTGCATTTTTCTGTGTGTTTTTAGTTAACATCTTTATTAGGGGATGTAAAATTGTACATTTACTGGAATGCTTGTAAGATTTGATAAAGGTCACATAGGACTGTGATGTACATGAAGCTCTTTTACAAGTAGAATAATGTGTTAAGTGATTGGAGTCATGTGACTTTCTGACCAACTAACCCGCTAAAAGCATAAATGAGCAAAATGAGGCTGCTACGCGAGTCATACAAGTCTCCTTTCATTACCATGGTCATATATTTCCAAACTTAAATCATTTTTGAGAAAGGGCAAACAAGAATTAAAGAAAAATATAAGGCATACTTCTGTGCTTAGTTATAAATGTATTCCCAGTGTTCCTAACCGATTAATTGACATACACCCCATATGGGACAGCAGACGGGAAATACCCCTTAATACTTTAATAAAATAAAAGACAGCAGAAAACTGTTGGATGTTAAAGGCCGCGGTTGTTTAATATTGTTTTCAAATTATTGTGATAAATACTTTCAACAAATTTCATAAATAAATAAGCATTCAAATAATCATTAAAGCTAGCCTAGCCACTACAACTAAGGCTGCCAATACAACTACCCAACTTCAAACCAAAATAATAGCATAAGCTTAATAATAATACTTTATATATATATAAATTAAATTAAATATGAAAAAACATAGCTAGTCTCCCTTTGTTGCTGTAATTTTTTATATATATATATATATATATATATATATATATATATATATATAAAACAAAGGTGACACTACCACATAATAAACAGACGTGACAAAATAATACAAAAGGGGTGGGGGGGGGGAGAACACCACAGCTCCTAAGTCTTCTGAGGCGAATGAGCCTGAGCTTACGGACCAAAGTTTAAATAGCCCAAAACCATCCTGGTTTGGACCAGTTTGGACTGGATTTTCCTGGCCTTTGTACTCTGGACCCCCAGGAAAGGTCGTCTGTAGGGCAATGAGCCTGCCAAATTCACCTCAGGAAAGGTCAACCGTAGGGCAAATAAGCCCGCCAAATTCCCCCCAAGGGAGCATAATGCTCCCCGGGGGAACCTGAAACTGTCACCCGTCGCCTTCCAATGAGGAAAAGGGGGGAAAAACTGCCTTCCCCCTTTTCCTGTCATGGGACAGCAGACAGGAAATACCCCTTAATACTTTAATAAAATAAAAGACAGCAGACAACTGTTGGATGTTAAAGGCCGCAGTTGTTTAATATTGGTTTCAAATTATTGTGATAAATACTTTCAACAAATTTCATAAATAAATAAGCATTCAAATAAGCATTAAAGCTAGCCTAGCCACTACAACTAAGGCTGCCAATACAACTACCCTATATATATATATATATATATAAAAAAACAAAGGTGACACTACCACATAATAAACAGCCGCGACAAAATAATACAAAAGAGGTGGGGGGGGGGGGAGAACACCACAGCTCCTAAGTCTTCTGAGGCGAATGAGCCTGAGCTAACGGACCACAGTTTAAATAGCCCAAAACCATTCTGGTTCGGACCAGTTTGAACTGGATTTTCCCGGGCTTTCTACTCTAGACCACAGGAAAGGTCATCTGTAGGGCAATGAGCCCGCCAAATTCCCCACAGGAAAGGTCAACTGTAGGGCAAATGAGCCTGCCAAATTCCCCCCAAGGGAGCATAATGCTCCCCGGGGGAACCTGAAATTGTCACCCGTCGCTTTCCCATGAGGAAAAGGTGGGCAAAAACTCCCTTCCCCCTTTTCCTGTCATTCCTATTATTTAGAGCAACCATTGTGGGAAGACACTCTTAACATGTCTATTTTAACTAAAGTGTCTATGTTGACATATTGTAAAAGTCATAGCACTTCTATACGACACTAGCAAAGTCAAGGCAAAAAAATATCTACAAATAACCATGCTTCTGACAGACTGCAGGTAAACCTGTATTGCCCCATCCAACACTTTACTACTTTCTCCATCTCCATAATATGCACATTCTACCATTCCTTCTCACATCAGTGTCTTCAATCCTCAAGCTCTTGTTCTCCTTTTCTCCACCCTTGTACCTTATATATACACTGTATCACCTGAATTTACAGTATGTCCTATCCAAATTACTACACTTATCACCCCCTGCTTTATTCTGCACCCACATGTAGACATAAATCCCATAACATAAATTGGGGCATGTGCATGATAGATCTCGGATACCAGAGCTGGGCACCGCCGCCAGACCTGTGTTTCCTGTTCTCCAAACCTACCCCCAGCCAACTCGCCATAACCAGCTCTTAACCCCCCAATTACGAGGCAAGCCACACAGGTGTTGAGGGTTAAACATGCAGAGCATAAAACTGTTTATTAGGTACACAACGTATAATTTTAAACACAATTAGGGACACTCCTGTTATGCCTTGTAATAGAGGGGGTAGGGGACAAGGAAGAACCAATGGAAACTCGACACTTGTATATTCAAACTACAGTTGAAACACACCAAGGGATTATAATAAGCAGTCATCCCCTCCTTACACATACCCTGCTGGGGTGTGTCTCTACATCCTTTGTCTACGTGCCATGACTAAACACAGCAACAAGAGGAGGGGTGGGGAGAAAGGGATGCATAATTACATTACATTACATTATCTCAATGCCGTTTTGTCCCCAAGTCTCTCAGTCTTTTCTGGGCCATAGTCTGTGGGCAGGAGGCCAGTCCACAGCCCCCCCCCCCCCCACCCGAAATCACACAGTGACAGTGGGTTGTCACATTTATCCCCTTTTAAAAATAGACTAAACAGGTCCCTGACCCTCAATTGGTCTGGACCTGTGTTAGTCACGAACTCCCACCCCAGGCAAACAGCAAAAGGAAGAGTACGACTCTGGCGCTGGAAAGCAAAACCGCACATACGGTCTCCCATGAATAAAAACAGCCGCTGCAGAGCAGGACCAGCTGTCCGCACTCCCATAATCCAGGGGGTTGGTTGCAGGTATTGGGGAGAGGTGAATAACCCCCTGCCCCAATGACAGTGCATCAGCTGCTAGGGAACGTAGGCTGGTAGAGCTAAGCTGTGGGAGGAAGAGGTACTTGCTTTCAGTTTCAGTTAACGTGTTTAATAATTTTTCCCTCTGTCATTCCATTTTATTACACATAACTTTATTT
The DNA here is from genome assembly GCA_029574335.1 of Rana kukunoris. Classification (NCBI taxonomy): domain Eukaryota; kingdom Metazoa; phylum Chordata; class Amphibia; order Anura; family Ranidae; genus Rana; species Rana kukunoris. The sequence continues at coordinate 96,639,473 of CM056050.1, read as the reverse complement.
CTTAACTTATTTGTTGTGTACAACAATAAGTAGTTATGGGAGTCACTTTATAGTGCAGTTTAAGCAGTGAATCTGCAGCTAGCACACGTTTCCCATGTAAGGAGTACATTTGCCCCATCGTTTAAAGAAGTGGGATTTATCTTTCACTCTATGAATAGTGTAGGACACACTGAAAATGGTGTACTTTGATGCAGTGGTGGGACTAAGCACAGTATGGCCACATGGTCCGACTAAACCCATATATATTATATACTCATTAAGATCATTTTTTTTTTTTTTTTAAGTAGTCTTGCAAGATTTGAATGCAACCTTTTTTTGTGTATATGTGCGCTATTCTCTGTTGCTTTATTTGTATATTGGTCTTTATAGCAGCACCAACCTTAGAAATGTATGTTTAGGATGTGACCCCCCCAACCCTTTGTTTGTGTGTTCAATACTTATTTTACCTGCTGTATCTGCTGTAACTTAATCTACTTTGACCCCCACTGCCACCACCAACTAATTTACAGTCCAGGTTATTGACAATCAGTTCAAAAAGATAGCTGCAATTTGTGACTGAACAGTTATTAACATACCCTGTTCACCACCACATTCAGTACTTTCCTCTTTGGACCCTGTTACTACAAACAAGTAGGGCTGTTACTGATCAAAATTTTTGTGTTCGATTAATCGTTTTTTATTTTAATCGATTAATCGACTAATTTCAATTAATTATAACGCACATACAGATCCAACTACTTTTAGCTGATCTCCTTGCCAGCTGATTCCCAGTGCAGCTACCAACCACTGGAAAAATAGATAGGATACAAAAAACACACAAGGCAGGGCTCGATGGGAATAGCATTAAAACTTTTATAATCTTCAAGTAGGTAACAAAATAAATATTGCTCTGGAGATAAAATCAATGTAGCTACATAAACTGTAAAAATGGTGCGAGTAATACCAAACGGTACCAAAAGCAGTCATAAAAACATGTAGCTAAGTATGATACTGGTATAAAAATGTGTACAATGATACCACTGCTGAATCCAGATGAGGAGAGGTTAACATCAGTCCGTCGGCATGTAGATGTCCCATGAAGGGAACTATCACAACTCCCAGTGGATGGTTGTAAAATCCCAGGTTGATAGAGGGAAGTGTAACAGCCTTTGCGTGTGGCAGATAGTAAGGTCCCGCCGACATGCAGATATGAAGGCACAGCTAAGGAGCCCTTCAGATGGACACTGCAAGCCCCGCCGGTGTCCGTGACGTTACTGGATCTCTGACGGAACTCCCTAAAGGCCCAGAAGCCGGCGGAGAGGCGAGTACCAATCAAAAGAATTTAAATCGATCAAAAATATTTTGACCGATCAAAAAAATTAAAGATTAATCGATTAATTAAAAGTTAATTTGCACAGCCCTACAAACAAGGTTGCTAAACTGTTCTCTGACACCTGTCTCATCACCTGCCCCTGGTTCTCATTACCTCACAACTACTCCAGCCACCCATTTTTCTATTCAATAATCTTTAACCACTTAAAGACCCCTTCACGCCGATATGTCGACAGAAGGGCACGGCTGGGCACAAGCACGTACCTGTACGTTGCCTTTAACCACTTAAGGACCCCCGCACGCACATATACGGCCACAGAATGGCTCGTACAGGCACAAGGGCGTAAATTTACGTCCCCGCCTTCGTGCGGTTCGGGGGTCCCATCGGGACCCCCTCCGCGGCGTGCGGGGGTCCCCCTGGCTCCGGGAGCGATCCGGGACGAGCGGGCGGATGTCGGCGTTTACCCGCTATTTTTTTTTATCGCAATTTTTTTTTTTTACTAAAGACATGTGGCTAAATAAATTTTGGCCTAAATGTTTGACTAAAATTTAGTTTATTTGATTTTTTTTTAACAAAAAGTAAAAAAGTGTTTTTTTTTCAAAAATGTCGCTCTATTTTTGTATATAGCGCAAAAAATAAAAATCGCAGAGGTGATCAAATACCACCAAAAGAAAGCTCTATTTGTGGGAAGAAAAGGACGCAAATTTTGTTTGGGAGCCACGTCGCACGACCGCGCAATTGTCTGTTAAAGCGACGCAGTGCCGAATCGCAAAAACACCTTGGGTCATTTACCAGCGTATTGGTCCGGGTCTTAAGTGGTTAATAGCCCAGTCATGAGCGCGCCGCCAGCAGCCGGCTCACGACCTGATCCTGTTCTCCGTGACCGCGGGACCCGATCACCGCTGGTAGGACCCATGCTGTCACAGGGGATGTTGTTCATCCTTTGTGATAGCAATACAGTTAATTCAAAAGAAAAGAAAACACATATGTTGCTCCCGTACGCATATGTTGCACACACATGTAAAGTATGTTTGCGAACATCAGAGCGAGAGCAATTTTTCTAGCACCAGACCTCCTGTGCAACTCTAAACTGGTACCCTTTAAAAGCGTTTGAACCGTCGCCTATGGAGAATTTAAGCACCGCCATTCCACGGGCACATGCAATATTAAAAGTGTGAGATGTTAGGTATCTGTTTACTCTGTGTAATATCTTTCACATCATACAAAAAATTGGGCTTACTTTAGTGTTTTGGGTTTTTAATTATTGAACGTCTTTTTTCCCCCCAAAAAATTAGGTTGGAAAACCGCTGCGGAAATAGCATGTGAAATAAAAAAAATTGCAACACCCACCATTTTATTCTATAGGGCCTCGGCTATATATATCTACTTAGAACACCCAAACATTATTTATTTATATATAAATAAATAATGTTTGGGGGTGCTAAGTAGATTTTTACATGTAGGAATGATATGTCAGAATTGGCCCGGATGGGAAGTGGCTAGAGATGGTTGTGTGTAAAAAAATTGGCAGCAGTTTAACTACTCAGACCAGCCGGCCTGGCACCAACAACCATGCCACATTGAGGCTGGGTTCACACCTATGTCAATTGGATGTGGGTTTCCCTGCATTCAATTTGCATAGCAGAAGATTGTGACCGGCTCTCTATGGAGCCAGTTCGCAAATCTCTGCAGCAGCTCCAGTGCCAATTGAACAGGAGCCCTGTGCATCTTTTGGACCATTTCAGGTCCGAATTCAGCCCAAAATTCTATCTGAAATCGGACCTGAAACGATGAATGGAGACACACCGAACTCCTGCTGTGAGTCGCTGCATGTTCTAGTGTGAACCCAGCCTCAAAGTCACTTAAATCTCCTTTGCTCCCCATTCTGATGCTCGGTTTGAACATAAGCAAGTCATCTTCACCCCGTCTATATATAGAAATGCAATTAAGTTGCTGCTATGTGATTGGCTGATTAGTAATTTGTATTACCAAGCAATTGAACAGGTGTACCTAATAAAGTGGGCGTATAAAAATATATTTGTTTCCCGTCATGAAATGCTAAAGTAATAAAGACCCCCTTTTTATTAAACAATCGGTGGACATTTTTTTAAAGATCAGGAATCTGGTGTTACTAAGCAGTCATTGTCTTAGGACTTACTACAGGCAGTCCCCTACAAATGCAATAAGGACTGTAGGTTTGCTCGTAAGTGGAATTTGTACGTAAGTCGGAACACTGCTTGTAAGTGTAAATTCCCCCTGTGCAGGGATGTGGGATGTTCCGGCTTCCGCCTGTGCAGAGATGTGGCATGTTCCAGGCGCTTCTGGGGCTCTTCTGGTCATGCAGTACATGAAGCACTGCAGTGTGGAATGTCGCAAGATAGCTGCTCGGGGGTATCCAGGACCATCGTGGAGCACAAGCAGCTGGCATTGGAGCCGTTTGTAAGTAGAAGTCGTTTGTAAGTCGGGGAATGCATGTACATTTCTTTGCTGCCCTAATGTAGAAAGGCTGGGCAGCAGGTGACGCATGTAAACCATAAAACATTTTATTTGTAAAATAATTATTTTTCAATAGCATTTTTTTTTATATTACTAAATGAAGTAGAGGCAGTTGGTAGTCAACATGACCTTGCTCTTTTCTTCTCTCCCTGTGTGTGTGTGTGTGCATTATGACCTTATTTCTTATGTTCTCTGAATACAGCTAGTTCAATATCTTAAGTGTTTCCTGCCTTTTGTCAGAAAAAGCTTTCCTTACAAATGAGGCCTTTACCATGATTTGTAAATAAAATAACTGATCTATACACTGATGCGGGTGCAGTACATAAAATAGAATATAACTTCAGATAAACATCCTTGAATAAAACAGACCATTTGAATGCAAGAATTGCAAGTAAAATGCTTTAGCATGTACCGGAGCTTTAATTCTCAGTGTAAAGCCTCATACACACGATCGGACTTCCATCAGACTTTTCTGTGGATTTTGCTCCAAATGGGCGTTGGCCGTGAACTTGTTGTGCATACACACGGCAGGACTTTTTCCAAATCATGTTTTTTTCAGCTCTTTACCGCCACCCTTTGGGCAACTTCTGCTATTGTTGTCTGATCTTTAGCATTGGTTCTGAGCATGCATATTTGTACTTTGGACTTAAGTCTGATAGACTTGTGTACACATGATCGGATCATGCTCGAATTGTTGTCGAAAGTTTGAGAGCATGCACAGCAAACATTTGTCCAATGAAAAAGCGAAAAACAATTGTCCAATGGAGCATACACACGGATTGTCGGATTGTCGGATCAAACCAGTCCTTCGGACTGTTGCTGTCAAAATGTCAGATCGTGTGTATGGGCTTTAAGGCTGCAAGATCTCTTTGTCTGTCTAGAGCGATTGATTGGCTTGCAGGAGATCCCATTAGGTTCCTCTTTTACCATAAAAGCTTAGCAACCAGTTTAGTTGCTACTTATAACCTGGTTTTGTAGAGACCTAGGTAATAAACATACAGCACTTTATTGTCATGACTGCTCTAATTTGTGGAAAGCTACACTTTGTACATCACTGCTATACCAAATAAGCATGAGGAAGTGTGAACAGTATGTGTTTGACTGTGACATGAACAAAAGGAGACCTCTATAAAAAAAACTTGTGGAATCTAAAAATTCCACTGCTTCTTTTCAATACATTGTATATATTTTTTTTTCCCCAGAGCAAGTTTTACGTAAAGCTGTAGTATGAAGTATGTCCCATGTTTGCAGGCTGTGGATTCTGTAGAATTTGTAACTACAAGGTTGTCCTGTCCTCTTCATGCTGCTGAACTTCTGGCGTGGTTGGGGTTACCAGCTTTGGGTTTCCAAGTTCAAAGTACAGAAGTCTGCTAATCATGGAACATACAGTGCCTTGTGAAAGTATTCGGCCACCTTGAACTATGCAACCTTTTGCCACATTTCAGGCTTCAAACAAAGATATAAAACTGTAATTTTTTGTGAAGAATCAACAAGTGGGACACAATCATGAAGTGGAACGAAATTTATTGGATATTTCAAACTTTTTTAACAAATAAAAAAAATGAAAAATTGGGCGTGCAAAATTATTCAGCCCCTTTACTTTCAGTGCAGCAAACTCTCTCCAGAAGTTCAGTGAGGATCTCTGAATGATCTAATGTTGACCTAAATGACTAATGATGATAAATAGAATCCACCTGTGTGTAATCAAGTCTCCGTATAAATGCACCTGCACTGTGATAGTCTCAGAGGTCCGTTTAAAGTGCAGAGAGCATCATGAAGAACAAGGAACACACCAGGAAGGTCCGAGATACTGTTGTGGAGAAGGTTAAAGCCGAATTTGGATACAAAAAGATTTCCCAAGCTTTAAACATCCCAAGGAGCACTGTGCAAGCGATATTGAAATGGAAGGAGTATCAGACCACTGCAAATCTACGAAGACCTGGCCGTCCCTCTAAACTTTCAGCTCATACAAGGAGAAGACTGATCAGAGATGCAGCCAAGAGGCCCATGATCACTCTGGATGAACTGCAGAGATCTACAGCTGAGGTGGAAGACTCTGTCCATAGGACAACAATCAGTCGTATACTGCACATATCTGGCCTTTATGGAAGAGTGGCAAGAAGAAAGCCATTTCTTAAAGATATCCATAAAGAGTCTTGTTTAAAGTTTTCCACAAGCCACCTGGGAGACACACCAAACATGTGGAAGAAGGTGCTCTGGTCAGATGAAACCAAAATCAAACGTTTTGGCAACAATGCAAAACGTTATGTTTGGCGTAAAAGCAACACAGCTCATCATCCTGAACACACCATCCCCACTGCGAAACATGGTGGTGGCAGCATCATGGTTTGGGCCTGCTTTTCTTTGACATTTCTTTGACATTCTTTAACATTGATGGGAAGATGGATGGAGCCAAATACAGGACCATTCTGGAAGAAAACCTGATAGAGTCTGCAAAAGACCTGAGACTGGGACGGAGATTTGTCTTCCAACAAGACAATGATCCAAAACATAAAGAAAAATCTGCAATGGAATGGTTCACAAATAAACATACCCAGGTGTTATAATGGCCAAGTCAAAGTCCAGACCTGAATCCAATCGAGAATCTGTGGAAAGAACTGAAAATTGCTGTTCACAAATGCTCTCCATCCAATCTCACTAAGCTCGAGCTGTTTTGCAAGAAGGAATGGGCAAAAATTTCAGTCTCTCGATATGCAAAACTGATAGAGACCTACCCCAAGCGACTTACAGCTGTAATCGCAGCAAAAGGTGGCGCTACAAAGTATTAACTTAAGGGGGCTGAATAATTTTGCACGCCCAATTTTTCAGTTTTTTATTTGTTAAAAAAGTTTAAAATATCCAATAAATTTCGTTCCACTTCATGATTGTGTCCCACTTGATTCTTCACAAAAAATTACAGTTTTATATCTTTATGTTTGAAGCCTGAAATGTGGCAAAAGGTTGCAAAGTTCAAGGGGGCCGAATACTTTCACAAGGCACTGTACCTAATTATAGGTAAGTAATGAAATTAAAGTTGTAGAGGGAAAAAAATGTTTTAGCTAAACTTCAGCTATCCAGTTTTGGGTGATAGTTTTTCTCTGCATAATTTTCCGAATAATCCTATGAGCCATCCCAGGGGGCATGTCAATGGTTCCCAAAGCTCACTGGAATTTGGGTTGAATGATGATGGATATAATAGAACCGAAAACAGGACCAGCATTGTGATACCTGGTAAAAGTAAAGGGTAACAATAGCTTAAACTTTTTTTTGTCTTGAATCAAGGGAGGGCATTTTTTTTTTTTTAAGGAAGCTTGACTTGGGCTTTAAAGCTGAAGTTTAGGATGATTTTACATACTTTAGTTAAATTGATTCAGCTTGGAAGTGTTCTCTGATTGGACAAGGGGGAAAGGCAGGTGCTGATACCATGATCTTCATAGAACACTTCAAAGCATTTATTGAGAAAATGCCAAGAGTTCCATTAAAAAGGTACCCATGGTGTGCGGGTGATGCAGCAGAGCAGCCACTCAGTATGGGAACTGGAAGCTAGCAGCAATTTCTAGAATATTGGCGCTCACTACATTGATTTGCAGCTTCCACAGAGATCCCACAGTTATGGCACATACATACACAATATTACCAAAAGTATAGGGACACCTGCCTATACACACACACATGAACTTTAATGGCGTCTTAGTCTGCAGGGTTTAATATTGATTTGGATCACCCTTTGCAGCTATAACAGCTTCAACTCTTCTGGGTACAATATTTAGTAGTGTGTCTATGGGGAGGAGCAACATCATGGCGCCGTAGGAGCAGGGGCGGCAGGAAGCTCCCGACCTACGCACGCTCCCCCAGGTGCAATGAAGTGGCCATCGGCCTGATACAACAATCATGATAGATATATGAAGGATACCGGACTTTATCTCCCTGTTTCCTAGCTCTGTCCTTGAGCTCTTGTCCTTGAGCCCCGAGCTTTGATCACCTACTTTCCTATCCTTTCCTTTCCTACCCGTGAAGATTCCTACCCTTGTTCTGACGTCTTGGCGTCCTTGTGGGGCTGGGCATCGGAAAAGAGTGAGGACGGGGTACTCGGTGAGGGAGCCTGATCCCGGGCTTGTTGAAAGTGCTGTGCTCCGGCGGAACCCTCTGGCAGTCCGTGCATGTAGTGTGAGGAGATCCGTTCTGAACTGAACTGCCACGGAAGCAGTGTGGCGCTCGGCGTGCGGCGAGCCTAACAAGGAACGAGGAGACCATCGGAACTACGGAACTCGTCCGGAAACTACCGAAGCTACAGAGGGCTGCCGGAGATTGCCGAGGTGAGCTGAGATGCCGAGGTGAGACGCTCTGAGGTCCACGAGGTTCCCCCGCCACGGAAGAGCGTAGGAGGGAATTGAGTCCCGGCGACCGTTCGCTAAGGTGCATCGACCGGAAGGATTACAGGTTGACCAACTCAAGTCAAACCAAGCCAAGCCAAGCTAAGCCAGAGGGAAAAGACTGGACAATGCGATTGCTGAATAGGACCTTACTGAGATAACCCTGCGCTACAGATCCAAAAGGACGTTGATTACTGTGGGGTAAGAACAACTAAAAGTATAACACATAACTCCATGTTCATGTTGTTCATTATTGGATATCTGTGAGCGTTTGAGTCTTCTGGTCAGCTACCCTGGTAGCCTATCAAACCACCAGTGGGAAAGAGAAAGAGAAAAATTGTATACAAGGAGTTTAAAGTGTTCTACTGGATGGGAAGAAAGGAGAAGGAACTCTCAAATGCTCAAACGCATAAATGATTAAGGATAAAACATAGACACATATCCGCATATATCCAGAGGGATTCTTTTTTTTGTTCCTCTTTTTTTCCCGGGATAATCTCCTATTACTAAAGACAGTTCCCTTTGGAGATAAGCAGAATTAATAGAACTTTCTGTACTCTTAGTGTCTCTCACTCCCTTTTTTTTTTTGTTTAGGACAAAAACCAATCTGATAATCTGTTTATTCTATTTTTCTTAGGGATATACTATATATATATATATATATATACACAGTACATTGCATGGCAGTATTTTCTATTTTTTCTATCTTTTTGCCTTTGTCTGGTATTTGCATAGTATCTGCCTAGTTGGTGGATCTATGGATGTATGTATGCATATATATATATGAGGAAGTATATAAGTCCTAGTTGAATGCCTAGAAGGGTATATGGGGTTGTAAAGGATATTTCTAGCTTTATCTTATAGCCCCGGGTAAAACTTAGTAAAATCCAGGGAGGAAATAGAAAGCAGGAACTTACTGAGAGACATCCAAAGCAATAAATTCAATGGATGCAGCTCTGTAATTTTGCTATATATTGGTGTGCCCTTTTTTTTTTCTCTCTTTTTTTGCTTTTTTGTTTTGCTCTGTCAGGATCTGGCAGCTTGGTTTATCTTGGTTTATCTAACCCTCTAAACGTTACATTACTGTGCCCCTGTTGGGCTTTACACAGTTGCGGGAAGATGGTGAGGAAAACTCCTAAAATCAATGGGGGGGAGGGCTCCGGGCGCAATACAATAAAATCGTATTTAGTGACGGAAGGACCCGACCAAATAGTGGAGTCCCCCTGCAAGAAAAGTGGAACATCCAGTACCCCGTTAAAAAATAAAGGAGGACAGGATTTAAGTGAGGAGGGGTCCCCAGGAAAAAGTAAAGGTAAAACTAAGAAGACTATCACCAGAAGTAAATAGCCTAAACAAAGATCAAAAAACACCTCAGAAAGAACAACAAAGTAGCCCCCTCCAAGAAGCCTTACAGGCCCCCCCAACAAAACAAGATATGTCAGATATGATGGGAATGATATCTAGACTAGAGCAAACCATAAAGGGGGAAATGGGAGCAACAAGAAGGGAGATCCAGGGAGTCCTACAGAGAGTAGAGGGAATAGAAGAGCAATTAGTAGAACATAAAAATGCAATAGAAGAGTTAAGAGAGAGTGTAGACATGGATTGGATAGAGATCAGAAACGCTCGGTACAGGCTAGAAGACCAGGAAAACCGAAGTAGGAGGAAGAACCTTAGGGTAAGGGGTTTCCTGGAAGAAGTAAAAGATATGGAATTAACCCAGATGTTGCAAGGAATATTTAATACTGCCCTGAAACGAGAGACGACACCGATGCACTTTGAAAGGGTACACAGAATACAGAGATCATACATTAAGGACACCCCAAGGGATACTATAGTAAGGTTCCAAGACTATGAACAGAAGGAGCAAGTCTCTCAGAGTACAAGGAATTCTGGCTGTATGGAGTACAAAGGGGTTAAGTTGCTTATTTTTTCAGATCTGTCCCCAGAAACATTAGCGCGTAAAAGGGCTCTTAAACCTTTAACCAATTATCTTCGGGATAATAATATAACCTACAGATGGAGCTTCCCAGCCTGTTTATCTGTAAAAAATCAAGGGGTTTCAGCATATGTCCGGTTTCCGGAAGATATAAAGGAATTTTGTAAAAAATTAAATATTCAACACATACAAATAGAGAATTGGGAGAAGAGACCGCCAGGCTGGAGAAGATGGAGCGAGCAGGACTGGCAGAGAGTTTAGGGTGACGACGGGAGGGGGGAGGCCGTGCCAATGGTAGAGAGGGCACTCTTCCCTGTTCTCTGATGTGTATTGTGCCTTCTCTGCTTTCTCCTTCCTGGCTCTCTCTCTTCTCTCTACCATGAAGATATGGAGATGAAAAGAGGATGTATTTAAATTACCTGGGGGAGGGGGGGGAGTTGATATGCCTGCCCTTACTTCCGGAGCAATCCCTCACTTGGAGCCGGAGGATGGGGGGGATACATAGACCCCCCCCAAGAAAGGCCCGCTCGGCAGGATGCCTGGTTGGGCACAGATCGAGGGAGTCTTAACATTGGTGTACAATGTGATGGGGGTGGGGAAGGGGGGTTTGTGTGATTCGTGTGGTCTCAGAATGCTCATAATAAAGGTTGAAAATACTTATATCTTCGCGCCACTTCTGCCTACACAATTGGCCATAGGCCTTTGAGATGATTAGAATTTTTATAAGTTTAAAAACCAGAGGAAAAAGGGGGATAATGGGAAGGAGGGGAGGGAAGAGGAAAAAGGGAAAAGATGGAGGTACTTAAAATAATGACATATAATGTCCGGGGCTTGAATAGTCCAAATAAGCGATTCCAGATTCTGCAAGAATTAAAGAAACTGTCAGCTAACATAGTGTTTATACAAGAGACACATTTAAAAATGACATCTAAGATGAGTTTAAACACTAAAAATTACCCCATATGGTATCATAGCTACTCTCCAAATAAGAGATCGAAAGGAGTCGCAATTGGGTTTGACGGGAATACAAGGTTTATATTAGATACTATGGAGATGGACCCAGAGGGGAGATATCTGTTTATCAGAGGATCCCTTTGTAATGTGAAATACATGTTTGTATATGTTTACTGTCCTAATCTACGTCCAGCAGCATACTTGAAAAGAGTTATGTCAAAACTAGAAAAGTTTAGAGAGGGTAAGGTTGTAATGGCGGGTGATTTTAACTTTGTTTTGGACCCTAAGATAGATACACAACCGGTATCATTGAGGTCCGGAGGTAAACATCTAAGTGGATTAAAAAATAAGCTGCATCAAATGCATCTTGTAGAAGTGTGGAGAATTCCTCACCCTACAGATAGGGATTTTACATATTACTCCTCAGTCCATAAATCATATTCAAGAATAGATTTTTTTTTGTTAGATAATGAGCTGTTGGAAGGATTAAAAGGAATAGAAACAATAACACTCTCCGACCATGCCCCAGTGGAAATGCTGCTGGAAGTGGGGGGGATACTTGAGAGTCGTAGACCATGGAGAATGGACGAATCACTTCTGTATGATTCCAGAATAGCTGATGACCTGGAAAAGGACATGAGTTTGTTCTTTAGAGAAAATAATGTTGAAAATGTCGCCCCATCGACGCTGTGGGAAACACATAAGGTGTTCATGAGAGGCAGGATGATAGCGGAAAAATCTAAGAGGAGGAAAATCAGAGAAGTTCAGAGGAATTCATTACTTAAAGAAATTCAGGATCTAGAGCAGAAACACAAAGGAACCCAGGAGGGGGAAATCTGGACAGTATTAATAAATAAAAGAGGTAAACTCTGTGACCTAATGGAACTAGAGACCAAATGGGTATTTGACAATATGAATAAAAAAATTCTTTGCCCTGGGGAATAAGACAGGGAAATTCCTAGCAAGAACTATAAAACCAAGAAAAGCGCAGAATTTTATCTCTAAAATGAAGGATAACAAAGGGGGTATGGGTCACTCCACTAAGGATATAATCAGTATCTTTCAAGAGTACTACCAAAAATTATATAAGGTCAATGAAGAGCAAAACCCAACAGAGACACAGATTAAAAGCAGAAAAATCAGACAGTACTTAGAAAGAGCTAAACTCCCTGTATTACCCGAGGAAACAATTATTAACCTGGAGAAGGAAATATCAACAGAAGAAATAAAACAAGTAATCAGAAGTATTAAAATGGGGAAAAGTCCGGAGCCTGATGGGTACACCTCTTTTTATTATAAAAGATATGGGGAAACTCTTACGCCTTTCTTTCAGAGATATGTGAACTCCATAGGGGGAGGTATGAAAATACGTGAAGAAGCATTAGGAGCTCATATTACTCTGATAGCAAAAGAAGATAAGGACCGTCACTATGTGCTAGCTATAGACCCATCTCTTTGATTAACGTGGACATGAAAATCTATTCAAAGATTCTAGCAGAAAGATTAAAACCGCTTATGTCTGCTCTGATTAATAATGATCAGGCAGGATTTGTCCCAGAAAGAGAGACTAGAGAGAATGTGTTAAGGGTACTGTTCCTGATACAAAAAGCCAAAAAGAGCAAAGAGCCAGTGGTCTTCCTGTCATTAGATGCCGAAAAGGCTTTTGACAGGCTAGACTGGGGATTTATGTTAGCTACACTGGGGCAGGTGGGACTAGGCCCTAACATGCTTAGATGGATAGGGTCATTGTACTCAAAACCCTCAGCCCAGGTTCGGGTAAATGGTAGTCTCTCAGGAAATTTTTCTTTGTTTAATGGAACCCGACAGGGATGCCCCCTCTCTCCCCTCCTTTTTGTATTATCCCTTGAACCATTACTGTCAACAATAAGAAATAATCAGGAAATAAAAGGGATGAAGGTGGGAGGGAGGGAGCACAAGATCTCTGCGTTTGCCGATGATATGATGCTATATGTAGCTAACCCCAGACAGTCACTGCCAAAAATTATAACTGAATATAAGAACTACGGAGAAATCTCAAATTTAAAGATAAATAAAGAAAAAACTGAGGCATTATGTGTGTCAATGGGAAGAGAGGAACGCAGGGATCTGGGTGCCCTCTACCCATTTACATGGAAACAGAGGAAGATGAAATATTTAGGCATATTCCTGTCAAAAACTGAAATATATTTATACGAAGATAATTACGTCCCCCTATTGAATAAGATAAAATTAGATCTTAAGGGGTATCATGTGGATAAAGTAACTTGGTGGGGAAGAATAAACACAATATAGATGATGATTGTTAGGTACCTGTAAAAGGTAGTGTCCTGAAGTGGAACAGGTATGCTGGAGATCCAGGCAAAGCGTCGTCAGGCAGATACGGTTGGCAACGGATCAGGCAAATAGTTCACAATCGGATTCCGGAGAAGGGTCAGGCAGGCAAAGGTCATACACGATCTGGCGGTAAAGTACAAAATCAGCAGGCTGTAGAATAGTCGGGATATCAGGCAGGAGTTCAATACAATGCAGATCACTGAAGACAAAACACCCAGGAAGTAATCCAAATAAACGGGCGCTGAGTGATGACCTCACTTCCTATTTAAAGGCTGTCCAGAATGAGAATTGTCCACAGCTGGCAGCAGGTGGAGCTAGTGAGTCCGAGGTGTGTGTTGAACACAATAAGGATATTCCCAAGGCCTAGATCTCTTCTGTGGCACATCAGGTAAGGCTATGGTTTAAGACCAGGAAGACCCAGGTTCGAATACACCCCGGGACATGACAGGGCCCCCTCCCCAATGGACCCCTCCGGGGACCTAGCGGGGTTTAGTGGGGAACGAGGCATGGAAGTCTCGTATAAGAGAAGGGGCATGCAGATCTTTGGCTGGAACCCAGGAGCGTTCTGTGACAGGATATCCCTTCCAATGAACCAGATACCGAAGGCCACGGCCATGTCTTCTGGAATCAAGAATCTTGGAGACTTCAAACTCACTTTGTCCATCAACAAGAATAGGAGGAGGTAGCTGTTGTGATCTGGAGTAGCGGTTGAAAATAGCTTTTTTGAGGAGGGAAACGTGAAACACAGGATGTATCCGGAGAGAGGAAGGTAATTTTAAGCGATAGGAAACTGGCCCAACTCGAGCAATGATCCTGTAAGGACCAATGAATCGAGGGCCCAATTTGGTAGAAGGTTGTTTCAGTCTCACATACTTGGTTGATAGCCAAACTCTGTCCCCCACCACATATGGAGGTATATGGCGTCTTCGTCTGTTGGAAAAAAGTCTGTACTTGCCTGCTGACTTTTGTAGTAATGAACGAATCTTCTTCCAATGTAGTAGAATATTCTTTACCCGCTGATCTGCTGCTGGTACACCAGAAGAAGGCTGAAGTAGAGGAAAAGTCTGAGGGTGATAGCCTAGGGCTGCGTAGAATGGTGTGGTATGAAGAGCACTGTGCCAACGGGAATTTAGGGCGAACTCAGCTAAAGGCAAGTACTCAGACCAGTTGGAGTGTAAGGCATTGACATAATGTCGAAGATAGGTTTCTAGGGTCTGGTTCATGCGTTCGGTTTGACCATCAGTTTGCGGGTGATGTGAAGTAGAGAGCGAGAGCGTTACTCCCAGTTTCTTGCAGAACGCTCTCCAGAATCGGGAAACGAACTGGGATCCGCGGTCTGAGATGACATTGGTAGGTATGCCATGATGTTTTACAATATGGGAAAGGAAAAGAGTGGACAGTGCTTTCGCTGTAGGTAATCCCGGGAGCGGCACAAAATGAGACATTTTGGAAAAGCGATCCACTGTGACCCATATAGCAGTCATGCCCTCGGACTTGGGTAAGTCTACAATGAAGTCCATGGTCAAATGGGTCCAAGGCTGGCGAGGTGCCGGAAGTGGATGTAACAGTCCAGCTGGCAATGTGCGGGGTACTTTATTAGCAGCACAAGTTGGGCAGGCAGCCACATAGTCAGTAACATCCTTTTTCATATGAGGCCACCATACATGACGTTGCAAGGTCTTAAGAGTGATGGTGACACCAGGGTGACCGGATAACACGCCATTATGTGCCCAGAGGAGTACAGGTTTTCTGAGACTAGGGGCTACGTACAGGCGACCTGGTGGTATCTTCAAGTCCTGGGGAACACGATTCTGGGATTCTTGTAGCTGTTGGGAAAGAGCCGTGGAGATCTGCGCAACAATTTTGTGAGGTGGGATTATATACTGCTCGCCTGGTTGATCTTCTTCAGAGGTAGCGAACTGTCTGGAAAGAGCATCGGCTTTTTTGTTTCTATGCCCTGGAACATAAGAAAGGACAAAATTAAAACGGGAGAAAAACAGAGCCCATCGAGCCTGACGTGAGTTCAGACGTCTAGCAGTCTGAAGATACAGTAGGTTTTTATGGTCAGTGAGGATAGTAAAAGGCTTGGGAGCCCCTTCCAGAAGGTGTCGCCATTCAGACAATGCCAATTTGATGGCCAGTAGTTCTCGATTCCCAACATCATAATTCATCTCTGCAGGAGAAAACTTTCTAGAGAAAAAAGCTACTGGATGGATTCTACCAGACTTTGGCTGTCTCTGGGAGAGTACGGCACCTGCTCCAACCTCAGAGGCATCAACCTCAACAATGTACTGGAGATCAGGATTTGGATGCTGAAGAATTGGAGCTTTACTGAACGTGTCCTTTAATCGCTGGAAAGCCGATCTTGCTTCTGAAGACCACACCTTACAATTTGTACCCTTCTTAGTCATGGCAGTAAGGGGTGCCGCAATGGAGGCAAAACTTTTAATGAAGCGTCTGTAGTAATTTGCAAACCCTAAAAAGCTTTGGAGTCCTCTTAAAGTGGTCGGTTGGGGCCATTGCAAGACAGCGGAAAGTTTTTGAGGGTCCATTTGGAAACCGTCAGCACTTATGATGTACCCAAGGAAAGGAATACAGCTTTGATGAAAACTGCATTTTTCGATTTTTGCATAAAGATGGTTTTCTCTAAGTCGTTGTAATACCTGTTTCACATGCGAGATGTGCTCTAGATGAGTCTTGGAAAAGATTAAAATGTCGTCCAAGTAGATGATCACAAAGCGGTTGCTGAAATCATGGAAAATTTCATTCATGAAACGTTGAAAGACAGCAGGTGCGTTACACAACCCAAATGGCATGACCAAATATTCAAAGTGTCCATTACGAGTGTTGAATGCTGTCTTCCACTCGTCCCCCTCTTTAATTCGAATCAGGTTATATGCCCCTCGTAGGTCTAGCTTGGAGAAGATGACAGCCCCCTTAAGTACATCAAACAGTTCAAGAATGAGAGGCAAAGGGTAGGAGTCCTTTACGGTGATTTGATTTAACCCCCGATAGTCTATGCATGGTCGAAGGCCCCCATCTTTCTTTTCAACGAAGAAAAAACCTGCTCCTACTGGAGAAGAGGGTCGCATAAAACCTCTTTCCAAGTTGTCTCTTACGTATTCCTCCATAGACTTTTGTTCAGGCAGAGACAAGGGGTAGGTCTTTCCTTTGGGAAGAGGTGCTCCGGGAATCAATTTAATTGTACAGTCAAAAGGACGATGTGGAGGTAACACCTCTGCCTTTTGCTTGCAAAATACATCTGCAAAGTCATGGTATTCACGAGGCAAGGTAGGTGGAATAGTCACAGGAGCCAACATGCAAGCAGAAAGTCTTTTGGGTTGAGACAAACAATTAGGGCGACAGCACGATCCCCAGGAGGTTAGTTCTCCCTTTTCCCAATCAAAAGAAGGGTTGTGAAGTTGCAACCATGGGTAACCAAGGATGATAGGCAGAAGCGGAGAATCAATGAGAGACAAGACAACTTCCTCTTTGTGGAGGAGGCCTACCTGAAGGGTGATTGTCGTAGTCTCGAATTTCACAATGCCATCTCCCAAGGGCTGTCCATTCAGGGTGGTAATATTCAGGGGTCTAGACTTTGGAACAAACGGGATGTTGTTCTTTCTTGCAAAATTGTAGTCCAAGAATATGCCAGCAGCTCCAGAATCCACAAAAGCCTCGCAGAAAACAAGCTTAGAAGGTAAATGGATAGTAGCCGGAACAGTAATCTTGGTCTTGGAGGATCTACCTGTAAGGTCTAAGCCAGCTCCTCCAACACTGGTTAGACCCTGCCTTTTACTGGACGGGAAGGGCAGACAGATACTAAATGTCCTTTAAGTCCACAGTACAGGCATAGGCCCAATGAACGCCTCCTTTGTTTCTCTGACTCAGTTAGGTGGAGACGGCTCACATCCATGGGTTCCACAGGTGCCTGGGGTTCAACAGAGGTTTCAGGTTCTGGCTGAGGTGGTGCTTGGAAGTTAGGGGCCAAACGGTAAACTGGCTTAGGAAACTTGCGGGTTCTAAGTCTCTCTTGGCACCTTTCATGGTACCGAACATCCAGACGAACACACAGCTCTATGAATTTCTCAAGGTCTTCTGGGAGATCCTTATAGACTAATTCATCCTTGATGCGATCTGTGAGACCTTTTCGGAAGGCTGCACGTAATGCCCTTGAGTCCCAATTAGTCTCAGCAGCAAGGGTACGGAACTCAATAGCATACTGTGCCACAGATCTGGTGCCTTGTTGTATGTCCAAGAGGGAGTACTCAGCTGCAGATGCTCTATCTGGCTTGTCAAATACAGTCTGGAGAGAAGCCAGAAATTTCTCAGCATCTTGAAGTATAGGATCGTTTCGTTCCAAATAAGGAGAGACCCAGGCCAGGGCCTTCCCCTTTAACAAGGAAATTACAAAAGTCACTTTGGCAGATGAAGTGCTAAAAGTCACAGGGTTGTTGCGGAAATGCAAACGGCAAACATTTAAAAAGCCTCTGCAGTCCTCAGTATCACCACCAAACTTGTCAGGCAAGGGAAGTTTTGGTGGTACAGAAGAGGCGGGTTGGACCGTAGCAGAAGTAGGATCCGGCATCTGGACCGTTGCAGAGGAACCAGGCAAACAAGATTTAAGCATAGTGCAAAGTTCATCTAACTTGGCGTCCAGGGAAGAAAGATGCTGTTCATGCGCTCCGATCAGTTGTCCCTGACGTGTAATCGCCTTAACAATCTCAGCAGGGTCCACTGCCATTGTGGCCCGTTTATTATGTTAGGTACCTGTAAAAGGTAGTGTCCTGAAGTGGAACAGGTATGCTGGAGATCCAGGCAAAGCGTCGTCAGGCAGATACGGTTGGCAACGGATCAGGCAAATAGTTCACAATCGGATTCCGGAGAAGGGTCAGGCAGGCAAAGGTCATACACGATCTGGCGGTAAAGTACAAAATCAGCAGGCTGTAGAATAGTCGGGATATCAGGCAGGAGTTCAATACAATGCAGATCACTGAAGACAAAACACCCAGGAAGTAATCCAAATAAACGGGCGCTGAGTGATGACCTCACTTCCTATTTAAAGGCTGTCCAGAATGAGAATTGTCCACAGCTGGCAGCAGGTGGAGCTAGTGAGTCCGAGGTGTGTGTTGAACACAATAAGGATATTCCCAAGGCCTAGATCTCTTCTGTGGCACATCAGGTAAGGCTATGGTTTAAGACCAGGAAGACCCAGGTTCGAATACACCCCGGGACATGACAATGATACTACCTAAAATATTATATATCTTCCAAACACTCCCAATAAAAATCCCAGAGGCTTATTTTAAAATTCTGGGGAAAAAAGTAAGGAGGTTCATATGGAAGGAAAGAAAACCTAGAATATCAGTGGAGACCCTAATTAGACCTAGTGGCGAGGGGGGACTTTCATTCCCTGACTTTAGAAGATATTATAGATCGGCAGTACTAAAGAGAATAACCGAATGGCTACAAGAAGGAGACCAAAAGAAAAAATGGGTAGAAGTAGAGGAGAGTCTAAGCAGAAAAGATCTGGGGAAGAGAATATGGATACCAAAACGCTATAGAAAATTACCTCAGGAGAGTCCATCAATGACAAAAGAAGCTTTCAGAATCTGGGATGTAATATGTAAAGAAGGAAAGTGGACATATAACAGCCCGTTGATGCCCCTTACGGGTACAGACTACTTCCCTCCCGGTAAGGGAGGGGGAATGTTCCTGCGATGGACAACCTCGGATACATTAAGATTAAGGGATGTGATGAAAGGTAACTTATTAAAGTTCCTTAGAGGAAATACGAGAAATTTATGGACCCACCCCTGGGGATGAATGGAGATATAGGCAAGTTCAACATCTTGTAGCCACTCTTCAGAAACCCCTGCGAGGTATGAAGGAACTAAACCCCTGGGAAAAACTGATAGTGCATGGAGGAAAAAGAGGGCAGGGGATATCAAATATTTATAAAATATTGACCTCCTTTGGAGAATCTGGTTTATTAAAAGCATTAGGAGGATGGGAACAGGAACTGAATCAAAACATATCGGAAGATAAGAAAAGACAGGTATTAGATCTCGTCCATTCCTCATCAACTGACTCAAAAGTGAAAGAAATTAATTATAAACTCCTTACGAAATGGTATTATGTCCCACCTAAACTCAATAGAATTAATATTGAAACATCACCTCTCTGTTGGAGAGGATGTGGAATGGAGGGCACACATGCTCACATCTGGTGGCAATGCCCTTCGATTCAGGTGTACTGGGCAGAGATCTTGGAAATGATTAAAAAGATTAGTGGACAGGGGGTGAAATTAGACCCCTGGCACTGTCTCTTCCATGGAACAGGAGTCGCCAGGAAAAAGTATAGAAGATCACTGATCCCATTCTTATTGAATGGAGCTAAAGCTTTAATACCTAAGAGATGGAGGGAAAAGAAGGCCCCATCAATAAGAGAATGGATAAAAGAACTGGATAAGACCTGTAAGATGGAAGAATTAATCTCGAACCAGAAGGAGTGTAGGTTAGAATATGAGGTGATCTGGAGTAAATGGAGAGAGTTTAAGGAACGGGGGGCTTAGGGGCGGGGGAGGTGGAGACAGAGAGAGGGGGAACAAGTTTCTTTTTTTTTTTTTCTCTTTTCTCTCCCTCACGTAGGTTTTTGTGCCTAATACATAGGGGATTTGATTCCCCCTTCGTACATTGAACACAATATTATTATTATTATTATTTTTTATTTTTTTTTGTTGTTTACTTCAACACTTAGTATTTCGTGCCCTAATTTTAGGGTACTTATTATTTCTTCCCTTTACACGATCACAAAATAACTTAGCTCCTTCCCCCCCCCCCCCCTTTTTTTTTTTTCTCTTTTTTTTGCCCCACACCAACTGGACCTTGGTCTCAACATAATAGGGGTTATTATGTACCCTCCTTACACATTGAACACAACAAATTATTTTTATTTTTTTCCCACACCAACTGGACCTTGGGTCTCAACATAATAGGGGTTATTATGTACACCCTTTTCACATTGAACAGAACAAACTTTATTTTTTATTTTTTTATTTTTTTCTTCCCCTTCTTTTCTTTTTCTTATTGTCCCACACCAACTGGACCTTAGGTCTCAACATATAGGGGTTATTATGTACCCCCTTTACACATTGATCACAAAATGTTTATTTTTATTTTTTTCTCTCTCCTTTTTCTCTCCGTGTCTCTCTCTCTCTTTCTGCCTCTATCCCCTCTACCTGGCTCCCGCTCAACTTCTTGGAGTCACTCTGTGAAAAGCTGCCCCATTTCTTCAAAGAATTCTGCCTACCGCGATTAATAACAATGGGATTAAGGAGTAAAAAAGGAAGATAAAATTAAGAGAAGCAAAAACCTCTAGATAGGGGGGAATGTAAAGCAACTGATAGGCAGTATAGATAGTGGTAGGACGGTTTAAAAATGAGCATTATTCTTAGACAATGTATATATGTGTGTATGTATAATGTGTATTTATTTGTAATATAGTTTTTATGTATATTATGTATTTATTCGTTGTATATTTGGAAAATAATGTTTAATAAATACATTTTGGGGAAAGTTGTGTGTCTATGGGAATGTCTGACCATTCTTCTGTAAAATAAATTGTGAGGTCAGGCACTGATGTAGACAAGAAGGCCTGGCTCGTAGTCTCCGCTCTAATTCACCCCAAATACATTTTTCAGTTTGTGTGCAGGCCAGTCAAGTTACCCCATCCCAAACTCACTCATCCGTGTCTTTATAGACCTTGCTTTGTGCACTGGTGAGCAGTCATGTTGGAACAGCAAGGGGCCATCCCCAAAATGTTCCCACAAAGTTGGGAGCATGAACTTGTCCAAAATGTCTTGGTAATGCGACGCCTTAAGAGTTCCCTTCAAAGGGGAACTAATGGGCCAAGCTCAACCCCTGAAACACAACCCCACATCATAATCCCCCTCCACCTAATGATTTGGACCAGTGCACAAAGCAAGGTCCATAAAGACATGGATGAGCGAGTTTGGGGTGGAGGAACGTGATTGGCCTGCACAGAGTCCTGACCTCAACCCGATAGAACATCTTTGGGACAAATTAGACTGTGAGCCAGGCCTTCTCTTCCACATCAGTGCCTGACCTTACAAATGTGCTTTTGGAAGAATGGTCAAACATTCCCATAGACACACTCCTAAACCTTGTGGACAGCCTTCTCAAGAGTTGAAGCTGTTCTAGGTGGGCCAACTCAATACTGAACCCAGTTCATGTAAAGGCAAGTGTCCCAATACGTTTGGTAATATAGTATACTTACACTGAAAATAATATGTAAACCTTTCAGAATCGGGTAAAGTGCAGATATTAGTTTTTAGTCTATGTGTATCTATAAATGGCCCCTCCTTGACTGCCCAATGCAATGCCGCCAAATGTGGTCCTTGCAAAACCAGCACATTCTACCATTGCTAAACAAACACTGAATATTTACACCAGAATGATGTAGCACAACTTACAAAAAAAAAGTGCACTTTTATTATATTGTGGTTATTTTTTGTAAGTTGCGCTACATCATTATGTTGTATATATTAGCTTACTAAAGTTTGAATCCCTTATGGGTGTTGGCTAGCAACTTTTTAAATTAATTTCATTGATATAATATTGGATTGCACAAATTGATTTTTTAAACACTGATTATATAACAACAATCAGACAAAATAGGTTCACCATTTTATTAAAAATGATCAATGTGGATGAAACAGCATTTTAAGGCTTGTATAAAAGAAAAATTGAACTATTAGGCAAATATTTTATGCTATGCCTAATACAAGGCATTAAACACATATAACTTAAAACATCCATAGGCTTTATACATTTGTTAAAAAAAATAAGGCTCCAGCATTTGTTTAAAGACAAAAAGCTAATTATTTCAGTGCACATCTCTAATCAATGTTAACATTAATTTGTTTATAGTTTAATATTACATATGTTAAAAAAATGCAATGGAAATTTACAGTATAAAACGCAAAAACGATTTAAAAAAACAAGGTAGTTATAGACACGATTATGCAATGGGACTGCAGTGAGTTAAAAACTGTATTTTGCCCTGACCTGCGATAATATCAAACCAGATCCAGCTGATTAGAGCAGGATGTTAAAGAGAATTTCTACTATGCATTGGTGAGGTGGAAGGCGAGCACTGTACATAAATATTACTCTTCCACCTCCCTGCCTGGCCAATCTACAAGTTTAAAATTACACTTTGAGCACCTCTGGACCCAACAAACCAGATAAACCTCTGCTTGTTTAAAAGAGAAGTATGTTTTTTTTTTCCTTTTTTGTTTTTTTTGCACAGGTAGATGCTGCATCTGTCCCCCGGCACCTCTGCACAGAGAACCGAGCAATCGAACATCACAGATGGCTTGGTTCTCACAGATCGCTGTGTGGAGTGCTTCTGACTATCAATCACCAGCTCTCCTATCTTCTCCTCCACACTCACTGGAGCGCTGGGTTGTGGAGGGATGGGGAGCGGCCGCCTTGGTCTCTTGGCATTTTGCCGAGAGGCTGAGACAGGCATCAGTCCAGGCACCTGACGGATCTAAAAACAGGTCACAGGAGTGCAAATCGAATTGCACTCCTGTGACCTAAAGGAAAAGCCCAGCCAAATGAGTTCAGCCTGGACTCCTTCTTTAAGGTTTTTGGAAGTCTGTAACCGATCTTCAATCAGGTAAAAGGAACCACCAACTGTCAGGTCCTGATAATACTCAAAGTTGGACTGATGTTTTGTAGAATAGTCAATGGAGGTTAGTGCTATTTACATAATAAGCCAAACTCATGCCATATACGGATCTACATTAAGTGCAGTAGCCCTTTAAAAGCCAAGTTGTAGGTGGACACAAGACTTGAACTCACGTTAAACCTTGGAGCACCCAACAACTACATTTGGTCAGAAGATACTTAAATGACAGGTGATTTCTGATGTGCAAATTTAAAATTCAACAAGGAGAGGAGGACCCCTTGATAAATTCCTGGGCACGCATGTAGGCCTGGGATCTTAAAAGGGGTTATAAAGGTTTGTTTTTCATTGTTAAATATGTTCCTTTAAGCTAGTGCATTGTTGGTTCTCTTACCTTTTTCTTCAATTTCCCTTCTAAATGTTTTTTTCTTTGTTTTCCTTGTCTGAATTTCTCACTTCCTGATCCTCCTCAGTAAGCTGTTTTTGCTGACTAACCACCGCCTGGATGATGGTGGCAAGTTTACTGAGCAGAAACAGGAAGTAAAAAATTCAGAAAAAGAAAAAAAAAACATTTAGAAGGTAAATCGTAGGAAAAAAAAGGTAAATGAACCAACAATGCACTAGCTTAAAGGAACCTATTTAGAAAATAAAAAACTAACCTTTACCAACCCTTTAAATGCATCAATACAGGAGTCCCTAAAATACATTAGAAATTGTTCAATGAGTGATTTTCTGGCTATAGCACTAAAATATCAGTTTTAGGTGGATTAACCATTAAACAGATTTGTCAGGTAAAACATCACACCTTTTCTTGGCTTTAAAATGGGCATTACTGGATAGATCTTTTATTATGGCTAGGAGAGTTTAACACTTCATCAAGCAGCGTCTACCAGAAGATGACAAATCTATTTTATATGGACCCAGAGTTTAAGATAAAGCTACTGGAACACAAAAGGTCATACAGAAAACAAAAAAAAACAGCAGGGACTCAGGCTGCTAACGTACAACAATACTAGATACAGAGAGAATTGGGAATTCCTGGGTTAAGGGATTGTCTATTGTGCTGCTCAGCTTTGGTTACATAAAGTGCTCTTTTCCTAATATGCACAACTATACACATTCAATGTTATGTACATTTTTGCTGCTGTTCTATTCACATTACAAATGTGACCTTGAAGCTCAGAGATACTGCATTCTTATTAATTAGCAAATATCTTAAAAAAAATAATTTAGATTTACTTATCACACATTACATCTTAAATCTCTACTATGTTTGATTTAGATCTCTTCCAGTTGCATGGTTAATGCATGTTCAACTGATATACAGCTACCAATTAAACTGCATTTCTCTTAATTATGAAGTACCCTTTCTAGCCTAGAAAAGAACTTTATGCAATTGCATAATCGCATCTTAAATAGCAGCAAGGATTTTTCAAAACATAATTTCTAGTTATAAATTTAAAGGGGTGGTAAACCTAAAATGCATATTATCTAAGGGCAGTAAACTAGATTGTACAATTTGCTAGTAACATTCATCTCATGTAAATGTTGTTGGCAGTGTCCTTCAACAGGATTAGTAAGCGGACATCTCTCTGTATGGAAGAAAACTTCTCCTTATAGGGAAGAACTATCTCTTGGGTTCTAATTATGCAATACTGACAGTAGGGAATGTTACTAACATTTGTTTTTGAAAAAAAGTCTAGTTTAAAAATCACTTGGATCAGTTGGAGACCTTTAAAAAAAATCTCTGGCATTGTGGTACCATTTAATATCCTGTGCTATGTAGCTTTAAAATTATATCTGCTGTAGTTGCATATGCAAAAGAATATGCTCAAAGTTTTAAATAATCTTATTTTGTATAAAATTTTCAAGTTTTATTATTATACAAGCAGTGCATTCCATGACTCTCATGGCAACATCTGAAGTAAATCGATCATTTGGTATCTGTGGGAAGGGGAGCATATCTGGATAACGGGTTTTTAAGCTGTCCACACCATAGGCCTCTAAAGTTTGAACGTCTTTTGTAAGGCCATTTAGCTGTTGACCATATTCTTCAATTTTTTGTGCAAGTGCAGTTGGCTTTACATCCTTGTCTGATTTCCCTCTAACAGCATAGTCCGCTGCAATCAAAGCTAATTTTGTGGAGAGATAGCATTTAAAACAGACCCATTCATTGGCATTTTTGTGCAGATCGTTTCTTGCAGCTGAAAAGTTAGCCCTTGCTTGCCTTAGCCATCTACGAGCTTCAACAGGGTTCCCAACTGTCTTGAAAGTTGGTGGTACAAAGAAACGTTTGAAATCATATGAGCCTGTATGGGAGGCAAACTTTTCTTTATATTGTTGCCTTTCTGACCTGTGACTTGTGGCCTCTTGATTCCAAAAAGAATAAAACCTTTGAAAAGAGCTTTTGTCAGACTGGAACCTAGCAGACTGTGTTGTGAAGGTCCTTCTTGCTGTTCTTTCAGTATTTTGGTCTACAAAAGCTTGCTTCTCTAGTCTATTAATTTCAATTTGCAGGTGCTTGAAAACTTCATTTGCTATATCAAGGTTTTCTGCATTTTTATCTGGATGCCATTTTAAATAAAGCCGCCTAATTATCTTCTTCCGTTCTGATTCAGATAATTTCCAGGCCTGCTCAATTACAATGGTGACTTCCTTTCGAATCTCTGGCAAAGAATTCAACTTGATCTTTTTTGGTGACTGATGTTTTGAAGCATTTGTCTTATTGCCTTCTTTACTTGGAAAAGATGCAGTCCTGGGACCAGGTGGTGGAAATTCTGTCGGACTTGTTGGTGTAGAGGGGGCACTGTCCTTATTCTGAGGACCTTCCTCAGGCCTAGAAAACTTGTACAGGTCAAGTGAACTAACAATTTTGTATTCACTATATCCAATATCTATTTGGTAAAACTTTCCAAGAGAACTTGAACTGTCATTTTCCTTCTCTACTTCTTGAACAATAATGGCATATGTATATGTTGGCTGGTATGATCCAAATGAGTCTCCACCTTCAGCATCAACCAAATAGCCAACATATTCCCCTGGATAAAAGACATTGGTTGGATCCATAAGGAGTGTGTAATGAATTTCTGCTGGAATGGGAGTGCCGGGCATGGGAAGTTCCAGCTTTGATTGCTCAGTTGAGTCATACTTGACACCTAAGCTATCAAGCTTCTCATTAATTCTGTAAATGTCATTACATCCCAACATAGCAATAAGATATGATGTATCAGAAATTAGATTGTCCGTTGCAGATTTCAATGTCATTGCTAAGGCTAATAAGAAATTGATGTCTTTACTGTCAGAATGCTGAATATATAGTAAAATTACGGCATGTCCATATCTCTTCAAAAAGGCAAGCGTTTCACTTTTGCTGTGAGGGATAGGATTAAACCCTTTGACCCTTAATGTGGTTTGTAACTTCTCAAAGCAGGAAACCTTTAAGCCTTCTCGAAAGGCTTTACAAAGTTTAATGGCCTTTTCTTCATTTGCCAAAAAAGCATTGTCATTTTCATGCTTCATAATTCTAATAAGTCCAGTGATAAACTGTTCAGAGGACAGAAGCAACTGTAATCTCCCCTGCAGAGAACATAAGGTCCCAAACTGGCAAGACTTTGGTGTCTCTTCATCCAACTGTTCTTCAAGGATGCTACTAAGAAGTCGCGGCCTTAACTTTTGTGGGAGAAGCATTATAAGTCTTGTGTGAAATCCATGATCTTTTCCCATGTAACACTGACTGAGATCCACCAACATTTGGACCCCAATGTTTCCCTGAATTCTGCTTTTGTAGTGGGGTGCATCATCAAATACTAAGATGCTTGACTTGACCAGTCTTCCATCTTGGCTTGGTAAATAAAGAGCCAGGTCACGAATGTTTTCAAAGTCATTGCGCACTTTAGCTGAATCGTTCTGAAGGCTTTTAAGGAGACCAGAAACTACTCTCTTTACAGTGCGCATCTCATTGGGGTCTAGTTGTTTTCCATCAGAGCTCTTGAAAATGCGACTAAGAACTTCAACATACTGCTTTGTAGATACAACATCCTCTGTGCCCAAGTTTTTAAACAGCTGATGGAATGTTCCTAGCTCCAGAGGCAGTTTGTATAGATAAGGTTTAAAATCAGACTCAAATTCCAGATTAATAACTACCTCCTCTGGTTTTAGAAGTTTCCACCCATCTTCAACCATGACAAAAGCAACTCCTCTCAACTGGAACTTAAATTCTTTCTTTTCAGTGTTAAGAAACTCATAGATACTTCTTAGAACCTTTGATCTTGTTTTCACGATTTCCTCATCAACGGTTGTAATGTTACATATGTTTCTGCAATTGTTAATGACTTTATCAAGGGAAGGGTCTACATTCACATTAAGCATTGTCAAAATCTGCTCAAGTTGCTCCTGTGGGCCAAGAGTGCTTCCTTCTTGTTCTTTAATGGTCAGTGGGGTTGCTTTTTCTGGAAGAATTGGGCAAGATGTCCACAGTAGCTGTATAACATCTGTTTGTTTAAACTTTGGATTAACTTGAGCTCCATTAAACCTTATCAGAGGTAGAGTACCATTTACTTCTTGGTACTGAGGGTGGAAACGTACTAGCTCTGCAGGTGCCCGTTCAGGACATAAGAAAGGTATCATAGACAACTCCTTTAAAAAATTCCCAGACAGTAAATCAGTTCTCTCTTGAAAGACGTGGTAAAGAATTACATCAACTGTGTTCTGCAGCACTTCTTTTGACCAGCTTTCAGTGGTGGCTCTCATGCTGATTTCTTTTGCAAACTGCAGCAACTGCTGCTGAGAAAGAATATGTTTCATGCCTATATTTCGAAGGAATTTGATCCATGAGAGGAGAAAGACAGCTTGGTTCTTTGGCTTTGTAATTTGTTCCAGTTTCTTAAAAAAATCCAGTGGTACAAATAATTTTTCAGAAAGCATCACTTCAAACACCTTAATAGTTCGATCATAAAATGTTTTGGCAGGCTTCAGCCGACCACTGGCTTCATGAATAAAAGAAAGATCCTCTAGTTTTGCATAAAGCTGATCCTTTATTACAGAAGCCTCTTCAAGATCACATAGTCTATTTTTCAGATAAATTAGATGTTCTAACTTGGCATTGTAGGAGAGGTTTTCAAACTTTGGCAACAAGTGCTTTGAATAAATCTCCAGATCATCCACAGGAATGCAGCCTACTGCTGTATAGAGTTCCTTAAGGTTAACTTTCTCTTCAAGAAAAGCAAAGGTTGAGGAGTGAGACCACTTTTCCACCTCTGGTGATGGTATACTCTTTGTAAGAACATAGCATGTCCCATACTTTGAAATAGTTATATATCGACCACTTACTGACTTATAGCAAGGAAGAGTTTTTAAGATGTTAATGGCATCCTCTGATGCCAACTGATCTAGATGGCAGTTAAAATACATTAAAAGAGCATCAAAGTCATTCTCTGCTATTTTTTCAGTTTTAAAACTTGATGTTTGAATCATGTGATGCACAGCTCTGAGGATGCTTATTGGATGGTCAATATTTGCTGTGTGACTTGCCAACAAGGTAAGCAATGTATTGTCTTTTGAACATATTTTGTTTAGAGCCAGTTGGATACATCCAGTCTTCATCAAAGTGTGGAATACTTTATCACTTTGTGCATTTGGAAAGATTGCAATGTGCAGGAGACTAAATGGCAGCAAAACATCACCATCTGGAATAATAAGTTGGCCAGGTGACACAGTGAACTTTATTCCTGGTAGCAAAGCCCAATCCTTAAGTGTTTCTACAACTGTATCAAAAGCTGTGCTCATGTCAGTTTGGTCATCCTTGACATTAAATGACTCACTGATGAAATGCCAGGCACTTTTTAACCAAGGTTCACTAGCAAAGTTATCTTTCCAGGGCACAAAGACTTTTGTTTTATATTCTCTGGGAAGAACAGATGACAGCAACTCTGCAAAGCTGTCAATGTCAAAAACTTTTGCGACTTTGTTTGAAAGCAGGATGTTGCTGTATCTCAAATAAAGGGTATTCATGAACAGATCCTTCCGGGATGGGATTAATTCATGATAGGTGGTTAAAAATTTGGGGTGTTTTGTGTCAAAAATCTGCAAAACATTGTCCAGAGTAATCAAAAGTGGCAGGCCCTCAATCTTAATATCATTTTCTTCAGCATCTTTTAGGCAGTAGTCTACTAGAAGTTTCAGACTGTGGAATAACTTTAGGTTTGTCTGCTGAAGGCGGCAGGGTAACTTTCCAATGTGGCAGTTTGAATCAGGAGAAGAAAATGTCAGCAGAAAGTTGCGGACATCAGAAGGTGTTGCATAGGAAACTGGTATTCCTGCATCAACCAAGCAGTGGTATAGATTTGCCGTTTCATCACAGTAGTAAACCAAGTTGAATCCAATTTCTAAGAGAAGATGCTTAAGCCTGTAAACATTCTCAGCTACTGTTTTACGGGTAGTTATATTGTACTCCATATTTTTCATATGGTGCAACTCATCTTGTAGTAAATTGTCAAAATATGGCTTGCCAGAATTCACTGCAGACATGTTTACCCACGTAACAATGACAGCTGACTGCCCATCAGATCCGTCAACATTTGGGGTGCGCACAACAGGCAGGAGACGTTTGGAATCAGCATAGATGCAAGAATATACAGCTTTTACAAGGCAATACCAGTCTGGCTGCAAATCCAGTCTGTTAACTGGGAAAAAGGACAAAAACTTCTTTAAAATATCTTTAACGGCATGGACTGGTATATTGTGCAAAACTGAGATTGTTGGATCACTACCTGGAAAGTTTCGTTTTTTCAGCTGCACCAACAGCTCCACATAAGCCGGAGCTATTAAAGCTGTCATCAGACTATTATTCCAGTCACTTCTTACTCCAACTCCATCATCATCTCTCCACAAATTTCGTCTAGCAGAGTCTAAAGAAAAATGTCCATTGACATGAAATGGAAGTCCCGTCTCAAGAGAAAGAGGCAGGAAACAGAAAGCTCTGTATGGTTTTTTGTAGTTGTGAGTAATACATGCAGCAACTCCACCACGAGGAAACAAAGTGATGTCTTCATTTTTATGCGCAGAGATGACACTTTTCATCACTCTATCCATATTTGAGAATCCTGACCGGTTACATATTAACCATGTTGTGAGATTTCCTTCTGTATCCTCAATGTCCATTGTGTAAGTAATCTGTTGGACGGGAATATCTTTTAGTTGTTTTCTTCTGGTAACACTGTCAATAACAGATGAATGAAACTGCTTGCGCTTCAATCGGTCACCATCAGTAATTTTGCCTCTGACCGAATATAGCACTTTTAGGGCACCAGTTGTTTTCTCTATCTCACAAATTGAAATTTTCTCCATGTGATTCAAAAACATAAGAAGTTCAGCTCCATCTGTACGCAGCTTATCAAGAAGGTTCTGTACCATTCTATCTGAGCAAGGTACTGAAGATATTTCAGAGGTTTTTGCCATTTCTGCATTCCGAAGTGGAAACCGAAACATTGTAGCATTGGAAAGATTGAAGTGGTTGCCCAAGTATAGATTTAGCACGTCTGAAAACTGTGTTCTAAAGTCAGCATCTAAGTCTCTGAACATGCGCCCTGGACTTAATGAAGTTGCCCCTGGGGCATAATCTGCATGGGGATCAAAAATACAAATGATGTCATTTGAAGATACAAATGAGGGACAGTCAGTGATGTGGTAAACCGAATTAAACCCTATACCATACTGTCCAGTTTTGCAAGGGTTGCCTTTCTTTGTCCCCCTTCCCAAGTTCTGGATACCTCGTATATCATCATTTGTAAAAGGTTGGTTGTTGAATACACATAGTGCAGGACCTTGTAGTGGAGTCCATTTCTCATCAAATATTCTGTCTGATGGATGATGTCTTGGATCAAAGACAAAACAAATTTCTGTGGCTTTTGCATCATCTGCATTTTGTAGAAGTTCTTTGAGCATCTCTTTCTCTGATGGATAAGCATTCAGAATGCTTTTAATTCTGCTTGTAAGTTTTTCTTTCTGTCCAAATTCTGTTCCAAGTGCAGTAAAACAAACATTTGAAGCATATCTTTCTAGAGCTTTGTGTCGTTTTGGAATAGACCCCAGTTTTACAGCCACTTCCCTAGGAATATCAGAATGACAATATTTTACAGCTGCGTCTTTCACTCGAATCCACGGGCAGTCATTATAACATAAGGATTTTGCTGCAAGTAGATAGAGGTTACCATCAGGCAGAAGAATTTGGCCATAGTTCTTTTCACAATATTCTTGACTCTTTTCTCGAATGTGTCCCCAAATTCCTTCACTAACAATACGTCTGCAAAGTTGGAAGTCATTTTCTGATATTTTTCTACTGTTATTTGCATTTTTAATGGCCTGAAGAACTGATGCAAAATCTTCCACCGTAAAGGAAAGTTTCACTCCAACACTTTCAAACAATTCACGAAAATTATTTTTGTACTTAGTGGGCATTTGATACAAGTAGGGTGCTGCTTCAAAATTTAGATGAAAGGCAACTTTTTCTGGTCCAACATAAATGCCATCTATAAAAATGAAAGGGTTTGTTGTCAACTCTGAGACCACCATGTCTCTAGTGGCTTCGTTCAGCAATACAGCTTCATTAAGAAATTTATAGCAAGCATTTGTGATATTGTCCTGGTACAGAGTGTTTCCATCCAAATGCTTTGCAACTTCTTTCAGTTGTTCTATCACTAATTCAGGGGATGGTTTTTTAAGTAAACCTAAGTACTCCTTGACGGCTAATGATATGGGTCCGCAACCCTTAAAGGAAGGGGAGTTTTCATTGAGTATTGGTTTCAAAAGACAAACAATATCTTGGTGCTCAGTGGTATACAGATCAGTAGCTGCAAATAAGTACTCTGGACTAAATTCACTTCCTTTCCAACGCAATGAAAAGCCTGCAGGTTTTGTAGAAAATGGTAGAAACTGAGTAGTTTGACATTTCTTGCCAAATTCCTTTGCTTTTGGGTCCCTGAACTTAAGTTTTTCATCAATCAAACTTAAAATAACATTGCTTCTCATGCAAGCTGCAGCATGGTCACTTTTGTTGACATCCGATATGGACTCAATGCGTTCAATTAAGTCCTCCCACAAAATGTCATCTTTAACCATTCCTAGCTGAACTAGTTTCACCAACACCACAGGGTTTAGGTAATTTTGGTAAGATCCAAAAGGAAATCTTCCATCACTATCGTCATACAATTTTGCAACCCTACCTTCTGGGTGAATTAACCTTGAAGGTACAACCAAAAGATGGCCTTCACTGGAACAGGGAATGCATGGTGTTATTTGCAGGATTTCACCAAATGCTTGTATCCTTTCATTCAAAACAAAAAGCATCAATGGATCACGTAATTCAGGTTGAATCTCTGCAATATGTGGAAAAAAAACTTCAGAAAAAAACTGACTTTCAGAAAAGGTATTCTCAAGCAATACATCTGTACAGCCTGCTTCTTCAAAGCCCATTTTAACCCATGAGGGCAGTTCTACAGCACACAGATTTTTAGAGCCTGTCTTTTTCAAGTATTTTAGAAAAATTTGAAAAGCAGCAGTTCCAATATCTGGTCGCTTCAGTAAAGAGTCATCAAGAAATCGTACGTGTTTCATGGAGACCCAAGATGTTCCATCCGAAAAAACTTTAATCCTATCCTTGCCTTTCCCTTTGGCAATGTCTTCATAAATTCCTTGACAGATTACAGAAAAGTCATCATGCACATAGTCAGGATCAGGCCATACTGAATAGTAGTTGTAATTGAGTAGTTCTTCACTGATGGACATGTCTCTTAGGACACAAAGAGCTTCTAAGTAGGATCGAACAATGACATGCCTCATAAATACCATATTCCATCTTCCTTTGGTATCGGTTTTCCAAATTTCTTTACGGTTTGAGGACACAGCAAAGCAACCATTTATATGCAATGGAAGACCAGTTTTTATCCGTAGAGGCAAGTAACAGAACACTTCTCCAACATTAGTGGAGAGTGGTTTCACTGTCCATTTACCATTCTGACTTTCAGAAAGCATTACTGCAACTCCACCACATGGTACAAGCCCAAGCCTTTTGCCACTATCACTTAAAGCAAATTTTAAAGCTTCCCCAATGTCCATGCAAGAACATATAAGCCATGTTGTTGAGTCTACTGTTTTTTGTGGAAGTTCCTCTGTCATTCTTTTGCTCTGTCCAGATTTGGCCATTTCAAATATTTTTGCTGGTTCATCTTCTGGGCCTCGGAATAAGGGGGAATGCAGATCCACTATTCGTCTAAATACATGGTGAAACTCTTGAACAACAATCTGCAAGATGGAGGATGATTTTGGCATATCTGTTGGAAATTTTTTAGTTGTACTGCAGTTGTGCATTACTTTGGCAGCTTCTTTTAAAAGTCTTGTTGGATGAACTAAAACCTTTGAGGAACATTCATTT
The DNA here is from genome assembly GCA_029574335.1 of Rana kukunoris. Classification (NCBI taxonomy): domain Eukaryota; kingdom Metazoa; phylum Chordata; class Amphibia; order Anura; family Ranidae; genus Rana; species Rana kukunoris. The sequence continues at coordinate 96,605,925 of CM056050.1, read as the reverse complement.
TTTCTAATAGTCACTGTGTCTTTCGCTAAACCTGGATCCGATTCTTCGGGCTTTAAATATTTGAGAACCATAGAGTTTACATGCTGAGTGAATAGAATCAGCCTATAACCACACAGGCTAAATTCATCTACAAGTGTATAAATATCTGCAGTGTTGTAGCAAACACTGCTAATTTCACTTCCTTTTGCTTCTTGCTGTGTTCTAAAGGACAGCCTAAAAAGTGTACCTTTGTAACAGTATGGTGTTTCTACAGCAAGTGGTAGATCACATTTAAAAACACCCAAAAAAGGTTTGAATTGATTGGGAAATTTGCGAAGTCGTTTCTGTTGCTTGCTCCAATTAATTTTGATTCCTGGATTAGATTTGTCTCTGATGTGTTTACTGATATGGTTGATATTAGGATCAAACATGATCATAAATTCTCTACTCATAATAATGGGAATGTCTGTAACATGATACACAGAATTGAAACCCAGACCAAACTTTCCAACCTTGTCCACCTCACTCCTTTTTAGGGACTCCCCAAGTCGTGTTATGTTCATAAAATCTTTGTCTGTGAATTCAGAATTGTTGTAAGACCACAAAGCTGGTCCATGACATGCTGCCATTCCAGGGTCCAGAAGATTTTCTCTTATGTCCATATTTCTTCTCATATCAATCAAAAAGTTGCATTCAGTGGCTGAGGCATCATCTGCATTTTGAAGGAGCTCTTTAAAGATATCTGAAACTGAAGGGTATTCTTCTAAAATATTCTTGATTCTCACTGTAAGAGGTTCTCTTTGCCCTGACTGTTCAAATCCCATGTTTTCTGGATTAATAAGTCTTGTGCTTAAACAAGGTACATTCAGCCATTCTGCTGTCTTCATTGGTATATCTTCATGTACCAATATTATTGGTTCAACTGAATCTTCGAGGAGGTCATTCAAGTCGTCAACTTTGATATCACAGTAACAACACTCATGTATAGGTCTCATTACAAGCTTAGAAGGATCTTTGTTGTAATGGACAGGCAATGGGGCTTCTGGGGTCACAACAACCTGATGACTATACATCCATCTCACAATGTTCAGCATAATGTTAAGGTTCTGCCTGTTCTCTTCTTTGTGCATGGTTTTCTTGCTTCTCTCATAAATGATATTTACAACTTGGAAGATCTGGTCAGAAGTTAGCTCCTCAATTGAACCACAGAATTTGAATAACTTGTGAAATTTCACCATTGTGTTTGGTATACTATGCAAAAAGGGCTGAAGGTCAAGACTGTGTACTGATGTTATCACTGCTTGTTTTGGAGAACAAAAGGTTTTGCCTGTCCAAACCCATGGGAATGAAAGTGCTTTATACAGCTCTTTACCTTTCTCAAGAGACTCTTGCATAAAGCCATAAATTTCCAATAAAATGTGTTGAAACTGATAATAGTCTTCATCAGTGATTGTTTTGGAATTATTCCAATCAACCACAACCTTTAGGTGTTTCAACACAGCTTCAATGCTAGGCTCCTTGGAAATGCCCAGGACTTTTTCAACGTTGTCATTCATGTTCTCCACCAGCGGAACAGAAGATCCTACAAGGACAGCATAGCATGTGTTGCACATTTCTCCTGGGGCATACAGTTTGAACTGGTCTCCCATCCAAACCAAAGAATTGGGATAATTTGGTGGACGTTCTTTAATAGAAGGAATCCATTTGATCTTATTTAATACAGCTTTTGCTTCAGGTGACTGTATGAGTTTATATGCTTTCTTCAAAACTGTCAGTAGAGTCTTTGCCTTTTTTAACACAATGTCTTCATTTTTTCCAGATCCACTGTGTAAAGCTTCAATTTTCTTTGCAATCTGCACAATGTCCTTTTCTAAAATATGATAATCATTTTTGAGCCCTATTTGTCGAAGGGAATGCAAAACATCAGAAGATGTAAAAGCAACAGGTGGAAAGTACAGATGTTCTTCAGCACAGAAAAGACTTTGAAGGAGAACTACCTCTGGATCAAAAACTTCATTAGCCGATACAAGTCTGTCATTGTTTAGGGGCAAAAATTTAAGATTAGATAACCAGTTAATTATGGCTGGGTTTTCATTCTTTAAAAAGGTAAAACTTTCAAGCACCCAAAGCACAACACTTGTTCTTTCTTCACTTGAGTAAAAACCTCTCTCTACATCTTGTAAAATAATTTTTACACAGTCTGTACTCTTTAACTGCTCAACTTTGAGCATCTTGGTCAAACGAATGGTTTCCTCGTCGCTGCTATCAATTACAGGAAATGAGAGACGCGTGTTTGGAGGAAGTCTGGCATTGTGATGAAGAACTTTACAACCTCTCAAGAAAACATAAGAATTTTTTTTTCCTGAAGTCTGTTCTATCTTTTTAAAGACCATTAGTTCCTGAATGATCTTTTTCTCTTTTTCGTTAATGTCTGTTAGGCTAGCAATGAATCTCCTCAGAGTGTCTTTGTGGATTGGGGTCAGTGAAGCTACCCGACTGGAGAGTTTCTGAAGAGACATCCTGTCCATTATTTGGAGGAGCGCACTGGGCGTTGGAGGATAGACATATTTTTTAAGAAGCGGATGTTGTATGGCAGGATCTAAATACTGGAGAACAATGCCACCAAGGTTTTTAATAATTTCTGGCAAATGTTCAGGCAGTTGAGTGTCTGCCACATCATCATATATTACGGGAGATGGTGACCTCAGGCGGATGAGTTCTAGTGTGGTTTCCTCTTCTTCTAGAATCCTTGTAGGAATTAGTGGCATATCATCAAGACATGTCAGATCTTCTGAAAAATGAATGTATAAGAGTTTCCAGACCATTTTAAGCCATGAGATGGAAGGATGCTTTTTGTCCTTGCCTGGGGACCAGTTGACAACCAAGTCTCTTGTCGGCCATGTCATATTCATAACTTCTTTAGTAAGACGTATAAAACGTTCAGGATTCAGGAGCTGCAGCTGGGTGCATGGCCTTCCTGTTAAAGAAAGAAAATACATTAGCAGTCAGCATTTACATAGAAAGTTAAATATGTGTCTTAAATTATTGGTAAAAACAAATAGTCTCATATTTACAAACATATTGTAAAAAATGTAACTTCTCCCTAATTTGAGATTTCAGGTTTTGTGGCCTTTTCTTAATAAATATTATTTCACAAATTCATAGGGGAATATTAAAGTGTATGTTCAGACACAATCTTTTTTCTTAGTTTTTGATGGAGTGGAGAAGGGTTAAAACCTGGTTAGATTTTTACCGCTTTCTTCATGAGAGGGATTTGCCCTCACTTCTTGTGCCAACGTAGTTTTACCAGTGAAGGGGCTTCCCCAACAGCAACACAGACAGAAATAAAATCTGTTATGTAAAATTTAAGAAGGTTTTTATTTTTCGATTCTTATTTCTGCCTATGTTGCCGATTTTCTCTCAAGTTCTGTCTTCTGAAATTGTTGTTAGCAGGACAGAAAGTGAGGGAAAATCTCCCAGAGAGCAATGAAATTATGACATGAATTTTACTCTTTCTTAAAAGGAGTTGTAAAGGAATTTTTATTTTTTATATTGTTTTTGCTGAAATTATTGTTTACAAGGTATAGAGACATAATAGTTAACCGATTCCTTTTAAAAACGATTAAAATCAATCATATAATGTATCTGTAGCTTTTTAGTTTCGTTTTTGCATCTAGTTTCGTTTTTGCATGTTATGCTGTATCTGCTGGACAGAGCCATAGAGCCGTGATGGTTTGGAAAACAAAACTAGATGCTCCCAGGGTGGCTTTGGCCAATTATGCCTCAGGGGATTTAGTACACGCCCCACACTATATAAGGCCACCTGGAAGTCGTCCTTGTGTAGTGTGTTCCGGCGTGCTGAGAGATAGAGACAGTGTCATTTCATTTGAGTTAGATAGAGCAGGTGAGTCAGTTAGCTGCAGTTACAGTGTGTAGAGGATATATATATATACACATCCCAGGTATTGTATATATATTTATACACTGTATTCAGTTTAGCTAGATCTGTTCCTGTTATGATAATAATAATATATTGACAGGCAGGCAGGTGATTGTGCTAGCTGCAGTATTTTCACTTAGTGTACTGTGCCCTTTGCACAGTGTGCACCTAAAGCTTACCTGAATACAATAGCTGGTGTTCTCATACAACTACAGGCAGGGACCTCCAATATTCACCTTTAGTGTCCTTTGCACAGTGTGCACCTAAAGTTACCTGACTACAATTGCTGGTGTTCTCATACTAATACCACAGGCAGAGATCTGCAAGTATTGTCAGTTAGTGTAATTTGTCTTTGCACAGTGTGCACCTAAAGCTACCTGACTACATTGGGACAGAAAGTGAGGTGAAATCTTCTGAACAGGTGCACAGACAGCAAAACAAATGTTACAGGGGTGATGACCTTTCCCTATGTTTTCCAAAAAGCTTAAAAATAGTTTTTCTGGAGCTACACTTTAAAAATGTACCAGTTCAAAATTACAAAAATATTCTACTTAACAACAAACCTACAGTCCCTGTCTTGTTTGCACCGCTTGTATACTGCTGTTCAGAGTATATAGGGCCTGGGGGCCCCAAGCCTTTCATTGTTTTCTTAATTTGGGTGCGGGGTTCCCCTTAATATCCATACAAGACCCAAAGGGGCTGGTAATGGCCTGGGGGGGCATGCCATTTTTCTCAATGATTTTCATCCATATTGCCGGGACCAAACATTACATTAAAGCTGCAAGCAGTTTTAAATGACTTTTTTTCCTATAGAAATTTCATTTTGTGCAGGGACAGTTCTAAACATGGGAAACACACATACTATAGACACCCAGCAGGTACGATATTTAAAAGGAATATTTCACACTTTTTTTTCACTTCAAAATTTGCATTGATACATGTTTCCTGGGGCAGGACCCAGGTCCCAAACCCTTTTTAGGACAATAACTTGCATATTAAACTTTAAAATTAGCAATTTTTAACGTTCAAGTCCCATAGACTTTAATGGGGTTCTAAAGTTTGCACGAAAGTTCGGTTCGTTCGAAGGATCTGATGCGAACCGAACGGGGGGGGGGGGGGGGTTTCCGACTCATCCCTACTCACCACCAATGTTAAAGAAGAGGTTGAAGAAACACAGATTTTAGGTAAATGAGGTGTACTTTTCTAAAAATGTATGGAGCAGGGGGGTTTCTGTAATTCAGTTTAACCACTTAAGGATCGCCTAACGCCGATATACGTCGGCAGAATGGCACGGCTGGGCACAATCACGTACCTGTACGCGATTGTTAAATGCCCAGCCGTGGGTCACGAGCGCTGGGTCACGAGCGCGCGCCCGCGACCTGGTCTGAAGTCCTGCAATCGATCCCCGGAGCTGAAGAATAGGGAGAGGTGTGTGTAAACACACCTTCCCCGTTCATCACAGTGATGCTGTCATTGATCGTCTGTTCCTTGATATAGGGAAAGTCGATCAATGACATCACACGTCCAGCCACACCCCCCTACAGTTAGACATATGAGGTCACACTTAACCCTTTCAGCGCCCCCTAGTGGTTAACTCCCAAACTGTAATCGTCATTTTCACAGTAAACAATGCATTTTTATAGCATTTTTTGCTGTGAAAATGACAATGGTCCCAAAAATGTGTCAAAATTGTCCGAGGTGTCCACCATAATGTCGCAGTCACGAAAAAAAAAAAATCGCTGATGGGCGTCATTAGTATTAAAAAAAAAATTTTTTTATAAAAATGCAATAAAACTATCCCCTATTTTGTACACGCTATACATTTTGCGCAAACCAATCAATAAACGCTTATTGGGATTTTTTTTTTACCAAAAATAGGTAGAAGAATACGTATCGGCCTAAACTGAGGGGGAAAAAAAAGTTTTTTTTTATATATATTTTTGGGGAATATTTATTATTGCAAAAAGTAAAAATTATTGCATTTTTTTTTTTAAATCGTCGCTCTATGTTTGTTTATAGCGCAAAAAATAAAAACCGCAGAGGTGATCAAATAACACCAAAAGTAAGCTCTATTTGTAGGAAAAAAAGGACGCCAATTTTGTTTGGGAGCCACGTTGCACGACCACGCAATTGTCAGTTAAAACGACGCAGTGCCGAATCGCAAAAAGAGGCCTGGTCCTTTACCTGCATTTTGGTCCGGGTCTTAAGTAGTTAAGTTACAGTAAAACAGAAGTACCAAGTTTAAAATTTTCTTTTTTATGCACTGCATATACTGCAAGAAAATTAGTAAGGTAAACGGTTTCCATGCTCAACAACCAATCAGTAGAACAAATTCATGCAGAGACTAACTCGCTACACAATTCCATGCTAAGCAATAAAAAAATACTTTTAACATTCAACCTATTCATGCATCAGTTGTTAAATGTTCTGTCCAGTACCATAAATTATCCTAAATTCACTGGTTAGTTCAGTTAAAATATACAGTTGAAAACAGGTACCATTATTTACATAAATTTTACTCAAATGTTACCTTATGAATTTTATATTCTCACAGAGGTCCTAAATCATGTCTGAATTGTTGCAGAGCAGCCTACAACTAACACTAAATGAATACAACCTGATTATAGACATATTCATGTGAAGGAGACAGTAGATACTCTCTAAAATGTGGTCATGTTACTGGCTACAGTTAAGTTGACCACCCAAGTTCAAACTGTAAGTTAAAGACATATGACCACAATATATTTAAAAGTCTACACACCCCTGTTAAAATGCCATTTTTCTGTGAAAACAATTAGACAAAGATAAATAATTTCAGAACTTTTTCCACCTTAAAAGGTGACCTATAAACTGTACAACTCAATTGAAAAACAAACTGAAATATTTTAAGGGGGTAAAAATCAAAAAAATTAAATAATGTGGTTGCATAAGTGTGCACACCCTCCTATCACTGGGGATGATTCAGAATTAAGCAATCACATTAAAACTCATTGCGGGTAAGGAAACCTGGCAGTGTAGCATTAAGGCTTCACGCTGGGTCCCTACGGTGCATGCATGAGGCACCCTTGTACTCTTCTACTCGCCCAGCGGCAGGGGAAGAAGAAGGGATGAGCCGAGTTGTGACAGAATTGGCTGTGGGCCAGACTCCCAGAAGTGGTGACATGATACCTGTCAAAGACAGGTATCTGCTCCTCCGCCCCTGAAAGGTGCCAAATCTGGCCCCGGAGGGGGGAGGAGACAAATGAGTGGGTGGAACTCCGCTTTAAGCCTTGAGATTCAGGCTGGCCATACATGGTTAGGTTTTTCTTTCCTTCAGCTACTGTAGGCCGGCCACTCTTGGGGAGGTTGTCCAAGGTTATCTACATTTGTGGATAATGGATTTCCCTGTAGTTCACTGGAGTGACATGGCTTTGAAACTCTTCCTAGACTATACATGTACATTACTTTGTTTCTAATCTGTTCTTGATTTTGTTTTTTTAGATTGTGGAATGATGTGTGGCTTTTTATGAGACAGCTTCTATTTAAGTGATTTCTTGATTCAACAGGTCTGGCAGTAATCAGGCCTAGGTGTGGCAAGTGAAATTTAACTAAGCTGTCCAAAAAATTGTGGTTAATCAGTTCATTCATGATTCAGCATGGGAGGGGGCAATTGCTTTTTCACATAGGGCCAGCATGGTTTAAACAGCTTTTATCCCTTAATAAATTAAATATAATTTTTTAAAACTGCATCTGGGATTTACTCGGGTTATCTTTGTGTAATATTAAAATGTGTGTGATCTGAATCATTTAAGTGTAAGAAATATGCAAAAAATAAATAAAAAAACAGAAAAAGGGGCAAATACTTTTTCACACAACTGTATTTACTTCATTAAACTCTGCAGCAGCCTCAGCTACATACAGCGCTGTGTTCCAGCAGTGGAATTAGAACTTACAGTCCCGCACCTGGAAAAAATTGAATCGGGCTGAGCGCTGCTCAAGCGTTCAGAGGAAGTGTTCTGTTCAATGGAGTGGTCACCACCAGGGAGTCAATATGTTTAGCTTCCCTGAGATCGCATCCATTAGTACAAATCGGGAAGCAAGGATAAAGTTAGAATAATTGCGATTAAATTGTGATAATTATGTGCAAATTTCAATATTACATTGCCCATCCTAGGTGACACTATTGAAATAGGATTGCAATTGATTTTTTTTTTTTTAATAAATAGATCCATAAGTGTCTGTATTGTAGTCTCAACAATATTCATCTGTTAAACACTTAGTAGTTTAAAACGGTAATCTGTCACACTTGTGTTAGGAAAACATACTAGGTGCAATGAGACACTTCAGCATTCTATGAATCTCCAGTTCTGCAATCAGTTTACTGTACCTGCATATCCCCACAGAAGCTGTTGAGCTACAATGTAATATCACACTATTAAGAACACGATATATGAAGGTACATATTATGACAAAGACTTACCTAAAGTGAATTAGTCATTAACATACAAATGGTAACATAACAAATGTAAATCCATTTAAGGTACCTCTACTCCTCTCTGACAACCTGAGCGCCTTGAATTCTTTGGTGCTGCAATGAAAATACTGAAACCTACAGCTAATGTTAACAAAAGTTTCAGTATTCGGAAATTAGAGCACACTGGAATTCAGGGCACTTTGTTTAAAAAGAGGTATAAAAGATCTTTGTAAAAAAGGAATCTGTTCATATATAAACATAAATAATCGCTGTAATGTGTCAAATGTGCATATTTCCCCATTATCATCAGCTCCATCTAGTGGCCATATTACGGTATTTTCCAACTGCATTATTTCAAGAAGACACTGCTTTATGGCCACTAGATAAACCGGACAATCATGGGAAATACACATATTAGACAAATTGCAATTGATTTTTTTTTTTAATAAATAGATCCATAAGTGTCTGTATTGTAGTCTCATACCCAGGTTACAATATTTCTCCTACAGACAGGCAAAATTAAAGGTCATTTGAAAGTAAACATAGCAAAATACATATAAATAATTTACTGCTAATGTCCAGACTATAGACATTAAATGTTACAAGTAGTAAATAAAACAAGCCCTCTCTAGCTTTCATGTGAAGTTATTCATTCTTTCTCAAAGAGACTCAAAAATCCTAAAGTTGGTGGTCAACTTTAAAATTATAAAGGGCCTCCAGTGTGGCTTCCAACACTTCCAGAAGGCCACACAATGGCATCACATTTTTGTGCAACGAAGTGCATTGCGTCAAGTTAGGCAGCCCATCCAAAACAAATGGGGTAGCATGTACCTTAAAGTGGATCTCCACCCAAAAGGGGAAGCTCCGCTTGTTCGCACCCCCCCCCCTCCCTCCACTGCACAGGTCCTAGAAGATAAGAGATTCAGAAAGGCTTCACTGCCGTTTTCCTTTACTTACAATGCCGCGCCTGAACCAAAGCCAATTGACGAATCAGCTCGGGGTGTGCCGACATCGCGGGATCCCTGGACAGGTACGTTTTATTATATTAAAAGTCAGCAGCTAAAGTATTTGTAGCTGCTGACTTTTATTTTTATTTTATTTTTTCCAGACTGGAGCGCCTCTTTAATGACACAAAATGTCAGCTCTGCTGCATTGCAATGCACATTGAGGAAGTTGGTGTACAACAGCGCCATTGGTGTCAATAATAATCATAACTGCCAATGTAGGTGTCAGTGAAAGCAATAATAATCTCCAAGACTGGTGTCAGTACTATTAACCTCTCATTCCCTTCCCCCTCTCACATTTGTATCAATGACAGTGGACCTTAATCCCCCCCCCCCACTTCTGCATTGGTGGTTGGTGGCAGTAAAAGTTGACCACCACACATTACCATACAATGGTGTTGAGTGGTAGTGAATGCTAACCCCCCAATCATTGGTAGTCCGTGGCAAGCAGTTAACCACTCTCACCCTGCATTGGTGGTCATTACATTACCAAATGCAATGCTCTTACTCCCCAGGCCGGTATTTTACTTGTGCTGTGGGAAAAGACAACTCTGCCTTGTAGTACAGGCTCTTTTTTAGGGTTGAGTGCTGGAATACAGACAGTGTTCCAGTGCCCAGCACCCCGCTGCCACTCTATCTAAATGACATCCAAAAGCGTGCGAGTCGCATGCAGGGCACCAGGGGCCTGGAAACACACCTGCAGTGTGTCTACATTAGAAAGCTAGCAAGCTGCCAAGATTCAGCTCTCCATAAAAAACAAGCTGAGATTTAAATAGCTCTGCTATAGCTCTGAAAATGTATTCCTCCCTAAGGCTTGGTTCACACTGGTGCGACAAATGCTCCGACATTGGGAGCTCATGTCGCATGAAAATCAATGTTTTCCTATGGGAGCCGTCTTAACTGGTCAGATACGACTTTGAAAATGCTCTTTGTACTACTTTGGTCTGATCCTACTTCAGCCCATTGAATATCATTGAAGTCTTGCATGATCCTGGCTTGGGTTCCCCCTCCAAGAGCATATCAGGCCCTTGGGTCTGGTATGGACTTTAAGGGGAACCCCCTACGCCGGTGTGGTGGTCCCCTCAAAATCTATACCAGACCCTTATTCAAGCACGCAGCCTGGCCAGTCAGGAAAGGGGGTGGGGACGAGCGCCCCCCCCCTCCTGAACCGTACCAGGCCCCATGTCTTCAACATGGAGATGGGTGCTATGGGGCAGGGGACGCCCTGCGAAGCCCCACCCCAAAGCACCATGTCCCCATGTTGAGGACAAGGGCCTTTTCCCAACAACGCTGCGCGTTGGTTGTCGGGGTCTGCGGGCGGGGGGCTTATCATCGTACCCCTACCCAATGACCTGGAGGGAAAAAGTGTCAATAAAAAAAAACACACTAGACATGTTTTTAAAGTAATTTATTAGCTCCAGGGGTCTTCTTCTGATTTCGGGAGTCACTTCCCGACTCCTCTGCTCTCTACTCCGCGCTCTACTCCGCGCTCTCCGGTTCTTCTCCCGCTCCCCGGTGCCTTCTGCCGGGCTCCTCTGCTATCATCTGCAAGCTCTTTTACTAGAGGTAGCCTGGTCTTCTCTGTCGCCTTCTTCCCTCTTCTTCCGATGTTGACACAATGCTCTCTCCCGCTGTAATGTCGTGTGCGCAACGACTTATATAGGCATGGGGTGTGGTCACCCGGTGATCTCACCCAGGGCATGATGGAGAGAACGTTGTGTCAACATTGGAAGAAGAGAAAAGGCAAGAAGACAACGGAGAAGACCGGGCTACCGCTAGTAAAAGAGCTGTCAGAAGATAGCGGAGGAGCCCGGCAGAAGGCACCTGAGAGCGTGGAGAAGACATCAGAGAGCGGGAGAAGAGGCTGGAAAGAGCAGAGAATTTGGACGAGACCCCCGAAGTCAGAAGACTGTCTAGTGTGTTTTTTTCTTGACACTTTACCCCATACTCATTCACATAGGGTGGGGGGGGGCTGGGATCTGGGGGCCCCCTTATTAAAGGGGGCTCCCAGATTTCAATAAGCCCCCCGCAGACCCCGACAACCAACGGCCAGGGTTGTCAGGAAGAGGCCCTTGTCATCATCAACATGGGAACAGGATGCTTTGGGGTGGGGGGGAACTGAAGGGTGCCCTCTGCCCCAACCCCTTTACTGATTGGCTGGGCTGCATGCTTGGATAATGGTCTTGTGTAGATTTTGAGGGGACCCCCACGCTGTTTTTTCAGCATACCGGGTTCCCCTTAAAACCCATACCAGACCCAAAGTACCTGGTATGCTCTTGGAGGGGGAACCCATGCCGAGTTTTTATTTAAACTTTGGCATGGAGTTCCCCCTTAAGATTCCCCATATTGGCGGGGATACAAGTCGGATCCCCGTTCATTGAAGTCGGACGCATCTCTGACTTCAAGACGCAGGGCAAAGTCGGATTCAAAGTAGGAAGAGTGTTGTGTCGTGCCAGTGTAAACTCAGCCTCATACTTACTGATAAAGGGATGCTTTAGAGCTTCTTTTAAGTGTTTTCACACCATGTTCAGAATATGTAAATTCTTTAGGCTCCTTGCACACAGAGCCATTCACACGGTACAGCATTCTTTGCCAGGCTGCCTGCAGTGGGGCTGGATGTTGCACCTGTCAGCTGGACAGTCCCATGTGCAAAGGGCCTAATTTACATGATCTGTGCACAGGTTCATCTTAGGTATTAGGATTCAGGTGAGGGGAAGGTTAGAGGGTAACTTCACCTTCAGCAAAAAATATATACCGTATTTATCGGGGTATAAACACGCACCCTAATTTTATTAGGGAAGTTTCAGGGAAAGAAAAAACTTTCCACAGCCCCCTGCGTATAAACACGCAGGCACAGTTTACCCTCTATTTTCAGAGTAAAAAAGTGTGTGTTATACGCCAATAAATACAGTATATGGTGTATACAATTGCTACACAAGTCGGGTATTGTATTTTTTATTTTTTTTAAATTACCTTTCTGTCTCAATATGCAGCGCTTATTTTTTAAAACCACTACATCTCTTTTTATAGCGATTTTAACTCTGTTGACAGTATAGTGAATAGTAAAATGCTAAAAAAAAATGTTTTCTGTATGATTTCACGTAGAAAATCAAAAAAAAGAAATTTCACATGAGAATCTTAACAAAAGAAAATCATTTAGAATCTATTACCTCGACATATTGCTGCTTCCTTCAAAGCAGACAAAATTTCTGGTTTTAAATCTTCAGAAAGAAGCCTTCCTTCTAGACCAGGGAATAATGCCCTAAGCGGGAAAAAAAAAAGAAGAAAGTTATGAAATTGTTTCACATATTGTTTTGGACATTCATTTGTGTTTTCTTAAAAAAAACTACTTGGTCTAAAATGGCCACTGAGCAGATTCCTACTACAATTTAAAGTGGAATTATAAATATTTGAACCATTTTACCTTTGACAGCATTTGAGATTAGGGCCGTCCACTCTTGTCATTCAAGCATTGCTGATAGAAAGCATAGGCATGTTCTTTGGGGTACACTATTCAGTAGGGTTGTCCCGATACCGATACTAGTATCGGTACCGATACCGAGTATTTGCGGGAGTAGTCTATAACATCCAAGTTCAAATAGACAGCTCTCTGATGACTGGTGTGAACAGATATTCGGGTTGTCTGTAGGGATCACAATCACATCAGCAATATAAGGTAAGTATAAACACTCTTACCAGAGATGGTGGACTCCAATACTATACAGCAAAGAGTCAGTAGGACATTGTGGTCTATTAGAACCGGGACCACTGCAACCGGGATGGAACCGTTGTAACGAGATCTAACGAGATGTGGACAGCAGGAACCAATGGGTGCTCGGATGACGTGCTACGGCAACACAGCAGAAACCCAGATGTACTCCTAAGCCGCCAATGGTTGGATGCAAGGACAGACGTAGCTGAAGCTCCAATAGGCCCATATAATAAATGATGTAAAAATAGAAAAAAGGGGCTCCAATTGCACAGGTCAATTAAACCAAAAAAGGTTTTATTTAAAAGTCATAAAAAGAGGTATGACATATGATAAAAGTGATCACATAAAAAGCAATATGAGGTGCTCAATAGCAATACCCGACGCGTTTCGGCCACAGACACCTTCAACAGAGGCATATGAAGGCTTCTGTAGCCAAAACGCATCGGGTATTGCCATTAAGCACCCCATATTGCTTTTTATGTGATCACTTTTATCATATGTCATACCTCTTTTTATGACTTTTAAATAAAACCTTTTTTGGTTTAATTGACCTGCGCAATTGGAGCCCTTTTTTTCTATTTTTACATCATTATATGGGCCTCTTGGAGCTTCAGCTACGTCTGTCCCTGCATCCAACCATTGGCAGCTTAGGAGTACATCTGGGTTTCTGCGGTGTTGCCGTGGCACGTCTTCCGAGCACCCGTTGGTTCCTGCTGTCCACATCAAAGTCTTTTTTCTTTGTTTTCTTGGATTGCTTTTTGGTCCAGAATAGACCGGCGGACCTCCTTCCAGCGCTTAGACACATCCTTCAGGGTGTATGTGGCGCTGTATAGAAATATTAAAAATCAATCAATCAATCTCTTGGAGTTCCAGTTACAACAATGATTCCGTCCCGGTTGCAGTGATCCTGGTTCCAATAGACCAAAACGCCCTACTGACTCTTTGCTGTATAGTATTAGAGTCCACCATCTCTGGCAAGAGTGTTTATACTTACCTTATATTGCTGATGTGATTGTGATCCCTACAGACAACCTGAACATCTGTTCACACCAGTCATCGGAGAGCTGGCTATTTGAACTTGGATGTTATAGACTTTTCACATTTATTATTACATTGAGCACTGTTTTGGTTACAAGACTATGTTTACTTGTAGCTCACTTATATGTACACCCACTATTAATGGTGTTGCTCTATAGGGCATCATTCTTTGAATTCCCCTATGTACTAGCGCTGCATTTTTTGTTCACTAGGCCAAAACTATGTCATACATCCCAGGAGCCTTCAATGGTAACTTTTATTTTCTTTCAACTAGTAGAGGGAAGAAAGGGCTTTCTTCACCCTATAAACAAAAAAAGAAAAGAAAGGGCATATAAACAACAAAAGGGGTGTCCTATACCAAGCCAGCAGGGGACCAGAAGACCAAATGAGTGACACCAATGTGTGAGTATGAAAAAAAGTATGAAGTTTATTAATTAATAGAAAATATTCCATAAAATACCTCTCTGATAGGAGAGTGAAAAAATGCTAAAAATAATCAGACACAAAACAAATGGAAATGTTAACATGAACCAATCTCCATGTGTGGCCACTGATACAAGACTTTCTTCGCCCTAACTTCATGCCTGAGCTAAGAGCAGATGGATTTCGGGAAGGAAATGCTACATATAGCATCTGCCTTACTCAAGATGGCGTGGCTAGAAATGCTACAGTAGGGGGTGGTTTGTCAAAGTGACAGATCAACAAAATAAAGCATGGAGATATAGATGGATGGGTGAGCTTGCTTTGATCATTAAAAAATGTAATGGCATTTTCAGTGCTCTTATACAGCTTAGGGATTCAGACTCAATCATTTATTAATCCCAAACGGAGAGATACAAAATTGTGCTTACAGTTTAAAAGCAACTGCTAGTCTAGATCTTATAACTGAAGGTACATAGAAATAAACCACAGAAGGATCCAAGCAGATTTATCTGGCATTTACCTAAATGCTGGCTACTCCTCACCACAATTATCTATACTACAAAAAAATCTGAGAAATAATAAATAACAAAACACTATATAAACCAGATGTCATATTGATATATATTAAAAAATACCCGTACTTCCAGATACAGTACTCATGTGATGCATTTCCCTTCCCCTCCTATGACAACATTGGTGCATGGTTACTGGTCCTAGGCTGAAACATTGCATGTGGGGAGAGAGTCTTCAGCCCTACATAAATTCTGACTGGCATCAACTGAGAGCTTACATGGCGCATGTAATCCTTGCTCCCAGAGGCAGACGGGGTGGTAGGGGAGGAGAGGATTAGTATAAGCAGCTCCTGGGTGCAGCTTAAAATGAACATGTTGCTTGTTCCTGCATTGGCAACTTATAAGCTTGTTTTTTTTATTTTTTATGACAAAGTGAACCAAAACAAGAACAGGTAAACAGAACACTAAATGGCACCCTTTATTACGTGTCGGTATGCTTTATCCTTATTTGCCTTTTTTGTACCTAAAACATGCTGTGACCTGTGACACATTCTGCTCTACAATTACTGTGATATTGGATGCATCTCTAAGTTTTGTATTACTATTGCCTTTCAGTAAAATGTACTGTCTTTCTGAAGTACACAATAAAAGTTTAATTAAAAAAAAAAAAATTAACAATTCAATGACACAAAAAGTGCTAATATCACAATTATACCTGGGGAACTCCTCGGAGGTGATGTAAACAACATCCTTATCCGATACAGATGAAGAGAAAGAAATAAAATTCCCATTTTGCAGAGGAAGCATTTCTAATCCTATAAGTTCACTGTAGTTCTCATCACTGAGTATAAACTCAACTAGGTGAAGATTCTCATGTTTAGGTCCCTTGTGTGCACATTTCCTCAAGACCTGACGGACAAGAGAAGGGGTGACCTTCTTCACTGGCTTCGAATTATTTAATGGGATCAGGAATGCAGCAGCAACATTTGCCGGTACCCTGGCAATGTGAGTCCCTGAGTTCTGGAGGTAGTTCAGGACGGTTTTTGTGTACTCTTTGCTTTCATCTATCTCAGTGAAATGAACATCACATTCTTTTAACCAGCACTTCTTGGTGGAGAAAATCACTGCATTCTGGCATAACATCTTCATAAGAGGTTCTACGATGGGTTTCCAGTGTGTCCTAATTTTTTCCACCTCTGGCCACACTCTGTAGATTCTTTCAGCAGACAGAGGGAAATCTGGATTCTCTTCAGTCTCCATTCTCTTAATGGCTTCTAAGATAAGAGTGGCATATGCTTTTGGGACAACATTCTTGACAAGAAGTTCATTCCAAAGCGCAGCAGGATCCCGCCACTGGTCCAGTTCTCTCCATTTGATACTCCTACGGTTGTCTGTTAAGCCAAAGAAACCACTAATGTGAACTGGAAGACCTGTCTTACTTTCATCTCCTGGAGGTAAAGGAAGAAAGCAAAAGGCCCTTCCAATAAACTGTGACTCAGCTCCCTTTTCCTCACCATTGCTCCATAAAGGCATGGCAATTCCAATAGCAGGAACAAATTTGAGGTCATCAGCAAGACAATCCAATTCATTGCATATCCCCCGGCCCCCAACACTGTTGCAAACCAACCACGAGGAAGTCTGCGTTTCCTTGACACTTTCATCCTCAACAACAATATTTACATGATATGTAACACAAGTTATACTATTGCTTGGCACACCTTTGCAATAGCCATCAATTGATGACCCAAGAATCTTAATAGAGTTGGGTCTATCATGTTTCAGAAACTTGTTCTCGCTAGCTGTAACCCTGAAAATTAGCTTTTCAGAGCCATCTGCCTCTCTTATGTGAAGAGACACTTTTTGGACATTCTTTAGAAACAGAAGAACAGTGTCTGCATCAGCTCTGAACGATTCATAGAGTTCTAGAACCTTTTCTTTATTGTACAAATTGCTACTTAGCAAGGAGGGTTGGACACGAAGAGGAAATCTGAAGAAGGTTCCATGGAAATGACCTTCTGTAAAGGTTTCTTTAGTGCTTCCGAAAATGTTAACAAATGGGGCAAATTGGTCCTCAAGTTCACTTATTTCTTTGCTGTCCTCTTTAATGTTCCAACACTGGCCTGACTCGTGGCGTCCAAAGAGTACCTGGTGTGGATCCAGAATCCCAATTTGATCTCCACTAAAAATACTGGGAACATCTGCAAATGAAAAATAGAAACAAATCTTTATACGTCATCAGATTTAGATTAGCATCAATAATTTATTTAGTAGTTCAAAAACAGGCAAATATTTGATCTTATAAGCACAAATCAATGAGTAATTAAAAAGAAAATGTGTAAATGTAATCCACTTATAGAAGGGAAAGGGAGACATGAAGAAGGAAAAAAGGGGAGACATGAAGAAGGAAAAAAAGGGGAGACATGAAGAACGAAAAAAGGGGAGACATGAAGAACGAAAAAAGGGGAGACATGAAGAAGGAAAAAAAGGGGAGACATGAAGAAGGAAAAAAAGGGGAGACATGAAGAAGGAAAAAAAGGGGAGACATGAAGAAGGAAAAAAAGGGGAGACATGAAGAAGGAAAAAAAGGGGAGACATGAAGAAGGAAAAAAAGGGGAGACATGAAGAAGGAAAAAAAGGGGAGACATGAAGAAGGAAAAAAGGGGAGACATGAAGAAGGAAAAAAGGGGAGACATGAAGAAGGAAAAAAGGGGAGACATGAAGAAGGAAAAAAGGGGAGACATGAAGAAGGAAAAAAGGGGAGACATGAAGAAGGAAAAAAGGGGAGACATGAAGAAGGAAAAAAGGGGAGACATGAAGAAGGAAAAAAGGGGAGACATGAAGAAGGAAAAAAGGGGAGACATGAAGAAGGAAAAAAGGGGAGACATGAAGAAGGAAAAAAAGGGATTTTTAAATACAGCTTACCTGTAAAATCCTTTTCTTGGAGTACATCACGGGACACAGAGCGGCATATTCATTACTATATGGGTTATATGGAGTACCTTCAGGTGTGGACACTGGCAATCTCAAACAGGAAGTCCCCTCCCTATATAACCCCCTCCCCTAGAGGGAGTCCCTCAGTTTTGTAGCAAGCAGTATGCCTCCCAAAATGTTTCCCCAAAAGAGGGGTGGGAGCTCTGTGTCCCGTGATGTACTCCAAGAAAAGGATTTTACAGGTAAGCTGTATTTAAAAATCCCTTTTTCTTTCTCGTACATCACGGTACACAGAGCGGCATATTCATTACTATATGGGATGTCCGAAAGCAATGCTTTAATGAGGGGAGGGAGACATCTTCCAAAGAAGGATTCAATTTAGAGGTATACTCAAATAATAATAATTCCAACTTAGTCAAGAAAAAACCTTTTCTTTTTTTTTTTCTTTTCTGTTTTACAACCAAGGGTGCTTCTGATCCCGAGGATCTTAAACTGCAGCCTGTAGTACTGCCTGTCCAAAGGCAGAATCCGCATTCCTTCTCACGTCTAGTTGATAAAACTTTGTAAACGTGTGGACTGATGACCACGTCGCCGCCTTGCATATCTGAGCCATAGAGATCTGATGGTGTGCTGCCCAGGAGGCGCCCATGGCCCTGGTAGAATGGGCCTTTACCGACAAAGGAGGAGGCAACCTCTTCAAACCGTAGGCTTGAATGATTAATTGTCTAATCCATCTCGAGATGGTGGATTTTGCAGCTGCCTGCCCCTTCTTGGGGCCATCTGGTAGAACGAATAACACCTCTGTTTTCCGGATCTTTTCTGTAGCTCTAAGATAGGCCTTCATGGCCCGGACAATATCCAAGGTATGCAGCAACCCCTCCTTTCTAGATGTGGGTTTTGGAAAGAAGGATGGAAGTACCAAATCCTGGTTCAAGTGAAAATTGGATATAACCTTTGGTAGAAAGGAAGGATGGGGCCGGAGAACTGCCCTGTCCTTATGTAGAACGAGATATGGTTCCTTACACGATAAGGCTGCTAATTCTGACACTCTCCTGGCCGAAACTATGGCGACCAAGAAAACCAACTTTCTTGTCAGTAAGACTAAAGGAATCTCAGCCAACGGCTCAAAGGGTTGTTTCTGTAGAGTGGACAGGACCAGATTTAAGTCCCATGGACAAATTGGTGACTTGACAGGAGGATTAATACGCAAGACCCCCTGTAAGAAGGTCTTTACCAGCGAGTGGGTGGCCAGTGGCCTCTGAAACCACACTGACAGAGCTGAGATCTGTCCCTTGATTGTGCTTAGTGCCAGGCCTTTATCCACTCCTAGCTGGAGAAAACTTAACACCCTATCAATAGTATATTTGCGGGAATTCCATCTTTTGGATTCACACCAGCCTACGTAGTTCCTCCACACCCTGTAATAAATCACCCTGGAGGCCGGCTTTCTAGCCCTAATCAGGGTAGGAATTACCTGCCTAGACAGACCTCTACCCCTGAGAATCAGGGATTCAGCCTCCAGGCCGTCAAATTTAGACGCTGTAATGTAGGGTGGAGGATCGGGCCTTGTGAGAGTAGGTCTGGTTGTAGAGGAAGAGTCCAAGGGTCTCCCACTGCCATCTTCAGGACTAGTGAGTACCAAGTCCTCCGGGGCCAAGCCGGAGCTACTAGAATGACTGGCTTGTGCTCCACTCTGATCCTGCGCAACAGGCGAGGGAGTAACTGTAGCGGAGGGAATGCATATAGAAGTTTGAATTGATGCCAAGGGCAAACCAACGCATCGGTTCCGCAGGCCATAGGATCCCTCGCTCGAGACACGAACCTGTCTAGTTTCTTGTTGAACCTGGATGCCATTATATCTACGTCCGGCATTCCCCACCTCTGGCAGATTGTCTGAAAGACCTGGGGATGCAGAGACCACTCCCCTGGCAACAGGCTCTGGCGACTTAAGAAGTCTGCCTGCAGGTTGTCCACTCCGGGAATGAATATCGCAGAAATGCAGGGTACATGAACCTCTGCCCACTGAAAAATCAAGCTCACCTCCCTCTGAGCGGCCTGACTCCTGGTTCCCCCTTGGTGGTTTATGTATGCCACCGCCGTGGCATTGTCTGACTGGATTCTCACCGGGAACCCCTGTAATCTGGAGGTCCATGCCAGAAGGGCTAGGCGAGCAGCTCTGATCTCCAAGATATTGATGGGGAGCTGCCTCTCTGTTTTCACCCAAGTTCCCTGGCGAGAGAACCCCTCGAAGACCGCCCCCCAGCCTGCCAGGCTGGCGTCTGTGGTAACTACCTTCCAGACAACAGGGCTGAAGGATTTTCCCTTTTGAAGATTCTGAGGGTTCAACCACCAGGCCAGGCTTTGTCGGACCCTTGATGATAGCGTCAAAGGGGACTCTAAGGCATGTGCCCTCTTGCCCCAGGCTGCTAGAATGGCTGCCTGTAGGACGCGAGTGTGGATCTGAGCGTATGGTACCGCCTCGAATGTGGCCACTAGCTTGCCTAGTAATTGCATACACAGGCGAATAGTTGGTTTTTTCTTGCTTAGAACCAACTGAACCAACCCCTTGATAGCCTCGATCTTTACAAGGGGCAGGAACACCCTTTGCTGTTCTGTGTCTAACCTCATGCCGAGGTATTCCAACTGCTTTGTAGGCTGGAACGCTGACTTTCCCCGGTTTAGGACCCAGCCGAATCCTTCGAGGTACCGAACCGTGAGGTTTACTGCCTGTTGCAGACCCGGCCGTGAGTGATCTATGATTAAAAGGTCGTCCAAGTATGCTAGGACTGTGACCCCTTGGATCCTTAAATTGGCCAGAACTGGGGCTAGGATCTTCGTGAATACCCGGGGGGCCGTGGCCAGCCCGAAGGGGAGCGCCCTGAATTGGAAGTGTCGCTGCCCCACCGCAAAGCGTAAAAATCTTTGATGCGACTGAAAGATTGGTACATGAAGGTAAGCATCCTTTATGTCTATGGAGGCCAGAAAATCGTCCCTCTGAAGCGCGGCGGCTGCTGACCGGATGGATTCCATCCGGAAGGAACGAACCCTTAGGTAACCGTTTAACCTTTTTAGGTCCAAGATTGGCCTGACATCGCCGTTGGGCTTTGGTATGACAAAGAGATTGGAATAGAAACCTAGCCCTTGCTCTTGGGCTGGCACCTCTATTATTACGTCCTGGCAAAGCAGGTGATCCAAAGCTGCCAGCATTGAGGCCTTCCTTGCTGGATCCTTTGGTAGCCTTGATTCTTGAAAATGAGGCGGAGGACACCTTAGAAACTCCAGTCTTGCGGGGAGCTGTGGTGGCTCAACGTGATTGGCACTGCGCTGACAAGCCGTTCACCTCTGCAGCCAAGGGTTCGGATCCCGGTCTCGGCTACATGTGAATTGAGTTTGGTGGTCTCAGCCCGGCTCCCGGTGGGTGTGCTATGCAAGGTACGCCTGTGCTTAGTTCGCCCCCCCCCCCCCCCCACAAAAACCACCACACTTGCACGCACACAAAATTGGTTTAATACGCACACACTTTGGCCATGCGGTCTCCTAAAGAGAGGCGAAGGACCTACGGGGCTGGCTTGGTGGGTCGGGCCCCCTCACTCCCTCATAGGGGGAGTCCCTCTGCCCCGATGGGGTCCTGTTGGGCCCCAGTTGGGCTCCCAAGTGGAGCAGGTAGGGCGGGGTGAGTGGGAGGCCCCCCCTCACACCCGCCATTGCCACCGGGGGCATGGAGAAGGATGGCGATTGCCTCTGGGGGGGAGGGTCTGCCTACTCCCAACTCCTGCAGTCCGGCTCCTCTCTCTCGAGTTCACGCACAAAATACACTTTAAAAAAAAAAAAAAAAAAAAGATAAAAAAAAAAAAAGAAACTCCAGTCTGTAGCCTGTGGTTACAGATGCCCGGACCCATTTGTCGGGGATCTTGGCTTCCCAAACTTCTGAGAAGAAACGAAGCCTTCCCCCCACCCGCGAGAGTGGGGGCGCCCCTTCATAAGGCAGACTTAGGGGCTGTCTTTGTCGGCCTGCGATACCATGGCCTCTTACCCCCAGGGGCCTGTCCCTGCGATCTACTGTTAACGTTGGATCGTGCAGGCGGCCGTCGATACTGCCTGGAATTTGAGGGCCCTGAGACAGGAAAGAGCTGCCTTTTAAATGTAGGACCCCGGAATGTCTTTTTGACCGGTAAAAGGGTACTCTTGCCACTTGAAATAGTCTGAATATATTTATCCAGATCCTCTCCGAAGAGTCGTCCTCCATGGAAGGGAAACCCTGCCAGAAGCTTTTTGCATGGGGGCTCCGCCGCCCAGTTCTTCAACCATAAGAGCCTTCTCATGTGCACCAAAAATAGTGATAAACGAGAGGCCTGCTGGATGGAATCTTTTATAGCATCTACAGCAAAACACAGAGCTCTGGGAATGTCAGAAAACTCTTCTGCTTGTTGGGTAGGCATGTCCTTTAACATTTCTTTTGTCTGGTCTTTTAACGCCTGACAAACTCCAATTGCAGCCACAGCTGGCTGTACCACTGCTCCTGCCGTAGCAAAGGATGCTTTTAAAAGTGTCTCTAACCGTTTATCAACCGGATCTTTAAACATATGTATGTTTTCCACCGGGCAAGTTAGGGATTTATTCACACATGAGATGGCTGCATCCACTACTGGGAGCCTCCACCTCTTGGAGAATTTTTCCTCCATGGGGTAAATGACCGCAAATCTTTTCGGTGGCAGAAAAATCCTGTCCGGCCGTACCCAATCCCGAAAGATCAATTCCTCCAAGAGAGGATGGACCGGAAAAACTGCGTTGCTTAACGGAGCTTTCAAAGAGCCCAGAGAGGATACCGGAGGAACCTGAGGCTCTGGCAATGGTAAACTAAATGCCGAGCGGACCATGTCCGTCAAAGACTGTACCCACAGTCTTTCTGTCTGGGAGTCTGAAAATGGTTCCTCAGAGGCAGATCCCTCAATCCCTGAACCCTCTTGGTTCAGGTCCAGTTGATCCTCCTGCGATTCCAATTCCTCCGGAGAGAGAATTTCAGCATCTGAGGATACACCTCTTGGTGATAGGGATCTAACCCGTTTTTTACCAGGAATAGCTCTAGCGATCAATGCTGCTATTCTCTCTTCTAGCCCCCCTAGGGATACGGCTAGCATCTCCTCTGTGATAAACACAGGGCTGGGCTGATCTGGGCCAGCCTCCGCACCAGATCCCCCTAATGGCTCATCCAAGGCGCCCTTTATGGGAATAAGTTGCGGGGAAAGTATCGGCATATCATCAGAATCAGAGGGGGAACCCCTTTGTTTTTTGGTCTTTTTTGTACCCTTTGACCCCGAACCTTTGGAAGCCATAATACAAAATCGAGGGACTCCGCCAACAACAACAGACTGTAGTGGCCAGGAGTACAAAACTAGAGCTTAGGGGACAATAGATCACTAATGCCCAAAAACTGATGGGGCCCCGTATGCTTTTTTTTTTTTTTTTTAATATATATATATATATATATATATATATATATATATATATATATATATATATTTTTTTTTGTTTTATTTTTTATTTTTTTTAAAACATACAGTGACCCCAAACTTAGTTTGCCAGCCTCCAACCTGCTGCAAAAAGGGGAATTTCTTGGCTTAACAAAAAAAGGCATTGGAACAAAGTCCAGCATGTACTACCCCTCTTCCGCCACCGGGAGTCACTGTTCTGCCGCTCTGCGTCCTCTCCTTCTGAAATCAGCCTCAGACTGAGCACTGAAAATGCCTGCTGATCTATAACAGCACAAGGCGCACCCCTGTATGACGCTGCAGGCACGCCCCCCCCCCCGCCCTCCCCTCTGAACGGCGCGAAAAAACGTCTATAAGACGTGCGCGTGCGCGTATGCCGGAACAGGAGGAACATGGAGGAGCCGCGCTGCTGGAGACCCAGGACTGCAGTATCAGGCGGCAGATTCAAACCCCCGGCCAGGTAGGACTCTCCAAAAGGCCCCATAGGGATCCTTACCAGTCCTAGGAAGAAAGCAGCAGGTTAGCTAGCAACACTATTCTTAGACAGGGGAACCTAGTGCTGGGGGAAAAAAGGGTCATCCTGTCTTTTTTAGACATAGTGAGCAAGGTTGCCAATGCAGAGCATACTTAGGCTACCCCCCTTTTAGGTTACCCCGGAGAGCCTGCTGTCGAACCAAGTCCCGCAGGCTCCCCCTTACCTGCTCCATGCCGCAGGATGTTTGTCCAGCAAAACGATCCAATCTTCTCCCATCTCCGTGGGTAGCGTAGTAGACCTTCAGGCCCTGGGGTCCTATGAAGGTACCCACTGTCCTGGACCTATATAGCACCCTGGCAAACAGGCACTTATGTTTTTTTACAAAATCCAAGTCCTGGGCCCAGGGTCCAGCCCTCCAAAGAGGAGCATTATAGGCAAAACCCCACGGTTTGGGGCCCGGGTACTGTCCACTTTGGCACTGAGGCTCCTTGGACAGATCCGGTTAGCCCGCCCTTAATCCCAAGGATGTGGAGCAAAGCTATTCCGTGACCAACACCTAAGACACTGGCGAAAAAACTGAGGGACTCCCTCTAGGGGAGGGGGTTATATAGGGAGGGGACTTCCTGTTTGAGATTGCCAGTGTCCACACCTGAAGGTACTCCATATAACCCATATAGTAATGAATATGCCGCTCTGTGTCCCGTGATGTACGAGAAAGAAAAGGGGAGACATGAAGAAGGAAAAAAGGGGAGACATGAAGAAGGAAAAAAGGGGAGACATGAAGAAGGAAAAAAGGGGAGACATGAAGAAGGAAAAAGGGGAGACATGATTGAAATTTTAACTACATCAAGAGGGTGAATAAAGTTCAGGAAGGCAGCTTTTTCTGAAATCAAGAACACAGAGACATGACCTCAAACTAACTGGGAGGTATTTACAGCGCTTCACTTTATGCACATTTTGTTATGGTTCAGCCTTATTTCAAAATTGATTAAATTATTTTCTTATTTTTTCTATTCTAAATTCTACAAACAATACCACATAATGACAATGTGAAAGTAATTTGTTTGAAATCTTTGCAAATTTATTTGCAAATTTATTAAAAGTAAAAAAACAGGCCTGATTGGTCGAGCGCTGCAGAGATAGTTGTATTTCTGGAAGGTTTTCCTCTCTCCACAGAGAAACACTGGAGCTCTGTCACAGTGACCATCAGGTTCTTGGTCACCTCCCTGGCCCTTCTACCCCGATTGCTCAGTTTGTCTGTGCAGCCCACTTTAGGATGAGTGCTGATGGGTCCAAATTTCTTCCATTTATGGATGATGGAGGCCACTGTGTTCATTGGGACCTTCAATGCTGCAGAAATGTTTCTGTACCCTTCCCCAGATCTGCGCCTTTAAATTAAAATATAAAGTTCCAAAAACTTTTCATATTTATTATTTGAATTACTCTCTGATCTTTATGTTATATTGTTTCTACCTTTTCTGGCTCTCATAATATAGGGCTGCATTTACTAGTCCCTCTAAAGTTCCCTCAAAAACGTCCTGTGTACATGAGGCTTAAAAATGGGAAAGTAGCCCAAGATCAAAAAAATCTATAAATAAGTTCCTTTTTATGCCTACTCTAACCAAAACAAGAAAACATGTTTTAGCTAGACATTACATTTTTAACAAAGTCCTCCACTTGAGAAAAATTATTCCCCCGCTAATCAACAGATATTCCCGCTGTTATTTTTCTACAAAGTTTTAGTTTGCAGACAAACCCAAGTGTGCCATTGAAAGAGATTCATTCTTGGATTTGCGCTTTTTCCATCTTAAACCTACCTCCCCCACTAGGCCCCAAAATCTATAAATAAATTGGCCACTTATGTATTATTAGCTGCACACATTATTTTTCCATCTTAAACCTACCTCCCCCACTAGGCCCCAAAATCTATAAATAAATTGGCCACTTATGTATTATTAGCTGCACACATTCTTTATCAATGGAAAACCCCATGAAACCAGCATGCTCACCCCTTACTCTCACTTGCAAGCTATGACTCTGGGCAGCATACTGTAGAGTGATGACCTCCCTTATAACTGAGACTGGGAGATCTGTGGTAGCATTTTATTCAACACTTTTGACCGTTTTTATGTTTGAGAGTACCCCTTTTGGGTTTTATCAATAAAAGTTTTAGGACTTTATTAAACTATTGGAGCCTTCTTTTCATATACATGCCCCATGGTTTTGGTAGATCGAGACTCTCAGATTTGAGTAGGGTATCTTGGAGGAATGTCCTGATCTTCAGCCAGCTCCAGAGGTTTGGTGGATTACTATACCCTGCAGGGGTTTACCTGCATGCCCATTTGACCTCACTAGCAATAGGAGGGCCACATCTTGTAAGAGTTCCCCTTAACAGGGTGATAAGCGTCACATGAGGATCTGCATGCTCCTTGGTGCTGGAACCTTTATGAAAGAATCATCCTGTTGGAGTTTTTTTCTTTTGTACATCATGTGGACTCTCAGCACAGCACAGTGGTCCAGTGAGTAGCACTTTCGCCTAGCAGCAAAAGGGTCACTGGTTCGAATCCCGACCACGACACCATCTGCCTGGAGTTTGCATGTTCTCCCTGTGTCTGCGTGGGTTTCCTCCGGGTACTCCGGTTTCCTCCCACACTCCAAAGACATGCTGGTAGGTAAATTGGATCGTCCAAAAAAAAAAAAATTGACCCAGTATATATGTGTGTGTATGACTGTGTGTCCATAGCGTGTCAAGATCCTTTGGGGTAAAAATGACTGCACCAGCCAAGCAGACACTGGCTGGAAATAGCGCCCAGAGGCGATTAAGTTCGCATGCGTTGCGCTATACAAGTCATTCATTCATTCATTCACATATATATACATTTTAGCATTTATATGAATTACCTTCAGTTTTTATCATCATTGTTATTTCACCTGATCACTTTTTGCATTTTTTTTTAAGGACACATAATAGACTTTTCTCTTCATTGTATATTTTGATTTTCACCTTGAATAGCATGACTTTTTTTGGTTTTTAATTATTATGGACCTTTAGCATTTTTGTTCACTGCATTTAGCAAACATAAGTTCTTGTATGCTTGTCATTAAAATTAATAAAAATGTGGCCCTGTACGGTTCACGTTTACCATCCTGTTAACCGACTAGCAAAAGTGTGACTGCAGAATTCAGTGAATAAGAAGTTAGGGCATGGCAGTACCACGTATAACAGTCCTCACAGTAAGAATCATTATAGAAATTACCAAGATTCAGGTGCATAAGCAAGTCAAACAATAATTGAATGGGAGACCGTAGAACATAAAGATACAATTACAGTATGGTAGGCATGGTAGGCCGCTGTCTTGGAGGTATGTATTGGCAATAAACCGGTATGTATTTTAGCAAATTGCTGGAGAAGAACAAAGATAGGTGGGAAAGAATGATAGGAGTAGGAGGAAAAAGGAAAGAGAGGGTGGAGAAGGAAAAAGAAGAGAACACTTGGGTTATAGAGGGGGTAGACTGAAAAGGTAGAGGCGTAAAGAAGGATGGAGGGCAGGGCATGCAACATATTTGTTAATGAACCATAGCTGGTATGTTCGAGTGGGTTTTTAGGAGGTCTTGTCAACTTAGCAATGACACTTTGGTACATCTGCACGTATTTAGTAGCTAGACAGATATAGGAAACATCACCCTAATGCAACTTTGTAAGCAGTCAAAAAAAAAAAAATTGTTACCCATCAGTTATATGTCCAAAAATGCTTCGCACCTGTTATATGGTACACAGAGTTGAACCCAATTCCAAACCTTCCAACCTTCAGGGGGTCATCTTTTTTCCTACTCCTTGCAATTTCTTGAATTCCATGCCAGTCTTCAGGGTTGAAAACTGCATTATTGTATACATAAAGTGCAGATCCTAAAAACAGAAAAACACATATTGAGTTAGTATAAGAGTATTAAGAGTATTTAGGACACACAAAAATGGTACATTACTGTCATTCTGTCATGACCCTCCATTTCTGGAGGATATGTGGGCAGTAGGCACCATGAAAGTACCAGTTACTTACCGGTAGCTGGATTTCTACGAAGTCTTACAGGACGGCACTGTGAGAGAGTAGACTGGCTCACCTGACAGGAAACACAATCAAAATGAGGTTTAAAAGGCCCCACCCCTCCCGTGTGCCTCAGTTTAAGATAAGTAACCGCTCTTTAGAACACGGTATAGACAGAGACTAAGAAAAAGGAGGAATATAGATAGGAGTAAAAGGGAGGGAAGTAGGCCTGCCGTCCTGTAAGACTTCGTAGAAATCCAGCTACCGGTAAGTAACTGGTACTTTCTCCCTCGTCTTCCAGGACGGCACTGTGAGAGAAGAGCAAGTAATCTTCAGGCCTACCTTAGGGCGGGACCACCGTCTGTAAGACCTTCCTACCAAAACTCAGGTCTTGAGGAGACAGTAGTTCGACTCTATAATGTCTGATGAACGTATTCCGGCTGGACCAGGTTGCCGCTCTACAGATCTGCTCTATGGAAGCTCCTGCCCTTTCTGCCCAGGAGGTTGCCAGAGAACGCGTGGAATGAGCCTTAATAACAGGAAGTGGTTTACCTGCCTGTGTGTATGACAAGGAGATAGCCTGCCTAATCCATCTGGAGATGGAAGCCTTAGTTGCCTGTTGGCCCTTTTTCTGCCCTGAGAAATTAACTAAAAGGTGAGGGGAAGATCTGAACTCACTAACCCTCTCTAGGTAAACTAAAAGGCAGCGCCTTACGTCCAGGCAATGGAAAGTGGCTTCCTTTTCATTGCTGGGATTTGCGCAAAAAGAAGGAAGTATAACTTCCTGAGACCTATGGAACCTGGTTGCCACCTTGGGAAGGTACAGAGGATCCTGAGTCAAAATAACCCTATCTTCAAAAACCTGTAGAAAGGGTTCTTTGATAGAAAAAGCATGCAAGTCTCGAACTCTCTTGGCAGACGTGATGGCTAACAAAAAAGTAAATTTAATCGTAAGAAATTTTACAGAAATGCTGTCTATAGGCTCAAATGGTGCCTTAGTCAGCTGTTCCAGGACCAGGGAGAGGTCCCATGAGGGACCCTGGAAACCTGCATAGGAGAAAGTCTGTCCCTAGCTGTCAGGAACCTCTTGATGAGGGGTTCCGCTGAGAGGCTCTTCTCCAAAAAATATGATAAAGCTGCCACTTGGACTCTTAGAGTTCTAGTAGCTAAGCCTAGTTCCACGCCATCCTGAAGGAACTCCAGGATGTCGGGAGTTTTGGGAGAAGAGATCCGCTTTGTGGTGCACCAACGCCAAAAGACTGTCCAGACCTTTGCGTAGATGTGTCTGGTGACTTTCTTGTGGCTGGATAGTAGGGTATCTATGACTCTATCCGAGCAGCCCTTCCGCTGCAAGTTCCGCCTCTCAATAGCCATGCCGTCAGGCTGAAGAAACCTGGGTTCGCATGAGAGATCGGCCCCTGCCGCAGGAGATCCGCTCGGAGAGGAAGGGGAAGCGGGGGAGCTAGAGACCAGAGCTTCAGAATGGGAAACCAGGATCTCCGGGGCCACCAAGGAGCGATTAAGATTAATTTTGTCTCCGCGGAGGCCAGCTTTTGTAAGACCCTTGGGATCAGATTCAGCGGGGGAAAAGCGTAAGCCAGACTGAAATCCCAGTCCTGGGCCAGCGCATCCACCCCCTGCGAACCCGGTCCCTGCACAAGGGAAAAGAATTTGTTCACTTTTCTGTTTTTCCTGCAGGAAAAAAGATCTATCTCCGGAACCCCGAACCACCGACAGATCCAGTCGAAGGTTTTCTGGCATAATTCCCACTCCCCCTGAACAATGGGTTGACGACTCAGAAAGTCGGCCTCCAGATTGGTGGCTCCCCTTATGTGGATTGCCTGAATAGAGGGTACTCTCTGTTCCGCCCAACCCAGGATCTCCAGGGAGAGTGTCAGGAGAGACTGGGACCTGGTGCCCCCCTGTCTGTTGAGAAAGGCGACTGTTGTAGCATTGTCGGAAAGGACCAGGACATCCTTGTCCTGAATTCTCCGTTCGAACGCCCTCAGAGCTTCTCCCACTGCCAGTAATTCTCGATAGTTGGAGGAGGTCCGCCTTTGATGATGATCCCAGGATCCCTGAGCCCGTAGTTCTTGTACATGGGCTCCCCAACCCCAAGCACTGGCGTCCGTAGTGACCTTCAGTGGATCGGTCTGACTCCACGGACGGCCCTTCAGGAGGTTTTGGTGGTGGAGCCACCACTCTAGGGAGTCCTTGACTAGGATCGGAACCCTGACCCGGGAATCGAGAGTGTCTTCCTTCCCGTTCCAGGCGGAGAGGAGGAACCTCTGAAGTGGTCTTGCGTGTAGTTGGGCCCAGGGGACCGCTGGAATGCAAGCGGTCATCCGACCCAACAGCTTCATGATCTCTCTGAGGGAGGGATTTTCTGTAGCCACTAAAGACCCGATCGTCGTCACAAGCCTCTGGAACTTCTCTTGGGAAAGAAAAAGCTTCTTCTCTCGGGAATCTATGATAACCCCCAGGTATACCTTCCGCTGTTCTGGCAGAAGGGAGGACTTTTGCTTGTTGATTATCCAACCAAGCGTCTCCAGAGTGGTCATGACGACGGTCAGGTCCGAAAGGAGCTGATCCTGACTTGGGCTGAAAAGCAGGAGGTCGTCTAGATAGGGGATGAGGGAGATCCCCTTCAGATGTAGATGAGCCATTACCTCCGCCAGGATTTTCGTAAATACCCTTGGGCTGGAGGCCAGACCAAAGGGGAGGGCAGCAAACTGCCAGTGCTGAATTCCCTGTGCGGAGGCGAGGGCAAATCTCAGAAACCTCTGATGTCCTGAAAAAATCGGGACATGCAGGTAGGCGTCCCTCAAATCTATGGTTGCCATAAAGACGCCCTCTAACAAAAGACCCCTGAGGCTGTGAACACTTTCCATCCGGAATCTTTTGTAGAGGAGATGGGAGTTCAGAGGTCTCAGATTGATTATCAATCTGAACTTGCCGTCCGGCTTGGGGACCACAAAAATGTGGGAGTATACTCCCTGACCTTGTTGGTCTGGCGGGACTGGGATTATGACCCCCTGTTCCGCCAGACTTACAATATTCTGGGAGAGGCCTACGGCCTTGCTGGAGTCCCTTGGGAGGTGGGTGAGGAGAAAGGTCGGGGGGGGGAGCTCTCTGAACTCTAAGTGGTAACCCTCCCTGATTATCTGCAGGACATGGGGACTCTGGGTTATGTTCTCCCAGGCAGGAAGAAACCTGGCGAGCCTGCCCCCCACCTTCCCGTCACTTGGTGTCCTTTCCGGATGGTTTGGGACTGGAAAAAAGGATCCCCCCCTTTGGTCTATCTTTACCAAAGGTCCAACGTCGACTGGTGGACTGTCTTTTGTCCGGGGCCGGGATCTTTCTCTGGCTGGGACGAAAGGACCGCTTCCTACTCTGTCTGGGTTTTGAAGGGAACTTATTCCCCTTCTCGGAAGACCTGGATAAAGCCTGATCTAAGGCTTCCCCAAACAAGAGGGAACCCTTGAAGGGGAGTGCACATAGGCGGCGTTTTGAGGCAAGATCACCCCTCCAGGTTTTTAGCCAGACGGCCCTCCTAGAGGCATTAATAAGGGCCCCGGTCTTGGCCGAGGCGCGAATGGTTTCTACCGCTGCGTCTGCCAAATAGGCCACTGCCCCGCTAACAAGCTGGAGGGAATCTCTTATCTCCTTAGTCTTGGAAGAATTGGGGATATGGTCTAGAAGTTTGGAAGTCCAGGCGTCGGCATTTCTTGCCACGCAGGCTGAGGCCAATGCAGGACCAAGGGCGGCTGCATTGGCTTCCCAAGCTCTACGGAGAGAAGTGTCGGTACACCTATCCATGGCATCCTTTAAACTGCCTGAGTCCTCAAAGGAAAGGTCTGACTGTTTTGAGACCTGTGCCAAGGAGGCATCAAGCTTAGGGACCTTAAAAAAGGTGTCTACTACCTCCGTTTTAAAGGGACAGCGGCGTTTCCAAGTTTTGAAACTTGGTAAGCTTTTTTCAGGTTCTGCCCACTCCCTGAGGATAATGTCCTTTAGTGACTGATGGACCGGGATGGTCATGGTTTGAGGCTTTATTAAACCCCTATACATCCTGTCCTGGGCTGAGACCTGCTCTGCTGATTCTTGAATATGCTCGGTAGCATAAACCGCTGCTAAAAGGCCCTCCATATCCTCAGCAGGAAACATATATTTTCCTGTCCTGGTATCCTCCTCCTCCTCTTCCTCCTCCTCCACCTGGCTGTCAACCAGGGTTTCACTACGTAAGGTTAACTCGGACTCCTCAGAATCCGAGGGGTACACTCTACGAGCCTGTAGTGGTACAAACGGACGAGAGGCAGAAGAGGATTCCTGGGAGGAGGGGCCCGGAACCGGAGAATCAATGTCTTTTTTATTTAGGGAAGATTGAAACTCCTTTAGGGTGGATAGCATTTCGGTCTGAACCGAGAGAAATTGCTTCATAATCTGTGAGGTCTCTTTCCCTGTTAGTTTACAGATGCACTAACTGACTCGGCTTGCTGAAGTAGCCAGAGTCGCAGAAGGCGATCTATCTTGGTTCTCCTCTTTTCTGGAAAACCGATCACAAACAGTGAAGTTAGGACCTTTCACGTCTGAAAACGACGGTCCTCCTCCATAGTAGCGTCTGCAGCGTTTGTCCGGTGGGGGCCGCCATCTTGCCGCGCGGGAGCGGAATGACGTCACGGCGCCGTGCGCGTCATCAACAGGCGCCCGGATGTTCATGGCGCCACTTGGAGCGGCGCCTAACTACCCGCCATGCGGTCCAGCGAACCCCCAGGCGGAGCCAGCAGGAAGGGGGAGGCCTTAGCCCAACCTCCAAGGTAGGGACCAGGCGGGGGGAGAGAGGATGTGGCCTCTTCGGAGCACTGGAGAGCCCTGCCCTCCTAGGAGGCTCCGGCGTCCAGGGGAGTCTGTGTCTTCTCCTGTTCCCCCCTGGACTAAGACGAAGGGGAAACCCCCCGGGGGGTAGCAAGCTACACCGGACCCAACGGCACCCAGTACCTGCGGTCCGGGCTCCCGGGGGGGGACCACCAGCCCCAGGCTTTAGGTCACTAGAAAAAAATAAACGTTTCGCTGAAAGGGAAACACAATCAGAACTGAGGCACACGGGAGGGATGGGGCCTTTTAAACCTCATTTTGATTGTGTTTCCTGTCAGGTGAGCCAGTCTACTCTCTCACAGTGCGGTCCTGGAAGACGAGGGAGAAAAACAGGATTTTAAAACAGCTTACCTGTAAAATCCTTTTCTTGATGTACACCACGGGACACAGAGCCATTTATTACATAATGGGTTAAGGGTCACCAGCGGTGATCGGACACTGGCACAACCAAGTGAAGACAGTTCCCCTCCATATAACCCCTCCCATCAGGGAAGTACCTCAGTTTTGTAGCAAGCAATAAGGTTCCCAAAAGAAGGGCATCTGGGAAGCAGAGAAGGGTTCCTCTGTTATTCCTGATCCATCCAACTCCTCATCCCTGTCCTCTGTAGGCATTACCTCATTCTTCGCCTCCTCAGATTTTTCTGAAAGGGAATCTAAAACCACCGAAGGAGATCTGCTTTGCTTTTTGTCCTTTAGCGAGGACTTTGCCATTAGTGTAGTGATCTTCCTGTCAAATTTTTCCAGGGCTGCGGTAAAAGTGTCCTCCGTGACATATGCAGGCCCAGGTGCCACCGGAGAAATTGTTACCCGATAGTGGAAATGGCTCCTCCTGTATAAGTACGTCAAAATTTACAGGGGAGGAAGGTCCGAGCAGGCATGGTTAGAGCCCCCTGTATCAGGCGGCAGTGCTTTCTTGTCCTTCTTAGTCCCTGAATTCCTTCTAAGGGAAGACATATTACCAAGCAACAGGCTGAGGTACCAAAATGCATATAATACTTTGCTCAGTTTAGCAATCTACATAAAGTATGCAACTTGATGAGCTGTAATGACCTGTATTGAGTGCCATGCTTTAAACTAGCGTGCTTGCGCCCGTGCATGATCCTGCTCCTCCTCCACCGCCGATAAAGAGTGCCCCCATGTGCGCACGACCTAGGGCAAATGGGGCGAGGGGGAGCATCCTCCTGCTTGATACTGACTGTGCTGTGGCGTTCTTGCCCAGCGTCTGTAGGAGAGAAGCGATGGCCATTCTATGCAGAGCTCTGCAGCGGAGGAAGTGTGCTTGTCCTGTTGGATCATTCTGACACTGTATAGAGCGTGGTGAGTAAAACTCGGCTCTTTACTCCCTCTAGTGGCGAAAAAAAAGACACCTTTATTCAAAATTGGAAAAAGGTCCTTAAGATTGTTCTTAGGATTCCTTTTCCTCTTACCTTCATCCCTGCGGCAGAGTTTTCTGCTGAAAATTTCAGACAGCACCAATCTTCCACCCATTACGGTGGGTTTTGTGTGCCAACCTTCAGGGATATGGGTTCCTATTTAAAGGAGTCCTCTCCCCTGGGCCTTGTAAAAGATTCTTACCAGGACTTTTAGCGTATGTAGTGAAAGAGCTGGACCCTAGAGCCCAGGCCTCTGAAGGGAGACATCAAAGGCGACACCTTGTGCATGAGGCCCAGATCCCATCCAGTTTCTGCATAAATTATTCGGCGTCTTGGATGGATCCACAAGCATAGCTCTTTTTACCCCCAGAGCGTCTCTTTGGCAGAGCTTTCTTTAGCACATCCTTCATGTGTCCAACACCTTAGACACTGGCGAAAAAACTGAGGTACTTACCTGATGGGAGGGGTTATATGGAGGGAAACGGTCTTCAATTGGTTGTGCCAGTGTCCAATCACTGCTGGTGACCCTTAACCCACTATGTAATGAATGGCTCTGTGTCCTGTGGTGTACAATAAAGAAAGCAGCACATGTCCAACCTCTGGGTCACATATCAGTTGCAATTTAGTGAAGCCACTTCAGATTTACTGGGCCTGGCAATGTGTATGCAGCCTCAGAGATGGACAATGGTTGTTTCTAGTGGAAATCATTGGTATCCTCTAAAACAGGTGTGAAGAGACATCATACGTCACCCAACTCATTTCTTTTCAGGTTTGATGGCATCACAATATTCTTACACAGGGTATTCACTCAGCATATGGAAGCAATTTAATATTCCAATAAATACAATGAGGGATAAAGAGGAATGTCCCATAGGTAAAGATGAATATCTCATACAAACCAATCAGTTACTCCCATAGCTCTACTTGTTCCTGTCAGAAATCTTGTTGGAGTAGACACAGGCAAGCAAGTATGTGCCCATAAAATGTAAGCAAGTATGCATCATTTGGCCACCATTTAGTGAATATGCATCCCCTAAGGGCTCTTTCACACGTCCGTTCAGTTCGTCCGTTTTTTGGACCTCAATGCTTCCCTATGGGTTAGCGTCCGTTAGCGGATGAGCATCCGCTAACGTCCGTTAACATCCGTCTGCGGTAAGCTCCGTTTTTTTGGACGGAAGAAAACCCTATTTTTCTTCCGTCAAAAAAACGGAACGGACGAAAAACGGACGTTAGCGGATGATCCGTTTACCATCCGATCCGCTAACGTCAGTTTTTCATCAAAATAAGTAAAAAAAAAAACGGATGAAAAAAACAGATGAAAAACGGACGTCAACGGACGGAAAACGGAACGGAAACGGGTGTAAACGGACGGAAAACTGACGAAAAACAGATGAAAAAACGGATCAACTGAAGGGGGAAAAAAATGATCTAAAAAACTGAACGGATGTGTGAAAGAGCCCTAAGGGGAAATCTCACTGACAGTCACCAGCTGGTACATACCATAAGGCAGTAAGGGCTCTTTCACACGTCCGTTCAGTTTTTCCCTTCAGTTTTTTCCCCTTCAGTTGATCAGTTTTTCATCCGTTTTTCGTCCGTTCCGTTTTTTTTGATGGAAGAGAAAAAAGGATTTTTAATAAACAGCTTACCTGTAAAATCCTTTTCTTGAAGTACATCACGGGACACAGAGCGCATAGCCATTACACTTGGGTTATATGGGTACCTTCAGGTGTGGACACTGGTGTAATCAATTTCACAGGAAGTTTCCTCCCTATATAACCCCCTCCCACTGGGAGTGCTTCAGTTTTGTAGCAAGCAATTCTCCCGAGGTTACACAATGTTCCCCAAAAGAGGGGTGGGAGCTCTGTGTCCCGTGATGTACTTCAAGAAAAGGATTTTACAGGTAAGCTGTTTATTAAAAATCCTTTTTTCTTTATCGTACATCACGGGACACAGAGCGCATAGCCATTACACTTGGGATGTCCTAAAGCAATGCTCTATGAAGGGAGGGAGACTGTAAGGCCAAGAATAGCCAAATAAAAACATTGTCAGGAGAAAAAATAGCTCCACCAACAGAAAAACAAGGGGGCGTGAACCGGGCCAGAGGATTCTATACTGCTGCCCGTAGGACCGCCTGCCCAAAAGCTGCGTCCGTACCCTTTGCAACGTCCAACTTATAAAATGTATTAAACGTATGTACGGAAAACCAGGTTGCCGCCTTGCAAACCTGTGCCATAGAGATCTGATGGTGTGCCGCCCAGGAGGCACTCATGGCCCTCGTAGAATGGGCTTTAACTGATAAGGGAGGTGGAACGCGCTTCAGACCATATGCCTGAAAAATCAGCTGCTTAATCCACCTAGCCAAGGAAGACTTGGCAGCCGGCTGACCCTTCTTGGGGCCATCCGGAAGAACAAAAAGCACATCTGTTTTCCGAATCTTCTCTGTAGCCTTGAGATAGACCCTCATGGCTCGAACCACGTCCAAAGTATGAAGCCGTCTTTCCTCTCTGGACTGGGGAGTAGGAAAGAAGGATGGTAGGACTAGGTCCTGATTCAAGTGAAAACTGGATATGACCTTAGGAAGGAAAGAAGGTTGAGGCCGCAGAACCACTCTGTCCTTATGCAGAATAAGGTATGGCTCCCTGCATGACAAGGCTGCCAGCTCGGAAACCCTTCTGGCTGAAGCCATAGCCACCAAGAAAACCAACTTTCGGGTTAGTAGCACAAGAGGGATTTCTGTCAGAGGTTCAAACGGCTGCCTTTGTAAAGCTGACAAGACCAGATTTAAATTCCAGGGGCAGAGGGGAGCTCTAATAGGGGGATTCACATGCAAGACCCCCTGCAAGAAGGTTTTCATAAGCGAATGGGTGGCCAAGGGTCTTTGAAACCATATTGATAAAGCCGACACCTGCCCCTTTAGAGTACTAAGAGCCAACCCTTTGTCAACGCCAACCTGGAGGAATCGCAAGATCCTGTCAATAAAAAACTTTCGAGGATGCCATTTTTGAGACTCGCACCACTCCACATAGGTTCTCCAGACTCTGTAATAAATATTTCTGGAGACCTGCTTCCTAGCCTGAATCAACGTAGATATGACCTGATCTGAGAGGCCTCTGCCCTTAAGAATTAGGGATTCAGCCGCCAAGCCGTCAAATTTAGCTGCTGTGAAGCAGGATGGCAGATTGGGCCCTGAGACAGCAGATCTGGGCGCAGGGGGAGCGGCCACGGCGCCCCGACTGACATCTTCACGATGAGTGCGTACCAAGCCCTCCTGGGCCAGGTTGGGGCCACCAGGATCACAGGCCTGCGCTCCACCCTGATCCTCCGTAGAAGGCGGGGAATCATCTGCAGTGGAGGGAACGCATACAGAAGAGAAAACTGGTGCCAAGGGCAAACCAAGGCATCGGTCCCGTAGGCCGAGGGATCCCTGGCTCGGGATATGAATTTGTCCAACTTTTTGTTGGATCTCGTTGCCATAATGTCCACATCTGGGACTCCGAATCTTTGGCAAATCTCTTGGAATACCTGGGGGTGAAGCGACCATTCCCCCGGGAGCAACTGTTGACGACTCAAAAAATCTGCTTGAGAATTGTCTATCCCTGGGATGAACACCGCCGAGATGCAGAGTACATGGGCTATCGGCCCATGAGAAAATCAGGTTTACTTCTCTTTGGGCTGCTGGGCTCTTCGTGCCCACCTGGTGGTTTATGTATGCCACCGCAGTGGCGTTGTCGGACTGTATCCTTACTGGCAGACCCTGAAGGGGGAGAGTCCAGGCGATCAGGGCCAGCCGAGCAGCTCTGATCTCCAAGATATTGATGGGAAGCAGTTTTTCTGCCTCCGACCACTGCCCTTGCTGGGTCTGTTCTTCTAGAACTGCCCCCCAACCTGACAGGCTGGCATCCGTGGATACTATCTTCCACGTGATGGGGCAAAAGGATTTCCCTTTTGACAAATTTTGAGAGACCAGCCACCAAGACAGGCTGCGCCGGACCTTCGGGGAGAGCACTAACGGACGATCTAACGCCTGAATGGACTTGTTCCAAGCAGAGAGAATGGCTGCCTGAAGATATCTAGTATGGATCTGGGCGTAGGGCACAGCCTCGAAGGCGGCCACCATCTTCCCCAGCAGTCGCATACATAGGCGAATAGTCGGCCTCTTCTTGCCTAAGATCACTTGAACTGCTTGAGCTATTGATCTGATCTTTGCTTGAGGTAAAATTATCCTCTGGCAGTCTGTATCTAGCCGAAGGCCTAGATATTCCAACTGCTTTGTGGGTTTCAATACCGATTTTTCTAGATTTACAATCCACCCGAATTCCTCTAGATGCCGAACTGTGCGACCTACTGCCTGATTGAGGTTGGAAGCTGAGCTGTCGATAACCAGAAGATCGTCCAAGTATGCCAAGACTAAAATGCCTTCTGTCCTTAGGACGGCTAGCACCGGGGCTAATACCTTTGTGAATACCCGCGGAGCTGTTGCCAACCCGAAAGGGAGGGCTACGAACTGGTAATGGCGGTGATCTATCATAAAACGAAGAAACCTGTGATGTGCCGGGTAGATCGGCACGTGCAGATACGCATCTTTTATGTCTATAGATGCTAGAAAGTCGTCTTGATGTAGGCTGGCTGCCACCGAACGTATGGACTCCATACGAAAGTTCTGAATGTTTAGAAAGCGATTTAGGCGTTTGAGGTCCAAGATAGGCCTGACGTCACCATTGGGCTTTGGTATTATGAAAAGGTTGGAGTAGAATCCCAGACCCCATTCCTGGGTTGGTACTTCTACGATTACTCCTTGGAGCAAGAGACGATCCAATGCTTTTACAAGAGAGGCCCTCTTTAATGGGTCGCTTGGAAGACTTGACCCCTGAAAATGAGGAGGGGGGACTTCCCGAAACTCTAGCTTGTAGCCCGTGGTTACCACGGATCTTACCCAAGAGTCGGGAATTCTGGCCTTCCACACTTCGGAGAAAAACCGAAGCCTTCCCCCCACCCAAGAGAGTGGGGTGCCCCTTCATGAATCTGACTTGAGGACTGGTTTAACCGGCTTGCGAGACCATGGCCTCTTGTCTGTCGTGGCTTGTCCTTGTGGGCGGCTATTAAATGCTGAACGCCCGGGAGGCCGTCGATACTGACGGGAAGTTGAAGGGGCCGAGCCTGCGAAGGCCTGTCGCTTAAATGCGGGCCCACGCGATCTTTTCTTGATAGGCAAGAAAGAACTTTTACCACTTGATATGGTCTGGATATATTTATCTAGGTCTTCACCGAATAGTCTCCCACCATGAAAGGGAAATCCTGCTAAAAGCTTTTTGCAGGGTGCCTCTGCTGACCAGTTTTTTAGCCACAAAAGGCGACGCATATGAACCAACAGCAGAGATAAACGGGACGCCTGTTGAACGGAGTCCTTAATAGCATCTACTGCAAAGCAGAGAGCTCTTGGGAGGTCAGCCAATTCACGAGCTTGCTGAGCCGTTATGTCCCTTAATATCTGTTTAGTCTGATCCTTTAAAGCCTGACAAACGCCAATGGCTGCCACTGCTGGCTGAACCACGGCACCTACTGTGGTAAAAGAAGCCTTCAGTAGGGTCTCCAATTTTTTGTCGACTGGATCTTTAAACACCTGGACATTTTCCACCGGACAGGTCAGGGATTTATTTACGCAGGAAATGGCTGCGTCCACAGTAGGGAGTGCCCATTTCTTTGCAAATTCTTCTTCCATAGGATAGAGAATGGTAAACCTTTTAGGAGGGATAAAAATCCTATCAGGTCGAGCCCAATCCTGAAAAATCACGCTCTCCAGAAGGGGGTGAACCGGGAAAGACGCACCACTTAATGGTGCCTTCAAGGAACCTAAAGAGGATACCGCGGGGGCTAATTGTTCTGACACTGGAAGTTTAAAAGCAGTGCGAACCATATCCGTCAGAGACTGGATCCACAGACTCTCTGCTTGAGAAGCCGAAAAAATGTCATCTATAGTGGAATCTTCAATGTCTGACCCGTCAGGACTCAGGTCCGCTTGATCCCCCTGTGGGTCCAATTCCTCCGAAGAGAGGACCTCTGCATCCGAACACACCGTTCTAGGTGACGGGGATCTAGCCCGTTTGCCACCAGGCAAAGAGCGGGCAATTAAAGCAGTTAACCTTTTCTCTAGCCCACCCAGGGTGGATTCTAGCATTTCTTCCGTAACATAAACGGGAATGGGTTGATTGGGGGCCGCCTCTGCCCCTAGCACCCTCAATGGCTCCTGCACGATGCTGTTCGGTGGTCTATCTGGTGAGGGTGGGACCACTGGAGCCTGGCCCAAATCCTCTGACCCCGTTGGAGACCCCTTTACTTTTTTGGCACCTTTTGCAGCCTTAGCTGGTCCTGATCCCTTGGGAGCCATTGCACAACCTTGAGACACTCCTACAGCCAACACCCAACTGTTGTAGCTAGAAGTGAAACATTAATAAGGACAGGCTATGGTAAAAAAAAAAATTTTTTTTTTTTTTAATTTTCATACGCCTGAGAAGGCGGCAATACCGAGGAGAGTCCTGTGAGTATTGCCACACCAATGCCCGTTAGCTGGAGCCCAAGGTTGCACCGACTCAGATACTGCCAGATCTAAGGCTGAGTCCTTTTAAGAAAAAAATCTTTTTTTTTTTTTTTTTCTGGTCAGTGTGGACTAAGTCCAGACCTGAAGATCCACAAACCACCACTGGGTGTCACTGTTAGCCAGAAATGGCTCAGCTGCGCGCTCTGTGTCCTCACTCTCCACTGCTCTCAGGAGGGAATGACCAGCCAGGAAATGCTTTTTTGCTTTATCTGAGACCTGACGCTGCTGGCCCGCAGCCCCCCCCCCCCCACGCACGCTGATGCTGTAAAAGGCGGCGTGCGCCCCCGCCCCCCCCACGCTGAAACCAACATGGAGGAAGCAGAGAGCAGAGGAGAAGCCTGGACCAGCGCTAGTAACACAGACACCCGGTAAGCCACTAAACTTTGTAGTGCACACATAGAGGAAGCTGTCCCCCTAGGCTTCCTAGGAAACAGGAGTTTTGTCAGCACTTCCTCTCTATACACGTGGGGCTGCAGTATCATGCTAACAGGCAAATCTGGGGGGAGTAGCAAAATACATATCTTTAAAAGCATATATATATCTACATGTTATCTGGGTAAACATTAGTACATCCCATCCTGCCTCAAAAAGACATAGTGGAGATAGTGGCTGATGCACAAGCATACCATTAGCCAACCCAGAACCCCCAGGGGGATACCTACTGTCGAACCAAGTCCCGCAGGTTCCCTCTTACCTGCTCCACGCCGCAGGGTATTGCAAAATGCAAGAGGCCCAGCCTTCCCCCATCTCCGTGGGTATTGCCTTGGACCTTCAGGGACCGGGGTCCTGTGTTAAGGAACCCACACCCCTGGACCTAT
Organism: Rana kukunoris; assembly: GCA_029574335.1. Lineage (NCBI taxonomy): Eukaryota > Metazoa > Chordata > Amphibia > Anura > Ranidae > Rana > Rana kukunoris. Next base: position 96,564,265 of record CM056050.1, on the reverse strand, counting down.
ATAGCATCCTGGCATCAGTAGCGTTTAGTTCTTGGAAGAGACTAAGGCACTGGAGCCCAGAATCCAGCCCTCCAAGGAGAGGCATTATAGGCAAAACCCCACTCCAGCAGGGCCCGGGTACCGTACACCTTGGCTTTGAAGCACTTCGGACGGATCCGGCTAGCTATCCTGGGTCCCGAGACCTCCGAGGGACAGCTAGACGTGACCAACACCTAAGACACTGGCGAAAAAACTGAAGCACTCCCAGTGGGAGGGGGTTATATAGGGAGGAAACTTCCTGTGAAATTGATTACACCAGTGTCCACACCTGAAGGTACCCATATAACCCAAGTGTAATGGCTATGCGCTCTGTGTCCCGTGATGTACGATAAAGAAATAGGGTTTTCTTCCGTCCAAAAAAACGGAGCTTACCGCAGACGGATGTTAACGGACGTTTAGCGGATGCTCATCCGCTAACGGACGCTAACCCATAGGGAAGCATTGAGGTCCGTTAACGGACGTCCAAAAAAAACGGACGAACTGAACGGACGTGTGAAAGGGCCCTAAGTAGCCTGTTAAAATAAAAATTCTCAACACAATGGGGGTTATTTACTAAAGGCAGATCCACTTTGCACTACAAGTGCAAAGTGCACTTGAAATTGCACTGAAAGTGCAATTGGAAGTGCAGTTGCTGTAGATCCGAGGGGGACATGCAAGGAAACTAAAAAACAGCCTTTTAGGTTGCACATGATAGAATAATAATATCAGCAGAGCTTCCCCTCATTTCAGATCTACCCCTCAGATTTACAGTGACTGCACTTCCAGTGCAATTTCAAGTGCATTTTGCACTTGTAGTGCAAAGTGAATTTACTTCATAGATGTGGATGTTTGTTTGCACAATTGGTTTTTCTGCCAAACCCACCTTGATATTGGGCCATTTCTTTAGAGAATAGAGATTCGGTGCCATAATGTGTTTCATCATAGAGAAATTTCACTTCACTGGCACCAGCGTCCTCTGCATTTTGAATCAGCTCCTACAGTAAGAACACAATATTAGTTCTTTTATGAGGTCTAATGCATTTATTGTAGCAACTCTGTGAATTACATAAACACTTTTCTAAGACAGCCTACCATTATGTAAATTCTAAAAGTATCTGATTATACAAAGATCACTGCACGTCACAGTTTCTGCTACTTTACGTCACAGTTCCCTAAAATCACAGCCAGCCATGCGCCCTGCCCCCCGGTACAGCACAGCCCCTCTTTTAGGTCATTGCCCCCCCCCCTTTACATCACAGTTGCCCTTCATGTTACAGTCCCACCTTTTATGGCACAGTTCCCCCATCATGCCAGTGCCCCCCCCCTACCTACTTGGCCCCCCCCTTAGCAGTGTCGTAACCCTCCCACCTTTGTAGCAGTGTTTATACCCCCACCTTTTATAGCAGTTTCTTCACCCTCACCCCCTCTTAATAGCAATGTTTTTACCCCCTCCTTATAGCAGTCTCTTCACCCCCCTCCCCCTTTTTCCCTTTCACAGCAGCATTTTCATTCCTACCAGATCTGAAAGGAGGGCGGGAGCTGCCCTGGCTCCTAAATGGCGTGACACAATGGTCCGGATGTTACCATCACCTGGTCCAGATCTGGACCGCGGTCCATGATTTAGTGATGTCTGGTATACACCAATGAGCTGCCATATACGAATAACCATAAGCTACATAAAATATTATTTTGCCATTCGCTAGTTCAAAACGCAAAGGCCCCAGAGCGCAGCCACAGCTGGAGGGTATGGGTAAGTTGACATCACGTATCGCATAACCAGGAAAATTGTAGTATTATTTGGTTGGCAATGCCAAAGTGTGCCATGTAGTGGGTGGAGCTGGAAAGTTTAAACCAGAAACAAAAAGGCATATTTCACTTTCTTCACACAAAGTGAATGAATGAAGAACTTATTAGGGGTGCAACAGATCAAAAAACTCGTTCCTCGGATCAGGAGTCACAGATTGGATCATTTTCGGATCAGCAAAAGCAAAAACAAAAAAAATCTCCCCCACTGTAATATCCACATCCCCCCCCCCCCCCCACTGTAATATCCACATCTCCCCCCCCCCCCCACACTGCAGTGGCGTCACTCGGTGCAAAAAAATGGTGCTACCCCCCACCCACTATGGTCCCCCCCCTCAGTACAGACCCCCCCCCCCTTCAGTACAGACACCCCACAGTAGTGCAGACCTCAGACAGTAACCCCCACAACAGTAGTTCAGACCTCAGACAGCGGTGTATGTTTCCCTCGAGCGCAGGCTCCTCCCTCTGTGGGTGTGAACAGAGAGGAGGGGCACCGCCAGGTTTACCAAGATGGCCACCGCTCAGGAGCTAGGCCGAAGCCGGGGACTTTCCTACGGCCGAGGCTTGGGAGCGCTCCACAGATCGCGGGGTGTGCTGATCCGACCGGGGTGACCCGTTCGGATCACGGATCGGTGACGATCCGTTGCACCCCTAGAGCTTATATAGCGCACCACATGCAAATTAAATTGCCTCTGGGCGCTCGTTGTTCCCGTCTCCTGATATCAAAGTGGAACTAATGGCAGAGATACTTAACTCAACCAACCGTCCCTCCAGACCCGGCATCTTCTCCTGTGGGTCAGTTTTCAGGCCTCTATTTGCCAGCGCAGGAGGAGAGCCCTTCTGCGCATGTGAAGGACCTAGTCGTTTCAGTCCAGCCACTGTAAGCTGAGCTGCGCATTCAGGGGTTACTGTGATCAGGTATGTGTAGTTTATTGCATGTCTCTTCTGCAATAAAAAGCCTGCAGACTCACAGCGAGGTACAGTGGAACTTTAGTTCCACTTTAAGGGTAAAAAATTGATTGGCATTTTATAATTACATTTTTAATTCAAAGTCTACTTTACCTACAGTATATCTTGATCGCTCAAGCACAATAAACTATTTGAATGCTACTATCAGTATCCCAGTTTCTCGCTGACACGTCATACAGCAACGAAAGAGGATTATCACCTTTAGAATTTGTCCTCCTTCTGGGTATCTCCTTAGAATGTCTTTGAGGAAGTCAACAAGTGGTGGAGTTGTTTGTCCAAATTTACCTGTCACAAAAATATATATTATATATTACTGACAAGTATACAGAGAGCAGAAGGAGACCATGCAGGATTACTAAGTAAAGCTGTGGCAAGCTCTTGCATTACAACACATTTTTATTTAATATATAAAAGAAATAGTCCAGCGCTAAATGAAGACAGATATGTGATAAACAGGCACCAAATTATTCCAAAAAATAATTCCAATAACTAAGTAAATTCATAGAAGTGAAATTCCATTGAAGTGTCCATGAGCAATCTATGCGATTGCGTAAAATCAATCAGGATGAAAAAGTCCCTCCAGCCATGAAACGAATGAAGCTACGATGGAGCAAGTGTCACCAGCCAAGAAACACAACCGCGCTTACCAGAAGACGTGTGACCCCCTAATAAGAGTGGTCTATTGCTCTTTGTTTACAATAACCAAGCCACAGACCTTGACCCTCCCAGATATTGTCGCCCATCACTGGATAATATGCGCCATAGAGATGATAGTAATGGTATTGCACAGAGTGGCGCCAAATCTCCTCTTCTAGGGTCCCCCACCATCGCTCTAGGCTCCACCATGTGCCACCATAACAAACCGCTTGTTATGGGGCGTATGTGCAGGCCCCCTCCCTCAGCAGGGCTGTGTACATCCATAGACACACACAGTGTGACTTGGCCCTGCCCCTCACACACAAGATTGGCTCCTGCTGCTGCCTCTGTGTCCTTTGAGGACAGAGAGAGAGAAACCAGTGTGGCTACAAACAGGTTGGATCATGACAGGACTCTGATAAGTATAAAGGGGGTTGAAGGGGCGATACTACAACTGGGATTTTTTTGGCATTAATACAGGGAAGGCAAAGAAAAACATGTTGCATTTAGAACCACTTTTAAAGCTTCATTAAAGAAAAGGTGTGATAAATTAGCACAGAAGGGCTTGAGTGATTTTTATTTATGATAACAATAATCCATTTTTATATGTCACCAACCTCAATTTTGCGTTTTTTCTTAGATTCCTAAACTACGCAACATGAAAAATAATAGAGCATGCCGAGTGTCAAGCAGCAATAAATTTCTGTTTGCTAACTAATGTCATATTGTATGTCATACGGCCTTGTAACAGAAAAGCAATGAGACACACTAAGGACAGCACTGTTAGACAACATGGTTACCTCCTCCTTTCAGGCCTTTGGATTGGAGGTTCAGAAATATTTGTTCACTGTTGGATCCCAGGTCACCGATCTTGGTCCAATCAGATACCTGGAAAAAAATGAATTTATAATAAAGTTATTATTATAAAATAGTTTCAGCTTTAGACACAACCCTATAATTTTAGACAACCTGTCAGGTTTAATAAAGAGAATGTTTTAAAAATACTATCAAAAAGGTGTTTAAGTTCAGCAGTGGCTGAATCATGTACTGATTTCCATCTCCTAGGGACCATGGCAGTGAGCTCTCTGCCCCAAGTAGGGGTGACTTCAAGGTTTGGACCAAGCTTTAGCTGTTCAAACTTTCGACCGAATGTGGGACTTGGGACTTTTAGCTCGTACAGCCAAACATATATATAGTAGGGGTGCAATGGATCAGAAAACTCACGGATCGACCCTCGGATCAGAGTCACGGATCTGATCATTTTTCGGATCAGAAAAAAAAAAAATTTACACTTTAGAGCCCCCTTACATCAGATTCCCCCATCCATCAGAGTCCCCCCCATCCATCAGAGTCCCCCCCATCCATCAGAGTCCCCCCATCCATCAGAGTCCCCCCATCCATCAGAGTCCCCCCATCCATCAGAGTCCCCCCATCCATCAGAGTCTCCATCAGCACCCCCATGCATAAGATTCACCATTACAGCCACCATACATTGCATGCTATTGCTCAGTGCTCACCTAGGCCGCCACCGGGTGGACCAAGATGGGCGCCGATCCAAAGATAGCCTTTCCTATGGCCGAGGCAGAGAAGCGCTCCGCGGATCGCCTGGTGTGCCGATCTGAACAGGTTGACCCGTTCGGATCACAGATCGGTGACAATCCGTTGCACCACTAATATATAGTATATTATCTATGACACCTTCCTATCTGTCACTGGCTGCAAAGGAAGCAGTGGGGGCCAGCACCCTGACCCTCTGTTTAACTTTAGCAGGAGGCCCAAATGCAATTTAGAAACATAGAAGAGTGGCAGCAAAAAAGATTAAGTGATATATACACACACACACACACATATTATATACACACATACATACATACATACATACATACATACATACATACATACATATACACACACACACACACACCGTTCAGGTCCATATATATTTGGACACAGCCACAATTTTATATTTTTTCAGGTATTTACAAAAACATATTCATGCTATAGCTATATAATAGATACAGACTGAAAGTGCACAATCTGAGGTTTAATTTGAGGGTATGTACATCCAAATCGGAAAGGGATTTAGGAATTACAGCTCCTAAGAATAGCCACCCCCTGTTTTTTAAGGGACCAAACGTAATTGGACAATTAAATCAAAAGCTTTTTCATGGCCAGGCGTGGGCTACTCCTTCGTTATTTCTTCATCAATTAAGCAGGTAAAAGATCTGGAGTTGATTCTAAGTGTGGTATTTGCATTTGGAATCTATTGCTGTGAATCTATAAAATGTGTTCAAATGAGCTGTCCATGCATGTGAAACAGACCATTGTAAGGCAAAAGAAATCAGAGAGATAGCAACAACATTAGGAGTGGCCAAAACAACAGTATAATCTAAAGTAAAGAAGACACTGGTGAGGTCAGCAACACAAAAAGGCCTGGACGTCCACAGGAGGCAACAGTGGTGGATGATCGCATGATCCTCTCTATATGGTAAAGAAAAAACCCCATTCAAAACATCCAGACAAGTGAGGAGGTGGGCATATCATTGTCAAAGTCTACAATCAAGAGAAGAATTCATGAGAAAAAATACAGAGGGTTCACCACAAGGTGCAAACCATTTATTAGCCTGAAGAATAGAAAAGCCAGATTAGACTTTGCAAAAAAATATCTAAAAAAGCCAGACCAGTTCTGGAAAAGCATTCTTTAGATGGAAGAAACTAAGATTAATCTGTAACGGAATGACAGGAAATAAAAACCACCTGGCACACACCCCAATACGCGGCCAAATCCACACATGAGCCTAAGTCTGCATAAAATATGTCAAGACCGATGTCGGACAAATGAACGCCGTCCGATCTAAACAGTCCAGCATGACCCTCTTCTAACTCAGTGTGTCTAAATGACATCATCCCTAAACCAGAAAGCAATTTGGACACCGACTTATTTATTCTTTTTCTAATTTTCTCCAATGGATGCCTAGGAAAGGGGGGAAGCCAAACTAACCTCTGTACAATCTCTGAAAATACTATCCTAGTTTTAGGAAAAAGAAACTGAAACCTTAGAAGATCATCCCTGATGCTGAAAATGATGTCTAAAGTTTTCCGCTGCCCAACGTCATTTCCCCCAAGATGGATGATTAATACATCCGGAGGAGGGAAATGACGCATGAGCATAGATAATTCGGAATTAAGATTGGCCCATAACATACCACGTTTACCACCCCAGTACACCTTAAACTTATCGACCTCTAAGCCTAAATTAGCCGTGTAACTTCTTTTCTGTGCTCTCAGATGGGCCCAGTAAACGAATGAATGGCCGAAGATCCAGACAACTTGTAAGTGCCCTGAAAGGATCAAAGAGAATTGTTAGGACGTACATAAAGTAAATAGCTGTCAGATTTCAACCTGGCCAATTTTCTTAATCCTGTCAATATCTAACCCTAACCTTGAGGCTTCAGTAGCCACAACTATCCGGAATGAATGGGAAGTAAGACGTGCCTTATCTAAATCCAAAAACTTTAAACATTTTTTTAAAACACTAGAAAGTTGAAATTTCGTCAATGGCCGACCCGATTCATGGATAAAAAATGTTGAAAACCCCATGGGCCTGATTGCAAAGAAATTGCTAACTAAACGAACGAGGCAAGTAAAGGAACAGTCCCATGCGTTCAGCTGTAACCAAGATCCCTTACCCAGCAGGTCCGTCTTTGACTTACCTATTAAAATCCTAACAGCCCTATCAAACAACATCCGTTGTAGTGATGCTAACCAGTTCAGACACCCTTAATGCCGCAAAAAACATGAGTGAGAAAACTGCTTGAAAAAGCACCGACTCAAAATGAGAGAAACAAACTTTATCCGTAGATAGGCATATGTCACATAAAAGCTTCGGAGTGATAGGTTTCCAAGTATCCGTCAGGAAAAAAAAAAATTTGTAACCTTTTAACGCTTGTCTAACCAAAAAATAATGCAAAAAAGAAGGAAGACCATTAATCTTAAGAAAAAACGAAATGCCAGATAACGTTTTCTGCACGTAGGACCAAGAATATTACTTGGTAAAAAGAAAATGTAAAAAACGCAGAGCCCTGTCTTCTGAAAATAAATGAACTGGTTCATTGGACATACTCAAAAATCCTAAGTATAGAAGCCAGGCGGATTGATATCCCACCCAGGTAGAAGGAGCCACCGAATTAATGATATATTGGGAAATAGACTTTAGACCAGATCCCATAGAAACGGTCCCCACCTTGTCCGCTTCTGGGAGCAACCGGAAAAAGCGTTCCATCAGCGAACGAGATAGAGAATCCGCCAAGTCATTGTCCTTACCTATAACATGTACTGCTTTCACCCAAATATTCAAGCTTAGACATTAGAATACCATATATCTTAAAAGAACAATGACTGGCGGAGACTTGGACGATAAACAAGTTATGGCATACATCACACCCTTGTTGTCCGTACGAACCAAAATCCTCCTGTTTTGAAAGAAAACTCCCCTAATTTCGATAGCAACTATGATTGGGAATAATTCCAGCAAAACGATATTTTTTAGATAACCTTTAGCCTGCCAAGAGGAACACCAACGTCCTGCACACCAGTGGGACCGCCAAACTGCGGCAAAACCCACTGAGCCTGCAGCGTCAGTGAAAAGACAAAAGTCTTTATCTAAAACAAAATCCTCCTGCCATACTGCTCTACCATTGAAATGGGATAAAAACTGCATCCATACCAAAAGGTCTTCTTTTATGTCATGCGACATTCGGACATGGGAAAAAGGGGATTTTAAACCCGAGATGGATAGGTAAAGTCTTCTTGAAAAGACTCTACCTACAGGTAAAATCCTTGTTGCAAATGTTAGTAAACCTAAGAGGGACTGTACTTCTTTCAGAAGAGCCTTTTTTTTACGAATCAAGAAAAAAACATGCATTTTATTTTTTCTATTTTCAGTTCAGGAAGCCTGAATTCCATCAAATCAGTATCAATTATGATGCCTAAGAATTCAAGGCATGTGGATGGCAAAACGGTCTTATCAAAAGCCAAAGGGACACCAAAATGTCGACAGATCCTAAAAAATGTATCTAGCAAATGGGCACAGTCAGAAGTGTTGGGAGAGCCAAAAAACAGGAAATCATCTAAATAGTGAATGAGGGCGTCAGAACCGGATTCAGCCGTGACCACCCACTCTAAAAAGGATGAAAATGTCTCAAAATAAAAGCATGATAGGGAGCAGCCCATCGGCAGGCATTTGTCAAAATAAAAACAATTGTTGAATAAAAACCCCAGGGAATTGAAACAAAGGGTTAATAGGCAGCAGGCAAAAAGCGGACTTAATATCAGCTTTTGCCAAAAGAGAACCCCTACCAAGGAGTCTCAACTTGACAAGCGCGTCCTCAAAGGAAGCATATGACACAGAAGACATACTATCCTCTATCTCATCATTGAGGGATTCGCCCTTGGGGAAAGATAAATGGTGGATAAGTCTGAATGAATTTGCTTCTTTTTTTGGGACGATACCTAAGGGTGAAATCCTAAAATTCACAAAAGGCGGGGAGGAAAATGGACCTGCTACCCGACCTTCACAAACTTCCAAATAAATTTTTTCAAGGACTACATTGGGAAACTCATTAATTGATTTGAGATTGTTGACAATTTTACAGCCTTGACCGTAAAAAGTTGGCAACAAAAACCCATCACTGAAACAGTCAATGAGAAGCTGCGCCCTCAGTCGGTTTGGGTACAACTGGAGCCATGGCAGCATATTTTTGAGCATCACCGGCGTGACTGCCTTTTGAAAAAGTCCCTGACTGGTTAGTTGCTGACATTTTCTTGAAACACTTAGAGACTGAGTGAGAGCCAGTGCAGAATGCACATTCATGCCTATATTTGCATGAATTAGGCCATCGACACTGGCTATCGTTAAAATTGAAGCATAATCCTTTTTTGTAGCCAGAGATGCTGATAACTTGTGGACTAATGGTGGGTCTAGGAAATGCCAGCCTTTGTGGCAGAAAGAGATTCAGCCAAAGGCCCACATCCTTTACTCCCCATTTTAAAGAAGGGTGCATGGATAATTTTTGACGGAAAGCCTCTTCATAATTATACCATGCTACGCCCCCAAAATTCCTATAGGCTTCTAAGATAATGTCCAGATGTTGGAACAAACCAGGACTTCTTTCAGGGAATTTCTCACAGGATATCCCTGCAAAAATACAAAATGACTGTAGCCAATTGTTAAACGATTTTTGTATCGGCCTACGTCTGTCTTCCTCATCTTTTTTCTCTGCCCTGTTAACAAAATCTCTAGCAGAAGGGAGCAATGATAGTATATCAATAAACTCTCCCTGCCAGATCTTTTCCCTAACCGTAGCAGACAAATGGAAACCCAACGGGTTAATGTCACAAGGCATCGGCGCTCTCAGTGAAGTTTCAGGTAAATTCTGAGAGCGCACAGCCGCATAACCTGAACTTTCGACACTTTGTGAATTAACAACATTCAATGAGCTGCAATTAACTAAAGCACCACTAGGTGGCGACCACACATTAGCAGCAGAATTGTCAACATGAACACTAGCCTGTGGCTGAGAATGCAAATCCTTAGCTAACTGTGACAGTAACTCAGCAATATTAGAAAGTAAAAGGAACAGCAAATGAATCACTCGTATCTTGCTGAAAAGATGTAGTAGAAGAAAATTGGCCATCTGTATTACCTGGCAAAGGCACAGAAGATGACCCCCTATTGGACCTGGCTGTAGTGTCTGACCCGGCAGATGATGTACCCTGCTGCTGAGAGGCCGGCTGTGACCGTTGCTGGGAAGCCCTGTACGCCACACCTCCTCTCCGGTTTTCGGCTCTGGGTGAAACACCTCCAGCCGCCCCTGCAGTGCTGCTCCCGGGGACTCCACGGCACCTGTTAGGAGAAAGAACAACCCTACCGACAGCCGCGCCTCTGGCGCCGCCTCTTTTCCCGCCTCGCGCCCCGCCGCCTCTAGGTCTGCCCCCGGAACGTGTAATCTGGTCCTGAGAATGACCTGCTCTGCATGAACGCTGAGCGTGGGGTGGGGGAGTACTCAAGGCGCGGAGTGCGCCTCCTCTTCGGCGTCTCCGTGACGTGGACGGGGGGGGGGAATCTTCCTGCGCCGATGGCCCGGACATCCTGCAGACCCTCCTGCAACGACTTCCTCTTCTTCCGGTTCGGACTCCCGGATGCTGGCCACATGATGCTCCTCCACCGCAGGGGACAACGCTGGAGCCGTGCCGACCGTTGCAGCTCCCACCGGAGCCTCTTGACCCGACGTACGAGGTAGGCTAAGGCAATGCCGAATCCAGGCGTCCCCACTGTCTTCACCTGCCCGCTCCAACAGCTGCCGGACCAAACTCATCTTCTGGCTACAGGGACACTGTTTGCTCAGCGAGATGACTCAGAGAACACCACAGTTCTTCTGTCCTCTGAAGCGGCTGAGCTCTGTCCTAACGGAACCTGCTTTATATAGCCCTAAATCCGGCCTAAATTAGCTGGTTTGAACCTGTTTTTGCGCGGGCTTTCCCCTGGGCCAGTAGCTGACCTGAATCTGAGCTACTTTTGGGCGGGCTTTTACAGGTCACAGAGAGGTCACCTGACCCCTCAGACCTATGAGCCTGCCAAAAATACCTGAGCAGCAGTTTCAAATAAAGGAATTTAAAAGCCCTTCTCCCGCCATTTTCCCACGAGGAAAAGGGGGGCTAGGGGGCTGCCAATCCCCTCTTCCTTTCATTCATCTACAGTGGGGAAAATAATTATTTGATCCCCTGCTGATTTTGTAAGTTTGCCCACTTACGAAGAAATGAAGGGTCTATCATTTTTATCATAGGTGTATTTTAAATGATAAGAGACGGAATACTAACCAAAAATCCAGAAAAAACACACGATACAAATGTTAAACATTGAGTTGCAGTTCAGTGAATAAAATAAGTATTTTATTCCCAAGCAAAACATATCTTATTTTTACTTGGTGGAGAGGCAAGACTTTTCTTGTAGTTGGTTACCAGGTTTGCACACATTGCAGGAGGGATTTTGGTCGACTCATTTTTACAGATCTTCTCTAAATCCTTAAGGGTCTTGGCTGCCGCTTGGCAACTCAAATCATCATCTCCCTCCGCAAATCTTTCTATAGGATTAAGGTCCAGAGACTGGCCAGGCCACCCCATGACCTTAAAGGGGTTGTAAAGGAAAAAAAAAATCCCTAAATAGCTTCCTTTACCTTAGTGCAGTCCTCCTTCACTTAGCTCATCCTTCGATTTTGCTTTCAAATGTACTTATTTCTTCTGAGAAATCCTCACTTCCTGTTCTTGTCTGTAACTCACCACCATAATGTGAGGCTTTCTCCCTGGTGTGGAGAAAGCCTCTTGAAGGGGGGAGGGGATGAGTCGGAGTGCCAGGACGCCCACTAACACACAGCTCCTTTCTCTATCTGCAAAGTAGAGAGTGTCCTGACACTCCTGCTCGCCCCCTCAAGAGGCTTTCTCCACACCAGGGGGAAAGCATTGCATTACTGTGTGGAGTTCCAGACAGAAGAACAGGAAGTGAGGATTTCTCAGAAGAAATTAGGACATTTAAAAGCAAAATTGAAGGATGAGGTAAGTGAAGGAGGACAAAAACTAAGCTAAAGGAAGCTATTTAGGGAAAAAAATTCCTTTACAATCCCTTTAACTCGACTCCTGTGTTTGGAGGAAGAAACATGAACGTGACTTGCTGAAGTTAAAATGGAGCATCAGAATGGGGAAGAAAGGGGATTAAAGTGACCTTGAACGTGGCATGGTTTTTGGTGCCAGACGGGCTGGTCTAAGGAAAATTAAAAAACTGCCGATTTACTGGGATTTTCACTCACAACCTTCTTTAGGGTTTACAGAGAATGGTCCATAAAAGAGAGTGAGTGAGTGGCAGTTGTGTGGATGAAAATGCCTTGTTAATGTCAGAGGAGAATGGGCAGACTGGGTTTGAGATAATAGAATGGCAACAGTAACTCAAATAACCAATTTGTTACAACCGAGGTATGTAGAATACATCAAGCCTTGAAGCAGATGGGCTGCAGCAGCACAAGACCACACCAGGCTCCAATACCCATCAGCTAAGAACAGGAAACTGAAGCTACAATTCGCACAGGCTTAAAATTGGACAATAGGAGATTGGAAAAACGTTGCTTGTCTGACGAGTCTCGATTTCAGCTGCAACATTCAGATGGCAGGGTCACAATTTGGCACAAACAACATGAAAACATGGATCCATCCTGCCTTGTATCAACGGCTCAGACTGGTGGTGTAATAGTATGGGAGATAGTTTCTTGGCACACTATGGGGCCCCTTAGTACCAATTAAGCATTGTTTAAACCTCATGGCCTACCCGAGTATTGTTGCGGACCATGTCCATCCCTTTATGACTAAAGTGTACCCATCTTCTGATGGCTCCTTCCAGCAGGATAATGATCCATGTGACAAAGCTCAAATCATATCACCACTGGTTTCTTGAACATGACAAGGAGGAATGTTTACAACACCTTGTTGAACCTATGCAATGAAGAATTAGAGCAGTTCTAAAAGGTAAAAGGGGGTCCAACCTGGTACTAGCAAGGTGGCCGGTGAATGTATCTTTTAATCCCTCTGTAATTATCTTCTATACTAGCCACAAACATACAATTCAAATAAAATCTTATACAAAAGGTGACAACAAAGACATATAATGCAAGGATTATATTTTCCACAAGATGGGTGAAAATTTGGATTCTATCACCGAAAACTGAAATTGCCATGACTCATATAAGCTAATAATAACCTCCGTTCAATAAGAACATTACAGATTTATCACATCCTCCTCTGAAATGCTGCATCCTTCCCCCGTGACACTGCGTACTTATATTGATAGAAGACTGCATCATTACAAGGCTCTATTTGTTAGAAATAGATACCAGTTAAACATTACAAGGCCACCAGAAACAGGACAATAACAGCATCATTTATGTTATAGGTTAATTAAAGCGTATTTAACAAAAAAATAAAAATAAAAATAATAAAACATTTGTTGGATGTGGTGGTTGGATTTGTTTTCGTGTTTCAGCCTTTTCGCCTTTATTTTTACCTGGTAATCCCTTGAATAAACCACTTCCTGTCCCTGGGTGGCTAGTCTCACTTCTTTACTGTACCTATGGAGGGAGCCATAGCTGCCACACAGGCTGGACTTCAAACACATTTGCCTTTGTTCATCTTCAATGCATGGGAGATGAGGAGAGTAGTATGAAGTAGGAAGACAACATTGTTTTATACTCCCAGGAAGTGAAAGGAACACTGCATTTCTGGCAAAATCAGCAGGTATTATTCTGTACTTGCTGAAAATGTTTTTAGCCTGAAAAATGGGAAATGAAAATGAATGCAGCCACACAGGGATGCGGTTAGAAATCACGGGGGCCCCATACAGCTTTCCTGAGAGGGCCTCCCAACCAAGCCTCCACCCCCGAGATGCAGTAGAATAGCGACACTGACTTTATCAGCTTATGCCCTAACAATGAGAAAAAAAGTCCCTCCTCTGCTCCCACCTCCTGGGCCCCTCTGTTGACATGGTTGGGCCCAGGGACATGTGGTCTAGTGTGTGTGTGGTCTAGTAAAAAAATCTATGTATTAATTTTAGGCAGAAATTAACAATAAAACTGCCCTCGGCCCCTTGTTTAGCTGATGAGGCCTGGGCCCAGTACAGGACCGGTTGTACTGCTTAAATAGCAGCCCCGAAGCCACCACATCTAAGGCCAGTCAGAACAGAATCGGCCAATTAGAACACAGATTTGGTCCTGCTCGGTGATCTAATCATGCATACAGAAATACACTCAAATGACCCATAACAGCAGTTCAATTTACATTGTTACCAAGCTTTGGACTGCGCATTGTAGCCAATTTTGAGACAATGCACACTCCAACTATAGCCTATACAGAGAGTACCTTATGTCAGACACAGCTGTACAGAATATTACCGTAAAAATCAATGGAAACAGTAAACCCTGGGGTTGATTAGCTTTAGGCAATTATTTGTAGGCAAAATCAATCTTCCCTATTTACACACAATTCCTCTGTGCATTGTAAAGAGATACAGAGTAATACAGTGTAAAAAAAAAAAAAACATTTGATGATTTAACAAGACGGCTCTTCCTGGCAGGATATACTTTCCATCAGCCGCCTTGTTAAAATGAACAGTTTACAGCTGAAAAAAAATATTGCCAGTAAAAATTATTTTGAGCAGTTTACAAGGGTCATGTGGTGCACAGATCCAAAATGGTGACCCTTTTCAATGTAGAAAAAAGAGGGAAAGATTGACAGCTTGTATCCTGGAAGGCAAGCACAGTTCATGACAGTGGCATGTGTGTACAGGTTATTTATTCTCATAACTATGCAAAACACTTGAAAACTAGGATTAAAATCTCCATTTGTTTCATATAGGGGCTATTCATTTATTTTTGGGGCGATGTAACAAGGCAGCACAAATAGCAATCTTGTTCCAATATTAACCTATAGCAATTAGGACTCAATTTCCATTTGTTAAAAGGCTAAATTCTCCTTTACATAAAAAAAAAAAAAAAAAATGCATATATTATTGCAGGTGAAAATACAGGGAGTGCAGAATTATTAGGCAAATTAGTATTTTGACCACATCATCCTCTTTATGCATGTTGTCTTACTCCAAGCTGTATAGACTCGAAAGCCTACTACCAATTAAGCATATTAGGTGATGTGCATCTCTGTAATGAGAAGGGGTGTGGTCTAATAACATCAACACCCTATATCAGGTGTGCATAATTATTGGTCAACTTCCTTTTCTTTGGCAAAATGGGTCAAAAGAAGGACTTGACAGGCTCAGAAAAGTCAAAAATAGTGAGATATCTTGCAGAGGGATGCAGCACTCTTAAAATTGCAAAGCTTCTGAAGCGTGATCATCGAACAATCAAGCGTTTCATTCAAAATAGTCAACAGGGTCGCAAGAAGCGTGTGGAAAAACCAAGGCGCAAAATAACTGCCCATGAACTGAGAAAAGTCAAGCGTGCAGCTGCCAAGATGCCACTTGCCACCAGTTTGGCCATATTTCAGAGCTGCAACATCACTGGAGTGCCCAAAAGCACAAGGTGTGCAATACTCAGAGACATGGCCAAGGTAAGAAAGGCTGAAAGACGACCACCACTGAACAAGACACACAAGCTGAAACGTCAAGACTGGGCCAAGAAATATCTCAAGAATGATTTTTCTAAGGTTTTATGGACTGATGAAATGAGAGTGAGTCTTGATGGGCCAGATGGATGGGCCCGTGGCTAGATTGGTAAAGGGCAGAGAGCTCCAGTCCGACTCAGACGCCAGCAAGGTGGAGGTGGAGTACTGGTTTGGGCTGGTATCATCAAAGATGAGCTTGTGGGGCCTTTTCGGGTTGAGGATGGAGTCAAGCTCAACTCCCAGTCCTACTGCCAGTTTCTGGAAGACACCTTCTTCAAGCAGTGGTACAGGAAGAAGTCTGCATCCTTCAAGAAAAACATGATTTTCATGCAGGACAATGCTCCATCACACGCGTCCAAGTACTCCACAGCGTGGCTGGCAAGAAAGGGTATAAAAGAAGAAAAACTAATGACATGGCCTCCTTGTTCACCTGATCTGAACCCCATGGAGAACCTGTGGTCCATCATCAAATGTGAGATTTACAAGGAGGGAAAACAGTACACCTCTCTGAACAGTGTATGGGAGGCTGTGGTTGCTGCTGCACGCAATGTTGATGGTGAACAGATCAAAACACTGACAGAATCCATGGATGGCAGGCTGCATGAGTGTCCTTGCAAAGAAAGGTGGCTATATTGGTCACTGATTTGTTTTTGTTTTGTTTTTGAATGTCAGAAATGTATATTTGTGAATGTTGAGATGTTATATTGGTTCCACTGGTAAAAATAAATAATTGAAATGGGTATATATTTGTTTTTTGTTAAGTTGCCTAATAATTATGCACAGTAATAGTCACCTGCACACACAGATATCCCCCTAAAATAGCTAAAACTAAAAACAAACTAAAAACTACTTCCAAAAATATTCAGCTTTGATATTAATGAGTTTTTTGGGTTCATTGAGAACATGGTTGTTCAATAATAAAATTAATCCTCAAAAATACAACTTGTCTAATAATTCCGCACTCCCTGTAAAGTGCATTTTTTTTTTTTTTTAATAGGAGCCTGCAAAGTATTGTACCTGTGATCAGCAGACCACGGGTACAATGTCAAGCTGCTGCACACACATTGCCCGCAGCTCTGTTGCCCATACCTCTGTAGTGTACAGGCTGTCATTTTCAGAGCTTTAGGGAGTGCTGATCAGTGTGCCCGAAGTTCATTCAATCTACAAGTCCCTCTGCTGTGGTGGCAGGAATCTGTGAATGAAAGACGTGGGTGGAGCCTCACAAAGGCACGCTATTTTTAAAAAGTGACAGCCGATGCGCTGTCACAGGGAGGAGGAGCACGGGGAGAGGGGACAGGATACAGGTGAAAGATGTAACATGTTCCAAAAGTGAAATTTTGATGATTACAAAGTATTTGCGATAGGTTACTGCACTTCACACACTGCTCATTAAGGCCTCATGTACACTGGGTAGTCTTGATGCATGACGCCCTGCCATTTAGGTACAGGTAGGTGCATGAATGAATGAATGAATGAATGAAAAACTTATATAGCGCGTTGTTCCTGTCTCCTTTGATATCAAAAGAGATGAGTCTTGATCTTTCTCCTGAAGGCTAAGTGATTCTCCTCCAACCGAATGCTGGTTGCACTGTCTGTACTGCACAAAAAATGTGCATTTTAAAACGTTTTGGAGATCCCTAACAATTTACTTTGTGCTATACTGCAGACATTTTCCTGAGAGGATTTAGTTGTACCGTGTTAAATTGATGAAAGACAACAGTTATGCATCAATTATCACTTGGTTTCAAACTAAAGTTCATTGCGGGGTACGGAAACACTGGCTGAAATTCAACATGGGTAATTCCAAAGACACTGGAGCTCTAGTATAATCTCCGTAGAGGCTCTTGAACTAGAATACATTACTCAGTCTCTGGCGGGATGCCATAATGTTGTTCTATTTTATAACAGCCGTTCAGTGGCTTCCCTGTGATCGGGAACAACTGGGAACAGGTGTCCGGTGCGCTGGAGGTCATGAAGAGGAGACAGAAACCCATATCTAATTAGGGGATTGTTAGATGGGGCGGCACAGATTAAAGCTGAACTGCAGGCAAATGGCTCAATACACTATTAAAATACATATATGGGAGTTTTCTTAGCTGCCAAAGGATTTGAATTTGGGCCCACCCAGTCTTGTAATTTACAGTTTACTGTTTACTACTGTCTGCAATTAGGCCAGCGGTTGATCTGGGTGTTTGTTTTTAACTTTAGTTTGGTTGTACCCAAGGTGATTAATCAATCCACTTGGAACATTCAGCCTGCCCATTAATGCTTCGAATTTCTGTCAGTTCTTGCTGAACAGGCCATGATTTAAACTGTGTATGGCTGGCCTAATGCCGCGTACACACGGTCGTTTTTTGCGATGAAAAAAAACGAAGTTTTTTAAAACGTCATTTAAATTGTGTGGGCAAAACGTTGTTTTTTGTCTTAAAAAAAACGACAAAAAAAAAAATTCCAACATGCTTGAATTTTTTGTGTCGTTTTTCAAAACGTTGTTTTTTGTTTCACAAAAAGTCACCGTGTGTAGCAAAAACGTTGTTTAAAACATAGTTTTTCAACCCGCGCATGCCCAGAAGCTAGTTATGAAGTGAGCTTCAATGGAAAAGAGTGGTGAACGTAACCTCGCTTTTTGTGAAAAAAACGATGGTGTGTATGCAACATCGTCTTTGAAAAGTGACATTTCAAAAACGTCGTTTTTTACTTCACAGAAAACGTCGGTTTTTTTCATCACAAAAAATGATCGTGTGTACATGGCATAAGTCTTCATAACTGCAGAAAAACAGTTTTTTTTTTTTTTTTTTTTTTTTGGCAAAGAAGAGTTAAATTTGAACTATAGGCAAAACTTTTTTTCATTTTGAAAACAGTAAGGTAAGGCAGGGTTCGACGAACCCCAGGCGCCAGGTCGCCATTGGGACTAGAATTTGCGACCTGGCGCATCCTGTGTCTCCGTGCCCTGCCGTGTGTCGTGTGTCCCAATGGAGAGATTACCTTTAACTTCCTGTCCCATAGTCAAGACAGGAAGTGAGAAAATCCATGCAAATTAAGGAAATCCATTATGCCCTTGCCCCCCAAGTTCACCAGTGTCCCTAGTGAAAAAATTTCACCTCTATTACTTTTGCCTTTGGTTATACTTACATAACATGTCAGTCTTTTATCTCTGCCTGTAACCCCATTGGGGAGATTTTCCCCCCACTCCCATACAAGAAATGGGGGACAGGTAGAAGAGAATAGCAAAAAAATAAAAAAAACACTGTCAGAACAAAAGGTAAATTTTGCACCACCTGCTGAACACTGCCAATTCAAATCATGTATCTAATGGAGGTTCTTGTACTGACCCCCCAGAGATGTGGTGGCTGCATTTGTTTTCTTTTTAAGGATTTTCTCCCATTTATTTGCACCTGGTGATCTAGCCAGTATTTTTAAAACTGGCCAAGTGTCTTCTACTTAGGGATCATACAGCATGCAGGCAGAGGGTGAGCTAATCTGCTATGTGGCTGCTTTATAAAGAAATGAAGGGTGCCGCTTCAGGTTCTAGTAGGTCTTCATATGCTGACAACCGCTGGGAGTGCAAGCAGAGAAAAAGATCATCTCAGCTCCATAGAAGTCAATGGGGAAGGAAAAGTCATCTAAGGAGCTGCACATCACACAAAACCCGCATGTAAAGAGGACAGTACTGTCATGTAGGGTCTGTGGCCTGGATAGAGTCTAGGCTGAGGCTGCTTCCACTCTTTTGTGCGATAAGTGGCTCCTGGGATGTTTTTTCCTTCCTCATTGCTTTATACAGAAATCAAAACTGCAAGACTTTGCACACCTTTTGTTTTGTTGGACCTGTAGCGTGGTAAACTGATGGTTCAGTTGGGCTTTTAGGTCGCAAACCCAGAATTCCATCCCTATGTCTCCAGCAAAGCTATGACTACTTTGTAATCAAGCTGCAGGAGGCAGGCTCTCTCTCATGATGAATTATCTAGGAGAATAAAAGAGGAATGCCCTGTACACACAATCAGAATTTCCTATGGAATAAAATCTGATGGAATCTTCTGTCAGAATTCTGTTCAAGCTGTCTTGCATACACACTGCCAGACCAAATTCCAACCGTCAAAAACACGGTGATGTAAAACACTATGACGAGCCGAGAAAAATGAAGTTTCTATGTTTCAGAGCATGCGTCGATTTGATTCTTAGCACGCATGTTTTTTTCTCCGTCGGAGTTCCACACAGACGATCGGAACTTCCGATGTTTTTTTTTTTTCCGATAGAAAAAAATCCTATCGGAAGTTCCGATAGGATTTTTTTCTATCGGAAAAAAAAAAAACATTTTCAATTTCTAAACTCAGACGAAAAAAATCTGAAGGGGTCCACACACGGTCAGAATCACCAACAAAAAAGACCAATACCATGAACTAGGAAAATGCCTCACACTGATCGACAATTGGATGACCAAAAGCTCCCTCAAACTCAACGGATCCAAAACAGAACTACTCATCCTTCACGCAAATCGGAATTCCAATTCTAGGACCAAATGGACACCACCCACCATCCTTGGACAAACCATCGCGCCAAGCAACAAAACCAAAAGCCTCGGAGTCATCTTTGACTCAGACATGACGATGGATGCACAAATAGGATCAGTCGTCAGCGGGGCTCATCATCTGCTCCGCATGCTATGTAGACTCGCCCCCTTCATCCCGGAAGAAGACACAGCAGTAGTGGTGGGAACAATCATCAACTCACGACTCGACTCTGCAAACTCCCTCTACTTAGGACTACCGAAATACCAGATCTCACGTCTACAAGTCGTCCAGAATACGGCAGCCAGACTGGTAACATGGAAAAAACGTGTGAATCAATCTCCCCTGTTTTGAGGGCCCTCCACTGGCTGTCTGTACAGGACCGGGTGACTTTCAAGACACTCTGCCTAACTCACAAATGTACACAAGGAAACGCTCCCCAATACTTAAGTGAGAAAATAAAACCCTACGTCACCAACCGCGTGCTCCGGTCAACCAACCAAAACCTTCTCCAAATCCCTAAGTCCCGCTACAAATCTAAGGGAGAACGCAGATTTGCATTTTGAGGACCTCGACTCTGAAATGCTCTTCCCACGACCAGCCGCCTGGAAGAAAACCATCTGTTTTTTAGGAAAAAACTAAAGACCTATCTCTTCTGAAGGACCAGGACGACACTGGAAGGAAAGCGCCTTGAGGCGATTAAGTTCGCATTTGTTGCGCTATACAAGTTACCGTACTCACTCACTCACTCAATATCCAATGAAAAAATTCCGTCTGACTTTTTTTATCGGAAATTCCAATTGTGTGTAGAAGGCTTTAGGGCAACCTGTCTACATGGCTGATTGAAAGCCGAATAGGTTAGTGGTGACTACACCAAAGGGGTAGCAGGAAAAACACAAAATTACAAAAACAGGTATTTATAAGGTAGAATGAGTCGACAATCGGGCAACAAAAATGGTGAAAGGTCTGAGGGATAAAATATCAAGAGAGGCCTCAGGAACTTTCCAGTTCTGAGGGAAGAATGGAAAGCGGGAAAATCACTGCAAATTTTAAATACAATAATTAAATATTAAATGTGGAGATGTCCATTTTTCAACATTCCCGGTGGCATTGTTAACTTGGGCAACTCAACGCACTTTAGTTAGATGGTTTGTCCTGAGATACTGGGGTTTCACTGTACAGCAGTTATCTTCAAAATCATTATTCCAAAAATTCCCCTTTCGAGTTCATTAAGGCCAGATGAACCACCTTTTATCCAGCACACAAACCTGCTTCAGCTGTAGAAGTCATAGAACACGACTATAAATATAAAAAGTTTAAGATATACAATTTTTTTGCTACTCACCTCTTTGTCGTGGAGCAAGAGACGCTGTTCTGAGACAGGAAAATGTGTTTCTCTGTAGATAAGCTGCTTGATGTCTTCCACAGCTGCTGAAAGGGGCACCTCGAATGTCCTACAGCCAACATAGTCATGCAAGACCGTTATCCTGACCAACCTGCCAAGGCAAAAGGAGTAATTAAGTGTCATAAATGAACATACAAGACCAGATTCATATTCTCTAATGAATGTGTAGCGGAAGGTTGCTACTAGTTACTAACATCCACCATATCACCCTGCTGCCAGACCTCCATCTATCACCTCAGATACAATGAACAGGCATTTTTTGTTGTTTTGTTTATTAAGGGCTATAACTTGGTTTGGGAAAGGGAATATGGGACGCCCATGGAACACGTAGCTTTGCTATCATATTAAAATAACTTAGTTGAATAGGTTGAGCCTTGAAGAACTGATGAACGCCAATATTTACAGTCACTTCCCCTGCATAAACCCATGCAGACTTATGCTCCTCCTCTGCATCATCTCCTGCAGACTGTTGCTCCCAGGAATTCTCTCCTCCTGCACAAAACTTCCACTGTAAACTATTAGTCTTCCCATCCCATCATCTTCACTTGACAAAAGATCACTATGAATAATCCCAGATGCTGGCTGCAATTTGCTGCGTTGTTACTAGGCCAGAGGTCTGCAGTACTTCTCCCCAGCAGCCTAGTCATTTAGCAGCTTGTATTAGTTGGTGGACTTGATTCCAGCTAGCCCAACATGCAAATCCTGTCCCCCAGGCAGCATCCATTTGACACGAATCTCACAGTCTCTCCTCTGGCCTGGCACCCAGCTCCCCTGGCATGCCTCTTCCAGAAATCCACTGTGTCACACTCACCGACCTTCTCCTGCCCAGGATGGAGAACTTTAACTGTAAATGCGTTCCAATAGCTTCACCAGCCCCTCTATTCCAGGACACTGCCTCCATGATTGTGTAAGGAGATGGCTCCCTCGCAGCTCTCCCGGGCACCTCTGCTGGGCTGCACACCCCTCCAGATGGGGATGGGGCCCCTGCTGGTATCTAGCACTCCATTCTCCACGTCTCCCAGCCGACAACCCTCTTCCAGTGGGCTGGACCTGAGCTTAAGTAGGAGGCCTGCCCCCTGACAAATCCAGTTGGTGATTGGTCAGGGCTCCTCACATGAGCTCCCTGCCACTCCAGTCCTGTGCCCTGCCCCTCCTCCAGAACATTCTCCTTGGAAGCAGGGGAGGCACCTCAGAACTAAAGCACAGGTGGTCACACCCACTGCTACAATAACCACTCCCTGCCCTCGGTTCAGCCTGAAGCATAGACCTGCCTAAATTTACCTGCGCTGGCACCTACCTCACAAAAACACTCACTCTAGCACCTACCTATGGTAGAGGGTGCTACAAATGGAAAAGGCATCTTCACAACAAAACTATATAAAAAAAAGTATAATAAATGTTTATTGAACCCAAATAAACACAAACATATGAGTATAAATATAGAGATTTTTGAATTTCTAATCTACATATGGTGTATAAAACATGGCTGCTGCTATTAGCAATGAGACCAAAACAAAAAACAACAACAGCAATGCACACAGAACAGACAAGAGGGTTCTGGACCTTGAATTATTGAATGTATCTAGACGTTTTTCAGATTTTGAGTGAATCTAGTTACTGTTTACTGATAATTAGAGAGCCAGGTGGCACCATAAGTTCAGCACATGATCATCTGCTGTCATTTCATGGAAACAGATGGAGGAGTCACTGATCCCAGAGACATCTGTCACTAGTACCATAGCCTCTGCTCTGTGAGCAAACATATCCCCTTATACATGACATCCAGGAAACATCTGATAGCAAGGGGCTCCATTATTTCCTTTCTTCGTGGGACAGACCAGTAGCCAAGTGGCGGTGCTGTAAATTGCAATGTGGCGTTACATGTCCAAATCTTACCAGGTGCAGAAACTGGCTTCTCTGAGCAATCTTGTAAATTCATTCATTCCAAAAACATTAGTACATTCACGCGTTTATACCTGGCCTTATCACACCCCAACCCACACATGTGAACACTCTGCGCATTGTGGTATAATAGAGCAGAGGGACATTCATACAGATCCTGAATTTATACCACATAAACGCATGCAAAACCTGTAACAAATGCAAACACACCTAACGCACGTAAATACATTAAGGGCCCTTTCAGACGTACGGACTAACGGTCCGTTTTTTAAAAGTCCGTTTACGGACTTGTAATGCATCCCTATAGGATTGTGGACGTTAGCGGATGATGCATCCGCTAACGTCCGCAAAGATCCGCGTCCGCAAAGATCTGTTTTTTCGGACGGAAGAAAACCCTATTTTTCTTCCGTCTGGTGGATCGGGTGAATACGGACAGATGGTTCGTATTCATCCAATTCCCCATAGGGGAGAGCGGAGGAAAGACAGGGCGGTCTCTGCACAGTGTGCGGGGACCGCCCTGTCCGCCGACAGCTCAGCGGGGATTTACGGATGATCCCCGCTGAGCCAACGGACACACACGGGGCGGATCAAAAAACGGTCCGCTCCGTGTGAAAGAGCCCTTAGGAACATTAAATCCAATGGATATAAACGTGTCTAAACAGATGCGTTTTTCCTGACAGCAGAAACAGTGACAGTGTTCACATCCATGCGATCCAATTCAGCCAATCGCCCTGCGTTTTGCGACCTGTTTTTGTGGCGTTGTTAATTTAACATTAATGTTTCATTATCCTATCGCACACATTCCTGGTATAAGCTCTCAGACATAGGGTGCTGTAGCAACAACCAGCTGGATACTGGTTCAAGTCACAAGGTAGATATTTGCCAGCACACCAAGGATTAGCACAGAGTGGCGTCCAAACCGGGAGTATTATTGCATGATCACAACACAAGAAAAGAGCAACGTTTCGGAGTCGTGCAGGACACCTTTGTCAGGCATGTGATAATAGTGGGGTAAAAGTGAAAAATGTATTTATGTAAATAACCATCAACCAATCAGAAAATAAAGAAAACCAGAGCTGCTCCCACCTCAGATAGGTGTGATGTCATAAATCCCACCAAAAAGACAAAAAAAAATAGCATAATTACAAAGATCAAAGAAAACTTTGTACAGTGACCCATAATACACAGTTGCAAATCTTACATGTCAACACACAAGTAGTGTTAGAGTGTTATTTTGTTAACCAGTTCTACTCATAAGCTTTCTTTGACTTGTGCAATTATGCAAATATTTTTAGTCTTTTTGGCGGGATTTGCGATGTTACACCTATTTGGGGGTGGGAGGAGCTCTGGTTTTCTTTTTCTGATTGGTTGATGGTTATTTAACATATATATATATAAAAAAGTCCCAATAGTAAGACCAAAGTAAGGATAAATTCCCTCATGAAAAAGGCGAGTTTGAATCCTCTGCTGGTGAGCGTGACAACAGAATCCTTCACCACACACAATGTGCCTACCAGAAAAGATGGGCCTCTCCGTAGGAGAAGGTCATGTGAGCATGTATCCAACAAGGGATAATACCAAATGATCCATGCAGCATGAAGTGTCTCCAAACAGGTGAGCAGAAAAACCAGGGCTGGCCTGCAGTGTTCGTGATCTCC
Organism: Rana kukunoris; assembly: GCA_029574335.1. Lineage (NCBI taxonomy): Eukaryota > Metazoa > Chordata > Amphibia > Anura > Ranidae > Rana > Rana kukunoris. The sequence continues at coordinate 96,539,156 of CM056050.1, read as the reverse complement.
ACTAAAAGTTGCTGGGTGAAATCGCATTGAAATGCATGACCAAAAAAAAATAAAGGAAAACAATCTAAATGGCCTCCGTATGTTTATTTGAATAAAAGGAGGGAGACATATAAAAAAGGTATATGTTGATGGTAGCACAGGGATAAAACAAAAATATCGAACAAGCGTGGAAGCTGAATATATCAATCCAGCAGAGAGAAGGCAGCGGGTGACGTCCGTGCATAAGCTCCTCTTCCTGTACGCGGCGTTACGTCCTGGTTGGACTTCGTCAGCGGGGGGTGGAGCCTGAGTGCCACCCGGCCTGTTAAGTAACAAGCTGGTGACTATAATGAATGAATGAATGAATGAATGAAAAACTTATAGAGCGCGGCACATGCGAACTGAATCGCCTCTGGGCGCTTGTTGTTCCTGTCTCCTTTGATATCAAAAGAGATGAGTCTTGATCTTTCTCCTGAAGGCCAAGTGATTCGCCTCCAACCGAATGGTGGTTGGTAAAGCGTTCCATAGTCTGGGACCTTGGACGGTGAATCTTCTTTCTCCTTTGGACTTGTAGTTGGCTTTTGGGATCTGTAGTAGGTTCTGATTGGTGGATCGCAGGATGCGATTGGAATTGTGAGCTTTTATTTTATCGCATAGATATTGGGGGGCATTCCCATGGACACATCTATGCGTTAGACAGAGTGCTTTAAAAGCAATCCTGTCTTTAACTGGTAGCCAGTGAAGGGCTCTCAGTGAAGGTGAGATGGATTCCCAGGGTTTTTTTCCAGTCACAAGTCTGGCGGCCGTGTTCTGAACGACTTGCAGACGAGCGATTTGGTACTTGGGGAGTCCGAGGTAAAGGGCATTTGCATAATCCAGTCTGTAGTTAACAATTGCTCCCACCACGACCGCTAAATCTTCTTTGGGGATGAAAGGGGTAAGTCTATAAAGACCAAAAGCGGAACCGGAAGTCAAAAACTAAAAACGGCTGCCTTTCTCTATGGGGTCACCAGCTCGCATGAAAGGAGGTTTTTCTTAGAGATCTTCTAATGTTCATCAGAAGACAATGAGGAGGACATTAAAGCAAGTGCTCTGTCCATGTTTTTTGTGTACGGTTTGTGACGTGTTCAACTCACATACAGGGCTGGGAAGGATGCCAGGAAGAATAAAGTAGGTATTTTCCATCACCCAATACAATGGTTACTCTCAGAGCCCTATGTGGTTTTACAAGTGAAGTCATTTCACTATACATGAGTCAGTAGAGTGTGCCGAGATTAATTACTCCATGGTCAGGAATGAGTCAGTCAGCGGCAGTCTGACATACATTACACATCTCAATCTCATTCAGCTCTCAAGTGCTCTGCTCAGTTCCAGCTAGACTGGAAGTTCCATTACTAACTACTATTACTTAAAGTGGAACTCTACAAAGAAACATTTACACCGATGTGTGCTGTGGCCAAAAAAAAGCTACCTGTACTTCCAGCACAGCAGGTATGTATGAGAGCCATGGCTCTCATTCAGGGAAGCGATCCTGTTTGTTTCCTTTTCTTCTCCCCGATCCATTCACAAAACACCTTGTATTCTGCTTACAAGCATAATGACACGCAAACAATGGGGCACTATAGCTTCCATTGATACCAACGATGAGGAACTATTCCTCCCTCTGACACCAATGATGGGGCATAATTCCTTACACTGACATCAATGATAAGGCACTATTCCTTTCATGGATACCAACAATGGGACACTATTATACCTCCTAATACCAATAAAGGAGCATGGCTTATACCGACGGATGCCAGGACATTTTCTTCTCTCACTGGTCACAGTCCAGCCCCCCTGAAGTTTGAAGGAGAGTAAACTGGCCACCATTTAGAATGTTTGGAGACTGCTGGTCTAGGGACACAATTATATATCAGACAGGAGGCTCATATCTTATGCATTATCTTTCTTTAACCACTTCTGACCGGCCCCACGTCCAAAGACGTAATTTATTTGAAGATGGATATCTCGGTAACGGCAGCAGCTGCTGCCACAACCGAGATATCCATCTCTTCGTTGGGCGGTCCTGTTAACGATAACGGCGGTCATCGCGGCGGATTCGCCGCGAGATTGCCGTTACCGGCGGCGGGAGAGGGTGTCCCCCCCTCCCGCCGCTCTCCCGCGCCCTCCGCCGCTTACCGTAGCCGTCGGTAGCGGCGGAGGCGATCGGGTCCTCTTGCTGGCTGTCCGGGGATGCGACTGAGGGAAAAAATGTCCCTCAGCCGTCCCCATACCTCTGCTGGGCGGAAGTGACATCAAAACGTCATTTCCGCCCAACCTCTTAACCACTTGTCATCTGCCCGCCGTCAAATGACGGCGGGCAGACGACTCCATTGTTCTGACATCACGTCATATGACGTGATGTCCCTTTAAAGCTCCGCGGGGATCCCGTGCGAGTGCCCGGCGGCAACGATCGCCGCCGGGCACACGCGATTGCTCTGTAAGTGAGCTGGGACGTGCAGCTCTGTGTGTAAACACAGAGCTGCACGTCCCTGTCAGGGAGAGAGGAGATCGATTGTGTCTCTTGTAAATAGGGACACAATCGGTCACCTCCCCCAGTCACCCCCCCCTCCCCCTACAGTTAGAACACTCATAGGACACACATTTAACCCCTTCCCCGCCCCCTAGAGGTTAACCCCTTCACTGCCAGTCACATTTATACAGTAATCAATGCATATTTATAGCATTTTTCACTGTATAAATGTAAATGGTCCCAAAAATGTCAGAAAAGTGTCCGAAATGTCCGCCATAACGTCGCAGTCCCAATAAAAAAATCGCAGATCGCCGCCATTAATAGTAAAAAAAAAAAAAATGCCATAAACTATCCCCTATTTTGTAAACGCTATAAATTTTGCGCAAACCAACCGATAAACGCTTATTGCATTTTTTTTTTACCAAAAATATGTAAAAGAATACGTATCGGCCTAAACTGAGGGAAAAAATATTTTTTTTATATATTTTTTGGGGTTATTTATTATAGCAAAAAGGAAAAAATATTGCATTTTTTTAAAAATTGACGCTCTATTTTTGTTTATAGCGCAAAAAATAAAAACCGCAGAGGTGATCAAATACCACCAAAAGAAAGCTCTATTTGTGGGAAAAAAAGGACGCCAATTTTGTTTGGGAGCCACGTCGCACGACCGCGCAATTGTCAGTTAAAGCGACGCAGTGCGGGAAGCTTATATTTTGTCTGGGCAGGAAGGGGGTGTAGGTGCACAGTAGGTAAGTGGTTAAAGAGACATTTAATTTGTTTACATTTTGACTTTTTTTTTTCTTTTCTTTTTTTTGCATTTAAGCCTGAATATGAGATCTGAGGTCTTTTTGACCCCAGATCTCATATATAAGAGGACCTGTCATGCTTTTTTCTATTACAAGGGATGTTTACATTCCTTGTAATAGGAATAAAAGTGATAATTTTTTTTTTTTTTTTTCAGTGTTAAACATTATAAAATAAATAGAAATAAAAACGAAAACCAAAAAAAAATTTTTTTAAAGTGCCCCGTCCCGACGAGCTCGCGCGCAGAAGCAAACGCATACGCGAGTAGCGCCCGCATATGAAAACGGTGTTCAAACCACACAAGTGAGGTATCGCCGCGATCGTTAGAGCGAGAGCAATAATTCTAGCCCTAGACCCCCTCTGCATCTCAAAAAATGCAACCTGTAGAATTTTTTAAACGTCGCCTATCGAGATTTTTAAGGGTAAAAGTTTGACGCCATGCCACGAGCGGGCGCAATTTTTAAGCGTGACATGTTGGGTATCATTTTACTCGGCGTAACATCATCTTTCACAATATATAAAAAAATTGGGCCAAATTTATTGTTGTCTTATTTTTTAATTCAAGAAAGTGAATTTTTTCCAAAAAAAGTGCGCTTGTAAGACCGCTGCGCAAATACGGTGTGAGAAAAAGTATTGCAATGACCGCCATTTTATTCTCTAGGGCAGGGGTGTCAAACTGGCGGCCCTCCAGCTGTTCCGAAACTACAAGTCCCATCATGCCTCTGCCTGTGGGAGTCATGCTTGTAACTGTTAGCCTTGCAATGCCTCATGGGACTTGTAGTTTTGCAACAGCTGGAGGGCCGCCTGTTTGACACCCCTGCTCTAGGGTGTTAGAAAAAAATATATATAATGTTTGGGGGTTTTAAATAATTTTCTAGCAAAAAAAAACTGTTTTAGTCTCGTAAGCACCGAATCTGAAAAACAGGCTCGGGGCTGAAGTGGTTAATAATGCCCATAGCAGAAATAAATTTTTTAGTGAATTTAACAAGAAAAAAACCTTTTTAGAACAAAACTACAAGTCCCAGCAGCCCTCTGGATATGACTGCCAATCACGTGGCAGGTCTGTCGGTATATAAAGGGCTGTCTCTTTGAACTCCTCCTCTTTCTTTCTGCTCATAAGCAAGAAATCAGATAAGTCTATTTGTATTTGATCGTTTTGATTGTTCTTTTGTGCTGGGGATTTGTTTCCTGTTGGGGTTTTTCCCCCGCTGACATTCCCCACTACTGTGTATATTTTACTGTATTTTTTATTGTGCTTCTTTAAAAACTTTACTTCGTTTTGAATTTTATTTTGTTTCCTGTACTCTGTACTGCTTGTCTTTTTTCCCCGGCCTCCCGGTTGGGCTCCGCCCGACGCGCACCCGGTCCCGGTTCGCTCGGGAAAAATCTGTTCAGTTTTTTGCCTAAGTGTAGGACGGCGCCATTTTCCCATTTTTGGCGCCGTCCTACCTTTCTTCTCCTTCTCCGGGCACCGCGCGCCCTCTCCTCAGAGCGGCTCGTCTCTGAGGGGGCGTGGCGGTGCGGCCCTGTCTCCACCAATCGCGCCGTAGTCTCACGAATCTGCGACGCGCTTGGGGGGGGTGTGTCCTGAAGGCCCCGCGGCCTCCAATCACAGCTCGGGGAGACGTAATCTCGCGAGATTACATTCCCCTGGGCTAGGAAGTCGCTCCCTCTCGCCGCTACGCCAGTGTGAGCGTGCGGCTGTACTGGTAGGAGCGTTCTGTGTGGATTCACTAGGAATTCAGTGATTTACTCCCCTGTTTTCCTCTAACATTGGCCTTAGTCACTGCCGATCGCCAGTTAGTGGCTGACATTATCTCAGACTACGCAGATTGTCTATCAATCCTTATTATTTTATCAGCTGCTGTAGTAGTCGTCATGGCTGACGACAGGAACTCCGGGTCACCTAATATCCCGGCTGGGGGAGAACCTTCCCTTAATAATCCTATTTTCCTGACCGCTGCACAGATTCAGGACTTAATAAACCAATCTGTACAAGCAGCAATGGCTTCAGCCCCTATAACGCCTGTCATGCCTGGTCCCTCAGGCTGTGGTGAACCCCCCACAAAGAAGGGCAAAGGGTCTCAGAAACGCAAGAACATCACCACGGTACTCGACCCCCCGGCAGGGGAAGTAAATAATTTGCCTCAGGCAGCACCCTCCCCGGTCTGCCGACCTACTACCCTCCCAGACTCCCACCGACCCCTGAGCCTCGGGGAGCAGCATTTGCAGGGGCAACGGTCCGCTAGACGGTCCAAACCGGATTCCTACGTGGATGCATCAGACTCATCCGCGGAATCCGAGGCGGTAGACGCATATGAGTCTGAAGATGAGGGCGAAGAATACGAGGGTAGTGGGCATATGGCGCTCCCTGAGGACGCCACCCCTGTAACCCAGGGTGAAACAATCTTAGATGCTCGCAGAGACTTTCTTCGACCCAGAAGGGATATCTCACCCCCGATCTGGAGACTGGGCACCTCTCCCAGAGGTCGCCCAATACATACAGTACTGGGCCCGCAGGTCCGTGGACAAGGCCAATCGGAATAAATTAAGGGCAGAATGCCCTCGGCCTTGTATCCCAAAAAAAGGCAGTTGTTACCCCCCAAAGTGGATCCCGTACTCCTTAGGTACCTCACTAAACAAGGGAAGTACTCTAAGAAAGGGATCGAAAGATACTTTCGATCCATCCAGGATCGAATTCTCGATCTGTTTGGCCCGGTTACAAAAATATTGAACATAGCGGAACAGGCTTCATCTGCTGATAAGCCTATTGACCTGGACCAGCTCAGAGGCTGGGCCCAGAGAACAGTATGCCTCTTGGGGTGTGCAAACACTATTTGCTCCACAGAGCGTCGCCGCTCCATTTTAATGAGGTTAGATCCTCAACTGTCGCATCTAGCGGAATCTGAGCCCGGCCCTGCGGCCGAGGGGATGCTCTTCGGTGACACCCTCATTAAAGATATAAATAAGATGGTTGAACTATATGCTAGTCTTGATAAAGCCCAGACGTCCCTAAAAAAGTCGGGGACTCCTAAAATTTTTCCCAAGGCCGGCAGAAACAGGGGTCGCTCTGCCGGCCGTTTTTCCGCTAACAAGTCATACTACAGAGCACCCGCTCAGTACAGCCAGGCTCCTCAACCATTCCCAGTCCCGGTGGCACAGCCAGCGCCTTTTTTTCCACCCCGCGGATGCACCTGGAGGGGACATGGAGGACGAGGCTATCCCCGCTCCCGCCCTAATACCGGTGAGTACAATACACTCAAATTCTTCTCACACTCTTATAGGGGGAAGGCTGAGACATTTTATCCACGCCTGGTCTGCGATTACGGCAGACCCCTGGATACTCAGCACAGTAGCGGGATATTGAATAGAGCTATACTCCCTACCAGACATGGATACGGTTCCTTATCCCATCCGGTTCTCAAACCTGAATTCTACACTCATAGATCAGGAGCTACAAGCCCTTCTGACCAAACAGGCTGTGGTAGAGGTGGACTCTACCTCCCCGGGGTTCCTCAGCAACCTCTTCCTGGTCAGAAAAATAGACGGCGGGATCTCTTACGTCCCGGGGGCTGGTTAGTGTAGGTGGACCTGAAGGACGCCTACCTTACGGTCCCTATTCATCCAACCTCCCAACACTTCCTGCGCTTCCTTTGGAGAGACAGAATGTGGCAATTTACTCGCCCCATGGTGATTCACCAAGTTGCTGAAGCCGGTAATGGCGGTATTGCGGAGCAGGGGTGTAAGACTGATCATCTACCTAGACGACCTGCTCATAATGGCTCGATCCAGTCACCAGGCAAACAAACATGCCTCCTGGACCGTCAAATTGCTCCAGGAACTGGGGTTCGTCATAAATCACGAAAAGTCTATCCTGGTTCCATCCCAGGAGATGGAATTCTTGGTAGACACCAAACGAACTGTTCTCCGCTTACCCAAGACCAAATTGGCTACCATCCGCAAAGAGATTCGGACCATGTTGAACAAACAACGAGTGTCCTTACCTGGTTTGGCACGTTTAGTAGGACTCTTATCGGCCTCAATCCAGGCCATCTTTCCAGCACCTCCACCACTATCGAGCCCTTCAGAGACTCAAGGCTCTTCATCTATGCCAAGGACTTCGCTATGCAGACGAAATACCGCTAGATGCGGAAGCAGTGGAGGAACTACGCTGGTGGTTACGTCATGCCGTCGAATGGAACGGCAAAACCATTTTCAGTTCCAGTCCGGATTATATCATAGAGTCGGATGCGAGCAGTCACGGCTGGGGTGCTCGGTGCGGGCTGGCGTCCACAGGAGGGACCTGGTCCGCAGAGGAGTCTCTGCTCCACATCAATACCTTGGAACTCCTGGCGGCTTTCTTTGCCATCAGGAGTCTTCTGCCGAACATGTCCAACTGCTGTGTGTTATTGCGCATGGACAATGTAACCGCAGTCCAATATGTCAACCGCTTGGGGGGCTCCAGATCCAGAGCCCTAGCGGATCTAGCAAGAGACTTCTGGCACTTCTGCCTGGAACGCAACATCGTTCCTGTAGCGGAATACATCCCAGGCGCCCCAAACTTGATAGCGGATTGGAATTCTCGCTACCTTACCGATTCAAGCGATTGGCGACTGGACCGATCGGTATTCCTCTCCCTGGTCCGCCTGTGGGGCCCATTCTCTATGGACCTGTTCGCCTCCCGCCTCAATCATCAACTCCCACATTTTTACAGCTGGAGGCCGGACCCAGAAGCCCAGGCGATGGACGCTCTTCGTCAGACCTGGCCACGGGGGGCGCATTACGCGTTCCCTCCCTTCTCGATGATCCTCAGGGTTCTCCTACACATAGCGAACCTGAGAGCCTCGGTCATACTGATCACCCCGTGGTGGCGGACACAACCGTGGTTTCCCATCCTTCTGGGGATGACTGTGGACTTCCCCAGACTACTTCCTCACTCCCCTCATCTCCTATCCAACCCAAGCGGGAATCTCCATCCCCTGATTGTGGATCACAACCTACATCTCCTCGCATGGTTGGTCTCGGGGTGCCGGACGCGGATAGCGACCTTTCACGAACAGCTAGGGATCTCCTCTCCCTGGCCTGGGCCCCCGGGACTAGAGCGGCATACCGATCAGCCTGGCGAATCTGGGTACATTGGTGTGATCAACGACAGATTAATCCCGTTCAGGCGCCTATATCGGTAGTAGCCAACTACCTGGCGGATTCTTTTGAATCCGGGAGAGCCTATAGCTCCATTAACGTGTATCGCTCTGCGATTTCAGCCTACCACTCTCCAGTAGATTCTCTTCCCGTTGGTAAACACCCATTGGTGTGCCGCCTGTTAAGAGGCGTTAAGTTCAAACGCCCTCCTCGTCCCAAGTATCAGAACACTTGGGACGTAGCTAAGGTGTTAAACATGTTCACAGAATGGGCAGACAATGACGCTCTCCCGCTAAAGTTACTGTCTTTTAAGCTCACAGTTCTCTTATGCCTGATCTCCAGCAAGCGTGTTTCCGACGTCAAGGCTTTAGACATCTCTAGGCGTCAATTGTCGCCACAAGGAGTTAAATGCTCAGTCGTTCGTAGGACAAAAACGGGAATCCAATCAGTTTTCTATCTGTCTTTTCCCGCACATCCACGTCTATGTGTTGTTCGCTGTCTACAGACATATAAATCACAGACAGCTCCGCTGCGGTCATCACAATTCTCCCAACTCCTCATCTCCTACGTTCGCCCTCATCACCCAGTTTCTTCGGCTACGTTAGCCAGGTGGGTAAGGTCCACCATGGACATGGCAGGGATTGACGTTTCCCTGTTCGGTGCCCATTCCTCCAGGGGTGCGATGGCTACCAAGATAGTCACCTCTGGAGGCTCGCTTTCGGACCTACTGATGGCGGCAGACTGGTCTTCAGAGACCACCTTTCGCCAATTCTACTTTAGACCGGAGGAACGCATATCTATGTCGGTTCTGTGATTATATTATGAGTTAAATTTTGTTATGGTCATTATTTATATATGTACACATGTATAGCTTTGAACTTGCATAAGATATGAGCCTCCTGTCCGATATATAATTCGAGATTTTCCTAGCTTGTGACGGAAAATATTAGTTGTATGAAGACAGGAGGTGAATATCTTCCCACCCGACCCAACCCTGTCATGGTTTTATTTTCTCTTGTTCCAGGTTATTGAGGAACGCCTCTCGCAAGCCAGAGGCTGAAAATCTTTCCGGAGTTGTCTCCATTGTTATCCCCGTTGGGATGTCTGCCTGTTCGACGCGCTGGGTCCGGTTCATCGGTGGTCGGAAATCTGGTCAAGCGGAGTTCCAGTGTCCAGCTTCATACCGGTTCTCTCCAAGAGAGAGGAGGAGTTCAAAGAGACAGCCCTTTATATACCGACAGAACTGCCACGTGATTGGCAGTCATATCCAGAGGGCTGCTGGGACTTGTAGTTTTGTTCTAAAAAGGGTTTTTTTCTTGTTAAATTCACTAAAAGTTTAATTTCTGCTATGGGCATTATTAAAGAAAGATGATGCATAAGATATTCGCCTCCTGTCTTCATATAACTAATATTTTCCGTCACAAGCTAGGAAAATCTCGAATTATAGCAAGAGTTGAGAGCTAAAGTAAAATGATTACTAGAACATCGTACTGATGAGTACTAAGTAAAGCACATATTCCACAAAAAGAAAGCGATTGCTAAGCATTCTGGTAGATAATGCCATTGAGACTCTCCCCCAGGCCTGCATTTATTGCCAACACCTGTCCACTGTGGAGAGCATAATATACTATCTCTGTATAGTTCTTCAGAATGCGATTCTACATGCAGGGTAGCCTTGGGCCACACACACACACACACACAACAGGTAAAAAACCCACGGCTATCTATAAACTGGCCCTTCATTTTATGGCACTCTATGAATATTACGGCTGAATATTGGTTCATCCAGAGTTGAATAAAAACTACCGAAAGAGATAATGGGCCAGATTCAGGTAGTCCAGAGCATCTTTGCTCTGGAGTAACGCTTCTCATTTGCGTTGCGCTGCAGAAATTTTAGGAGCAAGTGCTGTCATTCACGAAGCACTTGCTCCTAAAGTTGCGGCAGCGCATCGCAAATGAGCCGGCGGAATTCAAATTGGGCGGGTACGGGGCGTGTAGTATGCTAACTAAGCGCGATCCCGCCGCCAACGTACTGCGCATGCGTCGAGTGTCAAAACATCCCCGTGCGCATGCTCCAAAATCTGTGAATGAACGTCAATGACGTCACATTCCCATTCATGACCGTTTTACGCAAGCGACGTTTTTTTTTTTTTTTCCCGACGCGATGACGACGCCTATACCTAACATAGGATACTCCAACCCCATGTAGGTATATCTATGCGCCGCGTATCCCGTCCGGAAACGTCGTATCGTCATTGCGTCGCGCCGGAATTCGATCGTGAATTGCCGATTTCCGCTCATTAACATATTTTTTGAGCGTAAATCGGCGGGAACGCCCCCGGCGCCATTTTTAAGTTGAAGTAACGATGCGATGGCGAAACTCAGTTACGCTGCTCGCATCGGAACTTCAACCCGGCGTTTCTTGTTTTCTGGTTACAGAAAACAGAAACGCCGGCTCAAAGTCACAGTTAGGCTGGCGGATCACTCGATCCGCCAGCCTAACTGTTCGTGAATCTGGCCCAATGTCTGTAAAAAAGAAAAAAGTTATAAGGCACACGGATGTAAGAATTTATGCTTAAAATATTCTGGATTTTTTCTGCCAGAACTTGGTGCTTCGCATAAATGCATCCCACTGGTAGGAATATTAATCTATTCTGGCCACTGGAATACATTTAGACCCCTTTCACACTGGGTCGCTTTGCAGGCGCTATAACACTAAAAATAGTGCCTGCAATGTGACCTGAAACAGCCACTGCTGTCTCACCTGTGTGAAAGCCCAGAGCATCTTTGGATCGGTGAAGGAGCGGTGTGTATACCGCTCCTCCCCATTGAAATCAATCTGCAGAGGCGCTTTGCGGTGGTTTTAACCCTTTCTCGGCAACTAGCGGGGGGTAAAAGAGCCCTGCTAGCGGCCGAATAGCGCCACGAAATTAATGGTAAAGCGCCGCTAAAAATACCGCCGCCCCCACCCCCGTGTGAAAGGGGGGTTACACTCATATTTATGTGTGTTTATGCACGTACACAAGTAAAATTATGCCCATTAACTCCTCCTAGAACACACATTTGGTGCGTTTTTTTTTCTGCCTGTAAACGCCTATGTGTGCATGGCCACATGGGCCAACACAGAGGTGGTTTACAGGCTTGAAAAAAAAAACACTGATTGGACCTGGTTTACCTGCTTCCGGGACTAGAATGCCCTACTTGCAGATGGATGACATGTAAACCTGACCCCCTTCCTAGACTCTCCAACTTTCCTTCATTCAAGACTTTGCCGTGGTAGCTCTGGGTTCCGATTATTTTAACTCTTTCCACCTCACATCCCTTCTTTTCCTTCCCCATGTCTGCTTGAGTGCTGGTACAATATACATGTCAGAATGTTTGGTATTGGGCTAACCACAGGCCTACACAGTTTATACACCCCAATTCATAAAACTGCACTTGTATTAAATTACAACTAAAAAGGCAAAACGTTTTTCTTATTATTAGTGTTGGATGAGTGAAGATAGATTAGAACACCCGTCAGTTTTTATCGCCGTCTTTGCCCCCATTAGGGAGATTCCCCCTCTCTATTTGTTCTGTTTACTAGGGTTTCACCTTTACCGATACCGTATTGGTATCATTAGGGATACTAAGCAGAAAAGTAATAGAGGGGAACTCTTCCAATGTGGACACTAGTACTGGTGACCTGGTCACCTAATCTGAAGGGACTTTGTGGTTTGGCTATGGGACAGGAAGTGAGGGGAAATCTCCCCAATCGCACAACGATGGCAAAAAATAAACTGACCAGGTTTGTGACTCTAAGGCCGCGTACACACGATCGAATTTGTCTGCTCAAATTGGTCTGACGGACCAGTTCAGCAGACAAATCCGATCGTGTGTATGGGCTAGCGGACATGTCTGACCAGCGGAAAATTTTTAAAACATGCTTTAAAATTTGTCCGTCGGAGACATGTCCCTGTCGGATATGTCCGCTGGTTAGTACACTAACCAGCGGACATATCTGCCCGCACAAGCGTCGGAGGGATGCGACACATGCGGGGGAAGTTTTTTACTTCCTGGTGCGGTGACGTGGCGGTGTCTGCCGGCGGGGATTTTGATCCGATGGTGTGTACACGCCATCGGACCAAAACCTGGAGGAGACATGTCCGCTGGAAACGGTCCATTTCAGCGGACATGTCCCTCCGTGTGTACGCGCCCTAAGGGTCCTATTACACGGAGCAGACCGTTTTTGATCAGCTTCGTGTGTGTCCGTCGGCTCAGGGGGGATCCTCAGTAAATCCCCGCTGAGCTGTTGGCAGACAGAGCGGCCCCCGGCCCTGTCTTTTCTCCGCTCTCTCCTATGGGGAATCGGATGAATACGGACCATCTGTCCGTATTCATCCGATCCGATCCGCCAGACGGAAGAAAAATAGGGTTTTCTTCCGTCCAAAAAAGCGGATCTTTGCGGACGTTAGCGGATGCATCATCCGCTAACGTACGCGATCCCATAGGGAGGCATTACGTAAACGGACTTGTAAAAAACGGACGACCCTTAGGGTCCTTTCACACAGAGCGGACCGTTTTTGATCCGCCCCGTGTGTGTCCGTCGACTCAGTAGGGATCATCCGTGAATCCCCGCTGAGCCGTCGGCGGACAGGGCGGTCCCCGCACACTGTGCAGAGACCGCCCTGTCTTTCCTCCGCTCTCCTCTATGGGGAATCGGATGAATACGGACCGTATGTCCGTATTCAATCTGATCCGCCAGACGGAAGAAAAATAGGGGTTTCTTCCGTCCGAAAAAACAGATCTTTGCAGACGCGGATCTTTGCAGCGTTAGCGGATGCATCATCCGCTAACGTACGCGATCCTATAGGGATGCATTACAAGTCCGTAAACCGACTTATTTTTTACTCCCAATGGCCCTAGTCTGGCCCCTCCGTTAACGGACTTGTAAAAAACGGACCGTTTGTCCGTACGTGTGAAAGGTCCCTTTAGCCAATAAACTGTCACAGGCCAAACATTGGGCAAAACGTCGCTTTATGTCTTCTGAAAAATGACCCAATTTTTTTTCGAACATGCTTCAATTTTTTGTGTCGTTTTTCAGAATGTCGTTTTTTGTGTCATAAAAAGTGACCGTGTGTGGGCAAAACGACGTTTAAAACAACGTTTTTAAACCCGCGCATGCTCAGAAGCAAGTTATGAGACGGGAGCTTCAATGGAACAGAGTGCCGTCGAAAGTGGTGTACGTAACCGCGCTTTGCAAGAGAATTTTCAGAAAACGATGGTGTGTATGCAACGTTGTTTTTTAAAATGAAGTTTGAAAAACGTTGTTTTGTTTCGTGAGATAAAACAAAGTTTTTTTACATCACAAAAAGTGATCGTGTGTAGGCGGCATTAGACTCTTGTAATTTAGACAATATTTGCTGATCCTGGAGTTTCTCATTACTTAGATCAGGGGGCTCCTTTGCTTGCCTTAATGCGGCCCTTGGGGCACTATTTCATCCAATTTAAATGGGGCATAATTCTTGTTGCTGACACCAATGGGGCACTATTCCTCCAACTGACACCATCAATTCTTTCCATTAACACCAATGATGGGGCACTAGTCCTCCCACTGTCACCAAAGATATGGTATTTACTCCCACTGGACACCTGGACATTTTTTACTCCCAATGGCCCTAGTCTGGCCCCCCTAAAGTCTGAAGGACCGTAAACTGGCCCTTTGTTTAGAAAGTTTGGAGACCCCTGACTTAGATAATAATGACCTTGCTGAACACATTTCAAAATTCTGTATGGGTCAATGTGTAAAGGAATGTTTGAGGGGGAAGTGATCAAGTCACAGCAAGTTACTGATAGAATCTCCTGTCTCTGGTTACCAAGGACTGACTTTAGCCACAGCAAGGGTGTCTTCAACCAGGGGTGGACTGACAACTCATGGGGCCCCGGGCAATAGAAGATTATGGGGCCCCCAGGCTTAGAGATGGCCACCACGCCAGGAGGCAGTGCAGAGGCAGGGCAGCTAAAATCTCGGGATTTTCACATCAAAAGCATGTCGGTTTCGGACATATCAGGGACAAATGTATAAAAATAAAAAAAATAAAACACACAGATTTTTACATACGGTCCCTGGTTTTATTGAGCCTGGCAACCCTGATGGGGCCCCCTAGTGGCATGGGGCCCTCGGGCAGTGCCCAAGAGTCCCTATGGTCAGTCCGCCCCTGTCTTCAACCCAAAATAAATGACAATACACACTTTATCAGGTACACCTGTTCAATTGCTTGGTAACACAAATTGCTAATCATCCAATCACATGGCAGCAACTCAATACTTTTGGGCATCTAGAAGTGATGAAGACAACTTGCTGACGTTCACACCGATGCATCGGAATGGGCAAGAAAGGGCATTTAAGTGACTATAAAAGTGGCATGGTTGTTGGTGCCAGACAGCTGGTCTGAGTATTTTAAAAAACTGATGATCTACTGGGATTTCCATGTACAACCATCTCTAGGGTTTACAGAGAATGGTCCGAAAAAGAGAAAATATCCAGTGAGCGTCAGTTTTGTGGACGAAAATGCCTTGTTGATGTCAGAGGAGAATGGGCAGACTCAAGATGATAGAAAGACAACAGGAACTCAAAAAATAACTTATTACAACCAAGGTATGCAGAATACCATCTCTGAACACACAAAACATTCGAACCTTGATGCAGATGGGCTACAGCAGCAGAAGACCACACAGGGTGCTGCTCCTGTCAGCTAAGAACAGGAAACTGAGGCTACAATTCGCACGGGCTCACCAAAATTGGACAATATGACTGTAGGATGGTCTTAGGAGTCTCAATTTCAGCTGCAACATTCAGATGGCAGGGTCAGAATTTGGGGAATACAACAAGAAACATGGATCCATCCTGCCTTGTATGAACGTTTAGGCTGGTGGTGTAATGGTGTGGGGGATATTTTCTTGGCACGCTTTGGCCCCCTTTGTACCAACTGAGCACCGTTTAAAAACCATGGCCTACCTGAGTATTGTTGCTGACCATGTCCACCTCTTTATGACTACAGTGTACCCATCTTCTGATGGCTCCTTCCGGCAGGATAATGCACCACAAAGCTCAAATCATCTCACCACTGGTTTCTGGAACATGACAAGGAGTTCACTGTACTCCAATGGCCACCACAGTCACCAGATCTCAATCCATTGGGATGTGGTGGAACACACAACGTTGTGATGCTATCATTTCAATATGGACCAAAATCTCTGAGGAATGTCTCCAACACCTTGTTGAATTTATGACATGAAGATTTAAAGGGTCACTAAAGGAAAAAAAAAAAATTAAGCTAAATAGCTTACTTTACCCTAATGCAGTCCCTGGGTTCATGTCCTCATTGTTCATTTTTTGCTGTAATCCTTCTCTGTTCTGCACACTTCCTGGTTGTACTGGGAGCTTCTCTCTGTGGTCTCTAATCAAGAAGGTGTGATTACTGTGTCTAAAACCCCTCAGAACCAATCAGTTTCATTTTAAAAACAAACACTGCCCTGTATTGGCTCTGTGTCTCTGTCCTTCACACAAGCATGAAACTAGAAGAGAAACAAAACTGAAACTGCAGGTACATTATATGATTCATTTTTATCTATTTTTAATCATTTTTAAAAGGAATCAGTTAACTATTATGTCTCTATACCCTGTAAACCAGGGGTCTCAAAGTACCGGCCAGCGGGCCATTTACGGCCCGCGGACCGGTAATAAAATGGCACGCGATAACGGCAAAAGTCCCGCAAATCCGGCCCCCCCCCCCCCCCCCCCCCCCCCCCGCGCGATTACCGTGATTCGCGGTAAATCCCCGCGATTCGCGCTAAATTCCCGCTCAACAACTCCAAGCCGTGGACTCCCCCTGCCCAACAACTTTGATCTGCGAACCCCCCCGCTCAACAACTCCGATCCGCGGAACCTCCCCCGCTCAACAACTTAGATCCGCGGACCCCTTCCTGCTCATCAACTATGATCTGCGGACCTCCCCCCCGCTCAACAACTTCGTTGGGAGGTTTGCTCATTTGTCCCTCATTCTGAAGTTGAAAAGTTGGGAGGTATGCCTGATGTGCTCTGATTGTGCCCTGATGTACCCCATGTACCCTGATGTGCCATGTGCCCCAGGTACCCTGATGTGCTCTGATGTGCCATGTGCCCCATGTACCCAGATGTGCCTCATGTACCCCGATGTGTCCCTGATGTGCTGGGCTCTGTACATCAGGTTACCCTGTGCCCTGATGTGCCATGTGCCCTGGTATGCCCCATGTGCCCTGATGTGTGCCATGTACACTGATTTGCTGGGCTTTGTACCCTGATGTGCTGTTTCATGTGCCCTGTACCCTGATGTGCCATGTCCTGTACCCTGATGTGCCATGTGCCTTGTCCTAATATGTCCTGTCCTGATGTGCCGTGCTCTGTACCCTAATGTGGCCTGTTGTGCTGTACCCCTATGTGCTGTGCTCTGATGTGCCCTGTACCCTGTTGTGCTCTGATGTGCCCTGTACCCTGTTGTGCTCTGATGTGCCCTGTACCCTGTTGTGCTCTGATGTGCCCTGTACCCTGTTGTGCTCTGATGTGCCCTGTACCCTGTTGTGCTCTGATGTGCCCTGTACCCTGTTGTGCTCTGATGTGCCCTGTACCCTGTTGTGCTCTGGTGTGCTGTGCCCTGTACCCTGCTGTGTGCTGTGCCCTGTACCCTGCTGTGCCCTGTACCCTGCTGGGCCCTGTACCCTGCTGGGCCCTGTACCCTGCTGGGCCCTGTACCCTGATGTGTGCTGTGCCCTGTACCCTGCTGTGTGCTGTGCCCTGTACCCTGCTGTGCGCTGTGCCCTCATGTGCCCTGATGTGCCCTGTGCCCTCATGTGCCCTGTGCCCTCATGTGCCCTGTACCCTGATGTGCCCTGTGCCCTGTACCCTGTGCCCTGATGTGCTGTGCCATGTGACCTTATTTGCTGGGCTCTGAGCCTTGATGTGCTGTGCCCTAATTTGCTGGGCTCTGAGCCTTGATGTGCTGTGCCCTAATTTGCTGGGCTCTGAGCCTTGATGTGCTGTGCCCTAATTTGCTGGGCTCTGAGCCTTGATGTGCTGTGCCATGATGGTGAGTGGTCAGTGTGTAGTGTAGTGGTCTGTCGGCAGTGTGCAGTGCAGTGGTCCGTGTGCAGTGCAGTGGTCCGTGTGCAGTGGTCCGTGTGCAGTGGTCCGTGTGCAGTGGCCCGTGTGCAGTGGCCCGTGTGCAGTGGCCCGTGTGCAGTGGCCCGTGTGCAGTGGCCCGTGTGCAGTGGCCCGTGTGCAGTGGCCCGTGTGCAGTGGCCCGTGTGCAGTGGCCCGTGTGCAGTGGCCCGTGTGCAGTGGCCCGTGTGCAGTGGCCCGTGTGCAGTGGCCCGTGTGCAGTGGCCCGTGTGCAGTGGCCCGTGTGCAGTGGCCCGTGTGCAGGGTTAATAATGCGTTTGCTGACACCAATACTAGGGTTTTAAAATGTGTCCGCTGACACCAGTGCTGGGGGTTAATAATGCATCCGCTGACACAGAGCTGGGGGTTAATAATACGTTCGCTGACACCAGTACTGTTTAAAGTTTGCATGCGGCCCCCCATGGGATATGAAAACTTGTCTTGCCGCCCTCAGGTAATTTGAGTTT
The DNA here is from genome assembly GCA_029574335.1 of Rana kukunoris. NCBI lineage: Eukaryota > Metazoa > Chordata > Amphibia > Anura > Ranidae > Rana > Rana kukunoris. The sequence continues at coordinate 96,521,074 of CM056050.1, read as the reverse complement.
TAGACCCATGCTGTAAACCAGGGATCCTCAAACTACGGCCCTCCAGCTGTTGCAGAACTACACATCCCATGAGGCATTGTAAAACACTGACATTCACAGACATGACTAGGCATGATGGGAATTGTAGTTCCTGAACAACTGGAGGGCCGTAGTTTGAAGACCCCTGCTGTAAACAGTCATTTCAGCAAAAAAAAAAATTCCTTTACAACTCCTTTAAGGGCGTTCTGTAGGCAAAAAAAGATCCAACCCAGTACTAGCAAGGTGTACCTAATAAAGTGGCCAGTGAGCATAGATTTATAGGAATTACTTCTACAGAATCCATATCAAGAAAGTCTAAAGATGGACGAGCTTACTGGAAAGGTCCAAAAGACGGCCTTTACACGATGCACAGACTGCTATATCAGCCCATCAATAACTTAAAGGGGTTGTAAAGGTTCATTTTTTATTTTCTAAATAGGTTACTTTAAGCGAGTGCATTGTTGGGTCACTTACCTTTTACTTCGATTTCCCTTCTAAATGATTTTTTTTCTTTGTCTGAATTTCTCACTTCCTGTTCCTCCTCAATAAGCTGTTCAGTAAGCTGTTCTAAATGACTTTCCACCGCTCGGATGATGGCGAAAGCTTACTGAGGAGAAACAGGAAGTGAGAAATTCAAACAAAGAAAAAAAACATTTAGAAGGGAAATAGAAAGAAAAGGCAAGTGAACCAACAATGCACTATCTTAAAGGAACCAATTTAAAAAATAAAAGACGAACCTGTACAACTCCTTTAAGCCGTCTCTAGTTAACAGCACATTCGATACGTTTAGATGACAGGGGGAAGCAACATTTCACTTTCCTCTCCAAGAACTCCTCAGGCAGCAGGTGACACCACTTATTTTTATCAGACTGGAGATTACTTAAGGATCCCCAAGTGTGTTCACATACCAGTGCATGATTAAACCCACGGGCGTCCAATCACCTATGCACTTCACTGTAGAGGGGTATTATTATGGCAAATTACTGATGTCTTATTTAAGCAGATTTTTTTTTCTCACAGTGGCTGTACACACACCCAACCGGGAACCAACAGAACCCTAGAGCTTTACAAGAGGTCCCAGGGGTTCTGCCACTTGCTACCAGTGCAACAGATTTAAATCCACTCAGTGGCAGCATCTGTGTTTACCCAGGAGGGTGCTGTGCCATGTAAACCCCAGTCCTAGTGGATGGATAGCAGTGCAACGGTATCCAAGATCCAGTGCCTGATGTCACCTTTGTGAGCTGGCAGAACAGGAGAAGAGGTTCAGCTCTCCAGGTAAATGAAAAAATGCCCCATAAACATTGCCGTAAAAAGGAGCATCATGGGCAGCACGATGGCTAAGTGGTTAGCACTTCCACCTAGAAGCACTAGGGTCATTGGTTTGAATCTCTGCCACAGCACTACCAGCCTGGAGTTTGCATGTTCTCCCTGTACCTGCGTGGGTTTCCTCCGGGTAATCTGGTTTCCTCCCAAAATTCAAAGATATGCTGGTAGGTCAATTGGCTCCTGTCCAAGTTGGCCCTAGTATGTGTATGTATGAATGTGAGATAGGGACCTCATATTGTAAGCTCCTTGAGGGTAAGGACTGATGTGAATCTACTATGTATATATGTAAAATGCTGTATACATGTATGTCTCTATATAAGGAGCGCTCATAAATAAATAAAAAATGCATCATGGCTTGCAGTATTGGCATATCTTCAAGGATAATTTAACATGCAACTGTTGGACAGGCTGAGTCAAAGTTTGTTTAACAATTGTACTATTTTCTGTGCATGGTGCTTTTAAACCCTCTCTGGCTCTTCTCCAACTTCCTTTTGTCATTTTGGGGTATTGCTGACTCAGCACTATGCTGAAATTTGGGCCTATCGCATAGTTCAGAGAGAAGTGCTGGGCTGCAGTCCATAGCAAATAATTAAATAGGACATGGTCTGTGAAGCTCAGTTTGGTAAAATTATAGCAGGAAAGGTTTTTTTTTTTAATTTATTATTGCAAGTTAAAAAATTAAACTGAACACAAAGCAAATGTAGTGTTGTCACTGAACACCAATCCAAAAGTAGCGTGGTACTAGGCTAAGGTGACCAGATTTTTTAAATGAAATCCGGGGACATACTTTTTCTTTACTAGTAATGGCGGCAATCAGCGACTCTCTGCCCGTCGCTGCCCACCTCACAGCCTCTCAAGTCTTAGGGCCCTTTCACACTAGCGGACGAACGGTCCGCTCATTACAAGTCCGTTTACGGACTTGTAATGCTTCCCTATGGGTGCGGATCCGTTAGCAGATGATGCATCCGCTAACGTCCGCTAGATCCGCATCCGTTTTTGCGGACGGAAGAATGTCCTATTTTTCTTCCGTCCGGCCAAACGGACGGTCCATTTCCATCCGACTCCCCATAGGGGAGAGCGGAGGAGAGACGGGGCGGTCCCTGCACAGTGTGCGGGGACCGCCCCGTCCGCCGACAGCTGAGCGGAGACCCCCCCGCTGAGATGACGGGCACACGGAGCGGACCGAAAAACGGTCCGCTCCGTGTGAAAGGACCCTTACTCTTCGTACTACTGGATGGGGAGCGGAGGAAGATCACTCCGCCAGGGAAGGCAAGGAGATAGGCAGATGGCTGGCCAGGATTTGAGCCAAGGCAGAAGAAAATGCGAGCGAAGTTGAATGGGCATGCGCCCGAAACTGAAGAAATATTCCCTCCGCTCCGACCAGCACATGATCATCAGAAAGGGGCACAGATAATAGGAAAACACAACTCCCCTATGCCAGTAGGCTTTGCGGAGCAGGGGGGGTAATTCAATTTTTTTTATTTTAATTCTGCACTGACCTTCTTTGAAATTGCCCCTGCCCTCTATTAAATCCAATCTGGGGACAAAACCAGAGACAGACTTGGTCCGGGGACAGTGTCCTCAATCAGGGGACTGTCCTCTGAAACTGGGGATGTCTGGTCAGCCTATACTAGGCAGTGGCACCAAAGCAAATTTAGTGTGGTCACTGAACACCTAAATGGCATTTTTGACTTTCCTGTCTAATCTTCTGGATTTCATTAAGGGATACAGAACAGAAAGACATGCAGCCAACGTCAGGAGACTGGACACTGCCAACCAGTTGTTGCATGACCCTTCCCGCTGATCACATGCCTCACTTTGTAGCAGGTAGTAAAAGGAAAGGATCACAGGAGCAAAGTGGTGGGACTTGTGTCCCCTAATGAATTTCAAGAGAGGAATTTTAAAGGACAAGACAAAAATACAATTTTCATAACCGTTCATTAGGGAACACAGAAATATATTCAGTGACTTAGATAAAAGCAATCCAACTGAGGGGTGGGCAACACAGCATGCAAACTGCCAACAGGCTCACAGTAACTACGGTTAAAATTAAACATTACGCTTTTTGTCAAGTTCCCCCTTTACACCACCCCCCACGTGAATATGGAAGGTTGTTTTTTTATTTTTATTTTTTTATTTACCTTGTTTTTTTTCTGCATACATTGCGGCCTAGCCCCTCAATGCAGATCATCCACCTAGTGCTTGCTGGGCCTCCTGGGATATGTATGTCGCATTCAGAAAGTTGAAAGGGAATGGGCCTAGTGGCACATCATTGCGAGGCACCGCCGGTGGGCATCTCAATTTGGTTCAGAATCTATCCGAAACTCTGCAGGATTTTGACTGTCTGACAGACATTGACTGATATTGCCCTAGCTGACCATTTCCAAACGAGAAGGTTGATCAAGTATCCCACAATGGGGGATTCTCTGCCAGTGAAGCAGGGCAGGCATGAGGCCAGAAAATTTGTCAAGACCGGAGCTTAATGGACAGTCCTCATAAGAGGGCCACAAAATAGTGGTGCGGAGTGCCCACGACAAAATATTTGAAGTGTTGGTGCACCAGAAAAATCAGAACATGTAGATAAGGGCCTTTTGTGGACACAGAGGCCAGGAAATGCCCTAGCTGTAGGGCAGGGGTGTCCAACCTTTTGAAGAGCAAGGGCCACCTAAGCGACTTGGTAACCGGTCGTGGGCCATAATGAGTGGAGCGGGTGGATAGCAGCCAGCCCACTCTACTCTCAGCACACCAAACTCGCAGGTAATAGAATTCTATAGCTCAGTGCAGGTAACCCAAAGGTGCACTTTTCTGCACCTGCAGATCAGTTTGAAAGCAGCCCAGTAACCACTGCAGAACAGATATGCCCCACATACGATTTTAGTAATAAACGTACCTTTTATAACAGTATTCTATTCTATTTTATTCCATCCCAGAGCAGGAGGTCGCAGGCAACATCAGAGGGCTCCGTGAGCCACATGTGGCCCCCAGGCCACTGGTTGGGCACACCTGCTGTAGGGAGTGAAAATATCTTGTCGAATACATGCAGAAATATTGTATCTGCAGGTAGGCGTTAAGGACCTTTAGGGCCTTTCACACGTTCGTCCTTTTTTTCAAACGTCCGTTTACGGACTGCAATGCTTCCCTATGAGATCGCGGACGTTAGCGGATGAGCATCCGCTAACGTCCGTAAACATCCGCCTCCGTAAAGCTCAGTTTTTTCGGACGGAAGAAAATCCTATTTTTCTTCCGTCTGGCGGATCGGATGAATACGGACATACGGTCCATATTCATCCGATTCCCCATAGGGGAGAGCGGAGAAAAAGACAGGGCGGTCCCTGCACAGTGTGCGGAGACCACCCTGTCAGCCGACAGCTCAGCGGGGATTTTACGGAGGAATCCCCGCTGAGCAAACGGGCATACGGAGCGGATCAATATGAATCCGCTCCGTGTAAAAGGGCCCTTAACTCCAGAATGGGACAAATGTGTCTGTTGACTTCTGAGACAGTGAAAAGATGCGAGTACAACCCTTGAAAAAACAGTCCCTTTCTGGGACAAGGGTAATAATGCCATGACCAATAAACTGCTCCAGGGCAGGATAGAGGGCACTGAATGCTTCTGCGGAGATGAGAAAAGGTTGGAGCACTTGAAATGATGGAGGGGTAAAGTCTGAAATATCTTGTAATGGAGCCTACACATCAGACCCAGGAGTCCAGAATGCCATGGGTCCAAATGATCATGAAGATCATCACCCATCTATCTGCAACCCTCTTCTACCATTTCTTCTGCCATATTGTTAAAAAATAATTGGGAAGTCCAACTTCTAGAAAGTGAACCTTACATTATTACCCTTTGGTTGGGGTAAGGAACACAAACCCTAGTGGCATTTTATCACTGAAGAGCTTAAAGGATTTACGCCTTTGGTGGATAACATACAGATAATCTCTCAAAACTAAAATATATGTTTTGGACAGGATTAGACTGCAAACAACCATGGACTACCCTGTCCTATTGTCTGAGGGAAAAAAAAGAGAAATTACCTAAAAATACCATATTTATTAGCGTATAAAACGCACAGGCGTATAACACGCACAGGTGTATAACACGCACAGGTGTATAACACGCACAGGTGTATAACACACACCCTAACTTTAAGAGGGAAGATTCAGGAAAAAACTTTCCACAGCCCCCTACGTATAACACGCAGGCACAGTTAAGCCTCTATTTTCAGGGTAAAAAAAGTGAGTGTTATACGCCAATAAATACAGTAATTAAATCAATTGGTGAAATATTGGGGGGGGGGGGGTAGCTCAGTAATTAACGAGAACAGTAAAATTCCTGTTTTCTTGTGTTTTTGTTGACTTGTTTGACAACATAAATTTACTAGTCGCATAACTGATAGAGAAGTAACATGATTCCCATTTATAATAATAAAGAGGATTGTTCTGTGGCCAAGAGTCACAGAAGATAAATGGTTTAATGAAATGGATTTCTAAATTTTCCACAGAATGAAGAACACAATGTGGTGCCCTGTACGCATACTTAAAATGGTTGCAAAGGCTAAACCTATTCTTTAAAAAAAAATGTTTTTTACCATAATGCATTCTCTGCATTAAGGGATAAAACTTTGGAGGGACAGCCCCACCCCCTTTATTTTTACCGATCTCGGTCCACCTCTGCTGCTCTCTCTGCCATTGGCTTCCTCTGTTGTCAACATAATAAGGTGACAATGGGGTGGGGTCGAGCTGCACTGCATGTGTCAACAGATGTACACAGTGCGGCTTGGGAGAAGCCTGCACAAGTACCCCCCTAGCAAGAAGCTCTAGAAGTGTGGGCCAGGGACCCCAGGAGTGCGAAGAGTGGGCCAGGGACCCCAGGAGTGCGAAGAGTGGGCCAGGGACCCCAGGAGTGCGAAGAGTGGGCCAGGGACCCCAGGAGTGCGAAGAGTGGGCCAGGGACCCCAGGAGTGCGAAGAGTGGGCCAGGGACCCCAGGAGTGCGAAGAGTGGGCCAGGGACCCCAGGAGTGCGAAGAGTGGGCCAGGGACCCCAGGAGTGCGAAGAGTGGGCCAGGGACCCCAGGAGTGCGAAGAGTGGGCCAGGGACCCCAGGAGTGCGAAGAGTGGGCCAGGGACCCCAGGAGAGGAGGATCAGGGCCGCTCTGTGCAGAACCATTGCACAGAGCATGCAAGTATAATATGTTTGGGTAATATTTAGGTAGTTACAGCAAACACTTTTTTTTTCCTTTTGGGATAAAGTTTTTCCAGATATGAATAAAAGCCAACCACTGAACGTACTCCGTCAGTGGTAAATGATTAGTCCCAACCCTCTATGCCACTTTTGCTGGACAGCTTGGTGTGTTAAAAGAAGTTAATTTTTAACAGACCTACTGGTTATTAGCCTAG